>CM040403.1:26920006-27520006 GCA_022702515.1 Ilyophis sp. 1 JC-2022
CGTTCATTAAAAAACCTGATTGCTGCAGGAACAAAAGATTTCCTGAACCTTTCAGTTGAGCATTTTGGCAATAGGAGCCGATTGCTCCTACTGCCCTTAAAAGTGCTGTACAAGGGATGATCGTCCCGTGACAGAACACTCCTAAGCTTCCTTCTGGTTCTCTGCTCTGTAATGGCCTCCAGAGAATCTGGGATCAGGCCAATAATAGATCCTGCCTTCTTGATCAACTTATTGATCCTATTCCTATCCTCAACTGTTAGGCTGCCACCCCAGCAGACAACAGCATAAAAAAGAACACTTGCCACAATACCTTGATAAAAGACATTTAAAAGAGACCTGCTGACCTCAAATGACCTGAGCTTCCTGAGGAAGAACAATCTGGACTGGGCCCGCTTAAAAATGACTCTGGTGTTCTCCTTCCAGTCCAGCTTGTTATCCACATAAACACCCAGGTATTTGTATGAGGGGACCACCTCGACTGCCTGTCCTTTAATCAGGACGGGGGTTACCTCTGCTTTTTTCTTCCTAAAATCAACAATGAGCTCCTTAGTCTTATCTAAATTAAGAATAAGGTGGGCTCCCTCACACCATCTGACAAAACTGTCCACTTCCTCTTGGTAAGCTAAGTTATCATCATTTAAAATGTAGCCAACGAGGGCAGAATCATCAGAGAATTTTTGTAAGTGGCAACAACAGCCGACTACAACAGCCGCTCCCACAACAACAGCCACTCCGACTATAACAGCTGCTCCCACAACAACAGCCGCTCCCACAACAACATCCGCTCCAACAACAACAGCTCCCACAACCACAGCCACTCCGACTACAACAGCTGCTCCCACAACAACAGTTGCTCCCACAACAACAACCACTCCGACTACAACAGCCGCTCCCACAACAACAGCCACTCCGACTACAACAGCTGCTCCCACAACAACAGCCGCTCCCACAACAACATCCGCTCCGACTACAACAGCCGCTCCCACAACAACAGTCGCTCCCACTACAACACTCTCTCCCACAACAACAACCGCTCCGACTACAACAGTCGCTCCAACAACTGCCGCTCCCACAACAACAGCCACTCCGACTACAACAGCTGCTCCCACAACAACAGCCGCTCCCACAACAACAACCGCTCCGACTACAACAGTCGCTCCCACAACAACAGTCGCTCCAACAACAGCAGCTCCCACAACCACAGCCACTCCGACTACAACAGCTGCTCCCACAACAACAGCCGCTCCCACAACAACAGCCGCTCAGACTACAACAACTGCTCCCACTACAACAACCGCTCTGACTACAACAGTCACTACCACAACAACAGTCGCTCTCACAACAACAGTCGCTCCCACTACCACAGTCGCTCCCCCAACAACAACCGCTCCGACTACAACAGCCGCTCCCACAACAACAGCCGCTCCCACAACAACAGCCACTCTGACTACTACAGCCGCTGCGACAACAACATCCGCTCCAACAACTGCCGCTCCCACAACCAAAGCCACTATGACAACAACAGCTTCTCCTACAACAACAGCCGCTCAGACTACAACAACCTCTCGCACTACAACAGCCGCTCCGATTACAACAGCCGCTCCCACAACAACAGCCGCTCCAACAACCGCCGCTCCCACAACAACAGCCACTCCGACTACAACAGCTGCTCCCACAACATCAGCCGCTCCCACAACAACAACCGCTCCGACTACAACAGTCGCTCCCATAACAACAGCCGCTCCCACAACAACAGCCGCTCAGACTACAACAACCGCTCCCACAACAACAGCCACTACGACTACAACAGCCGCTCCCACTACAACATCTGCTCCAACAACAGCCCCTCCCACAACAACAGCCGCTCCCACAACAACAGTCGCTCCCACAACAACAGTCGCTCCCACTACAACAGTCGCTCCCACAACAACAAACACTCCAACTACAACAGCCGCTCCCACTACAACACCCACTCCAACTACAACAGCTACTCCCACAACAACAGCCGCTCCCACCACAACAGTCACTCCAACTACAACAGCTGCTCCCACAACAACAGCTGCTCCGACAACAACAACCACTCAGACTACAACAACCACTCCCACTACAACAGCCGCTCCAACTACAACAGCTGCTCCCACAACAACAGCCGCTTCGACTACAACAGCCTCTCTTACTACTACAGCCACTCCCACAACAACAGCTGCTCTGACTACAACAGCCACTCCCACAACAACAGCCGCTCCGACTACAACAGCCACTCCGACTTCAACAGCCGCTCCCACAACAACAGCCGCTCCGACTACAACAACCGCTACTACTACAACTGCTGCTATGACAACAGCCGCTTTAACTACAAAAGTTTTCTAAAATAGAAAGTTTTTTTATTAGTCTGAATTATAGTCTCCTCTGTTTCTGAGTTCCGTGCCAGATCGTCTTGTGCTCCAACTACAACAGCTTTGCCCCCTACAACAGCTGCTCAAATTACAACATACGCTACTACTACAAAAGCTGCTCTAAAAACAACAACTGCTGCTATGACAACGCTCGCACCTACTACAACGCTCGCACCAACTACAACGGCCGCACCAACTACATCGCTCGCACCAAGTACAACGCTTGCACCAACTACAATGGCCGCACCTACTACAACGGCCGCACCAACTACAACGGCCGCACCTAATACAACGCTTGCACCAACGACAACGCTTGCACCAACTACAACGGCCGCACCTACTACAACGCTCGCACCTACTACAACGCTCGCACCAACTACAACGGCCACACCAACTACAACGGCCGCACCTACTACAACGCTCGCACCAACTACAACACTCGCACAAACTACAACGCTCGCACCAACTACAACAGCCGCACCAACTACAACGGCCGCACCAACTACATCGCTCGCACCAACTACAACGCTTGCACCAACTACAACGGCCGCACCAACTACAACGGCCGCACCTAATACAACGCTTGCACCAACTACAACGGCCGCACCTACTACAACAGCCGCACCTACTACAACGCTCGCACCTACTACAACGCTCGCACAAACTACAACGGCCGCACCAACTACAACGGCCGCACCTACTACAACGCTCGCACCAACTACAACACTCGCACAAACTACAACGCTCGCACCAACTACAACACTTGCACAAACTACAACGCTCGCACCTACTACAACGCTCCCACCAACTACAACGCCCGCACCAACTACAACGCCCACACCAACTACAACGCCCGCATCTACTACAATGCTCGCAAAAACTACAACAGCCTCACCAACTACAACAGCCGCACCTACTACAATGGCTGCTCAAACTACAACGGCCCCTCCAACTACTACGACAGCCCCTCCAACTACTCCGACGGCCCCTCCAACTACTATGATGGCCTCTCCAACTACTACGAGCCAGGCGACACCAGCCTCTACAAATAGTCAGTACCTTTTTTATGACATCACTGACCCATGGTTGCATCTTGTGTTTTATGTGTGCCCTAATGCAGTTCACCATTCTCATGTAAAATCTCTCATTGTTTATAGAGCTCACAACATTTGCAAGATTGGAAGTTTCCCTCCATTCCACTATTGTGCCGTTGCAAGAAGGTTTGCTGTGTCTCCCAGCACAGTCTCAAGAGCATGGAGGAGATACCGGGAGACGGGCCATTACATGAGGAGAGCTGGACAGGGCCGTAGAAGGGCAACAACCCAGCGGCAGGACCGGTATCTGCTTCTTTGTGCGAGGAGGAACAGGAAGAGCACTGCCAGAGCCCTACAAATGTACCTCCAGCAGGCTACTCATGTGCATGTTTCTGACCAAACTGTCAGAAACAGACTCCATGAGGGTGGCATGAGGGCCCGACGTCCTATAGTGGGACCTGTGCTCACAGCCCAGCACCGTGCAGCTCTATTGGCATTTGCCAGAGAGCACCAAAATTGGCAGGTTCGACAGTGGTGCCCCGTTCTCTTCACAGAGAAGAGCAGGTTCACACTGAGCACATGTGACAGACGTGAAAGAGTCTGGAGACGCCGTGGAGAATGTTATGCTGCCTGCAACATCAACCAGCATGACCGGTTTGGTTTAATTGATTTAGTGTTATACTGTGATGATTAAGTGTAAGATAAGTTTGAGCAGTGTATGTCTGCTAAATACATCTACTATAGTCAGGATGTACCTACAGTGCATACGGAAAGTTTTCAGACCCTTTCAAGTTTTACACATTTTGTTATGTTTCAGACTCATCTTAAAATTGATTCAATAATTTTTTTTTCTCATCAATCTACACTCAATAACCCATAACCCACTGTATATGTGGCTCGGGCATGCGCAACTCTCCATTTCCCCATGTCAAGAAGGTAAATCTGGTGGCCATCTTGAACTGCTTTGGCTTTAATGGATTTTGGAATAGGTTTGTTTCCAAATTTCGCCTTATGCAGATGGTAGCGTCTTGACCTGTCCAATGTGTCTTGCACACTAGCTCGACTGATGCCAGAGTATTCTTCTCTACGGTGTATGTTCACCTTTCTTGCACCAGAACCTTTTGTTTCATCAAGAACCCTGTTCACAACTGCAGGGATAGTTGACTTTTTAGCTACCAATTGAGTGTGATACCATCCTCACTAAGGGCGTAAGGTTTCCTATAACGCCACAGTCGAACAAGAGCAGCATGCTGGGATCTCTGTGCTACAGGGACATTAAATTCCCCCTTGAGTGCCTTCAGTATCACATCATAGGTCTCATCTGACATTGCTCTCTGTCCATGTCCTGTACATACCCAAATGATACAGGACAGGAGAACGGTTGTTTGCAATATTATCATTGTTCCAGATCTGTTAAATACATGAAATGGTTAGGGTTAGGGTTACTGGTATTATCAAATTGTTGTCATAGCTAGCAAATAGTTAGCCAACAGTTAGCTATATTGAGTTAACTTTAATTAAAACAATCTCACAAATGTGTATATCATCTTACACTAAATACATAAGAAATGTTAATCTATGTGCATGAATCTCAACTAAATAAACTGTATTTACTAAATTAAATTAAATCACTTTCAACATGTGTGATAAGGAATATGTTTTCAGAAAAAGGAACAAAGCCGAGCACATGTCAGAGTCACATGACTGGATAACTTGTCAATCAACGGCCATCTAGTGGTCAATTATAGGGACTGCCAAAGAAAATACACATCTTCAAGAATGAACTATAGATATAATTTGCTTCGGTTTTAGACTCTTTGTTGAGCTGGTCATGACTGTATTAAAATAGCCAAATAGCCAATAATGAAAGGAAATGCGGAACAGGTGAGAACACTGATCAGAAAGAAAAACCAAAACACGGAACGGACAATGAAAACAAAAGGAAGGAGCTGTAAGACATGAATTGACATCCCAGGGCACCTGAACACACAACACCGGGGTGTGGAAGCCTGTGACTCTGGGACGCTGTAAAGCCAGAACTTCGGTGCCGGGAAGTCTACTGGGACCATCTGGCCTGAGATTTAGGGACCACCTGCTGTCATGTAATTTGATTAAATCATGAACACTGAAATTATGAGTAGCTGAATCATGTATGCTTAGTAATGTTTTACTGTGAAAAAAAATATCAACAGACTGGTCAAATAAAGGATATATACAGTGAACTTTTTGTTTGGCTCTGTATTCCAGCACTTATGTGAAATTATACATTGACTGTGAGGCTAAAGTGTAGACGGCTTTAATTTGAGGACATTTTCATCCATATTGTAACTGAAGAAGGCTGCAGTACAGGCCTGGCATAGTATGACCAGTGAAGATACCCAGCATATGATGATTACTACAGCTTGCAGACTTCAGGCATGCCGTCCTTGCATGCAAAGGATATGCAACCAAATATTATTATTTCATAGCAGCATGATTAATGGTTAATTAATTAGAATGAATACACTTTCCCTTTATGTCACAAGAAATATCGTCAATGCATTAACTGTACTCTAAAGAAGTCCCATGAATGAGACCTTTCTCATTTATATTGATAAAAATATTCAGCAATAAAATATGCTTTAGAACCACCAGTCAAAAGTCTTGTAATGGTTTCAGTAGTGGCAAATCAAATGTGATGGGAAGGGGGATCAGAACAAGTCACCCACAAAGGTGAGGAACACTAAGGGAGCTTACACCGCTAATGGGTAGAACAGAAAAAGGAATAATCCTAGTAGCTAAACAGCTAAATAATAATCACCTGAGGAAAATAGGGCAAACTCGAAAACACAAAACTCGAGTGAGAGCACAAAGCAAAGTCTCCCGAGCTCAATACTAGAGCTTAAACGGGGAAACAAATAGGAAAAAAACACCTTAGGCATGTAACACTAAAACGGCAGGTAAGAAGGTGAAATAAAAATGAAACAACAAAGGAGACTGTCTCAGAGAGAACAGCACGGAGTAAGTCGAACAGTATAGCTTAAATGAGGAATAAACCTCTACGTAAAAACTAATAAGAAGAAGCAAGTCCCTCGTGAACATAAAGAAAGCCCCGGGAAGCGGAAGTGAGGAGCTTACCTTGCAGGCAGTAGCACAGGTGAAACTAATAATATGCGAGGTGAAGCAAAACCCCGGAGCGAAACATGGAATCCGATAGATCCCCAACCGCAGAGAAAGGACGAGAACCGCAGTGAAAAAGGAAAAATAAACCATGGACTATGACAAGTCTATGAAAACATGCATGTAAGATATGACAATTAACACAGCTACATAGATTCTCACACTACGATGTATGGCTATCGATGGCTACAATGTCTTCTGGGGTTAGATTAACTGACATTTCTAACATGTTTGCTAGTCTAAACAGAGATGGCAGGTGTGTTTTAAATTGACAAGTAAATAGACAAGAAACAACTGAATATGAGCAATAGAACATATTAAGCAGCCTAATGTTTACAGGTATGTTACCATAGCTGACAGCTTAGCTAAATAATTTAGTTATTCGATAATAAAACGGGACCCAACGCTTTAATTCCAATGGAAATTATACGTATTTATTCAAGAGCTTTAATTAGCTTGGAGTTTCATTGTGGCACAATTCAGGGTGCTGAGCCAAAGTCATGTTGTCATAAAATTTCTTCTTACCGTGAAAATCGACGACTTGTTTACAATTTCGGACAGATGTTCACGTAATTCTATCACGACAGCAGCACTTTCGCCACAAGTCAGCAATTGTATTGGGAAATGCCCTCTTTGGAAACAAAATAATACATTTTTTAAAAACTATGCTGTTACTGCATACCAGTTTTTGCCAAAGCTACATCATAGCAATCATAGCGCTGAGCTTTCAGAACTTTAGGTTACTGTCGTAACCCCGGTTCTTTGAGTAATATGTGCGAGATGTCTCGCTATGGGATGTGACCCTCCGCAGCCCTGACAGAAGTACCTATCTCAAATAACCAATCCTGATTGGTCAGAGAAGCGTGTCCCTCCGCTGCGTGATGTAGTCCCACCCACTACAAATACCGCAGCAGGAGGACACGCCCGCCATTCTAAAGCCCGAAATTCCTTCTCACCGCCCAGCAAGAAGGGTTGTCTGGCGAGACATCTCGCTCATATTACTCAAAGAACTGGGGTTACGACAGTAACCTAAAGTTCTTTTTCATAATATGAGCTCGATGTCTCGCTATGGGATGTGGTTACTCCCGAATTGCCAGACAGCTTTATCGAACAGCCACCAACCGATGGGGGGGTCCAGATGTCCAGATGCTAGGCCTGAAGGACCGCGCTGGCAACGCACGGGCCCGACACATCCAGCATGTAGAATCGAACAAAAGTCAGAGGCGAAGTCCAACTCGCCGCCGCACAAATGTCCTGAATAGACACCCCCCTGAACAAGGCCCAGGATGCAGCCATGCCCCGCGTAGAGTGAACGCGCAGGCCCGCAGGCGGGCGCAACCCCTCATTAGCGTAGGCCAAAGTTATAGCTTCCACCAGCCAGTGTGAGAGGCGCTGCCTCGAAACAGGCTGACCTTTCCTGGGATTAGCCCAGGAAATAAAGAGCTGATCGCTCCGCCGGAAGCACTGAGTCCTGTCCACATAACAACGTATGGCCCGGACCGGACACAATGTATGAGCCCGCTGGTCAGCAGCTGGAGCTGTGAACGCAGCGAGAGTAATCGGGGAGCATGAACCCACCACCTTAGGCACAAAGGCTGGGTTAGGTCTCAGCGACACCCTTACATCCCCTGGGGCAAACTGAGTGCATGACGGATGCACCGAGAGTGCATGAATATCGCTGACCCGCTTCGCGGAAGCGAGCGCCAGCAACAACATTGTCTTAAGAGACAAATGCTTCAAACTAGCACCCTGCAAAGGCTCAAAGGGGGGACCCTTAAGCCCCTCCAAAACCACCGTCAGATCCCATGGGGGCATAAGCGGCCTGGAGACTGGGAGCAGTCTACGGGCACCCTTCATAAAGCGGCACACCAGAGGGTGCTGACTCACTGTTTTGTCCCCAAAGCCCACGTGACTGGCGGCAATGGCCGCCAGA
Organism: Ilyophis sp. 1 JC-2022; assembly: GCA_022702515.1. Lineage (NCBI taxonomy): Eukaryota > Metazoa > Chordata > Actinopteri > Anguilliformes > Synaphobranchidae > Ilyophis > Ilyophis sp. 1 JC-2022. The sequence goes on from CM040403.1 coordinate 26,928,529, forward strand.
TACACTTTGACTGTCGAGAAGGCTCTGCCATCATCGATGAGGCTCTGAAGAAATGATAAGACCACCGGAACAGAGCACTGAAAAGGGGTGTGATTCCGATCATGGCACCACCGCTCAAACACCCCCCACTTACCAGTGTACAAAGACCTGGTAGAGGGGGCCCGAGCATTCTGAATAGTGTTAATCACACTCGGAGGAAGGCCCGCAGTGGTCATAGAGAGCCACTCAGGGGCCACGCCCACAGTTGTAACCTGTCCGGGTGTGGGTGGAACACCGTCCCCCCCCCCTGTGACAACAGGTCCCTGCGTATTGGCAACTGCCAGGGCCGGGCGCACAGCAACTGATAAATCTCCGCCAACCAGTGCATCACCGGCCAGTGTGGAGCTATCAGGATAAGAGAGTGTCTGTGTTCCCTCACCCTCGCCAGGGTGGGAGGAACCAGCGCCAGAGGGGGAAACGCATAGAGCAGCTCGTGAGGCCAGTCGTGCGCCAGAGCGTCCAGCCCCAAGGGGGCCCCCCGACTGTGTAGGGAGAAGAACAGCTGACACTGGGTGTTCCCCTCCGACGCAAACAGGTCCACTTTGGCGCGGCCATAAATGGACCAAATCTGAGTCACCACGAGAGGGTGTAAAGTCCATTCTCCGTATACGGGCGCACCCCTGGACAAGAGGTCCGCCCCCATGTTCAGGGTCCCCGGGACATGCGTTGCCCTCAATGACAGGAGACGCACACTGCTCCACAGGATCAGTTTGCGTGCCAATATGTGTAATTGACGTGAGTGCAAACCCCCCTGGTGATTTATGTACGCCACCGTGGTCGTATTGTCCGTCCTCACCAGGACATGATGACCCCTGAGGAACGGGAGGAAATGTTTCAGAGAGAGAAACACTGCAGAGAGCTCCAGAAAATTTATGCCCCTCACAGATCTACCCTCGTGAATGCCGCCCCACCCCTGGAGGCTGGCATCCGTAGTGACCACTTTCCTGGACAGGACGGTGCCCAGGGGCACACCCTGAGTCAGAAAAGAGGGTGCCCGCCAGTGACGTAGGTCCAACACGCAATCCGACGTCACCAAAATCCTCCGTGCGCCATGACGCACGGGGTCCAGCCTGAGCGCAGCAACCCAGCGCTGAAACTCCCTCATGTGGAGGCGACCGAGGCGTATTACGTGTATAGCTGAGGCCATCAGGCCCAGCAGGCGCAGACACACCCTGAATGGAACGTAACAGTGTCTCTGAAAAAGAGCAAGACATGCCTTGAAACTGTTCGCCCTCTCCTCCGAGAGGCGCGCAGTGAACGGCATTGATAGCAGCTGTAACCCGAGGAAGATTATTTCTCGACCCGGTGAGAGATTGCTCTTTTCCGTGTTTATCACAAAGCCCAACTCTGACAGATGACATGTGACAAACTCCGTGTGCGACCTGGCCTCCTGCTCCGAGCGCGCTAGGAGAAGCCAGTCGTCCAAATATGTGGCCAGGCGTATTCCCCCCCGCCGTAGCGGGGCGACCGCCGCGTCCGTACACTTCACGAACACCCTCGGGCTGAGGGAAAGTCCGAACGGGAGCACTCGGTACTGATAACACACTCCCTGAAACGCAAACCTCAGATACTTTCTGTGGGCAGCGTACACTTTTATATGGAAATAAGCGTCCCTCAGATCCACTGATGTGAACCAGTCGCCTGGTTTTATTAGACGCAACAGAGATGCCTGTGTCAGCATCCTGAACTTGTATTTCCTTAAGTGACAGTTCAGAGCCCTGAGGTCCAAGATAGGGCGAATTCCTCTCCCTCCCCGTTTGGGGACGAGAAAATATCTTGAATAATACCCGGATTGACTCTGCTCGGGAGAGACGATTTGAATAGCTTTTTTGTCTAAAAGAGACATTATCTCCTCCTTTAGCACGCCAGCTAAACGTCCCTGTGCTCGTGACTGTATTATGCCGGAAAAACGAGGCGGCACAGTGTTGAACTGCAGCCGGTAACCCCGCTCTATCGTGCGTAATACCCACGGATGAGCCCCTATTTCTCTCCACTTTTGAATGTGTAAACACAGTGAAGGGAAGAATATAGGCTGGGGTTCTGCCAACACGGGAGGGCTCATAAGTGGTGGTATGGCTCCCTCCAGTGGCAGAGCGAGAGAATGTCCCTCGGGCCGTACTGCGCATGCGCGAACTCGCGCAGCAGCCTGGGTAAATTCCTCCGTAGCCGGAAATGGGATGCCCATCGCCGGCAACAGAGGGACAACATGCCCGGCGGACATGTTGCTTATGTGCAAAGCATTCATTTTGTTTGTGCTTGCTTTGTTTTGGGTATTTTTCACACATTTTGTTTTCAACTTTATTTCTTTGAATAAAGGCAGAACATTGTGTGTATGCGCGTGCTTGTGGACATGTGAACACGGCTGTGCAACGGCAAACAGCCCAGTGACAATGTCCCTCCTCGTCTCGTCTGGCCCTGGGGCGGAGATCAGCGACTGGAGATGCGCACTTAAAACCCTCTTTGGTGGAGCCCATGAACGGGGAACTGATGGGCGCGTCACCCGGAGAAACGGCGAAGGCGGTCAAGTAGCCTTCTTCTTCCTCCTACCCTGCGCAGCTGAAGCGGCCGGTGGAGGCGGCGGGGCTGCGGGCTGAGCGCCGGGGGGACCCTTCCAACCAACCCGAGGGGCAGGCGACTGGGATCGGGCCGGGGAAGGTTGCTGCTGCGGCCTCTTCGGGACCTTAAATCGTGCAGATTGAGCAGCAGCCTGGGCGAAAGATTTTCCCCGGGGCGGGGGAGACGGCGAGGGGGCTCTACGCGGCAGGCAGAGCGCAAACGCCTCGTTGTCTTTCTTCCTCGCCTCCGCTCTCTCCTGCATGGAGGTCAGAGCTGAGCCGAAGATACCCTCCGGTATGACGGGCGCATCCAGGATGTCGTCTCGCTCTCTGTCAGTCAGCCTGGCGAGATTGAGCCACCTGGCTCGTTCCTGGACCACGAGAGAAGCCATAGCTTTCCCCGTGGCGAGCACAGCCACCCGCTGGACATGAAGGCACAGGTCGGTAATCACTCCCGCCTCGCGCCAAACCGCGGCGCTAGGTGCACCGTGGAGAATGTCGGCTTGGTAAGCGGAGAGAAGCGACAGCACATTCAAAGCCCTCATCGAGAGCGCGGCTTGCTTGTACGCCCTCTCGGTCAAAGCAGACTGAAGACGCTCCGATTTAGCGGGGAGGGACGGACGTCTGCTTGAGCCAGCCATGGCGCCACCCGGGTACAGATGTGCTGCAACCGGGGACTCGACCGGGGGCATGGCGAGGAGACCCAGGGCTTCCATGTTCTCGGTGTCGAGGACGGAGGCACCCGGGATCTGGTTCCTTCCGCTGTACGGCTTGTCGCTCCACATCTTGGTGAGCTCGAGCAGTAAGTCAGGAAAGACGGGAAGAAGCTGCTTGGCCGTGTTACCGCCCGGTGCTAATAGCCTGCCCTCGTAGCGCGAGCGCGAGGGCTGTGTCACCGGAGCGGGCCAGGGAATACCCATGCTCGCTGCCGCACGCTTGCACGTGTCGAGCAGGACCACAGGAACCGGGGACGAGGGACGTGCGTCCTCGCCGTCCTCCGAGCCCCCGGAAAGCAGCCCCGGCTTTGCAGCCGGCACCGGAGTGATTAAGGCATCATACTCCTCCTCGCTCTCTGAAATGAGAGGGGGATCATCGGAGTCAGACTCTACACACTCCAGCTCTAACACATCGTCGGAAGGAAAGGCAGGAACCGGGGACATCACAGACAGGGCGGCCCAGTCGGTGTGCACCTCGTGTACCTCCTCCACCATGGGCTCCTCTTCGTCAGCGGCTACCGGGGCAGCGGCGGTCAGAAGCGGGTCCTGGTCGGACAGGCTGGCTTGGCGAGCCAGGCGGCGTCTCAAGCTTTTCGTCGTGAACATTTTGCAATGCACACACGAACCGGGGACGGATAGGGACAGCCTGGCGTGGTCAGTCCCGAGACAACCCATACACACGGGGTGCGTATCCTTCCCCGAAATCCGGGCACCACAAGGGCAGGGCCGGGAGTCTCCTCTGGCATGAGGAGCAGCGGACGCCATGGGGGCAAAAAACACCGGCTGGTGCGCGGGTGTCTTTTACGGTAAGTGCTAGCTAACTGGTGTGTTAGGAGCAGGTAGCTAGCTAACTGGTGTGTTAGAAGCGAGAGGCTGATAACTGGCGTGTTAAAAGCAAGATGCTGATAACTGGAGTGTTAAAAGCAGGAGGCTAACTGGTGTGTTAGCAGGAAACGTCGAGGGGAGCTGGCGTGCAAACCCTCGGCGAATAGTGAGCTGAGTTAGCGTCCGTCGACAGAAGCTAATAAATAATTCCGTCTGTGGACAGTTAAACTAACTAGGCTCGGTGTGAGATAATGCTTCTAGGTGAGAAGAATTTTTAGAATGGCGGGCGTGTCCTCCTGCTGCGGTATTTGTAGTGGGGGGGACTACATCACGCAGCGGAGGGACACGCTTCTCTGACCAATCAGGATTGGTTATTTGAGATAGGTACTTCTGTCAGGGCTGCGGAGGGTCACATCCCATAGCGAGACATCGAGCTCATATTATGAAAAAGAACCATAACACGCGGAAACCCTTTTAAAATAAACTAAATAAAAACTGTAGACTACACATAGCCTAGCCTACGATAACTGTCTGGACGAAACAGGCCACTTTTTAGTTCATAAAACTCAAAAGTAAGCTCAAGATATCCAGTGAGCAAAAGTGGCTTACACTAAACTAATAGCCTTCACTATTTTGAATACGCTCTTTTTTTCTGTAAGTATAAACTTCAAAGTTTTTTGTTTTTATTATTGTTTATTTATATATTTATTTTAGTGCACACCGAAATATGCCTTTCTGAAGTGTGTTTCTCCGGCTCAGTGAGTAGGTGGCCTGCTCTGTGATCTTTTCTACCCGCGACGTTCTATGTTCGAATCTGACCTTTTGCCGCATGACTCGCTCCCATGGAGATATGGCAAGTATATGTAAGCAATAATGACCTCGGAGCCGAGCATTGCACAGTTTTAATGTTCCTCCGCGAAAAGCATTCAAACTGTGTAATGCCATGGCTCCGAGGTCATTATTGCACTTATACCATTGTTACCAACAATGATTATATATAGTTACATTTATATTTATTGATTTTTATTGACTTAATCAGCTGAAATTTAAATATCCTTCCGAGGCCATTTTGGCATGTTGCTTTCCGTTGTCAAGCAAAACTGCTGGTTGATCGTTCAATTTGAACAGAAAACCTACTTGATGCATTATTGGCTGCTATTTGTTGTGACCCTAATGACTTGCCTCTGTTGCCTAAACCATTTTGTTTGCACGTTTGTAAGTCACTTTGGATAAGAGTATTTACTAAGTGCCAAAGTGTAAATGTTAAATGTTAAGTTGAATAACACAGCCGTGATTCACAAGCACAAACAAATGCTACAATGAGCATAAAATAACATGTAAATATATTTATTTTATTTCAATAAATTGTCCACTTTCTGGAGTGTTTTGCCGAAAACATCTCACTTGTCACATGTCGGTTGCATGACCACACCTCTGCTGGTATTTCTGACTGAGCCCTACTTCCTTGAAAAAATTGTTTCTTCTACTGGAATAATAATTTGCTTCATCCGAGAAGCAAACACAATGTTTTATTTTATTTTGCTCGTTGCATGTTTGATCATGTCATCTGGGCAAACTAGCACACCAGGTAAGGACACTTAAATTATTTTGGTTCTCCATTCAGGCTAAATTATTAAGAACTAATTTACAAATAAATAATACAATCCATAACATTTCACTTGTATAATTTAATCAGAAACTCTAACACTGACTCAGAAGAAAGTTTTACCTTTTAAAATGGGACTTTTTAAGTTATGATTTTCACAAAATATAATTTGTGGTTTGCTGGGTTTTTTAACGAGTTGAAGTTAAAAATCAAGTTCGAGAGTGTTTATGGTATCTTGGGAGGCAACTTTCCAGTCATACCTTTGCGTGTATAATTCTTTATTAATGTTACTCATCATTACTCTCCAATCAGAGTTGACAGACTGGGGGACATGCCCCTAAATGTAGGGGTCTTCATATTCTTCAAATTCATAGGAGAAGTTTTAAAGACAAAATGTATGCGAGTCGATGACAGATGAGGGGTTTTAAAAGGAGGTATGGGGGGAAATTGTGAGGAAATTGTACGGGACTCAATGAAGATGGGGGATTTTCAGAATCTTTTTTGAGGGGTTAATTCAGGCATCTGGCAACACTGTCTCCAATAGAGCATTCACAATGACTTCACTTATTTGAGGCTGGGAAAAGATAACTACCTTTAGCGAACGTGTTTCTCACAGGACGTCGGATAAAGCTTGGTTATACTTTGAATAAGTATTGATTTATTTATGCTTAGCGTTCGTATTCCATTGTGTCCTTGAAGTTTCGCTTGGTATGATCGCTTTTAACGATATAACAGGCTATCAGTAGCCTACACTTGCACTTATTAAGAGCACTTTACTCGTGAAAAGTCAAACGACACTTCACTGAAAGGGTGGTTCCTTGTACGAGCTCTGCGTCATTGTATGATAAACTGGTTCATGTTAAATGAGGTAATTATGTGTGACTGAGTTCTTAAATCCACATTGGAATTTATAGTGTGACTTGCTGTGATTGTGCTTTGTGTTGCTGCAACACATGTGGCTGATAGCCCATAGACTCTCAAAACAGTTGTGTTAAAAACAACACATAATGTGACACCTCCATGTCTAGTTAAGGACACCACATTTGTCACTTTTCAACGCAGTCTGTGTTAAAATCAAATTGTATAATTTGACACGAAATGCTTTGAAAGTAACACAAAAGTAGTAACACAAAAAGTGTGTTTGACACATAATTTTTTATAGTGTATGACTATGCTTATGTTGCAGCGTGTAATTGTAACTTAAATTTTCCAAGTTACGTTTCGGGAGGAAACCGTGGACGAGAAGAAGTACCTATATAATAATAAAATAAAGCTTCAAATAAACTTTTAAATAATCCATAATTTTACCAATGTTAAGGTAATTAATCAGGATACTCTACTCGCTTAAATAAACATTAATAAGGAATGACAATGGGGTTGAAGTGGAGACTGTCAGCTTTAATTTGCGGGTATTTTCATCCATATCGGATGAACCGTTTAGAAAGTATAGAACCTTTTCTACATATCTAGCTAGCTAGCTACATGCAATCTGATAGGAGTTTTGTGCAATGACTGTTTAAAAAACTTGCCATCGCAAGATTAGCGTGGGTTAACTTTAAAACCTAAATAAACTCAAAACTCGGTTGTTTTAATTAAATGTACCATGAATCCACTTCTTAAAGATAATGTGCAATTTTGGCCACTTGTTCTAAAAGTGGCGCTGATGAGCCGAACACACTTCGCCATGTTATGTAGCACCAAAGAAGAAGAAATTTAGTTTACGAATTGCAAGTTAAGCAAGCGTGAATCGACACCGTGAAAAACGAGTAGGGTATAGCTGCAGCCTGCAGACTCCAAGAAACGCCCTCCAAGAAACGCCCCTCACTCCAAGAAACGCCCCCAACCAACTACGGTGGCCTTGGGGGATCCTGTTGGTTCGCTGCTGTTAATCCGCAGCAAAATTATGCACACTAATATATATAATACAATGTAATAGAAATCTACCTCCATAATCAAGCCATTATTAATTCATGTGATTACTGTACACTTAATGCATCATCAATTAATGAACATGAACTCATAGTTAAGTCATACATTAAGTAACATGTCATCAAAGTAGCTGCAAACCAGTTAGGTAGACAAAACTCCTCCTGACAGCATGCTGACAAAGCTGTTCGCTTAAAGGAAAATTCTGCCAGTGTAGCTTCTAAGCCCCCCCCCCTATCATTTACCTGTGGAAAGGCTTTTTCCCTTGTGCAAATGGTGACAGTAATATCAAATGTTTTATGTTATGTTAATATATCAAAGTGCTTAATTAGTAGTTACAGTCAAGCCGGAAAGTCTGAATACCCCTTTCACCTTCTCCACGTTTTATTACATTACAGAAATATTCTACAATAGATTGAGTTTATTTTTTGTCTCAAAATTCTACACAAAATAGCCCATAATGACAAAGTGAAAACATGTTTTTAGAAATTTTTGCAAATGTATTAAAAATCGAAAACTGAAATCTTTCATTTACATAAGTATTCATACCCTTTGCTTTAACATATTTTTAAAGTATCATATTTAATATTTGGTCGCAAAAATTTCTAAAAACATGTTTTCACTTTGTCATTATGGGCTATTTTGTGTAGAATTTTGAGACAAAAAATGAACTCAATCTATTGTAGAATATGTCTGTAATGTAATAAAACATGGAGAAGGTGAAAGGGGTATTCAGCCTTTCCGGCTTGACTGTATGTTCAATGATAGCCTATATTTGCCAATATTCAATCATTCAGACTATGCTTCTGGGCGAACCCTACAGTAGGTCTATCTCTAATGTGTCATAAAAATATCATGCCTAATAGATTTTATGGTGATCTTTGTAAATAATATGGAGTCAATGTGTGTGGATTATGACAGCCATTCATCTGTTTTAGAGAATGAGTACTTTGTACTTATTTTTCAATGATATAGTTACCAATACCCAAGGTTAATATATACGCTATTTGTTGTAAAAATTGGGTCAGGGTTAAGTGCCATACCCCAAAAACATCCAGTAAGTGGCAGTTCAGAGAGCAGAAACAACCTTGTTAATAATAGGTCAGAGGAGAATGGCCAGACACATTCAAGCTAACAGAAAGGCCAACAAAATAAAAATGAACAACAGTGGTGAGCAGAGTATTATCACTGAATGCATGTGTTGAACCCTGAAAGGGATGGGCTGCAGCAACAGAAGATTAGATAATACTAGGTAGGTATTCCTAATACAGTAGATACTGAGTGTAAATGGTAAGGAGTTCACCATTTATCATTAAATTTCATTATTATTTTGCACATGTGATCACCATTACTTCCTAAATACTTGGCTGACTTGTGTCCCTCTAAGTAAAGTCATGGCATGATAATAATTTGTAAATGATTACGTAATGTATATTGATAGGAGGCAAGCATTTGTTAACCATGAGTTAATTACTTAATTATGAGTTCAATGAATTGTCACCCTTCAAGTAAAGTCACACAAGATTCTTCATGTAGTAATGATTACCCCATCATCACATCACTATTACTTAATAAATAGCTCAATGATTTCTGCACCCTTGAAAACCTAGTATTAAAATAAACCAGTCAAAAGTCATCCAAATAGAACATCAATGTTTTATTAATTATACATGTGGAACACAATTTATTAAGACATTCAAAAGAATCTCACTCCCATTTCCTCTGTCACCATATCAGATTTTTATAAATCCCCTTAGCCCTCTCTATACTTTGTGTATGTCCCCCACTGTTAGGATCAATAAAGCTCCTGCTGTGGTTAACAATGAAATGGGTGTATCCAGTAGTGGCAACCATTGATCACTTATTACTGTGGTCTTCCGACGAACATGTCCTCTGATGAATGGGAGCAGTCTTCACCTGTCTGAGAACTGGCCGTTTCCTCTGATACCTCAAAATCCCAAAAACGCATTTCCTCCTCCTCCATGTCCTGCCATGTCTCCCATGACCCTACTGTTAAAAGAAGATAATTTACAAATCAAAACTAGAATGGCACTCAGAGAGATAGACACCAAAAAAAAGTGGCCAATACACTGAACTCTATGATATTGCTTAACTGCTTGCTTCTAATGCCGAAGTTACAGCAACCAATATGGCTTCCAGTGCACTGCACCTCTCAATTTCCGTTTGGGCTATAATTTAGAAACCCCTGCCTTTTTCTACCAAACTAAAGGGTTAACATTAATATATTAAAACCACAATACATATAAGAATAATAATCAATGCGTGATTATACTTGACAAAATACAAAGCTAGTTGTTGTTTTACTCATCGGAGATTACTCTGGTTGGTCTTCTTGAACACGTGTTGATGACTAGCTGACAGATAGCCGACAGAAATCAGTATGAAAAAGTTGAACTACATGTAGGTTTATTACGACATCACATAAAGTAGTTGAATCTAATTCAGTTCAATATTTTTTTTTTAACTGAACTGAACGCAGATAGGAAGCAAAAGATCACATCTATCACCAGAGACCATTTTAACACACACACACACATACATATATATATATATATTTCTGGTGGCAACTGAAGGATAACTAAGTTAGGCTACTGTACATGCTCCTCGCAAAATCAAATTATTTCAATAAGTCCAGTCCTGAGCTCACATGACAGGGTAACGTTAAATACATACAAATTTTACTCCGAAAAGGAAATTTCTAAGGGAATTATGCAATTTAACATTTGCCTAACTAGCTACTGTTACAGTTAGCAGCAATATGCAAATCCTTGTGTGTTCTAATACTAATGCCACTGAACTAGCCTAAATAAATTGGACATTGGCAAGCCAGCAAGCAAAATTACAATGATAGTAGGCCTCATAGCAGCTAGCTTGCTAGCTATTTGTGTCTGAGATTGATTCGCTGCTATATGGAAAGCTAAAGGCGACAAAAGTCACAAACGGGTTATCTGGATTGTAAAAAATAAAAACGCTTTTAATAATTTCCTTAGCCTCCAATCAGTCGATATAATAAATAAATAAAAAAACATTTATTTTACTCTTCCATTTATCATTTACTTCTTCACTTCCTATTTTTATTTTTCCTATTTTCACGGTCCGAGCATGCGTGTAATTGTAGGCTAGATTAATCATTATTGTACCCGTTCCATAATCAGAGTCATATGTTGAGTGAGTCATATGTTGACCAACCATAGTCTTTTGTTGGCTGTACGATAAGTAAAACATCAATACTATATATTTGTTATTGTGTCAAGTAAAATCACGGATTGATTATTCTGTATTATGGTATAACTGGGTTGAAAATATGACTAAAGCGCCATAGTTTTAGTAGAAACATATTAGAAGTAGGCATAGCGTTCACCCAACAGCTTATTAGTCTGAATTATTGAATATTGCAAATAGGCTAATATTGAAAAAGAATGACAAATTATAAATTTCCTAAGATAAATTAAATTTCAATAACATAAACATGTGATATTGTAAGCCACACAGATCCTGTCTCCTTATATACACAAGCAATGGGGGGGGGGGGGGGTTGTTATAAAAATGGGTGATTTATAAAAATCAGAATTTCTGTTGTTTTAAAAGCAAACAGCTTTGTCAGCACACTGTCAGGAAAAGTTTTGGGGGCCCCAAAATGGATAAATCCACCACCAATGTATGACTTAACTGTCTGTTAATGTTCATTAATTGATGATACATTAAGTGTAAAGTAATGACATGAACTAATAATTCCTTGATCATTTATTAATATTGAGCCGCACAGAGTTAATGATATATCATCCATTAATTCATGCATTAAATCATGATGAAATCATGATGAGTCATGCATTAGTTAATGTTTAGTTGTGTTCCCTTATTGTAAAGTGTTACCAAGAAGGGAGTAGTGTGGCAGGCTTTGTTTCACAGTGCCACTTCCAGTGCAGGACAGGTTAATATGCACTAGGGGGCGCTATATATATATATTTTTATTCCACCAAAACAGTCCACTAAAATACGTTTTTGAAAACATTAGAAGTGAGAAATAGGCTCAATACTGATTCATATATTATCTAAAACACATACTTTGACCATTAGATCTGAGTTTCACAAGCCAGACAAGCTGTGCTGGACGCATTTATTTCCATAGTGTATTTGTGGAAGCTATCTTTTGCAAATTCATAACTGGCGAACGTACCACACTCGCCGCGCCACATCCATCATGCACCACACGATATCATCGCCTCCTCTTCATAGAAAATTTATATAATACGTCGAACCGAGGCGCCTCGCCGGATTTGGTGAGAACCCACCTTAAGATCGATCGTTATCGGGAAACACACCCTGTTCTCTATGAGGGGAAAGCGAGTGGATGGAAAATAATCTAAAATATATTTTTTATTAAAATAACCGTAACACATTTATGTTGTAGATACTCGGGAATTATTTTAAATGGCAAATAAAGCTGGGTTGGCTGGGGACTGCAATATTTCAGATCTTTAACCTCTACAGAGCTTGTCAGAAACCTGTTAAATTATGTCTACTCTATAGGATGCGTGAGGTTCTAGTGTGAAATTATTGTTTATAGTATAACTGCTTCAGTTGTGTTATTCAGTGGATTTAATTTGTCCATTTTTATAGATACTTACTAATAGTATTAGCATTTTATAACAATGGCTTACGATTTTGCCCACCCAAAAAATTGTTTCATTCATTCATTGCATCGTAAAATTTTCAAAATCCCTAAAACAAGACTGACACATTTCTTAATATGACAGAAGCAAGAACGTACTGATGCATGATCCAGCATGCTTCATCTGCCAGTTATTTATCATCGGCTTGGTTTTCTGTAAATGTGTTGGAGGAAGAAGAAACTGCTTTTTGCTGATAATACATAAAATGATTATGCTTTTGCACACTGTATCTTGGACAATCTTTAAACATAAATAAACAAAATAAGTTTATTAAGAGTTTGTGCAAGATACAGCATGCGGAGCATAAACCTTCTTCATGAATCTACTCTTTTCTCCATGTTACGTTCTCCGTAGCGGGAGGGGTAAGGACCCAGACGCAGACCACAGGATTAGGCAAAAGGAGTTCTTTATTCCGTTCAGGGGTCAAGCCAGGAGATCAGAGGTAGGTAGGTACAAAACAAACGATAGGCGATAGGGCAATGAGGGACAATCCAGAGAGTCGAAAACCAGGGAATCAGAGTTCAGGCAGTACAAAGGGATCAGGCAGGAGAATGGTCGATATACAAACGAGGTCAAAAACGAACAGGCAGACTGGACAGATAAGGGCAAGGCAAAAGAATAGTAGTTCAAACAGGTGTCGCGGAATAATTCTACAGATCTCAGGCTTTCGAAAATAGTAGGCACTGGAAAAGGTAATCACAACAATCCGACACAGACTGGGAGTAACAAAGGGCTTAAATGCACAAGTAACTAATGACACAAGAGGAATCAGGTGTGTGAGGGGCGGGGTTCCAAACGAGAGACAATGAAATACATCTGGGAAACAATTAAACAACCACAGAGACAACTAGGGAAAACGCGGACTGGATTCCAAACATACACAATGACAGATGACCTGGAGTTTCAGGAAATCGTGCATAGAGTAAGATGACAGGAAGAAGAGATCAGATGCAGCTGAGAATGATTAGCAAGGACAGAACAGCATGAAAATGTGCGCTCTAATATGTTAGTGAGATTAGTAACTATACACACCCCTGCCGTTAGTATGATTAGTAAGTATATACAAATTAGTTTGTTAATGGAGTTAGTAGATCTTATCTATCATTAGTATGTTAGTGGTAATTAGTAAATCTAAGTGCACAGAGATAGGTGTGAAGCAAGAGGGAACCCGAACACCAATGAGATCACCCGAATGGTACAGAGACGTAAACGGGGAGTGACAGATCAGGTGTAAACAAGTAGACACGGGACAACTAGGCAAAACCGGAAAATAAACAAGTCAGGTGAAAACTAAGAATAAACAATACATACAAAATAAAGATACAAATAACCAGTAGAACACAGATCCTTACAGTACCCCCCCCCCAAGGGACGGCTTCCAGACGTCCCCAGCAGTAACCAACACTAAGCAGGGTGGGTGGTGGGGGACCGGAGGAGGGGTAATGGAGTAGCAGGTACTTAGTTTCAGGAGGGTGAAAAGGGCTCGGGGAGAAATGTCTGAGTGCTGAGCAGGGTGGGTGGAGGGGGACCGGAGGAGGGATAATGGGACAGCAGGTAGTGAAGTAATGTTCAAAGTTTGTAATGTCCGAAATACAGAGCAGGGTGGGTGGAGGGGGTCCGGAGGAGGGAAACAAGGGCGGCGGCGCAGACAGGGCCGTTCAGGCGGACGATGGCGCAGACAGTACCGCTCAGGAGGACGACGGTGCAGACAGGACCGCTCAGGAGGACGGTGGTGCAGACAGGACCGCTCAGGAGGACGACGGTGCAGACAGGACCACTCAGGAGGACGGTGGCACAGACAGGACCGCTCAGGAGGACGACAGCGCAGACAGGACCGCTCAGGAGGTCTGTGGCGCAGACAGGACCGCTCAGGAGGATGACGGTGCAGACAGGACCGTTCAGGAGGGCGGTGGTGCAGACAGGACCGCTCAGGAGGATGACGGTGCAGACAGGACCGTTCAGGAGGACGGTGGTGCAGACAGGACCGCTCAGGAGGACGACGGTGCAGACAGGACCACTCAGGAGGACGGTGGCACAGACAGGACCGCTCAGGAGGACGACAGCGCAGACAGGACCGCTCAGGAGGTCTGTGGCGCAGACAGGACCGCTCAGGAGGATGACGGTGCAGACAGGACCGTTCAGGAGGGCGGTGGTGCAGACAGGACCGCTCAGGAGGATGACGGTGCAGACAGGACCGTTCAGGAGGACGGTGGTGCAGACAGGACCGCTCAGGAGGACGACGGTGCAGACAGGACCGCTCAGGAGGATGGTGGCGCAGACAGGACCGCTCAGGAGGATGATGGTGCAGACAGGACCGCTCAGGAGGACTGTGGCGCAGACAGGACAGACTGCGATGGCTACATCGCTCAGGAGACCGGCTCAGGGAGCCGGCGGCGACGGCTGCATCGCTAAGGAGGCCGGCAGCGACGGCTGCATCGCTCAGGGGGCCGGCGGCGACGGCTGCATCGCTCAGGTGCCCGGCGGCGACGGCTGCATCGCTCAGGTGCCCGGCGGCGACGGCTGCATCGCTCAGGGGGTCGGCGGCGACGGCTGCATCGCTCAGGAGGCCGGCGGCGACAGCTGCATCGCTCAGGGGGCCGGCGGCGACGGCTGCATCGCTCAGGGGGCCGGCGGCGACGGCTGCATCGCTCAGGGGGCCGGCGGCGACGGCTGCATCGCTCAGGGGACCGGCGGCGACGGCTGCATCGCTCAGGGGGCCGGCGGCGACGGCTGCATCGCTCAGGGGGCCGGCGGCGACGGCTGCATCGCTCAGGGGGCCGGCGGCGACGGCTGCATCGCTCAGGGGACCGGCGGCGACGGCTGCATCGCTTAGGAGCCCGGCGGCGACGGCTGCATCGCTCAGGGCAGGAGGTAGCGGGCTCGGCCGCTCCGGACTGGAGGTCAGCGGGCTTGGCCGCTCTGGACTGGAGGTCAGCGGGCTCGGCCGCTCAGGACAGGAGGCTAGCGGGCTCGGCCGCTCAGGACAGGAGGCTATCGGGCTCGGCCGCTCAGGACAGGAGGCTAGCGGGCTCGGCCGCTCAGGACAGGAGGCTAGCGGGCTCGGCCGCTCAGGACAGGAGGCTAGCGGGCTCGGCCGCTCAGGACAGGAGGCTAGCGGGCTCGGCCGCTCAGGACAGGAGGCTAGCGGGCTCGGCCGCTCAGGACAGGAGGCTAGCGGGCTCGGCCGCTCAGGACAGGAGGCTAGCGGGCTCGGCCGCTCAGGACAGGAGGCTAGCTGGTCCCGCAATTTGAGATGAGGCAGGGAACGGGACGGGACTGGTGGCGTGGAACAGGACGGGCCAGGAGGCCCGGGACCGGAAGGGCCCGGAGGTACAGACCGGGACGGGACAGGGGACACGGAACGGGAAGGGACAGGGGAACTGGGACGGGAAGGGACAGGAGAACTGGGACGGGAAGGGACAGGGGAACTGGGACGGGAAGGGACAGGAGAACTGGGACGGGAAGGGACAGCGGAGCTGGGACCGGACGGGACAGCGGAGCTGGGACGGGACGGGACAGGGGAGCTGGGACGGGACGGGACAGGGGAGCTGGGACGGGACGGGACAGCGGAGCTGGGACGGGACGGGACAGGGGAGCTGGGACGGGACGGGACAGCGGAGCTGGGACGGGACGGGACAGGGGAGCTGGGACGGGACGGGACAGGGGAGCTGGGACGGGACGGGACAGCGGAGCTGGGACGGGACGGAACAGCGGAGCTGGGACGGGACGGAACAGGGGGGCTGGGACGGGACGGAACAGGGGAGCTGGGACGGGACGGAACAGGGGAGCTGGGACGGGACGGAACAGGGGAGCTGGGACGGGACGGAACAGCGGAGTTGGGACGGGACGGAACAGCGGAGCTGGGACGGGACGGAACAGCGGAGCTGGGACGGGACGGAACAGGGGAGCTGGGACGGGACGGAACAGGGGAGCTGGGACGGGACGGAACAGGGGAGCTGGGACGGGACGGAACAGGGGAGCTGGGACGGGACGGAACAGGGGAGCTGGGACGGGACGGAACAGGGGAGCTGGGACGGGACGGAACAGGGGAGCTGGGACGGGACGGAACAGGGGAGCTGGGACGGGACGGAACAGGGGAGCTGGGACGGGACGGAACAGCGGAGCTGGGACGGGACGGAACAGCGGAGCTGGGACGGGACGGAACAGGGGAGCTGGGACGGGACGGAACAGGGGAGCTGGGACGGGACGGAACAGGGGAGCTGGGACGGGGCGGAACAGGGGAGCTGGGACGGGACGGAACAGGGGAGCTGGGACGGGACGGAACAGGGGAGCTGGGACGGGACGGAACAGGGAGCTTGGGCTGGGACGGAAAGGCGATGGATCCCCCGTCAACGGGCGGTTGAGCCCGTCGACGGAGCCGGGAACCAGGACTCCATCGTTTCCTCCCGGGTCCATAGCCCCTCGGGCAAAGGGCAAGATGGGTACCCTTAAATTTAGCTGCTTCCAGGTTGTGGCTAGGCTCAGAGTTATCAGGATGGAGGGAGACCACTCCGAGCCTAACGGAGTGGGAGCTGGGTGGTGGAGTCTGGAGTGATGGGTGGTGGTCGGCATGACGGCGGGCAAACTCCGGATTCTGCCCCCAGATCCCCATGAGGTCGTTTTCATAGGGATCCGAGCCGAAGGGATCGATCTCCCAGGCCATCAGAAACCGCAGATCTTGGGTCACGGTCTCGATGACCGCCTGTTGTTGGCCACTCATGGCTCCTTGCCGCAGGAGCGCGGCGTGCAGGTGGCTTGGGTCCGCTGGGTCCAAGAATGGTCGGATTGTACTGTTACGTTCTCCGTAGCGGGAGGGGTAAGGACCCAGACGCAGACCACAGGATTAGGCAAAAGGAGTTCTTTATTCCGTTCAGGGGTCAAGCCAGGAGATCAGAGGTAGGTAGGTACAAAACAAACGATAGGCGATAGGGCAATGAGGGACAATCCAGAGAGTCGAAAACCAGGGAATCAGAGTTCAGGCAGTACAAAGGGATCAGGCAGGAGAATGGTCGATATACAAACGAGGTCAAAAACGAACAGGCAGACTGGACAGATAAGGGCAAGGCAAAAGAATAGTAGTTCAAACAGGTGTCGCGGAATAATTCTACAGATCTCAGGCTTTCGAAAATAGTAGGCACTGGAAAAGGTAATCACAACAATCCGACACAGACTGGGAGTAACAAAGGGCTTAAATGCACAAGTAACTAATGACACAAGAGGAATCAGGTGTGTGAGGGGCGGGGTTCCAAACGAGAGACAATGAAATACATCTGGGAAACAATTAAACAACCACAGAGACAACTAGGGAAAACGCGGACTGGATTCCAAACATACACAATGACAGATGACCTGGAGTTTCAGGAAATCGTGCATAGAGTAAGATGACAGGAAGAAGAGATCAGATGCAGCTGAGAATGATTAGCAAGGACAGAACAGCATGAAAATGTGCGCTCTAATATGTTAGTGAGATTAGTAACTATACACACCCCTGCCGTTAGTATGATTAGTAAGTATATACAAATTAGTTTGTTAATGGAGTTAGTAGATCTTATCTATCATTAGTATGTTAGTGGTAATTAGTAAATCTAAGTGCACAGAGATAGGTGTGAAGCAAGAGGGAACCCGAACACCAATGAGATCACCCGAATGGTACAGAGACGTAAACGGGGAGTGACAGATCAGGTGTAAACAAGTAGACACGGGACAACTAGGCAAAACCGGAAAATAAACAAGTCAGGTGAAAACTAAGAATAAACAATACATACAAAATAAAGATACAAATAACCAGTAGAACACAGATCCTTACACTCCAAGCACCTGTTTTATTTTTACTATTGTCAGTTGTGCAAACCTTTTTTTCTTCTTTTCCTGATAAGTCATAATAATTTGTTGTAGAGTTTTTTATTTATTTTTGCTTCTGTCATTTGGGTTCTTCCAAACAACAGCTGTATGCAGTTAATGTTTCTCGCTCATGCTCAGATGCACCACTTGGTGGTGAAGTCAGCTAGGGAGGCCTACGTGGACCTTGGATAGCAGCAGTGCCTGTTCCATCCCACAGCTAGGGAGACCAGGGGTCGAAAAATGCAACCTTTCCTCCTCCACTACCACTCCTCTACTTCGTGCCCCAGAAACTTTTTATTTTTGTGTTTTAATCTAATGTCACTGATTACATCTTAATTATGTATTAATGGTTACATATGAATTAATGTCTTGACGCAAACCGCAATGTCGGGTACATTGTATACTGTACATGCAAATACCTGTACTCAAAACGTTCACAATTTAGCATACTTCTGGGTAAGAGAGGAGTGGTAGTGGGGGATTGGAGGTGGGGAGTGAAGAATATTGGGACGCACGCCTACAGGACCTTGGATAGCAGCAGTGCCTGTTCCCTCCCACAGCTAGGGAGGCCTACAGGCTTGTTCTCATGGACTATCTCTCATTGTCTACAGACCTCACAACGTTTGCAAGATTGGAAGTTTCCCTCCGTTCCACTGTTGATCTTGACAGTATGACAATTATTCCATTTGTGCGACAGGTAAGTTGACAGCATTTGAAATTTTTCTGTCGATGGAATTAAGGGCTGATGGCTGTGGAGCCAGGTTTGTGACATGGCATATTATCCTGGTGGAAGTATCCATTAGAAAATGGATCAATAATTTTTAAGTGACCTAATATGTGCCAAGGAAACATCCCGCACACCATTACAACACAACCAGCCTTCACCGTTACAACACAACCAGCCTGCACCGTTACAACACAACTAGTCTTCACCGTTACAACACAACCAGCCTTCACCGTTACAACACAACCAGCCTGCACCGTTACAACACAACCAGCCTGCACCGTTACAACAAAATTAGTCTGCACCGTTACAACACAACTAGTCTGCACTGTTACAACACAACCAGCCTGCACTGTTACAACACAACCAGCCTGCACCGTTACAACACAACTAGCCTGAACTGTTACAACAAAACTAGTCTGCACTGTTACAACATAACCAGCCTTCACCGTTACAACACAACTAGCCTGCACTGTTACAACATAACCAGCCTGCACCCTTACAACACAACTAGCCTGAACTGTTACAACACAACTAGTCTGCACTGTTACAACACAACCAGCCTGCACCGTTGACACAAAGCAGGATGGATCCGTAGATTCTGTTTCCTCCAGATTCGGACCCTAGCATCTGCAAGTCACAGCAATCTTCTTTTTTTAAAAACCAATTCAATTCAATTGTCAAGTTTTGGTGATCACGTGCCCACTGTAGCCTCATCTTTCTGTCCTAAGCTGACAGGAGTAGTCTTCTGCTGCTGTAGCCCATCCTCTCCACGGTTTGATGTGTTGTTTATTCAGAAATGCCCTTCTGCTCACCACGGTTGTAAACAGCTTTTATTTGAGCATTTGTGTTTATTTGTGGCCTTTCTGTTAGCTTGAACAAGCGTGCTCATTCTCCTCTGACCTCTCATTAACAAGGCGTTTTCACACACAGAACTGCCACTCTCTGAATGTTTTTTTGTTTTTTGCACCACTCTCCATAAAATAGAGACTGTAATGTGTGAAAGTCCCAGGAGGGTAGTGAAATGCTGGAACGACCATGTCTGACACCAGCAATCATGGTCAAAGTCGCTTAGATCACGCATTCATGCTGGGAAAATATATTTTGAAAGATCAAAGTCTTGGCTATTAAAATCTTTTCTTAAATAGTACTTTTTGCAGCTCAGGACTTGCATTTTGTCAACTCCATTAGGCACACAAAAATCATAACATTATAAAATAAAATATGAATGAAATATTTAATGTTTTAAGATAATTTTATTAGCTGTATAATTAAAAAGTGTGACATCTTTTTATTCAAGAAAGAATGACAAATACAGAAAGACAAAAAAAAAATGTTGCCCACTTACAATTTTTGTTGATAATGTACTTTGTCTTTGTGATAAAAAACATATATCATTTATAACATGATGAACACACATTAGGTGTACCCTAGCAACTTTTGACTTGATATAAATAAAAATGTTTAATCACTATGAAAATAACAGAAAATATCCGTCTGACAGAGGTGACCTTTCACTGTGAGTTGTCAGCTGACTGGCAGAGTTGAGGATAGTACATATAAACACACATAATTCCCCCCAACAACAAAAAAAATCTAAGTAATTATATACATATGCTACTGGAAACCTGCCCTGTCATAGTCATTATAACTCTTCATTAAACTAAAAACAGATTGTCCTGGAAGCATACTGTAACATTACATTATATTACAGTCATTTAGCAAACGCTTTTATCCAAAGCGGCATACAGTAAGTGCATACAAAAACGACATCGAAGTAACTACAGAACAGAAAGCACATCCTTCCCATAACGTAGCATCATATCATAGCATTATATCATAGCATTATAATATAAAATATGAAAGAAATGTTTAGAGAGCCTTTTCAAACAATAGGTAATGATCCAAAACATGAGGACTCCGACTGGACCCGAATTGACATAGAGTAGCACTACGGAGTCACTCTCCAACGCTGATTTGATTTTTGATTGAATGAGGCAACCCTACCCAGATACCTGTGGTGCCAATGTGATTTGTTGAAGTTAATGATTTTTTTCCTAATGTCATTGTCATGTCATTTTCCATCTTTAAGTCCAAATGCTATTCATTATCCACTGAGTGAGCATCCAGCACCCCTTTATCTACAGAACCTGATAGAGAGCCAGTTAAGACCACTGGAGGCAATCTAATGTAGGAGAGGAGGGATGAGACAATAAGGAGCCTAGACTTGGTGGGAGCAGACGGTGGGTAGAAAGATCACATGGGCTGACCTCTGGCAGGTAGAATGGCATTGCATCAATTTTCTTGTCCAGGTCGTTTACAATGTCCTCCCCAGCTCTTCCAACCTACACTGCTGGAGCTTAGCAGAATAACCCAGAGTTCCTGTGGTGTTCCTAGAGGGGAACACTCGAACACATCCTGAGCTGTTGTCCAAAGGCTCTGGGAGACGGCCATTACTGCTGGTGGCAAATGCAAAAAACATTCAAAAACAATATCAATTTGATAATACAAAATAATCCATACTCAACAAGGTGATCTGACTCCTATGACTCTTTTTTTTCAGGCCGAAGAAATTCTTCAGCAGGAATTGAGTGGAACCATTAAAATTACAGTGAAATCCATCAGAATAAAATGTATGTTACCTATGCTTGCCAAGAACCACAATAATATACATGACCGCTACCAAAAACATTCAGCAACTTTGTCTCAAAGAAGGCAATGCTCACAAAGCTAATTTGAAAATTAGCATTTCAAATCAGTGACCATGTTTACATGCACACCATATTCTGAGCAACAATCCTTATTCTGGTTGTCATATTCCTATTATGACGTTTGGATGCATCATGAAAAGAATAACCTTATTATAATCTTATTCCTGTATACATGGTTAGCTGAATATTACATCCTAGTAATTAAGCCTATTTCACGTACATAATGGGCCTGATATACTAAGACATTTAGTGTGTGCAAAACCTTTTAACATACGCAAAACTAATAACACAAGCAATGATTGGTGCTAAAAAATGCCATGACCGATAATCGGTCATGTTACTGGTTTTGTGTGTGCTAAAAGGCTTTTTACACGCTACAGGTCTTTTTACTAGGCCCAAACTGTTTAAAATTAGATAAGCGTCAAGAGAGACCAGGCTGGGGAGTCATCTCTACTTTAGTACGGGTTTCCAGCATCGTAGTCAGCTGCTGAACTGCAGAGTGCAGCTGCGTGACTTCTGCGGAGAGCCTACTGCCCTTGTCAGCCTTGCCCTTTTTTTGTGATGGGCCATCGGCGGCGGTAACACCTTTGCGTTTAGGGGCAATGACACATAAACGCCTCCAATCTGACCTGTTTGGTTTCAAAAGATATGCCCACGCAGCAAGGACAGGGTTCTGAAAACGCATCCTGCAGGTGTCCTAACCCATGACCATCAGCCATATCCATGGCTCCCCCACATTCTGTGCACAAGGCACTCATGCCTGGAGCAAAATAAAGGACCCCCGAGAACACAAACGTGCCGAGTGACCTTGAGTAGGGGAAGCCGGAGCAGAAAATGGAGCGCACACGCTCAAAATCTGCTCACTCACTGATTGGAAAAAGCCTCACTGGGGTGCGACCACACCAGGATAGATTGGAATCAGCACTGGGGTAAAGACTACTTCCCCACATACAAAATAATCAGCAAAAAGGAGTGTAAATCTTCCTATGGCTATAAAAAACGCGGCAGCACCAAGTGCCTAACTGCAGTATATGCTATATGAAAACAATAACCAAGTTTACCACTAGAAATAACAAACTTTTTGTAAATCAATAGAGCGTACACGCTCAAAGATTGTGAACAAGCAAAATCTTACTATGGTGCAATTACACCAGGATAGATTGGAATCAGCACTGGGGTAAAAACTTCCCTAAGTACAAAATAATCAGTAAAAGCAATGCAGATATTATTTAGCTGTAAGAAACGTGGCAGCAACTTACCTGAAGTTCCCATTCATAATGAATCCAAGGAAATTTTTTACATTCATCTATATATCAGCATACAGTGAATTGGAATGCGTATTTTCCATGCCCTAAGTGACACCTCACTTATGCATGAGCGATAGTTTTTAAAGGGAATAAGGCGTTTATTTGGATTTCAATTTCATATTATTATCATCATATGTAATTTGTGTTATTGACATTTAGCATCTTAGGAATAAGGGCAAAACCGGGTTTTGCTGTTCAGAATAAGGTGTTTACATGGTTTGTATCGTAACCGGAATACTTGAGTAGAAGACTGGAATAATGATGTGCATGTACATGTTGTCAGGATTAAAAGTGTAGGTGAACCTAGCCACACATTAGATTTGAAATGGATCAACGGGGCAGAATTGGAGGATTCACCCGAGATGGATGTAAATGCATTTAAATGAACACAATGTTTGTGATTTTGTCTCATTTTCAAAATACATGTCCACTATTGGTACAAAGTGTCTGTCTAAAAACAATTTGTAAACTGTCCATGTAAGAACTATTTATGAAACAATTGTTGTGTCCATTGTAACAGCCACTCCAACTACACCTGCCTCTCCCACGACAACAACCGCTCCCACTACGACAGCCGCCCCCACAACAACAGCCGCTTCAACAACAACAGCCGCACACACAACAACACCCGCTCTGACTACAACGGCAGCTCCCACAACAACAGCTGTTGTGACTACAACAGCCGCTCGCACAACAACAACCGCTCTGACTACAACAGCCAAAACCACAACAACTGCCGCTCCCACAACAATAGTTGCCCCCACAACAACAGCTGCTCAGACTACAACAACCGCTCCCACTACAACAGCCGCTCCGACTACTACAGCCGCTCCCACAAGAACATCTGCTCCAACAACAGCCGCTCCCACAACAACAGCCGCTCAGATTATAACAGCCGCTCCGACAACAACTGCTGCTCCCACAACAACAGTCACTCCCACAACAACAACCGCTCCGACTACAACAGCCGTTCCCACAACAGCTGCTCCCACCACAACAGCCGCTCCCACAACAACAGCTGCTCCAACTACAACAGCCACTCCCACAACAACAACCGCTCCGACTACAACAGCCGCACCCACAACAACTGCTGCTCCCACAACAACAGTCGCTCCCACAACAACAACTGCTCCGACTACAACAGCCGTTCCCACAACAACTGCTGCTCTCACAAAAACAGTCACTCCCACAACAACAACCGCTCCGACTACAACCGCCGTTCCCACAACAACCGCTCCCACTACAACAGCCGTTCCAACAACAACAGCAATTCCAACCACAACAACTGCTCCCACAACAACAACTGCTCCGACTACAACAGCCGTTCCCACAACAGCCGCTCCCACAACAACATCTACTTCAACAACAACAGCCGCTGCCACGACAACAGCAGCTTTGACTACAATAGCCACTCCCACAACAACAGCCACTCTGACTATAACAGCCGCTCCCACAACAACAGCCGCTCCCACAACAACATCCGCTCCAACAACTGCCGCTCCCACAACAACAGCCGCTCCCACAACAACAGCCACTCCGACTACAACAGCCACTCCCACTACAACAGTCATTCCCACAACAGTTGCTCCAACAACAACAGCTGTTCCCACAACAACAGCCCCTCCCACTACAACAGTCGCTCCCACAACAACAGTCGTTCACACAACAACAACCACTCAGACAACAACACCTACTACAACGGCCGCACCGACTACAACGTCCGCACCTACTACAACGGCCGCACGTACTACAACGTCCGCACCAACTACAACAGCCGCACCAACTACAACGGCCGCACCAACTACATCGCTCGCACCAACTACAACGCTTACACCAACTACAACGGCCGCACCAACTACAACGGCCGCACCTAATACAACGCTTGCACCAACTACAACGGCCGCACCTACTACAACGGCCGCACCTACTACAACGCTCGCACATACTACAATGCTCGCACAAACTACAACGGCCGCACCAACTACAACGGCCGCACCTACTACAACGCTTGCACCAACTACAACACTCGCACAAACTACAACGCTCGCACCAACTACAATGGCCGCACCAACTACAACGGCCGCACCTACTACAACGTCCGCACCTACTACAACGGCCGCACCTACTACAACGGCCACACCTACTACAACGTCCGCACCGACTACAACGTCCGCACCTACTACAACGGCCGCACCAACTACAACGTCCGCACCTACTACAACGTCCGCACCTACTACAACGTCCGCACCTACTACAACGGCCGCACCTACTACAACGGCCGCACCTACTACAACGTCCGCACAGACTACAACGTCCGCACCTACTACAACGGCCGCACCTACTACAACGTCCGCACCTACTACAACGCCCGGACCTACTACAACGTCCACACCGACTACAACGGCCACACCGACTACAACGTCCGCACCGACTACAACGTCCTCACCTACTACAACGGCCGCACCTACTACAACGGCCACACCTACTACAACGTCCACACCGACTACAACGGCCACACCGACTACAACGTCCGCACCGACTACAACGTCCGCACCTACTACAACGGCCGCACCTACTACAACGTCCGCACCAACTACAACGTCCGCACCGACTACAACGTCCGCACCGACTACAACGTCCGCACCGACTACAACGGCCGCACCTACTACAACGTCCGCACCGACTACAACGTCCGCACCTACTACAACGGCCGCACCAACTACAACGTCCGCACCTACTACAACGTCCGCACCTACTACAACGTCCGCACCTACTACAACGGCCGCACCAACTACAACGTCCGCACCGACTACAACGTCCGCACCTACTACAACGGCCGCACCTACTACAACGGCCGCACCTACTACAATGTCCGCACCGACTACAACGGCCACACCTACTACAACGGCCGCAACTACTACAACGTCCGCACCTACTACAACGACCACACCTACTACAACGGCCGCAACTACTACAACGTCCGCACCTACTACAACGACCACACCTACTACAACGTCCGCACTGA
Source organism: Ilyophis sp. 1 JC-2022 (assembly GCA_022702515.1). Lineage (NCBI taxonomy): Eukaryota > Metazoa > Chordata > Actinopteri > Anguilliformes > Synaphobranchidae > Ilyophis > Ilyophis sp. 1 JC-2022. The sequence goes on from CM040403.1 coordinate 26,954,498, forward strand.
CTACAACGTCCGCACCTACTACAACGGCCGCACCAACTACAACGTCCGCACCTACTACAACGTCCGCACCTACTACAACGGCCGCACCAACTACAACGTCCGCACCTACTACAACGTCCGCACCTACTACAACGTCCGCACCGACTACAACGTCCGCACCTACTACAACGGCCTCACCTACTACAACGTCCGCACCAACTACAACGTCCGCACCTACTACAACGTCCGGACCTACTACAACGTCCACACCTCCTACAACGGCCGCACCTACTACAACATCCGCACCTACTACAACGTCCGCACCTACTACAACGGCCGCACCTACTACAACGTCCGCACCTACTACAACGTCCACACCTACTACAACGGCCGCACCTACTACAACATCCGCACCTACTACATCGGCCGCACCTACTACAACGTCCGCACCTACTACAACGTCCGCACCTACTACAACGGCCGCACCTACTACAACGGCCGCAACTACTAGATCGGCCGCACCTACTACAACGGCCGCACCGACTACAACGGCCGCACCTACTACAACGGCCGCACCGACTACCACGGCCGCACCTACTCCAACGGCCGCACCTACTACAACATCCGCACAGACTACAACGTCCAAACAGACTACAACGTCCACACCTACTACAACGGCCGCACCTACTACAACGTCCGCACCGACTACAACGTCCGCACCTACTACAACGGCCGCACCTACTACAACGGCCGCACCTACTACAACGTCCGCACCGACTACAACGTCCGCACCTACTACAACGGCCGCAACTACTACAACGTCCGCACCTACTACAACGACCACACCTACCACAACGTCCGCACCGACTACAACGTCCGCACCTACTACAACGGCCGCACCAACTACAACGTCCGCACCTACTACAAAGTCCGCACCTATTACAACGTCCGCACCGACTACAACGTCCGCACCTACTACAACGGCCTCACCTACTACAACGTCCGCACCAACTACAACGTCCGCACCTACTACAACGGCCGCACCAACTACAACGTCCGCACCTACTACAACGTCCGCACCTACTACAACGGCCGCACCTACTACAACATCCGCACCTACTACAACGTCCGCACCTACTACAACGTCCGCACCTACTACAACGTCCGCACCTACTACAACGTCCGGACCTACTACAACGTCCGCACCTACTACATCGGCCGCACCTACTACAACGGCCGCACCTACTACAACGGCCGCACCTACTACCACGGCCGCACCTACTCCAACGGCCGCACCTACTACAACGTCCGCACAGACTACAACGTCCGCACAGACTACAACGTCCACACCTACTACAACGGCCGCACCAACTACAACGTCCGCACCTACTACAACGGCCGCACCTACTACAACATCCGCACCTACTACAAAGTCCGCACCTACTACAACGTCCGCACCTACTACAACGTCCGCACCTACTACAACGTCCGGACCTACTACAACGTCCGCACCTACTACATCGGCCGCACCTACTACAACGTCCACACCTACTACAACGGCCGCACCTACTACAACATCCGCACCTACTACATCGGCCGCACCTACTACAACGTCCGCACCTACTACAACGTCCGCACCTACTACAACGGCCGCACCTACTACAACGGCCGCAACTACTAGATCGGCCGCACCTACTACAACGGCCGCACCGACTACAACGGCCGCACCTACTACAACGGCCGCACCGACTACCACGGCCGCACCTACTCCAACGGCCGCACCTACTACAACATCCGCACAGACTACAACGTCCAAACAGACTACAACGTCCACACCTACTACAACGGCCGCACCTACTACAACGTCCGCACCGACTACAACGTCCGCACCTACTACAACGGCCGCACCTACTACAACGGCCGCACCTACTACAACGTCCGCACCGACTACAACGTCCGCACCTACTACAACGGCCGCAACTACTACAACGTCCGCACCTACTACAACGACCACACCTACTACAACGTCCGCACCGACTACAACGTCCGCACCTACTACAACGGCCGCACCAACTACAACGTCCGCACCTACTACAAAGTCCGCACCTATTACAACGTCCGCACCGACTACAACGTCCGCACCTACTACAACGGCCTCACCTACTACAACGTCCGCACCAACTACAACGTCCGCACCTACTACAACGGCCGCACCAACTACAACGTCCGCACCTACTACAACGGCCGCACCTACTACAACGTCCGCACCTACTACAACGTCCGCACCTACTACAACGTCCGCACCTACTACAACGTCCGCACCTACTACAACGTCCGGACCTACTACAACGTCCGCACCTACTACATCGGCCGCACCTACTACAACGGCCGCACCTACTACAACGGCCGCACCTACTACAACGGCCGCACCTACTACAACGGCCGCACCTACTACAACGGCCGCACCTACTACAACGTCCGCACAGACTACAACGTCCGCACAGACTACAACGTCCACACCTACTACAACGGCCGCACCAACTACAACGTCCGCACCTACTACAACGGCCGCACCTACTACAACATCCGCACCTACTACAACGTCAGCACCTACTACAACGTCCGCACCTACTACAACGTCCGCACCTACTACAACGTCCGGACCTACTACATCGTCCGCACCTACTACAACGGCCGCACCTACTACAACGGCCGCACCTACTACAACGGCCGCACCTACTACAACGGCCGCACCGACTACCATGGCCGCACCTACTACAACGGCCGCACCTACTACAACGGCCGCACCTACTACAACGGCCGCACCTACTACAACGGCCGCACCGACTACAACGTCCGCACCTACTACAACGTCCGCACCTACTACAACGTCCGCACAGACTACAACGTCCGCACAGACTACAACGTCCACACCTACTACAACGGCCGCACCTACTACAACGTCCGCACCGACTACAACGTCCGCACCTACTACAACGTCCGCACCTACTACAACGGCCGCACCTACTACAACGTCCGCACCGACTACAACGTCCGCACCTACTACAACGGCCGCAACTACTACAACGTCCGCACCTACTACAACGACCGCACCTACTACAACGTCCGCACCGACTACAACGTCCGCACCTACTACAACGGCCGCACCAACTACAACGTCCGCACCTACTACAACGTCCGCACCTACTACAACGACCGCACCTACTACAACGTCCGCACCGACTACAACGGCCGCACCTACGACAAGGGCCACACCTACTACAACGTCCGCACCTACTACAACGTCCGCACCTACTACAACGTCCGCACCGACTACAACGTCCGCACCGACTACAACGTCCGCACCTACTACAACGGCCGCACCTACTACAACGGCCGCACCTACTACAACGGCCGCACCTACTACAACGTCCGCACCGACTACAACATCCGCACCTACTACAATGGCCACACCTACTACAACGTCCGCACCTACTACACCGGCCGCACCTACTACACCGGCCACACCTACTACAACGGCCGCACCGACTACAACGGCCGCACCTACTACAACGTCCACACCTTCTACAACGGCCGCACCTTCTACAACGGCCGCACCTACTACAACGTCCGCACCGACTACAACGTCCGCACCTACTACAACGTCCGCACCGACTACAATGTCCGCACCGACTACAACGTCCGCACCTACTACAACGGCCGCACCTACTACAACGGCCAGACCTACTACAACGTCCGCATCGACTACAACGTCCGCACCTACTACAATGGCCGCACCAACTACAACGTCCGCACCTACTACAACGGCCGCACCTACTACAACGTCCGCACCGACTACAACGGCCGTACCTACTACAACGGCCACTCGCACAACAACAGCCACTCCCACTACAACAGTCATTCCCACAACAGTTGCTCCAACAACAACAGCTGCTCCCACAACAACAACCACTCAGACTACAACAGCCGCTCCCACAACATCCGCTCCCACAACAACAGCCACTCCGACAACAACAGCTGCTCCCACAACAACAGCCGCTCCCACAACAACATCCGCTCCAACAACAACAGCTCCCACAACCACAGCCACTCCGACTACAACAGCTGCTCCCACAACAACAGCCGCTCCCACAACAACAACCGCTCCTACAACAACAGCCGCTCCGACTACAAAAGCCGCTCCCACAACATCCGCTCCCACAACAACAGCCACTCCGACAACAACAGCTGCTCCCACAACAACAACCACTCAGACTACAACAGCCGCTCCAACAACATCCGCTCCCACAACAACAGCCACTCCGACAACAACAGCTGCTCCCACAACAACAGCCGCTCCCACAACAACATCCGCTCCAACAACAACAGCTCCCACAACCACAGCCACTCCGACTACAACAGCTGCTCCCACAACAACAGCCGCTCCCACAACAACAACCGCTCCTACAACAACAGCCGCTCCGACTACTACAGCCGCTCCCACAACAACATCCCCTCCAACAACTGCCGCTCCCACAACATCAGCCACTACGACAACAACAGCCGCTGCCACAACAACAGCAGCTTTGACTACAACAGCCGCTCCCACAACAACAGCCGTTCTGACTATAACAGCCGCTGCCACAACAACAGCAGCTTTGACTACAACAACCGCTCCGACTACAACAGCCGGTCCAATAACTGCCGCTCCCACAACAATAGTCGCTCCCACAACAACAGCCGCTCCTACAACAACAGCCGCTCAGACTACAACAACCGCTCCCTCAACAACATCTGCTCCCACAACAACAGCTGCTCCCACTACAACAGCTGCTCCCACTACAACAGCCACTTCCACAACAACAGCTGCTCCCACAACAACAGCCCCTCCCATAACAACAGCCACTTCCACAACAACAGTCACTCCCACTACAACAGTCACTCCCACAACAAAAGCTTCTCCCACAACAACAGCCGCTCCTACAACAACAGCCGCTCAGACTACAACAACCACTCCCACTACAACAGCCGTTCCCACAACAACAGCCGCTCCTACAACAACAGCCGCTCAGACTACAACAACCGCTCCCACTCCAACAGCCGTTCCCACAACAACAGCTGCTCCCACAACAACATCCACTTCAACAACAACAGCCGCTGCCACGACAACAGCAGCTTTGACTACAACAGCTGCACCCACAACAACAACCGCTCCGACTGCAACAGCCATTCCCACAACAACTGCTCCCACTACCACAGCAATTCCAATTACAACAACTGCTCCCACAACAACAACCGCTCCGACTACAACAGCCAAACCCACAACAAATGCCGCTCCTACAACAACAACCGCTCACACAACAACAACCGCTCCGACTACAACAGCATTGATCACTACAACAGCTGCTCAAATTGCAACATCCGCGACTACTACAACAGCTGCTCTAACAACAACAACTGCTGCTACGACAACAACTGCTTCAACTACAACATCCGCTCCAACTACAACATCCAATACAACTACAACAGCTGCTCCCACAACAACAGCTGCTCCCACAACAAAAGCCGCTGTGACTACAACAGCTGCTCCCACAACTACAGCCAGTCCAACTACAACAGCCGCTCCCACAACAACAGCCACTCCCACGACAACAACTGCTACTACGACAACAACCGCTCCAACTACAACATCCAATACAACTACAACAGCCGCTCCCACAACAACAACTGCCTAGACTACAACAGTCGCTCCCACAACAACAGCCGCTCCAACTACAACAGCCACTTCCACAACAACAGCTGCTCTAACTACAACAGCCACTCCCACAACAACAGCCGCTCCGACTGCAACAGCCACTCCGACTTCAACAGCCGCTCCCACAACAACAGCCGCTCCGACTACAACAACCACTACTACTACAACTGCTGCTACGACAACAGCCGCTCTAACTACAACAGCCGCTCACACGACAACAGCCACTCCGACTACAACAGCCACTCCGACTACAACAGCCACTCCCACAACAATAGCCGCTCTGACTACAACAGCTGTTCCTCCAACAAGCCCTCCAGCTACCACAATTACTCATACTACAACAAACCTTCCTATAACAAATCGTCCACCTACCAACAACCCTTTTTCTACAACAAAGCCTCTTACAACTACAACAGCGCCTCCAACTGTAACAGGCCCTACAGCAAAAACCCATTCCACTACAATAGATATGCCTATTACAACAATCCATCCAAATTCAACGCACATTTCTTGAACATCAGCCTAACTGTAAATAAGCCTCCCACTACAAAGCACTTTTATACTACAAGCCATCCAACTAGAAAGAACCTTTTTAATATTACTCTAGTATGTGCTTTGTTGTGTCATAGAGATTACATGCATGTATTTGGCCTGATGGATACACAAATGCTCCATAACATTGTCCAGCTACTAAAACCCCCTTCCTGTGTACTTCCCACCCCCACAAGATTTTTCAAAACTACTTTCCGGGGAGTGAGGACCAGACGCGACAAGGAAGGAATTCTTAAAGCTACTTCACACAATTTATTTTTTATTTTAGTTGTTTATGCCTGTTATTATACTGCATTGTGGTTCTGGGGATATGGTCTTTTTCTAAGAGCCTTCTGTAATGAGAAAAATGACTTATTTAACTTAACTTATTATGAACTAAAAGTGAAGGTCATTTAAAAATATGTAGACTACTCACTGTAGGCTACAAAACAGTCAATAGTAGGCTTGGCTAGGCTCAGTCCTAATCATGATTATCAATATTCTGCATTGTAAAAAGAATCTTGTAAAAATAAAATACTATTAGGAATATAAATTTTAATCATAATCATATTTCACTCCACTCATGCATTCACTTTGATGTGAGGCATCTGATTCAATTGAATGTCTTTATTTAACATGTCTGTTTGTGTTTTTGGGTTTGCCCCACTATTTTTGTCTTTTTTGTTGCTGGCAACAACAACTGAAGTTCCCTCACAGGAAAATAAAAGTTATTCTGTTCTATTATTTAGTTTTATTCTATTTTATTATTTATTTTATTGTGTTTTATTAATTTTATATAGTTTTATCCAATATTTTCCTGTTTTTATTATTCCCTGTTTTTGTCTGTTTTGTTCTTATTGTGAATTGTCACGTCCCGTGGCTCCACGTCCATGTTTGGTTCTGCTTTTTCCGTTTATATGTATTTTCTATCTTGTGGTCCGTTCCGTGTTTTCCCTTTCTCCCTCCATTTTGTGTCTCCGTTTCCCCGCACCTGAATTGTGTTTTCTCATTTGTTTCATCTCACCTGTTTCTCGTAGTTTTTTTATTAGTCTGAATTATAGTCTCCTCTGTTTGTGTGTTCCGTGCCAGATCGTCTTGTGCTCCAACTACAACAGCTTTGCTCACTACAACAGCTGCTCAAATTACAACATACGCTACTACTACAACAGCTGCTCTAAAAACAACAACTGCTGCTACGACAACGCTCGCACCTACTACAACGCTCGCACCAACTACAACGGCCGCACCAACTACATCGCTCGCACCAACTACATCGCTCGCACCAACTACAACGCTCGCACCAACTACAACGCTCGCACCAACTACAACGGCCGCACCAACTACATCGCTCGCACCAACTACAACGCGTGCACCAACTACAATGGCCGCACCTACTACAACGGCCGCACCAACTACAATGGCCGCACCTAATACAACGCTTGCACCAACTACAACGCTTGCACCAACTACAACGCTTGCACCAACTACAACGGCCGCACCTATATATAACTACAACGGTCGCACCTACTACAACGCTCGCACCTACTACAACACTCGCACCAACTACAACGGCCACACCAACTACAACGGCCGCACCTACTACAACGCTCGCACCAACTACAACACTCGCACAAACTACAACGGCTGCACCAACTACAACGGCCGCACGTACTACAACGCTCACACCTACTACAACGCTCGCACCAACTACAACAGCCGCACCAACTACAACGGCCGCACCAACTACATCGCTCGCACCAACTACAACGCTTGCACCAACTACAACGGCCGCACCTAATACAACGCTTGCACCACCTACAACGGCCGCACCTACTACAGTGGCCGCACCTACTACAACGGCCGCACCTACTACAACGCTCGCACCTACTACAACGCTCGCACGAACTACAACGGCCGCACCAACTACAACGGCCGCACCAACTACAATGGCCGCACCTACTACAACGCTCGCACCAACTACAACACTCGCACAAACTACAACGGCCGCACCAACTACAACGGCCACACCTACTACAACGGCCGCACCAACTACATCGCTCGCACCAACTACAACGGCCGCACCAACTACATTGCTCGCACCAACTACAACGCTTGCACCAACTACAATGGCCGCACCTACTACAACGCTCGCACCTACTACAACGCTCGCACGAACTACAACGGCCGCACCAACTACAACGGCCGCACCTACTACAATGCTCGCACCAACTACAACACTCGCACAAACTACAACGGCCGCACCAACTACAACGGCCGCACCAACTACAACGCTCGCACCTACTACAGCGCTCGCACCAACTACAATGGCCGCACGAACTACAACGGCCGCACCAACTACAACGGCCGCACCTACTACAACGCTCGCACCAACTACAACACTCGCACAAACTACAACGGCCGCACCAACTACAACGGCCGCACCAACTACAACGCTCCCACTAACTACAACGCCCGCACCAACTACAACGCCCACACCAACTACAACGGCCGCACCTACTACAATGCTCGCAAAAACTACAACAGCCTCACCAACTACAACGGCCGCACCTACTACAATGGCTGCTCAAACTACAACGGCCCCTCCAACTACTACGACGGCCCCTCCAACTACTACGACGGCCCCTCCAACTACTACGACGGCCCCTCCAACTACTACAAGCCAGACGACACCAGCTGCTACAAATAGTCAGTTCCTATTTCATGACATCTCTGACCCATGGTTGCATCTTGTGTTTTCTGTGTGCCCTAATGCACCATCTCATGTAAAATCTCTCATTGTCTACAGACCTCACAACATTTGCAAGATTGGAAGTTTCCCTCCGTTCCACTATTGATCTTGACAATATTACAATTATTCCATTTGTGCAAGATGTAGCTTGACATGTTTAAAACTTCCAAATGTCCAAAAATGAAACTATTGGCATCGTCATATGAAATTAACTATTTGTAGGAGCCAAATTTATTTTCTGTTTAAGACATTTGTTTTCTCTTTGAAGACCTTTATTTTGGTGTGGAGACTTTAATTTTGGTATCGGAACACATAACCTCTTTAAAGATGGCTCCTCAGTTTGTTTGGTGTCTCAAGTCGTTAGACAAAGGAACTGGAAGACGCTGTGAGTCTACAGTTCTTTACTTAGCTCAAATATTTAGACTTTATCATTTTGGATAGCCTGAATTAAATTATACTTGGACTTTGAACTTTAGACCTTAGTTGCATTTTTATGGAATACAAAATGTGAAATTCATACTCAACTATTTTTATCCTTGAATTTACTCCATAGATTTGAGTAAGACTAACATTTTTGATTGCTTTTAATTTATGCCATTATTTTCCCTTTTTTCAGGCCGAAGCAAGACTCAAGCAACATGTGAATGGAACCATTAAGATTACAGTGAAATCCATCAGAAGAATCATTCACTTCGATGGAACATGATTTGCATTACATGCAGAAGAACACGTTGACCATTCACAAACTACACTGCTCAAAAAAATTGAGAAAACTTCATCATCACAGTATAACACCAAGTCAATTAAACTTCTGGGATATCGATCTGTCCAGTTAGGAAGCGTAAACAATTGTGGATCAATTTCACCTGCTTTGGTGCAAATGAAAGCGACAACAGATGGACAAGAGAGGCAACAGCAAGACAACCCCCAAAAAGTAAATGGTTTTGCAGGTGGTGGCCACAGACCATTTCTCTCCTTATTTTTCCTGACTGATTTTTCTCTAGTTTTGCATTTTGCTAGTGCCCTTGTCACTACTGGTAGCAAGAGGCGGTACCTGCAGCCCATTCAGGTTGCACAGGTAGTCCAGCTCCTCCAGGATGGCACATCCATATGTGCCGTTGCAAGAAGGTTTGCGGTGTCTCCCAGCACAGTCTCAAGAGCATGGAGGAGATACCGGGAGACGGGCCATTACACGAGGAGAGCTGGACAGGGCCGTAGAAGGGCAACAACCCAGCGGCAGGACCGGTATCTGCTTCTTTGTGCGAGGAGGAACAGGAAGAGCACTGCCAGAGCCCTACAAATGTACCTCCAGCAGGCTACTCGTGTGCATGTTTCTGACCAAACTGTCAGAAACAGACTCCATGAGGGTGGCATGAGGGCCCGACGTCCTATAGTGAGACCTGTGCTCACAGCCCAGCACCGTGCAGCTCGATTGGCATTTGCCAGAGAGCACCAAAATTGGCAGGTTCGCCAGTGGTGCCTCGTTCTCTTCACAGAGGAGAGCAGGTTCACACTGAGCACATGTGACAGACGTGAAAGAGTCTGGAGACACCGTGGCGAATGTTATGCTGCCTGCAACATCATCCAGCATGACCGGTTTGGTTTAATTGACTTGGTGTTATACTGTGATGATTAAGTGTAAGATAAGTTTGAGCAGTGTATGTCTGCTAAATACATCTACTATAGTCAGGATGTACCTACAGTGCATACGGAAAGTTTTCAGACCCTTTCAAGTTTTACACATTTTGTTATGTTTCAGACTCATCTTAAAATTGATTCAATAATTTTTTTTTCTCATCAATCTACACTCAATAACCCATAACCCACTGTATATGTGGCTCGGGCATGCGCAACTCTCCATTTCCCCATGTCAAGAAGGTAAATCTGGTGGCCATCTTGAACTGCTTTGGCTTTAATGGATTTTGGAATGGGTTTGTTTCCAAATTTCGCCTTATGCAGATGGTAGCGTCTTGACCTGTCCAATGTGTCTTGCACACTAGCTCGACTGATGCCAGAGTATTCTTCTCTACGGCGTATGTTCACCTTTCTTGCACCAGAACTGTTTGTTTCATCAAGAACCCTGTTCACAACTGCAGGGATAGTTGACTTTTTAGCTACCAATTGAGTGTGATACCATCCTCACTAAGGGCGTAAAGTTTCCTAAAACGCCACAGTCGAACAAGAGCAGCATGCTGGGATCTCTGTGCTACAGGGACATTAAATTCCCCCTTGAGTGCCTTGAGTATCACATCATAGGTCTCATCTGACATTGCTCTCTGTCCATGTCCTGTACATACCAAAATGATACAGGACAGGAGAACGGTTGTTTGCAATATCCTCATTGTTCCAGATCTGTTAAATACATGAAATGGTTAGGGTTAGGGTTACTGGTATTATCAAATTGTTGTCATAGCTAGCAAATAGTTAGCCAACAGTTAGCTATATTGAGTTAACTTTAATTAAAACAATCTCACAAATGTGTATATCATCTTACACTAAATACATAAGAAATGTTAATCTATGTGCATGAATCTCAACTAAATAAACTGTATTTACTAAATTAAATTAAATCACTTTCAACATGTGTGATAAGGAATATGTTTTCAGAAAAAGGAACAAAGCCGAGCACATGTCAGAGTCACATGACTGGATAACTTGTCAATCAACGGCCATCTAGTGGTCAATTATAGGGACTGCCAAAGAAAATACACATCTTCAAGAATGAACTATAGATATAATTTGCTTCGGTTTTAGACTCTTTGTTGAGCTGGTCATGACTGTATTAAAATAGCCAAATAGCCAATAATGAAAGGAAATGCGGAACAGGTGAGCACACTGATCAGAAAGAAAAACCAAAACATGGAACGGACAATGAAAACAAAAGGAAGGAGCTGTAAGACATGAATTGACATCCCAGGGCACCTGAACACACAACACCGGGGTGTGGAAGCCTGTGACTCTGGGACGCTGTAAAGCCAGAACTTCGGTGCCGGGAAGTCTACTGGGACCATCTGGCCTGAGATTTAGGGACCACCTGCTGTCATGTAATTTGATTAAATCATGAACACTGAAATTATGAGTAGCTGAATCATGTATGCTTAGTAATGTTTTACTGTGAAAAAAAATATCAACAGACTGGTCAAATAAAGGATATATACAGTGAACATTTTGTTTGGCTCTGTATTCCAGCACTTATGTGAAATTATACATTGACTGTGAGGCTAAAGTGCAGACGGCTTTAATTTGAGGACATTTTCATCCATATTGTAACTGAAGAAGGCTGCAGTACAGGCCTGGCATAGTATTACCAGTGAAGATACCCAGCATATGATGATTACTACAGCTTGCAGACTTCAGGCATGCCGTCCTTGCACGCAAAGGATATGCAACCAAATATTATTATTTCATAGCAGCATGATTAATGGTTAATTAATTAGGATTAATACACTTTCCCTTTATGTCACAAGAGATATCGTCAATGCATTAACTGTACTCTAAAGAAGTCCCATGAATGAGACCTTTCTCATTTATATTGATAAAAATATTCAGCAATAAAATATGCTTTAGAACCACCAGTCAAAAGTCTTGTAATGGTTTCAGTAGTGGCAAATCAAATGTGATGGGAAGGGGGATCAGAACAAGTCACCCACAAAGGTGAGGAACACTAAGGGAGCTTACACCGCTAATGGGTAGAACAGAAAAAGGAATAATCCTAGTAGCTAAACAGCTAAATAATAATCACCTGAGGAAAATAGAGCAAACTCGAAAACACAAAACTCGAGTGAGAGCACAAAGCAAAGTCTCCCGAGCTCAATACTAGAGCTTAAACGGGGAAACAAATAGGAAAAAAACACCTTAGGCATGTAACACTAAAACGGCAGGTAAGAAGGTGAAATAAAAATGAAACAACAAAGGAGACTGTCTCAGAGAGAACAGCACGGAGTAAGTCGAACAGTATAGCTTAAATGAGGAATAAACCTTTACGTAAAAACTAATAAGAAGAAGCAAGTCCCTCGTGAACATAAAGAAAGCTTTAATATCACAAAGTCAAAGAAATGACAAAGAAGCCCCGGGAAGCAGAAGTGAGGAGCTTACCTTGCAGGCAGTAGCACAGGTGAAACTAATAATATGCGAGGTGAAGCAAAACCCCGGAGCGAAACATGGAATCCGATAGATTCCCAACCGCAGAGAAAGGACGAGAACCGCAGTGAAAAAGGAAAAATAAACCATGGACTATGACAAGTCTATGAAAACATGCATGTAAGATATGACAATTAACACAGCTACATAGATTCTCACACTACGATGTATGGCTATCGATGGCTACAATGTCTTCTGGGGTTAGATTAACTGACATTTCTAACATGTTTGCTAGTCTAAACAGAGATGACAGGTGTGTTTTAAATTGACAGACAACAAACAACTGAATATGAGCAATAGAACATATTAAGCAGCCTAATGTTTACAGGTATGTTACCATAGCTGACAGCTTAGCTAAATAATTTAGTTATTCGATAATAAAACGGGACCCAACGCTTTAATTCCAATGGAAATTATACGTATTTATTCAAGAGCTTTAATTAGCTTGGAGTTTCATTGTGGCACAATTCAGGGTGCTTAGCCAAAGTCATGTTGTCATAAAATTTCTTCTTACCGTGAAAATCGACGACTTGTTTACAATTTCGGACAGATGTTAACGTAATTCTATCACGACGGCAGCACTTTCGGCACAAGTCAGCAATTATATTGGGAAATGCCCTCTTTGGAAATAAAATAATACATTTTTTAAAAACTATGCTGTTACTGCATACCAGTTTTTGCCAAAGCTACATCATAGCAATCATAGCGCTGAGCTTTCAGAACCATAACAGCGCGGAAACCCTTTTAAAAAAAACTAAATAAAAACTGTAAGCTACACATAGCCTAGCCTACGATAACTGTCTGGATGAAACAGGACACTTTTTAGTTCATAAAACTCAAAAGTAAGCTCAAGATATCCAGTGAGCAAAAGTGGCTTACACTAGACTAATAGCCTTCACTATTTTGAATACGCTCTTTTTTTCTGTAAGTATAAACTTCAAAGTTTTTTGTTTTTATTATTGTTTATTTATATATTTATTTTAGTGCACACCGAAATATGCCTTTCTGAAGTGTGTTTCTCCGGCTCAGTGAGTAGGTGGCCTGCTCTGTGACCTTTTATACCCGCGACGTTCTATGTTCGAATCTGACCTTTTGCCGCATGACTCGCTCCCATGGAGATATGGCAAGTATATGTAAGCAATAATGACCTCGGAGCCGAGCATTGCACAGTTTTAATGTTCCTCCGCGAAAAGCATTCAAACTGTGTAATGCCATGGCTCTGAGGTCATTATTGCACTTATACCATTGTTACCAACAATTATTATATATAGTTACATTTATATTTATTGATGTTTATTGACTTAATCAGCTGAAATTTAAATATCCTTCCGAGGCCATTTTGGCATGTTGCTTTCCGTTGTCAAGCAAAACTGCTGGTTGATCGTTCAATTTGAACAGAAAACCTACTTGATGCATTATTGGCTGCTATTTGTTGTGACCCTAATGACTTGCCTCTGTTGCCTAAACCATTTTGTTTGCACGTTTGTAAGTCACTTTGGATAAGAGTATTTACTAAGTGCCTAAGTGTAAATGTTAAATGTTAAGTTGAATAATACAGCCGTGATTCACAAGCACAAACAAATGCTACAATGAGCATAAAATAACATGTAAATATATTTATTTTATTTCAATAAATTGTCCACTTTCTGGAGTGTTTTGCCGAAAACATCTCACTTGTCACATGTCGGTTGCATGACCACACCTCTGCTGGTATTTCTGACTGAGCCCTACTTCCTTGAAAAAATTGTTTCTTCTACTGGAATAATAATTTGCTTCATCCTAGAAGCAAACACAATGTTTTATTTTATTTTGCTCGTTGCATGTTTGATCATGTCATCTGGGCAAACTAGCACACCAGGTAAGGAAACTTAAATGATTTTGGTTCTCCATTCAGGCTAAATTATTAAGAATTAATTTACTAATAAATAAAACTGTCCATAACATTTTACTTGTATAATTTAATCAGAAACTCTAACACTGACTCAGAAGAAGGTTTTACCTTTTAAAATGGGACTTTTTAAGTTATGATTTTCACAAAATATAATTTGTGGCTTGCTGGGTTTTTTAACGAGTTGAAGTTAAAAGTAAAGTTCGAGAGTGTTTATGGTATCTTGGGAGGCAACTTTCCAGTCATACCTTTGCGTGTATAATTCTTTATTAATGTTACTCATCATTACTCTCCAATCAGAGTTGCCAGACTGGGGGACATGCCCCTAAATGTAGGTAATTTCATATTCTTCAAATTCATAGGGGATGTTTTAAAGACAAAATGTATGCGAGTCGATGACAGATGGGGGATTTTAAAAGGAGGTATGGGGGGAAATTGTGATTAAATTGTACGTGACTCAATTGAAGATGGGGGATTTTCAGATTCTTTTTTTGGGGGGGTTAATTCAGGCATCTGGCAACACTGTCTCCAATTGCTAAGCATTCGCATTGGCTTCACTTATTTGAGGCAGGGAAAAGATAACTACCTTTAGCGAACGTGTTTCTCACAGGACATCGGTTAAAGCTTGATTATACTTTGAATAAGTATTGATTTATTTATGCTTAGCGTTCGTATTCCATTGTGTCCTTGAAGTTTCGCTTGGTATGATCGCTTTTAACGATATAACAGGCTATCAGTAGCCTACACTTGCATTTATCAAGAGCACTTTACTCGTGAAAAGTCAAGCGACACTTCACTGAAAGGGTTGTTCCTTGTACGAGCTCTGCGTCATTGTATGATAAACTGGTTCATGTTAAATGAGGTAATTATGTGTGACTGAGTTCTTAAATCCATATTGGAATTTATAGTGTGACTTGCTGTGATTGTGCTTTGTGTTGCTGCAACACATGTGGCTGATAGCCCATAGACTCTCAAAACAGTTGTGTTAAAAACAACACATAATGTGACACCTCCATGTCTAGTTAATGTTTTAAGGAAACCACATTTTGTGTCACTTTTCAATGCAGTCTGTGTTAAAATCAAATAGTATAATTTGACACGAAATGCTTTGAAAGTAACACAAAAGTAGTAACACATGTGTCTTCGACACATACTTTTTTATAGTGTACGACCATGCTTATGTTGCAGCGTGTAATTGTAACTAATTTTCCAAGTTAAGTTTTGGGAGGAAACCGTGGACAAGAAGAAGTACCTATATAATAATAAAATAAAGCTTCAAATAAACTTTTAAATAATCCATTATTTTACCAATGTTAAGGTAATTAATCAGGATACTCTACTCACTTAAATAAACATTCATAAGGAATAGGGGTGGGACGATTCAATCCCATAACGATTCGATTTGGTTACGATTCTTTAGTCAGGGTTCGATGCATCATAACATCTTACATTTGACCACGATTCGATTCGGTACAATTCGGTTCGATTAATTTTGATACTTTTAAAAAATTTAATAGGTATGCTAATGTGTTAAATATTCAATTAGAACCTTACGCCAAGTTCACAGAATTATGTTTATTGTTAAGGCATGCCATACATTTTGCAGCTGTCTGCAGCAATAAACACGACTAACAGTGTATTTTCTAAAGTTGCCCTATTGAGGTTATTGTTTTTCAAACAGTGTCAGACATGGTACCCTAATACCTTTCCTTTATTCACGAAAATGTTTTCTGTATTTTAGTGGTATCTAGGTTCCACGACATTCATTAAGTGACTAAATCCCTCTTCTTCTACCGCACTGTATGGTCTAAGGTCTTTGCAGATGAACGTGGCTATAGCAGATGTCACCTCTTTTGCCCGTTTAGAACAGTTTTTTTAATTGAATTTTTTTTATTTTAGTCTTTGTCTGTGTGATATGTAGGGGGAGGGGGGGGGGTTTGGAATCGGACAGTTAACGTAGTAATAATTAATAATTACGTAAGACATTGGAAATACAATCGCTGCCCCCCGCCCCGGACTCGCGAGTCGCATATGCATAATATGCTGCTATCTGATATTTTACATGAGGTACTATTCATTTAAATCAATAATTATATTTTTCATAATAGTTCATGCATGTGAAAGAAAATAACAAATGCATAGCCGGCCAGCCGCTTATGACCGTCTGTCACTGCGCTGCTGCTGCACAGTGCGCTGCCAGGAGACTGAGCGCAAATAGGCCCCGCCCATCCCGGAGGGGAAAACACATCCTGCTCTCGCCCTCCATTGACTTGACGTGCTGGTGTCTTCTTGTCATTTCGATGCGTTTGCTAACAGCATAAAAATGCCTAAAAGTTGTTGTTTGGTGGTATGCACTACAAACAAGGCAAAAAACCCAGAATTGCGGTTTTATAAGATTCCGAACCGCAAAAGGGAGCCCATACGCAGATTCTCTCATACTGGGAACTTGCGCTCAGCCCTGAGCGAGACACAGGGGTTCTGACTCTGAGACTCAAGCATACATACCACAGTGCTCAGAACACTGCAGCTCAGATCATATAAGCAGTTGAAGCTGGAAAAAGGGTTGGAAAAAAAATGCAGATGATGTGAAACATGGTAATTTATTCATTACAATAATCACTGGTTAAGACTGTGAGAACATATATGAACACATTCAATACCTATAGCTAAACACAGGATAACATGCTGCTAAGACAAATAAACATGAATAAGTTCACCAACAAAGTATATAACCAAATGATTCCGTACGGTGTGACTATGGTACCAGGAGAACTGTTAAGCAGATTCTCCTCGAATGTCACTTTGGACTTCCCTTAAATGCAGTCCTGAGCAGGCTTTCCACATTACACAATTCCCTTTGTTTGTCCAAATAAGGTCTGGCAGGAAGAGAGATGTAACTCCTCACCACCCGGAGACCCCCCTCCAGGAAGATAAATTGCATAGTCCACTCCCCCCGATCTAGTGATAGTAATAAGATTATTTTTACGACGGCGCGTGATCTTATGATCTTCCCTATCATTTATCTAGATACCAGGTGAGGTCCAGGTGATGGCCACTCTGTGTTCCAGAAACTTATGTGGACAAGCGCATCCCTGATAACCTATACAATCCTCCTTTCTTTCACATTCTTTATTCCTTCTCATGTATTTTGCCCCTTCTATACTTTCACATACCCCACACTTCCTCGGCTGCTTTTCTGTCCTTCAAATCGCTGTAGTTGTATTTATGTTTTTTTTATTTTTATAAAAGAGTAGGCTAGCCTACATGCAGGGAAACAAATCAATCAGTTGGTTGCCCATATTGGTTGTTGTGTATGTGGCAGTGCTGTGGCGTCTGTCGAGAGGACCTATTATGATTGGACAGATAAATAATATCGCAAATGAAAACTGGAAAAAAACTAACTTGATCCGAATAAAATAAATGGCGCCTTTTCGCAAACAAAATTTTGCATTTGATGTGCATGATTATATGAACAATACAGGAGTTTATTCGTGCAAATAAATCGCGGCCAGTGTGTAACGCCTTTAATTTAAATTTAAGCTGGGGTCTCACCAAATCCGGTGATGATGCATGGGAACGCGCCGGACCCCCCAAACTGTGCGTTTGGTGTGCGATGCTATCAGACGGGTTCAGTAGTCTACGTGAAACATTAACGGCACCTGATTGGTTAGACGTATTTTGCCTGCATTTTCAAACCGGAATAATATGGCAGCCTGTTAATAAACTTTCTTTTGTACCACTTAAACGGTCCACTAAAATATGAGTTGAGAAATAGTCTATGCAGTTGCTAAATCATGATTCATATTTGATCTAAAACGCCTGCTTTGACCGTTTGATCCGAATTTCACGAGCAACGGCAGGTGCATTAATTTGCCTAAAGTAGGTTTGGAATCTATCCTATTCAAATTCAGAACCGGCGAACTTACCACACAGTCGCCGCACCACATCCGCACCACGCGATCGCATCGCATCCTCTTCATAGAAAATCAATAGAATGCGTCCGTTCGATGTACCTCGACGGATTTGGTGAGAATGCACCTTTAAATGTGTGTTCTTAACAAATCCGGCTACGACGCATGGGGACACGCCAGACCCCCAAACTGTGCGTTTGGTGGGCGGTGCTATTAGACGGGTTCAGTAGCCTACGAGGGAACATTAACGTCACATGTTTGGTTCGACGTATTTTGCCTGCGTTTTCAAAATGGAACAATATGGCGGCCTTTTAATAAACTTTATTTTATTCCACTTAAACAGTCCACTGAAATACGTTTCTGAAAAGATTTCAGGCGAGAAATAGTCTATGCAGTTGCTAAATATTGATACCGTGGTAAAGATAGCCTGAAGTTCGATATTCAAATTCGGTGGTTAATAAAAAAATGTCCTTAGACAAAACATTAAGAACAGAATTGCATTGTGCAAAGCATCATTTGTGAATTTATCACGGATGTTTATTTAAATTTTTTACACAACTCTTCCCTTTCAATTGCCGTTATGTGCATTCATTGTAAAAGCCTCATAATTTCATAATTCAGCCACCAAGATAGCTTAGACTGTTAGATTTTTTATATTTGTGACACCTGTAATTCATTTTTAAATAATTTTCAAATATACTGTATATTCCATACCTCATTATTGGCCTGGAAGATACTATTCAGAGGCTTGGTGCTCAGTAACCAGAATACATAATTGTGATGGATTTCGTAATGGATATTCAAACGCAGAGGTGAGGGAGATCAGACAAGTCACCCACATAGGTGAGGACCAATAAGGGAGATATAACACGAACAGACAAAAAGAAAAACAGGAACTAATTCCTGACAGCTAAACAGCCATACTAAATCTACCCACGAAAATAGGGCGAACTCGAATAGAACGAGTGAAGCACAAATCTAAATTTCCCGAACTCAATACTAGAGCCAAAATAGGAGACTAGAAAACACAAAGAAAACACCTTTGGAACATAACTCTACAACGTCCAATGGAAGGTGAAACAAAATAAAACCACCAAAATAGAGAACAGCATGGAAATAAACAACTCTGAACGCTAACAGGCGGAAACACAATCCTATACCTGAAGAAGCTAAAAGCAAGTCCCTCGTGAACATAAGCAAGTTACTATCACGAGGTCGCTTAAACCTGGCTATACCTGGCCCAATGTACAAATGAATGACAAAGAAACACCGGGGAAGCGGAAGTAAGGAATTTAAATACCTCGCAGGTAGAAGCACAGGTGAAATGAATAACGAGCATGGGAAAGCAAAACCCCGGACCGGAACGAGGAAAAAATCTGATAGATTCTCAATCGGGAAACAGGACGAGAATCGCAGCGGAAAACAAAACAAAACCCACAAACCATAATAATATAATAATGATTTCAATCCAAAAGTCTTGCAAATAACACTGCATGGAGATATATTCACAACCCTTGGCTGATTTGTGAATCCTGTAGTTAATTTTTAATAACTAGTCAAATATACTGTATATTCCATACGACATTATGGGCCTGGGAGATAAAATTCAGAGGCTTGCTGCTCACTAACCAGAATACATAAGGACTTCAATCCAATGGTTTCTGAGAGAACACTGCATGGGGATATATTCACAATCTTTGGCTGATTTGTGAATCCTATTGTTTATTTTTAATAACTCGTCAAGTATACTGTATATTCCATACCTCATTATGGGTCTGGAAGATAATATTCAGAGGCTTGCTGCTCACTACTCAGAATACACAATGACTTAAATCCAATAGTTTTGCAAAGAACACTGCATGGGGATATATTCATACCCCTTGGCTGATTTGTGAATCCTGTAATTAATTTTGAATAAATCTTCAAATATTTAGTATATTCCATATCTCATTATGGGCCTGAAAGGTGCTATTTAGAGGCTTGCTGCTCACTACCCATTATACATAATGACTTCAATCCAATGGTTTCTGATAGAACACTGCATGGGGATATATTCATACCCCTTGGATGATTTGTGAATAATTTTCCTGCATCACCCTCGTCGTAGTAACTTGAACTGAACCAATGTAAACAGGAAAAAATGTATTCACTCAGATAACGTAGGCTACACATACAGTTTAGCTATATATAGGATGTCTATGAACATATACAGCAGCGACCGCAGAAAACAAGCAAAGAATAGGCTATATAACATATATTATTATTAATCTTTACGTTCATAGTGGACACTTGTGCCCGTTTATGCGTTCTTAAAGTACAGTAGCCTATAACGTTGATATTGGAAGGTTATCGTAATAATGTTAGCTATGTCCATTGCAGTTTCGAGGGGGTTACGTTAAGATTAGCCAATTGTGCTGCGTCATCAACATTCTGGGACTGTGGTCTGTTATTGTGAACATTAGTGGTCTCTATCTTAATTGGGACTTTGTAGTAGCTAGCGACTCGGACCCTGGTACACTGATAAGAACTGATTTTTTGGCCAATTACGGTGCTGCGTTAGACATGAAAAAGAGAACTTGTACTTTAATTGGTAAAGGGATCCCTCTTATCCGTCATGGGGGGGCTGGGGGGTGCACAAAGTGACTGTAATGAATGACACGGTTATTCTGGCTAGAACCAAAACTTTTGTCACAGGTAAAGTTGAAGGTACACTTAACTGTGGGAAAATTGAAGGGTTGTTAGAGCCTTGCAGCGCCATTACCTGAGGCCACCAATGTGCTTGTAGCACGTAATGTGGGAAGATTAGTTCATGGAAGATTACCCATATGTGTAGCTCATTTAACCTCTGATTCATTGACTCTACAAGAAGGTACTTCCCTTGGAGGTTTTTCTGTTTTGGGGGAGGATCTAGAAAATTCTAATTAAGTGTCTTATTGTAACCAAACAGTGACCATCCTAGGACTTTAATAACGTCCGAGTAAAGTTTTTAGGACATCCCTAGGGAACGTCACATCATAACTTTGAGGGGAGTGAAATGGTACGTCTCTGGGACGTCCACTGTTTGCTGGGTACTACTTTGAAGGAATGCGGCGTCGCGGGGGTGGAAAACGGAGTCTCGTGAAAAATATGAATGGGACTTGAACGAGTTGATGCAGGCACTGCATATTGAGAGTAAAAATCTATCTGATGTACAAATAAGATCAGTCAAGGAGATGCTTAGGAAAATACGACAGTCTTTTCACCATTGGGGATTTTGATTTGGGTTCTACAGATTTAATTAGACACCGAATTGACACGGGTGGGAATAAACCCATTAAGCAGTGCTTGCAAAGAGTTCCGGTACACCAGCAGAAAGTTTCATGCATTTACAGGCTATTCTTGACCGGGACATTGTGCAGCCGTCCAGTAGTCCGTGGGCTGCCGCGCTGGTTTTAGTATTTTTAAAAAGACGTTTCGTTACGTTTCTGCGTACACTATCCACTCAGACCAGGAAAGCTAGACTTTTTAAAGAAATGTGTGCATTGTTGCAAATGAAGAAAACCAGAACAACCCCTGACCATCCCCAATCAGACGGTTTAGTGGAAAGAATGAACCGGACACTAATTGGCATGTTATCTGTGTTTGTGGAAGACATTCAAACTGATTGGGATAATCTGCTCTCTTTTATAATGATGGCCTACAGAAGCATCGTCCAAGCTTCAACGGGGTTTACCCCATATAAAATCTTGTTCGGCACCGTAATTACCCTACCAGTTCATGTAATAATAGAATAGAATAGAATAGAATAACTTTTATTTTCCCGTTAGGGAACTTCAGTTGTAGTTTCCAGCAGTAAAAAAGACATAGACAGTGGGGCAGACCCACAAACACAAACAAACATGTTAAATAAAGACATTCAATTGAATCAGAAGTTTCACATTATAGTGAAGGTATGTGTGATTATGATTAAAATTACTATTATTAGGAGTATTATGATCAAAATTATATTATATTCAATTAATTCAATATTAATTATGATGAAAAATTGAGCATCAAAAGCAATAACAGTTCCTCATCTGCTTTTATTGTCTTGAGATGTCCAATGTCATTAAGCAGTCTAACAGGGACAAAGCTGTTTCGGGCTCTTTTTGCTTTAAGGGGCAAGGACCTTAATCTTCGACTTGATGGAAGAGTCTCAAAGAGAAAGTTCAGGGGATGTGATGGAAGGGACATAATCCTCTTTCCTTTTTTAATTGTACGCTCCTCATACAGATGTTTCAGCGGTTTTTGTTGGTTCCCTATGATTTTTGTAGCCTGTACTGTGACCCTCTCCAGCTTCAGTTGCCTGATTTCACTTAATGAGCCAAACCAAGCTGTAGTACTGACAGGCTCACGTCTAAATTCCTGAGTTCCGGAGGAAACTCAAAGGTAAGTTTATTATCAATGATGGTACCTAAATATCTGTACTCCTCCACTCTCAACTGTTTTGGCTCCGATGGTAAAGGGCCTCAGTGGGGACGGCTCACATCGGAAGTCGATGGCGATTTCTTTAGTCTTCTCCACATTCAAGTCCAAGAAATTGACTTCACGCCACTGTTGGAAATGGCTGACAGCAGATTGAAGCTTGTTATCAGAGTTGGATGAGTCCACAATTACTGTATCATTTGAGTACTTGATGAACGTGATCAGGACAGTAGCTTTGGCAGTCAATGGGTACAAAATGTGATGAAGACCGTCAATATGTCTCTGAATAAGTGCAAAAGGTAGAAGATTATTTAAGTGTTGTGTGAGAAGCTGTGAAATGATACCACAACAAAGCAGCTAACAAGCAGAAACAGTATTATGATTTAAACGTCACCCGACAGAGGTATGAGCTGAATGAATTAGTCTGGCTACGTGACTTCCAAAGGAAGAAGGGTCTGTCACCAAAACTGCAAATTAAGTTTAAAGGTCCTTTTAGAATTGTTAGGAAGTTGTTTGACATTTTGTATGAAGTTTCACAGTGCAATGGAAATGGCAGGGCTGTCGTACACTTTTACTATTACAGTATAAGAGGAGAAAAAAGGTGTCTCAGCAGGGGAGGTAATAGGTTCCCGGGGTTCCCGGTTATAACAAGGGCTGAAACCACTGGGGGTAACATAACTACAGAAACTGAGCATCTAACAATTGTAATTGAGCCTGATACTTTGGAAAACCCAGCTGTGACTGGGAGACCATTAAAAAGAAATGTAAATATTGCGAGTGCAGCCCGCCTTGGGCGATTCCGAACTTCCTACTGGTTGTCCAGTTGAGTCACCGGCATCAGAAGCCAGTCACAGCCCTCCGTGCCAGGAAGGGGGTAGACTTACAAGACCGCAGAGGGTCTCTAGACGGCCATGTTGGCAATCTGACTGTAATTGGTTAAGTTGTGGGAACAGCGAGGACGTGTTCCTCTTAAAGAAGGGAGTAGTGTGGCAGGCTTTGGTTCACAGTGCCACTTCCAGTGCAGGACAGGTTAACATGCACTAGGGCAGGGGTTCCCAAACTTTTCCATGCCAAGGACCCCCAAATAGCCGTAGCCTCTGGCTGGGGCCCCACTATTGCGAAATGGCTTTAAAAAAAAACTTTGAAATTGCACTGGCAAACATAAAATAAAAAAACATACAGCTTCTTAATACACAACACAATAATTTTGACCCTATTTTGATTCCATAATCGGGCCGTTGGCAGCTCAACGTAACGCTTTGACTGACAGGCAGACGGTTAGTTATTGGCTGCGATTGAAAGAAGGGCATGGCAAAGACCTCATTTCGATATGAAAAGATTTACAACAATTTATTTTATTTTAAACCGGCACAATAATCTTATGAATTTAATTGAAATGTATTTTTTTAATAAATGTTATTTTATTCTTTTTTTATTTTTTATTGCATTTTCCATTTTCCTTTCCCTTCCAATTGGCCCCCCCTGGCGGCCCCCACTTTGAAAACCCCTGCACAACTTTGTACAACTTTGCAGAATCAAAAAAAAAAAGTGTGTTTTATACTGTAATAACAGTGGGCCAGTTGTTCAAAAAATTTTATCTGGATCAAAATTATCCGGATTTGGAAATCCCATTTTATGCTATCCAGGATCAGATAATCCGTTTTAGTTTCATGCCGGTTTTTCAAAGCAACATTGGATTGGATCACCCTGATCCAGATACACAGTTTTCAAGATTACCAAATCCGGATTACTAGTACTCTAAATGGGACAACATATCACAATGTGGACTACCAGCTATGTAAAGAAGAACAGGTAGAAGAGCCAACATGGTCATTTTAAGTGTTTCTTATTTTGAGACAAAATACAAAAATAACATAAACATCCACTTCCATTTATAATTTATTTTATGACCCCTGAGCCACAACAAATAAGGCGCAATGTCCCTCTCTGTGATAATGTTGATGATGCACCTGAGCCTGATGAAGAACCAGACCAACCTCTGCCGTTCAGTCAGAATGAGGGACTGACTGGACGTGTAGTGAGGGATGCAATTGTTAGAAATTATTTTTGACAGGTTCATCTCTGATGATTGTTTCTTTGAAATGAATATACAGTGATGATGACAGAAAAATTTAATATATTATTTTTGTTTGTTATTGGAATCTGTTTGGGGGATCATTTTTATTTTATTTTTACTTTACTATACTGAAAGGCTTAATTGGTAGTCTGTCTACTTTATCTACTTTATCACTGTAACAGTTACACAAGTCAAGTGCAAAATATAAATAAAAGTATATACACTAAATGATACAAATGTTGTATTATTTGACCAATTTTAAAGTTTTACTACATTTTCTCCCTGAAATCCACCCTGAAATCCTACCCCCTGTTGGGATCAGGATAATCCTGTTTTTTTGGATCAAAGTTATCCAAATCCCACAGGAAAGTTTTGAACAACACAAACTGAAGGTTTGATCCAGATTTAAACTAGGATTGGATTACGTGATCTAATCCGATTTCAGAATCCTTCTTTCCCTTTTGACAACCCATTTTCAAGATTTGATCCAATCCGATCACCAAAATCAGATCAGATTACCTTTGAACAACTGGCCCAGTATGCTAGGTGTTCAGAGTGGCATGAGCTGTTAAGGGTTTTATCGGTTGGTAAAAGATCTGTATTGTATGGTAAATGTTATTCCTGATTTTGTGTGCGAAAATGAGGGCTTGAAAACACAACTATTTTAAACAAGTCTGGAGCTTACGTAAGTGAGAACAGAATAAAGAAATACATTTTGAGTGGAGGGTATATAAGCCTGGCCCGCGAAAAAGGCGGTCTCTTTTGTATCTGGTTCTGTGACTGCGAGGTTGAATCGTGGAGCAAGAGGGTAACTCAGTGGGTCAACACTGGAGAGTGGGTTTTGTAATTGTATGTAGGTTACATGAAGAAGACCGTATTGTGTCAGGCTATCGAGCGGCTGAGTATTTTGACGCAGAATTATTTCCAATAAAATGAGTTTTGTATCCAGGTTTTGTCTGTGTCTGCTTCTGCCAACTAACAAATAACGTGTGCACACGACTGGGAATCTCAAATAATAAGACGACAAACTTGTTACACCATTCAAATTCAGAACCGGCGAACGTACCACACAGTCACCGCACCACATACATCATACACCACGCGATCGCATCGCATCCTCTCCATAGAAAATAAATAGAATGCGTCGAACCGATGCACCTTGCCCGATTTGGTGAGAACCCACCTTTTGACGTATTGCGGTTTCGCCTCCGTTTTCAAACTGGAACATGGCGGCCTGTTTATAATTTTTTTTTATTCCACTTAAACAATCCACTAAAATACGTTTTTGAAAACATTTGAGGTGAGAAATAGGCTATGTTGCTCAATCTTGATTCATATACACTGCTCAAAAAAATTAAGGGAAACAGTATATCACAGTATAACACCAAGTCAATTAAAACAAACCGGTCATGCTCGATGATGTTGCAGGCAGCATAACATTCACCACGGCGTCTCCAGACTGTTTCACATCTGTCACATGTGCTCAGTGTGAACCTGCTCTCATCTGTGAAGAGAACGGGGCGCCAATGGCGAACCTGCCAATTCTGGTGTTCTCTGGCAAATGCCAATCGAGTTGCACAGTGCTGGGCTGTGTGCACAGGTCCCACTACCGGACGTCGGGCCCTCATGCCACCCTCATAGAGTCTGTTTCTGACAGTTTGGTCAGAAACATGCACATGAGTAGCCCGCTGGAGGTCATTTTGTAGGGCTCTGGCAGTGCTTCTCCTGTGCCTCCTCACACAAAGGAGCAGATACCAGTCCTGCCGCTGTGTTGTTGCCCTTCTACGGCCCTGTCCAGCTCTCCTTGTGTAATGGTACGTCTTCCGGTATCTCCTCCACGCTCTTGAGACTGTGCTGGGAGACACAGCAAACCTTCTTGAGCCGGCACGTATGGATGTGCCATCCTGGAGGAGCTGGACTACCTGTGCAACCTGAATGGGCTGCAGGTACCGCCTCATGCTACCAGTAGTGACAAGTGCACTAGAAAAATGCAAAACTAGAGAAAAATCAGTCAGGAAGGACAAGGAGAGAGAAATGGTCTGTGGCCACCACCTGCAAAACCATTAACATTTTGGGGGTTGTCTTGCTGTTGCCTCTCCTGTCCATCTGTTGTCACTTTCATTTGCACCAAAGCAGGTGAAATTGATTCACAATCGTTTACGCTTCCTAACTGGACAGATCGATATCCCAGAAGTTTAATATACTTGGTGTTATACTGTGTTGATTAAGTGTTCCTTTAATTTCTTTGAGCAGTGTATGATATAAAACACCTACTTTGACCATTAGATCTGAGTTTCACAAGCTAGACAAGCTGTGCTGGACACATTTATTTCCATTGTGTATTTGTGGAAGCTGAACTGGCGAACGTACCACGCACTCGCCGCGCCACATCCATCATGCACCACACAATCACATCACTTGCTGGTGCAGTCAGATAGAGAGGCCTACGTGACCTTGGACAGCAGAAGTGCCTGTTCCCTCCCACAGCTGGGGAGACCTACAGGACCTTGGACAACAGCAGTGCCTGTTCCATCCCACAGCTCGAGAGACCAGGGGTGCGTCCCTATAGTTGAAAAACGCAACCTTACTTCCTCCACTACCACTCCTCTACTCCCCGGAAACGGATCTTTGTGTTTTAATCTAATGTCGCCGATTACATCTTAATTACGTATTAATGGTTACATATTAATTAATGTCTCGACGCAAACCGCAATGTAAGGTGCATTGTATACTGTACATGCAAATACTTGTACTCGAAACGTTCACAGTTTTGCATCATTCTGGGTAAGAGAGGAGTGGTAGTGGGGGAGTAGAGGTGGGGAGGTGGGGAGTGAAGAATATTGGGACGCACCCCTACATAACCTTGGATAGCAGCAGTGCCTGTTCCCTCCCATAGCTAGCATAGTTCTCATGGAATATCTCTCATTGTCCACAGACCTCACAACGTTTGCAAGATTGGAAGTTTCCCTCCGTTCCACTGTTGATCTTGACAGTATGACAATTATTCAATTTGTGCGACAGGTAAGTTGACAGCATTTGAAATCTTTCTGTCGATGGAATTAAGGGCTGATGGCTGTGGAGCCAGGTTTGTGACATGGCATATTATCCTGGTGGAAGTATCCATTAGAAAATGGATTAATTATTTTTAAGTGACCTAATATGTGCCAAGGAAACATCCCACACACCATTACAACACAACCAGCCTGCACCGTTACAACACAACCAGCCTTCACTGTTACAACACAACCAGCCTGCACTGTTACAACACAACCAGCCTGCACCGTTACAACACAACCAGCCTGCACCATTACAACACAACCAGCCTGCACCGTTACAACACAACTAGCCTGCACCGTTACAACACAACCAGCCTGCACCATTACAACACAACCAGCCTGCACCGTTACAACACTAGCCTGCACCGTTACAACACAACCAGCCTGCACCGTTACAACACAACCAGCATGCACTGTTACAACACAACTAGCCTGCACTGTTACAACACAACCAGCCTGCACCGTTACAACACAACCAGCCTGCACCATTACAACACAACTAGCCTGCACCATTACAACACAACTAGCCTGCACCATTACAACACAACCAGCCTGCACCATTACAACACAACCAGCCTGCACCGTTACAACACTAGCCTGCACCGTTACAACACAACCAGCCTGCACCGTTACAACACAACCAGCCTGCACCATTACAACACTAGCCTGCACCGTTACAACACAACCAGCCTGCACCATTACAACACAACCAGCCTGTACCGTTGACACAAAGCAGGATGGATCCATAGATTCATGCTGTTTACTTCAGATTTGGACCCTAGCATCTGCAAGTCACAGCAATCTTTTTTTTTTTCAATCTTCAATTGTCATGTTTTGGTGATCAAGTGCCCATTGTAGCCTCATCTTCCTGTCCTAAGCTGACAGGAGTAGTCTTCTGCTGCTGTAGCCCAGCCCATCCTCTCCACGGTTCGATGTGTTGTGTATTCAGAAATGCCCTTCTGCTCACCACGGTTGTAAACAGCTGTTATTTAAGCATTTGTGTTTATTTGTGGCCTTTCTGTTAGCTTGAACAAGCGTGCTCATTCTCCTCTGACCTCTCATTAACAAGGCGTTTTCACCCACAGAACTGCCACTCTCTGGATGTTTTTTAGTTTTTTGCACCATTCTCTGTAAACTAGAGACTGTAGTGTGTGAAAGTACCAGGAGGGTAGTGAAATGCTGGAACAACCATGTCTGACACCAGCAATCATGGTTCCTAGAGGGGAACACTTGAACACATCCTAAGCTGTTGTCCAAAGGCACTGGGAGAGGGCCATTACTGCTGGTGGCAAATGCAAAAAACATTCAAAAACAATATAAATTTGATAATACAAAATAATCCATACTCAACAAGGTGATCTGACTCCTATGACTTCTCTTTTTTTCAGGCCGAAGAAATTCTTCAGCAGGAATTGAGTGGAACCATTAAAATTACAGTGAAATCCATCAGAATAAAATGTATGTTACCTATGCTTGCCAAGAACCACAATAATATACATGACCGCTACCAAAAACATTCAGCAACTTTGTCTCAAAGAAGGTGACGTTCACAAAGCTAATTTGAAAATTAGCATTTCAAATCAGTGACCACTTTTACATGCAAACCATATTCTGAGCAACAATCCTTATTCTGGTTGTCATATTTCTATTATGACGTTTGGATACATCATGAAAAGAATAACCTTATTATAATCTTATTCCTGTATACATGGTTAGCTGTATATTCCACTTTGTCAGCCCTAATGGACGGCATCCTAGTAATTAGGCCTATTTCACGTACATAAACGGCCTGGTTTACTAAGACCTTTAGCGTGTGCAAAACATTTTAGCACACGAAAAACTAATAACACAAGCAATGATTGGTGCAAAAAAATGCCATGACCAATTATTCGTCATGTTATTGGTTTTGTGTGTGCTAAAAGGCTTTTCACATGCTACAGGTCTTTTTACTAGTGTTTAAAATTAGATAGGTGTCAAGTTGAACTTCTGGTATTGTTTAGTCTGAGAGTCGGGGATAACAGCATTAACATACAAAGTAATGCAATCATTTTTAATGATTAACGCATTAAACGTTAATAACATTTTTTTTTTACTTTGGCAGTCTTCGTAATAACAAATCTTTGACCAGATTTCCCATCTACCATCCTATCTATTACCAGATTGCTCATCTACCATTCTATCTTTAATAACTGTAATTGAAATGATTCCCTAAGTTAACGCATTACTATTGACAGCCTTGTTTAAAATAGGGGCATCTGGTTCAGCCCATGGACTTCAGCGTCCTCCATGGATGCAAACAATCTTTGGCCACCTAGGGCGTGCCCAACACATAGCCAGCTCTTTCAGAAAATCAGAAGACGCTGGCATGGCAAACAGTGCCACCTGGGAGCATGGCGGTGAAACCTAGATGTCTTTTTTGCACCAGCCTGAGACATATTGCAGTTCATGCATGTTAAGGCTGAGCGGAGAATCGTTTCTAGAGAAGCCGACTAGTCAGCTGAATCTCCAGTGGACCCCGAACCTTCCACCGAACCACTTTCAGATTGGTCAAATGTGCAAGATTGATTCTGAGAAAATAGGGTGTTAGATGCCTCTGTGGAAAGCGCATCAAACCCCTCACAGTCCGGATCCATGTTCGGATCTTCCTCCGCTGGAGGCCCCTCAGGCGGACCAGGCTGGGGAGCCGTCTCTACTTTAGTACGGTTTTCCAGCATCGCAGTCAGCTGCTGAACTGCAGAGCGCAGCTGCGTGACTTCTGCGGAGAGCCTACTGCCCTTGTAAGCCTTGCCCTTTTTTTGTGAAGGGCCATTGGCGGCGGTAACACCCTTGCATTTAGGGGCAATGACACATAAACGCCTCCAATCTGACCTGCTTGGTTTCCAAAGACATGCCCACGCAGCAAGGGCAGGGTTCTGAAAATGCATCCTGCAGGTGTCCTAACCCATGACCATCAGCCATATCCATGGCTCCCCCACATTCTGTGCACAAGGCGCTCATGCCTGGAGCAAAATAAAGGACCCCTGAGAACGCAAACGTGCCGAGTGACCTTGAGTAGGGGAAGCCGGAGCAGAAAATGGAGCGCACACGCTCAAAATCTGCTCACTCACTGATTGGAAAAAGCCTCACTGGGGTGTGACCACACCAGGATAGATTGGAATCAGCACTGGGGTAAAAACTATTTCCCCACATATAAAATAATCAGTAAAAAGGAGCGCAAATCTACCTATGGCTATAAAAAAACGTGGCAGCACCAAGTGCCTAACTGCAGTATAGGCTGTACGAAAACAATAACCAAGTTTACCACTAGAAATAACAAACTAAAAGCTTTTTGTAAATCAATACAAATACGTACACACTCAAAGATTGTGAACAAGCAAAATCTTACGATGGTGCAATTACACCAGGATAGATTGGAATCAAAGTACAAAATAATCAATAAAAGGAATGCGGATATTTCTCTAGCTGTAAGAAACGTGGCAGCAACTTACCTGAAGTTCCCATTCATAATGAATCCAAGGAATTTTTTAGATTAATCTATATATCAGCAAACAGTGAATTGGAATGAATATTTTCCATGCCCTAAGTGATACCTTACTTATGCATGAATGATAGTTTTTAAAGGGAAGAAGGTGTTTATTTGGATTTCAATTTCATATTATTATCATCATATGTAATTTGTGTTATTCAGATTTAGCATATTAGGAATAAGGGCAAAACCGGGTTTTGCTGTTCAGAATAAGGTGTTTACATGGTTTGTATCGTAACCGGAATACTTGAGTAGAAGACTGGAATAATGATGTGCATGTACATGTTGTCAGGATTAAAAGTGTAGGTGAACCTAGCCACACATTAGATTTGAAATGGATCAACGGGGCAGAATTGGAGGATTCACCCGAGATGGATGTAAATGCATTTAAATGAACACAATGTTTGTGATTTTGTCTCATTTTCAATATACATGTCCACTATTGGTAAAAAGTGTCTGTTTAAAAACAATTTATAAACTGTCCATGTAAGAACTATTTATGAAACAATTGTTGTGTCCATTGTAACAGCCACTCCAACTACACCTGCCTCTCCCACGACAACAACCGCTCCCACTATGACAGCCGCCCCCACAACAACAACGGCTTCAAAAACAACAGCCGCTCCCACAACAACACCCGCTCTGACTACAACGGCAGCTCCCACAACAACAGCCGTTGTGACTACAACAGCCGCTCGCACAACAACAACCGCTCCGACTACAACAGCCAAAACCACAACAACTGCCGCTCCCACAAAAATAGTGGCTCCCACAACAACAGCTGCTCAGACTACAACAACCTCTCCCACTACAACAGCCGCTACGACTACTACAGCCGCTCTGATTATAACAGCCACTCCCACAACAACAGCCGCTCCATCTACAACTGCCACTCCCACAACAACAGCCGCTCCCACTACAATAGTCGGTCCCACAACAACAGTCGCTCCCACAACAACAGCTGCTCCCACAACAACAGCCGCTCCCACTACAACAGTCGTTCCCACAACAACAGTCGCTCCCACAACAACGGCTGCTCCCACAAAAACAGCCCCTCCCACAACAACAGTCGCTCCAACAACAACAGTCGCTCCCACTACAACAGCCGCACCCACAACAACAGTCGCTCCCACAACAACAACCACATCGACTACAACAGCCGCTCCCACAACAACAGCCGCTCCAACAACAGCCGCTCCCACAACAACAACCGCTCCGACTACAACAGCCGCTCCCACAACAACATCCGCTCCAACAACAGCCGCTCCCACAACCACAGCCACTCTGACTATATCAGTCGTTCCCACAACAACAGTCGCTCCCACAACAACAACCGCTCCGACTACAACAGCCGCTCCCACAACAACAACCGCTCCGACTACAACAGCCGCACCCACAACAACTGCTGCTCCCACAACAGCAGTCACTTCCAAAACAACAACCGCTCCGACTACTACAGCCGCTCCCACAACAACATCAACTCCAAAAACTGCCGCTCCCACAACAACAGCCACTACGACAACAGCCGCTCCTACAACAACAGCCGCTCAGACTAAAACAACCGCTCCCACTACAACAGCCGATCCGACTACTACAGCTGCTCCCACAACAACATCCACTCCAACAACTGCCGCTCCCACAACAACAACCACTACGACTACAACAGCCGCTCCCACAACAACAGCCCCTCCCACAAGAATAGTCGCTCCCACTACAACAGTCGCTCCCACAACAACAGTCGCTCCCACAACAACAACCACATCGACTACAACAGCCGCTCCCACAACAACAGCTGCTCCAACAACAGCCGCTCCCACAACAACAGCCGATCCCACAACAACATCAGCTCCAACAACAGCCGCTCCCACAACCACAGCCAATCCGACTACAACAGTCGTTCCCACAACAACAGTCGCTCCCACAACAACAACCGCTCCGACTACAACAGCCGCACCCACAACAACAGTCGCTCCCACAACAACAACCGCTCCGACTACTACAGCCGCTCCCATTACAACAGCCGCTCCGACTACTACAGCCACTCCCACAACAACATCCGCTCCAACAACTGCCCCTCCCACAACAACAGCCGCTCCGACTACTACAGCCGCTCCCACAACAACATCCGCTCCAACAACTGCCGCACCCACAACAACAGCCACTACGACAACAGCCGCTCCTACAACAACAGCCACTCAGACTACAAAAACCGCTCCCACAACAACAGCCGCTCCGACTACTACAGCCGCTCCCACAACAACATCCGCTCCAACAACTGCCGCTCCCACAACAACAGCCACTACGACTACAACAGCCGCGCCCACTACAACAACAGTTGCTCCCACAACAACAGTTGCTCCCAAAACAACAGCCCCTCCCACAACAACAGTCGCGCCCATAACAACAGTCGCTCCCACAACAACAGTCGCTCCCACAACAACAACCGCTCCGACTACAACAGCCGCTCCCACAACAACAGCCGCTCCCACAACAACAGCTGCTCCGACAACAACAGCCGCTCCCACAACAACACCCGCTCTGACTACAACGGCCGCTCCCACAAAAACAGCCGCTGTGACTACAACAGCCAAACCCCCAACAACTGCCGCTCCCACAACAATAGTCGCTCCCACAAGAACAGCCACTCCTACAACAACAGCCGCTCAGACTACAACAACCGCTCCTACTACAACAGCTGCTCTGACTACTACATCCGCTCTGACTACAACAGCCACTCCCACAACAACAGTCGCTCCCACCACAACAACCGCTCCGACTACAACAGCCGCTCCCACAACAACATCCGCTCCAACAACAGCAGCTCCCACAACCACAGCCACTCCGACTACAACAGCTGCTCCGACAACAACAGCCGCTCAGACTAAAAAAACCACTCCCACTACAACAACCACTCCGACTACTACAGCCGCTGCCACAACAACATCCACTCCAACAACTGCCGCTCCCACAACAACAGCTGCTCCCACAACAACAGCCGCTCCCACAACAACATCCGCTCCAACAACAACAGCTCCCACAACCACAGCCACTCCGACTACAACAGCTGTTCTCACAACAACAGTCGCTCCCACAACAACAACCACTCAGACTACAACAGCCGCTCCCACAACAACAGCCACTCCGACTACAACAGCTGCTCTCACGACAACAGTTGCTCCCACAACAACAACCACTCAGACAACAACAGCCGCTCCCACAACAACAACCACTCCGACTACAACATCCGCTCTCACAACAACAGTCGCTCCCACAACAACAACCACTCTGACTACAACAGCCGCTCCCACAACAACAGCCACTCCGACTCCAACAACCTCTCCCACTACAACAGCCGCTCCAACTACAACAGCTCCCACAACCACAGCCACTCCGACTACAACAGCTGCTATTACAACAACAGTCGATCCCACAACAACAACCACTCCGACTACAACAGCCGCTTCCACAACAGCCACTCCGACTACAACAACTGCTCTCACAACAACAGTCGCTCCCACAACAACAACCACTCCGACTACAACAGCTGATCCCACAACAACAGTCGCTCCGACAACAACAGACGCTCCAACAACTGCCGCTCCCACCACAAAAGCCACTACGACAACAACAGCCGCTCCTACAACAGCCGCTCAGACTCCAACAACCTCTCCCACTACAACAGCCGCTCCGACTACTACAGCCGCTCCCACAACAACATCCGCTCCAACAACTGCCGCTCCCACAACAACAGCCACCACGACTACAACAGCCGCTCCCACTACAACAGTCGTTCCCACAACAACAGCTGCTCCCACAACAACATCCACTCCAACAACTGCCGCTCCCACAACAACAGCTGCTCCCACAACAACAGCCCCTCCCACAACAACATCCGCTCCAACAACAACAGCTCCCACAACCACAGCCACTCCGACTACAACAGCTGCTCTCACAACAACAGTCGCTCCCACAACAACAACCACTCCGATTACAACAGCCGCTCCCACAACAACAGCCACTCCGACTACTACAGCCGCTCCCACAACAACATCCGCTCCAACAACTGCCACTCACACAACAACAGCCACTACGACTACAGCCGCTCCTACAACAACAGCCGCTCAGACAACAACAGCCGCTGTGACTACAACAGCCAAACCCCCAACAACTGCCGCTCCCACAACAATAGTCGCTCCCACAAGAAAAGCCGCTCCTACAACAACAGCCGCTCAGACTACAACAACCGCTCCTACTACAACAGCCGCTCCGACTACTACATCCGCTCCCACAACAACATCCGCTCCAACAACTGCCACTCACACAACAACAGCCACTACGACTACAGCCGCTCCTACAACAACAGCCGCTCAGACTACAACAGCCGCTCCCACAACAACAGCCGCTCCCACAACAACATCCGCTCCAACAACAACAGCTCCCACAACCACAGCCACTCCGACTACAACAGCTGCTATCACAACAACAGTCGATCCCACAACAACAACCACTCCGACTACAACAGCCGCTTCCACAACAGCCACTCCGACTACAACAGCTGCTCTCACAACAACAGTCGCTCCCACAACAACAACCACTCCGACTACAACAGCTGATCCCACAACAACAGTCGCTCCGACAACAACAGACGCTCCAACAACTGCCGCTCCCACCACAAAAGCCACTACGACAACAACAGCCGCTCCTACAACAGCCGCTCAGACTCCAACAACCTCTCCCACTACAACAGCCGCTCCGACTACTACAGCCGCTCCCACAACAACATCCGCTCCAACAACTGCCGCTCCCACAACAACAGCCACCACGACTACAACAGCCGCTCCCACTACAACAGTCGTTCCCACAACAACAGCTGCTCCCACAACAACAGCCGCTCCCACAACAACATCCGCTCCAACAACAACAGCTCCCACAACCACAGCCACTCCGACTACAACAGCTGCTCTCACAACAACAGTCGCTCCCACAACAACAACCACTCCGACTACAACAGCCGCTCCCACAACAACAGCCACTCCGACTACAACAGCTGCTCCCACAACAACAGCCGCTCCCACAACAACATCCGCTCTGACTACAACAGCCACTCCCACAACAACAGTCGCTCCCACCACAACAACCGCTCCGACTACAACAGCCGCTCCCACAACAACATCCGCTCCAACAACAGCAGCTCCCACAACCACAGCCACTCCGACTACAACAGCTGCTCCGACAACAACAGCCGCTCAGACTAAAAAAACCACTCCCACTACAACAACCACTCCGACTACTACAGCCGCTGCCACAACAACATCCACTCCAACAACTGCCGCTCCCACAACAACAGCTGCTCCCACAACAACAGCCCCTCCCACAACAACATCCGCTCCAACAACAACAGCTCCCACAACCACAGCCACTCCGACTACAACAGCTGCTCCCACAACAACAACCACTCAGACTACAACAGCCGCTCCCACAACAACAGCCACTCTGACTACAACAGCTGCTCTCACAACAACAGTCGCTCCCACAACAACAACCACTCAGACTACAACAGCCGCTCCCACAACAACAGCCACTCCGACTACAACATCTGCTCTCACAACAACAGTCGCTCCCACAACAACAACCACTCTGACTACAAC
The DNA here is from genome assembly GCA_022702515.1 of Ilyophis sp. 1 JC-2022. Classification (NCBI taxonomy): domain Eukaryota; kingdom Metazoa; phylum Chordata; class Actinopteri; order Anguilliformes; family Synaphobranchidae; genus Ilyophis; species Ilyophis sp. 1 JC-2022. The sequence continues at coordinate 26,992,201 of CM040403.1, forward strand.
AGCCGCTCCCACAACAACAGCCACTCCGACTCCAACAACCTCTCCCACTACAACAGCCGCTCCAACTACAACAGCTCCCACAACCACAGCCACTCCGACTACAACAGCTGCTATTACAACAACAGTCGATCCCACAACAACAACCACTCCGACTACAACAGCCGCTTCCACAACAGCCACTCCGACTACAACAACTGCTCTCACAACAACAGTCGCTCCCACAACAACAACCACTCCGACTACAACAGCTGATCCCACAACAACAGTCGCTCCGACAACAACAGACGCTCCAACAACTGCCGCTCCCACCACAAAAGCCACTACGACAACAACAGCCGCTCCTACAACAGCCGCTCAGACTCCAACAACCTCTCCCACTACAACAGCCGCTCCGACTACTACAGCCGCTCCCACAACAACATCCGCTCCAACAACTGCCGCTCCCACAACAACAGCCACCATGACTACAACAGCCGCTCCCACTACAACAGTCGTTCCCACAACAACAGCTGCTCCCACAACAACAGCCGCTCCCACAACAACATCCGCTCCAACAACAACAGCTCCCACAACCACAGCCACTCCGACTACAACAGCTGCTCTCACAACAACAGTCGCTCCCACAACAACAACCACTCCGACTACAACAGCCGCTCCCACAACAACAGCCACTCCGACTACAACAGCTGCTCCCACAACAACAGCCGCTCCCACAACAACATCCGCTCTGACTACAACAGCCACTCCCACAACAACAGTCGCTCCCACCACAACAACCGCTCCGACTACAACAGCCGCTCCCACAACAACATCCGCTCCAACAACAGCAGCTCCCACAACCACAGCCACTCCGACTACAACAGCTGCTCCGACAACAACAGCCGCTCAGACTAAAAAAACCACTCCCACTACAACAACCACTCCGACTACTACAGCCGCTGCCACAACAACATCCACTCCAACAACTGCCGCTCCCACAACAACAGCTGCTCCCACAACAACAGCCCCTCCCACAACAACATCCGCTCCAACAACAACAGCTCCCACAACCACAGCCACTCCGACTACAACAGCTGCTCTCACAACAACAGTCGCTCCCACAACAACAGCCGCTCAGACTACAACAACCGCTCCTACTACAACAGCCGCTCCGACTACTACATCCGCTCCCACAACAACATCCGCTCCAACAACTGCCACTACGACTACAGCCGCTCCTACAACAAAAGCCGCTCAGACTACAACAGCCTCTCCCATAACAACATCCACTCCAACAACAGCAGCTCCCACAACCACATCCACTCCGACTACAACAGCTGCTCCCACAACAACAGCCGCTCCCACAAAAACAGCCGGTCCTACAACAGCCACTCCCACAACAATAGCCACTCCGACTACAACAGCTACTCCCACAACAACAACCGCAACAGCCGCTCCCACAACAACATCCGCTCCAACAACAGCAGCTCCCACATCCACTCCCACTACAACAGCTGCTCCCACAACAACAGCCACTCCCACAACAACAGCTGCTCCTACAACAGCCGCTCAGACTACAACAACCACTCCCACTACAACAGCCACTCCGACTACTACAGCCGCTGCGACAACAACATCCGCTCCGACAACTGCCGCTCCCACAACAAAAGCCACTACGACAACAACAGCCACCACGACTACAACAGCTGCTCCCACTCCAACAACCTCTCCCACTACAACAGCCGCTCCGACTACTACAGCCGCTCCCACAACAACATCCGCTCCAACAACTGCCGCTCCCACAACAACAGCCACCACGACTACAACAGCCGCTCCCACTACAACAGTCGTTCCCACAACAACAGCTGCTCCCACAACAACAGCCGCTCCAACAACAACAGCTCCCACAACCACAGCCACTCCGACTACAACAGCCGCTCCCACTACAACAGTCACTCCCACAACAACAGTCGCTCCCACAACAACATCCGCTCCAACAACAACAGCTCCCACAACCACAGCCACTCCGACTACAACAGCTGCTCTCACAACAACAGTCGCTCCCACAACAACAACCACTCCGACTACAACAGCCGCTCCCACAACAACAGCCACTCCGACTACAACAGCCACTCCTACAACAGCAGCCGCTCAGACTCCAACAACTTCTCCCACTACAACAGCCGCTCCAACTACTACAGCCGCTCCCACAACAACATCTGCTCCAACAACTGCCGCTCCCACAACAACAGCCACCACGACTACAACAGCCGCTCCCACTACAACAGTCGATCCAACAACAACAGCTGCTCCCACAACAACAGCCACTCCCACAACAACATCCGCTCCAACAACAACAGCTCCCACAACCACAGCCACTCCGACTACAACAGCTGTTCTCACAACAACAACCACTCAGACTACAACAGCCGCTCCCACAACAACAGCCACTCCGACTACAACATCTGCTCTCAAAACAACAGTCGCTCCCACAACAACAACCACTCTGACTACAACAGCCGCTCCCACAACAACAGCCACTCCGACTCCAACAACCTCTCCCACTACAACAGCCGCTCCAACTACTACAGCCGCTCCCACAACAACATCTGCTCCAACAACTGCTGCTCCCACAACAACAGCCACCACGACTACAACAGCCGCTCCCACTACAACAGTCGTTCCAACAACAACAGCTGCTCCCACAACAACAGCCGCTCCCACAACAACATCCGCTCCAACAACAACAGCTCCCACAACCACAGCCACTCCGACTACAACAGCTGCTATCACAACAACAGTCCATCCCACAACAACAACCACTCCAACTACAACAGCCGCTTCCACAACAGCCACTCCGACTACAACAGCTGCTCTCACAACAACAGTCGCTCCCACAACAACAACCACTCCGACTACAACAGCCGCTCCCACAACAACAGCCACTCCGACTACAACAGCTGCTCCCACAACAACAGCCGCTCCCACAACAACATCCGCTCTGACTACAACAGCCGCTCCCACAACAACAGTCGCTCCAACAACTGCCGCTCCCACCACAAAAGCCACTACGACAACAACAGCCGCTACTACAAAAACATCCGCTCCAACAACAACAGCTCCCACAACCACAGCCACTCTGATTACAACAGCTGCTCTCACAACAACAGTCGCTCCCACAACAACAACGAATCAGACTACAACAGCCGCTCCCAGAACAACAGCCACTCCAACTACAACAGCTGCTCCCACAACAACAGCCGCTCCCACAACAACAGCCACTCTGACTACAACAGCTGCTCCCACAACAATAGCCGCTCCCACAACAACAACCGCTATGACTACAACAGTCGCTGCCACAACAACAGTCGCTCTCACAACAACAGTCGCTCCCACTACAACAGTCGCTCCCACAACAACAGTCGCTCCCACCACAACAACCGCTCCGACTACAACAGCCGCTCCCACAACAACATCCGCTCCAACAATAGCAGCTCCCACAACCACAGCCACTCCGACTACAACAGCTGCTCCTACAACAACAGTCGCTCAGACTACAACAACCACTCCCACTACAACAGCCACTCCGACTACTACAGCCGCTGCCACAACAACATCCACTCCAACAACTGCCGCTGCTCCTACAACAACAGCCCCTCCCACCACAACATCCGCTCCAACAACAACAGCTCCCACAACCACAGCCACTCCGACTACAACAGCTGGTCTCACAACAACAGTCGCTCCCACAACAACAACCACTCCAACTACAACAGCCGCTCTCACAACAACCACTCCCACTACAACAGCCACTCCGACTACTACAGCCGCTGCCACAGCAACAGCCGCTCCAACAACTGCCACTCCCACAACAACAGCTGCTCCCACAACAACAGCCCCTCCCACAACAACATCAGCTCCAACAACAACAGCTCCCACAACCACAGCCAGTCCGACTACAACAGCTGCTCTCACAAAAACAGTCACTCCCACAACAACAACCAGTCAGACTACAACAGTCGCTCCCACAACAACAGCCACTCCGACTACAACAGCTGCTCCTACAACAACAGCCGCTCAGACAACAACAACCACTCCCACTGCAAAAGCCACTCCGTCTACTACAGCCAATGCCACAACAACATCCGCTCCAACAACTGCCGCTCCCACAACAACAGCTGCTCCCACAACAACAGCCCCTCCCACAACAACATCCGCTCCAACAACAACAGCTCCCACAACCACAGCCACTCCGACTACAACAGCTGCTCTCACAACAACAGTCGCTCCCACAACAACACCGCCTCTGACGACAAGACCGCCTCTGACAACACTGCTTCTGACGACAACACCCACTCTGATGACAACTCTGCCTCTGATGACAACACTGCCTGAGATGACAACACCGCCTCTGACGACAACATCGCCTCTGACGACAACACCGCTTATGACGACAACACCGCCTCTGACGACAACTCCCCCTCTGACGACAACTCCGCCGCTGACGACAACACCCCCTCTGACGACAACTCCCAATCTGACGACAACTCCACCTCTGACGACAACTCCGCCTCTGACGACAACTCCCCCTCTGATGACAACTCCCCCTCTGATGAAAACACCGCCTCTGACGACAACACGCCCTCTGACGACAAGACCGCCTCTGACAACACTGCTTCTGACGACAACACCTACTCTGATGACAACTCTGCCTCTGACGACATCATCGCCTCTGACGACAACACCGCTTATGACGACAAAACCGCCTCTGACGACAACTCCCCCTCTGATGATAACTCCTCCTCTAATGACAACACCGCCTCTGACGACAACACCGCTTCTGACGACAACACCTCTTCTGACGACAACATTGCCTCTGACAACTCCACCTCTGACAACAACACCTCTTCTGACGACAACACCGCCTCTGACGACAACACCGCCTCTGACGACAACACCGCCTCTGAGGACAACACCGCCTCTGATGACAACTCCGCCTCTGACGACAACACCGCCTCTGACGACAAGACCGCCTCTGACGACAACTCCCCCTCTGATGACAACTCCCCCTCTGATGACAACTCCGCCTCTGACCACAACTCCGCCACTGACGACAACACCCCCTCTGACCACAACTCCGCCACTGACGACAACACCCCCTCTGACGACAACTCCGCCTCTGACGACAACTCCGCCTCTGACGACAACTCCGCCTCTGACGACAACACCCCCTCTGATGACAACTCCCCCTCTGATGAAAATACCGCCTCTGACAACAACACCGCCTCTGACGACAAGACCGCCTCTGACAACACTGCTTCTGACTACAACACCCACTCTGACGACAACACTGCTTCAGATGACAACACCGCCTCTGACGACAACATCGCCTCTGATGACAACACCGCTTATGACGACAACACCGCCTCTGACGACAACTCCCCCTCTAACGACAACTCCCCCTCTGACGACAACTCCCCCTCTTACGACAACTCCCAATCTGACGACAACTCCAATTCTGACGACAACTCCGCCTCTGACGACAACTCCCCCTCTGATGACAACTCCCCCTCTGATGACAACACCGCCTCTGATGACAACTCTGCCTCTGACGACAACACTGCTTCAGATGACAACATCGCCTCTGACGACAACATCGCCTCTGACGACAACATCGCCTCTGTTAACAACACCGCCTCTGACGACAACACCGCCTCTGACGACAACTCCCCCTCTGATGATAACTCTTCCTCTAATGACAACACCGCCTCTGACAACAACACCGCTTCTGACGACAACACCGCTTCTGACGACAACACCGCCTCGGACGACAACTCCCCCTCTGATGATAACTCCTCCTCTAATGACAACTCCACCTCTGACAACAACACCTCTTCTGACGACAACACCGCCTCTGACGACAACTCCCCCTCTGATGATAACTCCTCCTCTAATGACAACTCCACCTCTGACAACAACACCGCCTCAGACGACAACACCGCCTCTGACGACAACACCCACTCTGATAACAACACCGCCTCTGACGACAACACCGCCTCTGACGACAACACCGCCTCTGACGACAACACCGCCTCTGACGACAACTCCGCCTCTGACCACAACTCCGCCACTGACGACAACACCCCTGACGACAACTCCGCCACTGACGACAACACCCTCTCTGACGACAACACCACCTCTGACGACAACTCCGCCTCTGACGACAACTCCGCCTCTGACGACAACTCCCCCTCTGATGACAACTCCCCCTCTGATGAAAAAACCGCCTCTGACAACAACACCGCCTCTGACGACAAGACCGCCTCTGACAACACTGCTTCTGACTACAACACCCACTCTGACGACAACACTGCTTCAGATGACAACACCGCCTCTGACGACAACATCGCCTCTGATGACAACACCGCTTATGACGACAACACCGCCTCTGACGACAACTCCCCCTCTAACGACAACTCCCCCTCTGACGACAACTCCCCCTCTTACGACAACTCCCAATCTGACGACAACTCCAATTCTGACGACAACTCCGCCTCTGACGACAACTCCCCCTCTGATGACAACTCCCCCTCTGATGACAACACCGCCTCTGATGACAACTCTGCCTCTGACGACAACACTGCTTCAGATGACAACATCGCCTCTGACGACAACATCGCCTCTGACGACAACATCGCCTCTGTTAACAACACCGCCTCTGACGACAACACCGCCTCTGACGACAACTCCCCCTCTGATGATAACTCTTCCTCTAATGACAACACCGCCTCTGACAACAACACCGCTTCTGACGACAACACCGCTTCTGACGACAACACCGCCTCGGACGACAACTCCCCCTCTGATGATAACTCCTCCTCTAATGACAACTCCACCTCTGACAACAACACCTCTTCTGACGACAACACCGCCTCTGACGACAACTCCCCCTCTGATGATAACTCCTCCTCTAATGACAACTCCACCTCTGACAACAACACCTCTTCTGACGACAACACCGCCTCTGAGGACAACACCGCCTCTGACGACAACACCGCCTCTGACGACAACACCGCCTCTGATGACAACACCGCTTCTGACAACAACACCCACTATGACGACAAGTCCGCCACTGATGACAACTCCGCCACTGACGACAACTCCGCCACTGACGACAACTCCGCCACTGACGACAACTCCGCCACTGACGACAACTCCGCCACTGACGACAACTCCACCACTGACGACAAATCCGCCTCTGACGACAACACCGCCTCTGACGACAACTCCCCCTCTGATGACAACTCCCCCTCTGATGACAACTCCGCCTCTGACCACAACTCCGCCACTGACGACAACACCCCTGACGACAACTCCGCCGCTGACGACAACACCCTCTCTGACGACAACTCCGCCTCTGACGACAACTCCGCCTCTGACGACAACTCCCCCTCTGATGACAACTCCCCCTCTGATGAAAAAACCGCCTCTGACGACAACACCGCCTCTGACGACAAGACCGCCTCTGACAACACTGCTTCTGACGACAACACCCACTCTGACGACAACACTGCTTCAGATGACAACACCGCCTCTGACGACAACATCGCCTCTGATGACCACACCGCTTATGACGACAACACCGCCTCTGACGACAACTCCCCTTCTGACGACAACTCCCCCTCTGACGACAACACCCTCTCTGACGACAACTCCCAATCTGACGACAACTCCACCTCTGACGACAACTCCGCCTCTGACGACAACTACCCCTCTGATGACAACTCCCCCTCTGATGAAAAAACCGCCTCTGACGACAACACCGCCTCTGACGACAACTCCCCTTCTGACGACAACTCCCCCTCTGATGACAACACCCTCTCTGACGACAACTCCCCCTCTGACGACAACATCCCCTCTGACGACAACACCACTTATGACGACAACTCCCCCTCTGATGACAACTCCTCCTCTAATGACAACACCGCCTCTGACAACAACACTGCTTCTGACGACAACACCTCTTCTGACGACAACAGTGCCTCTGACAACTCCACCTCTAACAACAACACCTCTTCTGACGACAACACCACCTCAAACGACAACACCGCTTCTGACGACAACACCCACTCTGTTAACAACACAGCCTCTGACGACAACACCGCCTCTGACGAGAACACCACCTCTGACGACAACTCCACCTCTGACGACAACACCGCCACTGACGACAACTCCGCTTATGACGACAACACCCCCTCTGACGACAACACCGCCTCTGACGACAACACCGCCTCTGACGACAACACCGCCTCTGATGACAACTCCCCCTCTGATGACAACTCCGCCTCTGACCACAACTCCGCCACTGACGACAACACCCCTGACGACAACTCCGCCGCTGACGACAACACCCTCTCTGAAGACAACACCACCTCTGACGACAACTCCGCCTCTGACGACAACACCGCCTCTGACGACAACTCCCCCTCTGACGACAACTCCCCCTCTGATGACAACTCCCCCTCTGATGAAAAAACCGCCTCTGACAACAACACCGCCTCTGACGACAAGACCGCCTCTGACAACACTGCTTCTGACTACAACACCCACTCTGACGACAACACTGCTTCAGATGACAACACCGCCTCTGACGACAACATCGCCTCTGACGACAACACCGCTTATGACGACAACACCGCCTCTGACGACAACTCCCCCTCTGACGACAACTCCCCCTCTGACGACAACACCCCCTCTGACGACAACTCCCAATCTGACGACAACTCCACCTCTGACGACAACTCCGCCTCTGACGACAACTCCCCCTCTGATGACAACTCCCCCTCTGATGACAACACCGCCTCTGATGACAACTCTGCCTCTGACGACAACACTGCTTCAGATGACAACATCGCCTCTGACGACAACATCGCCTCTGACGACAACATCGCCTCTGTTAACAACACCGCCTCTGACGACAACACCGCCTCTGACGACAACTCCCCCTCTGATGATAACTCCTCCTCTAATGACAACACCGCCTCTGACGACAACACCGCTTCTGACGACAACACCTCTTCTGACGACAACATTGCCTTTGACAACTCCACCTCTGACAACAACACCTCTGCTGACGACAACACCGCCTCAAACGACAACACCGCCTCTGACGACAACACCGCCTCTGAGGACAACACCGCCTCTGACGACAACACCGCCTCTGATGACAACACTGCCTCTGACGACAACACCGCTTCTGACAACAACACCCACTATGACGACAAGTCCGCCACTGACGACAACTCCGCCACTGACGACAACTCCGCCACTGACGACAACTCCGCCACTGACGACAACTCCGCCACTGACGACAACTCCGCCACTGACGACAACTCCGCCACTGACGACAACTCCGCCACTGACGACAACTCCACCACTGACGACAAATCCGCCTCTGACGACAACACCGCCTCTGATGACAACTCCCCCTCTGATGACAACTCCCCCTCTGATGACAACTCCGCCTCTGACCACAACTCCGCCACTGACGACAACACCCCTGACGACAACTCCGCCACTGACGACAACACCCTCTCTGACGACAACTCCACCTCTGATGACAACTCCGCCTCTGACGACAACTCCCCCTCTGATGACAACTCCCCCTCTGATGAAAAAACCGCCTCTGACAACAACACCGCCTCTGATGACAAGACCGCCTCTGACAACACTGCTTCTGACGACAACACCCACTCTGACGACAACACTGCTTCAGATGACAACACCGCCTCTGACGACAACATCGCCTCTGATGACAACGCCGCTTATGACGACAACACCGCCTCTGACGACAACTCCCCTTCTGACGACAACTCCCCCTCTGACGACAACACCCTCTCTGACGACAACTCCCAATCTGACGACAACTCCACCTCTGACGACAACTCCCCCTCTGATGACAACTCCCCCTCTGATGAAAAAACCGCCTCTGACGACAACACCGCCTCTGACGACAACACCGCCTCTGACAACATTGCTTCTGACGACAACACCCACTCTGACGACAACACTGCTTCAGATGACAACACCGCCTCTGACGACAACATCGCCTCTGATGACAACACCGCTTATGACGACAACACCGCCTCTGACGACAACTCCCCTTCTGACGACAACTCCCCCTCTGACGACAACACCCTCTCTGACGACAACTCCCCCTCTGACGACAACATCCCCTCTGACGACAACACCGCTTATGACGACAACTCCCCCTCTGATGACAACTCCTCCTCTAATGACAACACCGCCTCTGACAACAACACTGCTTCTGACGACAACACCTCTTCTGACGACAACAGTGCCTCTGACAACTCCACCTCTAACAACAACACCTCTTCTGACGACAACACCACCTCAAACGACAACACCGCTTCTGACGACAACACCCACTCTGTTAACAACACAGCCTCTGACGACAACACCGCCTCTGACGAGAACACCACCTCTGACGACAACTCCACCTCTGACGACAACACCGCCTCTGACGACAACTCTGCTTATGACGACAACACCGCCTCTGACGACAACTCCCCCTCTGACGACAACTCCCCCTCTGACGACAACACCGCCTCTGACGACAACACCACCTCTGACGACAACTCCACCGCTGACGACAACACCGCCTCTGACGACAACTCTGCTTATGACGACAACACCCCTTCTGACGACAACTCCCAATCTGACGACAACTCCACCTCTGACGACAACTCCGCCTCTGACGACAACTCCCACTCTGATGACAACACCGCCTCTGACGACAACACCGCCTCTGACGACAAGACCGCCTCTGACAACACTGCTTCTGACGACAACACCCTCTCTGATGACAACTCTGCCTCTGACGACAACATCGCCTCTGAAGACAACACCGCTTATGACGACAACACCGCCTCTGACGACAACTCCCCCTCTGATGACAACACCGCCTCTGACGAAAACACCGCCTCTGACGACAACACCACCTCTGACGACAGCTCCACCTCTGACGACAACACCGCCTCTGACGACAACACCGTCTCTGACGACAACTCCCCCTCTGATGATAACTCCTCCTCTAATGACACCACCGCCTCTGACAACAACACCGCTTCTGACGACAACACCTCTTCTGACGACAACATTGCCTCTGACAACTCCACCTCTGACAACAACACCTCTGCTGACGACAACACCGCCTCAAACGACAACACCGCCTCTGACGACAACACCGCCTCTGAGGACAACACCGCCTCTGACGACAACACCGCCTCTGATGACAACACTGCCTCTGACGACAACACCGCTTCTGACAACAACACCCACTATGACGACAAGTCCGCCACTGACGACAACTCCGCCACTGACGACAACTCCGCCACTGACGACAACTCCGCCACTGATGACAACTCCGCCACTGACGACAACTCCGCCACTGACGACAACTCCGCCACTGACGACAACTCCGCCACTGACGACAACTCCGCCACTGACGACAAATCCGCCTCTGACGACAACACCGCCTCTGACGACAACTCCCCCTCTGATGACAACTCCCCCTCTGATGACAACTCCGCCTCTGACCACAACTCCGCCACTGACGACAACACCCCTGACGACAACTCCGCCACTGACGACAACACCCTCTCTGACGACAACTCCACCTCTGATGACAACTCCGCCTCTGACGACAACTCCCCCTCTGATGACAACTCCCCCTCTGATGAAAAAACCGCCTCTGACAACAACACCGCCTCTGACGACAAGACCGCCTCTGACAACACTGCTTCTGACGACAACACCCACTCTGACGACAACACTGCTTCAGATGACAACACCGCCTCTGACGACAACATCGCCTCTGATGACAACGCCGCTTATGACGACAACACCGCCTCTGACGACAACTCCCCTTCTGACGACAACTCCCCCTCTGACGACAACACCCTCTCTGACGACAACTCCCAATGTGACAACAACTCCACCTCTGACGACAACTCCCCCTCTGATGACAACTCCCCCTCTGATGAAAAAACCGCCTCTGACGACAACACCGCCTCTGACGACAACACCGCCTCTGACAACATTGCTTCTGACGACAACACCCACTCTGACGACAACACTGCTTCAGATGACAACACCGCCTCTGACGACAACATCGCCTCTGATGACAACACCGCTTATGACGACAACACCGCCTCTGACGACAACTCCCCTTCTGACGACAACTCCCCCTCTGACGACAACACCCTCTCCGACGACAACTCCCCCTCTGACGACAACATCCCCTCTGACGACAACACCGCTTATGACGACAACTCCCCCTCTGATGACAACTCCTCCTCTAATGACAACACCGCCTCTGACAACAACACTGCTTCTGACGACAACACCTCTTCTGACGACAACAGTGCCTCTGACAACTCCACCTCTAACAACAACACCTCTTCTGACGACAACACCACCTCAAACGACAACACCGCTTCTGACGACAACACCCACTCTGTTAACAACACAGCCTCTGACGACAACACCGCCTCTGACGAGAACACCACCTCTGACGACAACTCCACCTCTGACGACAACACCGCCTCTGACGACAACTCTGCTTATGACGACAACACCGCCTCTGACGACAACTCCCCCTCTGACGACAACTCCCCCTCTGACGACAACACCGCCTCTGACGACAACACCACCTCTGACGACAACTCCACCGCTGACGACAACACCGCCTCTGACGACAACTCTGCTTATGACGACAACACCCCCTCTGACGACAACTCCCAATCTGACGACAACTCCACCTCTGATGACAACTCCGCCTCTGACGACAACTCCCCCTCTGATGACAACACCGCCTCTGACGACAACACCGCCTCTGACGACAAGACCGCCTCTGACAACACTGCTTCTGACGACAACACCCACTCTGATGACAACTCTGCCTCTGACGACAACATCGCCTCTGAAGACAACACCGCTTATGACGACAACTCCGCCTCTGACGACAACACCCCCTCTGATGACAACACTGCCTCTGACGACAACACCGCCTCTGACGACAAGACCGCCTCTGACAACACTGCTTCTGACGACAACACCCACTCTGATGACAACTCTGCCTCTGACGACAACATCGCCTCTGAAGACAACACCGCTTATGACGACAAAACCGCCTCTGATGACAACTCCTCCTCTAATGACAACACCGCCTCTGACGACAACACCGCTTCTGACGACAACACCTCTTCTGACGACAACATTGCCTCTGACGACAACACCGCTTATGACGACAACACCGCCTCTGACGACAACTCCCCCTCTGATGACAACACCGCCTCTGACGAAAACACCGCCTCTGACGACAACACCACCTCTGACGACAGCTCCACCTCTGACGACAACACCGCCTCTGACGACAAATCTGCTTATGACGACAACACCCCCTCTGACGACAACTCCCAATCTGACGACAACTCCGCCTCTGACGACAACTCCGCCTCTGACGACAACTCCCCCTCTGATGACAACACCCCCTCTGATGACAACACCGCCTCTGACGACAACACCGCCTCTGACAACACTGCTTCTGACGACAACACCCACTCTGATGACAACTCTGCCTCTGACGACAACACCGCCTCTGAAGACAACTCTGCCTCTGATGACAACTCCCCCTCTGATGACAACTCCGCCTCTGACCACAACTCCGCCACTGACGACAACACCCCTGACGACAACTCCGCCGCTGACGACAACACCCTCTCTGACGACAACTCCACCTCTGATGACAACTCCGCCTCTGACGACAACTCCCCCTCTGATGACAACTCCCCCTCTGATGAAAAAACTGCCTCTGACGACGACACCGCCTCTGACGACAAGACCGCCTCTGACAACACTGCTTCTGACGACAACACCCACTCTGACGACAACACTGCTTCAGATGACAACACCGCCTCTGACGACAACATCGCCTCTGATGACAACACCGCTTATGACGACAACACCGCCTCTGACGACAACTCCCCTTCTGACGACAACTCCCCCTCTGACGACAACACCCTCTCTGACGACAACTCCCCCTCTGACGACAACATCCCCTCTGACGACAACACCGCTTATGACGACAACTCCCCCTCTGATGACAACTCCTCCTCTAATGACAACACCGCCTCTGACAACAACACTGCTTCTGACGACAACACCTCTTCTGACGACAACAGTGCCTCTGACAACTCCACCTCTAACAACAACACCTCTTCTGACGACAACACCACCTCAAACGACAACACCGCTTCTGACGACAACACCCACTCTGTTAACAACACAGCCTCTGACGACAACACCGCCTCTGACGAGAACACCACCTCTGACGACAACTCCACCTCTGACGACAACACCGCCTCTGACGACAACTCTGCTTATGACGACAACACCCCCTCTGACGACAACTCCCAATCTGACGACAACACCACCTCTGACGACAACTCCGCCTCTGACGACAACACCGCCTCTGACGACAACACCACCTCTGATGACAACACCGCCTCTGACGACAACTCTGCTAATGACGACAACACCCCCTCTGACGACAACTCCCAATCTGACGACAACTCCACCTCTGACGACAACTCCGCCTCTGACGACAACTCCCCCTCTGATGACAACACCGCCTCTGACGACAACACCGCCTCTGACGACAAGACCGCCTCTGACAACACTGCTTCTGACGACAACACCCACTCTGATGACAACTCTGCCTCTGACGACAACATCGCCTCTGAAGACAACACCGCTTATGACGACAACACCGCCTCTGATGACAACTCCTCCTCTAATGACAACACCGCCTCTGACGACAACACCGCTTCTGACGACAACACCTCTTCTGACGACAACATTGCCTCTGACGACAACACCGCTTATGACGACAACACCGCCTCTGACGACAACTCCCCCTCTGATGACAACACCGCCTCTGACGACAATACCGCCTCTGACGACAACACCACCTCTGACGACAACTCCACCTCTGACGACAACACCGCCTCTGACGACAAATCTGCTTATGACGACAACACCCCCTCTGACGACAACTCCCAATCTGACGACAACTCCACCTCTGACGACAACTCCGCCTCTGACGACAACTCCCCCTCTGATGACAACACCGCCTCTGACGACAACACCGCCTCTGACGACAAGACCGCCTCTGACAACACTGCTTCTGACGACAACACCCACTCTGATGACAACTCTGCCTCTGAAGACAACACCGCCTCTGACGACAACACCGCCTCTGACGACAAGACCGCCTCTGACAACACTGCTTCTGACGACAACACCCACTCTGATGACAACTCTGCCTTTGATGACAACACTGCCTCAGATGACAACACCGCCTCTGACGACAACATCGCCTCTGACGACAACACCGCTTATGACAACAACACCGCCTCTGACGACAACTCCCCCTCTGAAGACAACTCCTCCTCTAATGACAACACCGCCTCTGACGACAACACCGCTTCTGATGACAACACCTCTTCTGACAAAAAAATTGCCTCTGACAACACCGCCTCTGATGACAACACCGCCTCTGACGACAACACCGCCTCTGACGACAACTCCCCCTTTGACAACAACTCCCCCTCTGACGACAACTCCCCCTCTGACGACAACTCCGCCGCTGACGACAACACCCCCTCTGACGACAACTCCCAATCTGACGACAACTCCACCTCTGACGACAACTCCGTCTCTGACGACAACTCCCCCTCTGATGACAACATCGCCTCTGACGACAACACCGCTTATGACGACAACACCGCCTCTGACGACAACTCCCCCTCTGATGACAACTCCTCCTGTAATGACAACACCGCCTCTGACGACAACACCGCTTATGACGACAACACCGCCTCTGACGACAACACCGCCTCTGACGACAAGACCGCCTCTGACAACACTGCTTCTGACGACAACACCCACTCTGATGACAACTCTGCCTCTGACGACAACATCGCCTCTGAAGACAACACCGCTTATGACGACAACACAGCCTCTGACGACAACTCCCCCTCTGATGACAACTCCTCCTCAAATGACAACTCTGCTTCTGACGACAACACTGCTTCAGATGACAACACCGCCTCTGACGACAACATCGCCTCTGACGACAACACCGCTTATGACGACAACACCGCCTCTGACGACAACTCCCCCTCTGATGACAACTCCCCCTCTGACGACAACTCCGCCGCTGACGACAACACCGCCTCTGATGACAACTCTGCCTCTGACGACAACACTGCTTCAGATGACAACATCGCCTCTGACGACAACATCGCCTCTGACGACAACACCGCTTATGACGACAACACCGACTCTGACGACAACTCCCCCTCTGATGACAACTCCTCCTGTAATGACAACACCATCTCTGACGACAACACCGCTTCTGACGACAACACCTCTTCTGACGACAACAGTGCCTCTGACGACAACACCCACTATGACGACAAGTCCGCCTCTGACGACAACTCCCCTTCTGACGACAACTCCGCCGCTGACGACAACACCCCCTCTGACGACAACTCCCAATCTGACGACAACTCCACCTCTGACGACAACTCCGCCTCTGACGACAACTCCACCTCTGACGACAACTCCCCCTCTGATGACAACACCGCCTCTGATGACAACTCTGCCTCTGACGACAACACTGCTTCAGATGACAACATCGCCTCTGACGACAACATCGCCTCTGACGACAACACCGCTTATGATGACAACACCGCCTCAGACGACAACACCGCCTCTGAGGACAACACCGCCTCTGACGACAACTCCCCCTCTGACAACAACTCCCCCTCTGACGACAACTCCCCCTCTGACGACAACTCCGCCGCAGACGACAACACCCCCTCTGATGACAACTCCCAATCTGACGACAACTCCACCTCTGACGACAACACCCACTCTGATGACAACTCTGCCTCTGACGACAACATCGCCTCTGAAGACAACACCGCTTATGACGACAACACAGCCTCTGACGACAACTCCCCCTCTGATGACAACTCCTCCTCAAATGACAACTCTGCTTCTGACGACAACACTGCTTCAGATGACAACACCGCCTCTGACGACAACATCGCCTCTGACGACAACACCGCTTATGACGACAACACCGCCTCTGACGACAACTCCCCCTCTGACGACAACTCCCCCTCTGACGACAACTCCGCCGCTGACGACAACACCGCCTCTGATGACAACTCTGCCTCTGACGACAACACTGCTTCAGATGACAACATCGCCTCTGACGACAACATCGCCTCTGACGACAACACCGCTTATGACGACAACACCGACTCTGACGACAACTCCCCCTCTGATGACAACTCCTCCTGTAATGACAACACCATCTCTGACGACAACACCGCTTCTGACGACAACACCTCTTCTGACGACAACAGTGCCTCTGATGACAACACCCACTATGACGACAAGTCCGCCTCTGACGACAACTCCCCTTCTGACGACAACTCCGCCGCTGACGACAACACCCCCTCTGACGACAACTCCCAATCTGACGACAACTCCACCTCTGACGACAACTCCGCCTCTGACGACAACTCCACCTCTGACGACAACTCCCCCTCTGATGACAACACCGCCTCTGATGACAACTCTGCCTCTGACGACAACACTGCTTCAGATGACAACATCGCCTCTGACGACAACATCGCCTCTGACGACAACACCGCTTATGATGACAACACCGCCTCAGACGACAACACCGCCTCTGAGGACAACACCGCCTCTGACGACAACTCCCCCTCTGACAACAACTCCCCCTCTGACGACAACTCCCCCTCTGACGACAACTCCGCCGCAGACGACAACACCCCCTCTGATGACAACTCCCAATCTGACGACAACTCCACCTCTGACGACAACACCCACTCTGATGACAACTCTGCCTCTGACGACAACATCGCCTCTGAAGACAACACCGCTTATGACGACAACACAGCCTCTGACGACAACTCCCCCTCTGATGACAACTCCTCCTCTAATGACAACTCTGCTTCTGACGACAACACTGCTTCAGATGACAACACCGCCTCTGACGACAACATCGCCTCTGACGACAACACCGCTTATGACAACAACACCGCCTCTGACGACAACTCCCCCTCTGACGACAACTCCCCCTCTGACGACAACTCCGCCGCTGACGACAACACCCCCTCTGACGACAACTCCCAATCTGACGACAACACCGCCTCTGATGACAACTCTGCCTCTGACGACAACACTGCTTCAGATGTCAACATCGCCTCTGACGACAACATCGCCTCTGATGACAACACCACTTATGACGACAACACCGCCTCTGACGACAACTCCCCCTCTGATGACAACTCCTTCTGTAATGACAACACCATCTCTGACGACAACACCGCTTCTGACGACAACACCTCTTCTGACGACAACAGTGCCTCTGACGACAACACCCACTATGACGACAAGTCCGCCTCTGACGACAACTCCCCCTCTGACGACAACTCCGCCGCTGACGACAACACCCCCTCTGATGACAACTCCCAATCTGACGAAAACTCCACCTCTGAAGACAACTCCGCCTCTGACGACAACAGTGCCTCTGACGACAACACCCACTATGACGACAAGTCCGCCTCTGACGACAACTCCCCCTCTGACGACAACTCCGCCGCTGACGACAACACCCCCTCTGACGACAACTCCCAATCTGACGAAAACTCCACCTCTGAAGACAACTCCGCCTCTGACGACAACCCTGCCTCTGACGACAACACTGCTTCAGATGTCAACATCGCCTCTGACGACAACATCGCCTCTGACGACAACACCGCTTATGATGACAACACCGCCTCTGACGACAACTCCCCCTCTGATGACAACTCCTCCTGTAATGACAACACCGCTTCTGACGACAACACCACTTCTGACGACAACAGTGCCTCTGACAACTCCACCTCTGACTACAACACCTCTTCTGACGACAACACCACCTCAAACGACAACACCCCTTCTGACGACAACACCCACTCTGATAACAACACCGCCTCTGACGACAACACCGCCTCTGACGACAACACCACCTCTGACGACAACTCCACCTCTGACGACAACACCGCCTCTGACGACAACTCCGCTTATGACGACAACACCGCCTCTGACGACAACTCTCCCTCTGACGACAACTCCCAATCTGACGACAACTCCACCTCTGACGACAACTCCGCCTCTGACGACAACTCCGCCTCTGACGACAACTCCGCCTCTGATGACAACACCGCCTCTGACGACAACACCGCCTCTGACGACAAGACCGCCTCTGACAACACTGCTTCTGACGACAACACCCACTCTGATGACAACTCTGCCCTTGACGACAACACTGCCTCAGATGACAACACCGCCTCTGACGACAACATCGCCTCTGACGACAACACCGCTTATGATGACAACACCCCCTCTGACGACAACTCCCCCTCTGATGACAACTCCTCCTCTAATGACAACACCGCCTCTGACGACAACACCGCTTCTGACGACAACACCTCTTCTGACGAAAAAATTGCCTCTGACAACAACACCTCTGACGACAACACCGCCTCTGACGACAACACCGCCTCTGACGACAACTCCCCCTCTGACAACAACTCCCCCTCTGACGACAACTCCCCCTCTGACGACAACTCCGCCGCTGACGACAACACCCCCTCTGACGACAACTCCCAATCTGACGACAACTCCACCTCTGACGACAACTCCGCCTCTGATGACAACTCCGCCTCTGATGACAACTCCGCCTCTGACGACAACATCGCCTCTGACGACAACACCGCTTATGATGACAACACCGCCTCTGACGACAACTCCCCCTCTGATGACAACTCCTCCTGTAATGACAACACCGCCTCTGACGACAACACCGCTTATGACGACAACACCGCCTCTGACGACAACACCGCCTCTGACGACAAGACCGCCTCTGACAACACTGCTTCTGACGACAACACCCACTCTGATGACAACTCTGCCTCTGACGACAACATCGCCTCTGAAGACAACACCGCTTATGACGACAACACAGCCTCTGACGACAACTCCCCCTCTGATGACAACACCGCCTCTGACGACAACATCGCCTCTGACGACAACACCGCTTATGACGACAACACCGCCTCTGACGACAACTCCCCCTCTGACGACAACTCCCCCTCTGACGACAACTCCGCCTCTGACGACAACACCGCCTCTGATGACAACACCGCCTCTGACGACAACTCCCCCTCTGATGACAACTCCTCCTGTAATGACAACACCGCCTCTGACGACAACACCGCTTATGACGACAACACCGCCTCTGACGACAACACCGCCTCTGACGACAAGACCGCCTCTGACAACACTGCTTCTGACGACAACACCCACTCTGATGACAACTCTGCCTCTGACGACAACATCGCCTCTGAAGACAACACCGCTTATGACGACAACACAGCCTCTGACGACAACTCCCCCTCTGATGACAACTCCTCCTCTAATGACAACTCTGCTTCTGACGACAACACTGCTTCAGATGACAACACCGCCTCTGACGACAACATCGCCTCTGACGACAACACCGCTTATGACGACAACTCCCAATCTGACGACAACACCGCCTCTGATGACAACACCGCCTCTGACGACAACATCGCCTCTGACGACAACATCGCTTCTGACGACAACACCGCTTATGACGACAACACCGCCTCTGACGACAACTCCCCCTCTGATGACAACTCCTCCTGTAATGACAACACCATCTCTGACGACAACACCGCTTCTGACGACAACACCTCTTCTGACGACAACAGTGCCTCTGACGACAACTCCACCTCTGACGACAACACCGCCTCTGATGACAACTCCGCTTATGACGACAACACCGCCTCTGACGACAACTCTCCCTCTGATGACAACTCCCAATCTGACGACAACACCGCTTATGACGACAACACCGCCTCTGACGACAACTCCCCCTCTGATGACAACTCCTCCTCTAATGACAACACCGCCTCTGACGACAACACCGCTTCTGACGAAAAAATTGCGTCTGACAACTCCATCTCTGACAACAACACCTCTTCTGACGACAACACCGCCTCAAACGACAACACCGCCTCTGACGACAACACCGCCTCATACGACAACTCCCCCTCTGATGACAACTCCCCCTCTGATGACAACTCCATCTCTGATGACAACACCGCCTCTGACGACAACACCGCCTCTGACGACAAGACCGCCTCTGACAACACTGCTTCTGAAGACAACACCCACTCTGATGACAACTCTGCCTCTGACGACAACACTGCCTCAGATGACAACACCGCCTCTGACGACAACATCGCCTCTGACGACAACACCGCTTATGACGACAACACCGCCTCTGACGACAACTCCCCCTCTGAGGACAACTCCCCCTCTGACGACAACACCGCCTCTGACGACAACACTGCCTCTGACGACAACACCGCTTCTGACAACAACACCCACTATGACGACAACTCCGCCACTGACGACAACTCCGCCTCTGACGACAACACCGCCTCTGACGACAACTCCCAATCTGACAACAACTCCACCTCTGACGACAAATCCGCCTCTGACGACAACTCCCCCTCTGATGACAACTCCCCCTCTGATGACAACTCTGCCTCTAACGACAACACCGCCTCAGACGACAACACCGCCTCTGACAACAACACCCACTTTGATGACAACTCTGCCTCTGATGACAACACCGCCTCAGACGACAACACCCACTCTGACGACAACTCCGCCTCTGACGACAACTCCCCGTCTGATGACAACTCCCCCTCTGATGACAACACCGCCTCTGATGACAACACCCACTCTGACGACAACTCCGCCTTTGACGAATACTCCGCCACTGACGACAACTCCGCCTCTGACAACTCCCCCTCTGATGACAACACCGCCTCTGATGACAACACTGCCTCTGACGACAACACCGCTTCTGACAACAACACCCACTCTGACGACATCTCCCCCTCTGATGACAACACCGCCTCAGACGACAACACCGCCTCTGACGACAACACCGCCTCTGACGACAACACCCACTCTGACGACAACTCCGCCACTGACGACAACTCCGCCTTTGACGACAACCCCGCCTCTGACAACACCGCTTCTGACGACAACACCCACTCTGACGACAACTCCGCCTCTGACGACAACTCCCCCTCTGATGACAACTCCCCCTCTGATGACAACTCCGCCTATGACGACAACTCCCCCTCTGATGACAACACCCCCTCTGATGACAACTCCGCCTCTGATGACAACTCCGCCACTGACAACAACACCGCCACTGACGACAACTCCGCCACTGACGACAACACCGCGTCTCACGACAACTCCGAGTCTCACGACAACTCCGCCACTGACAAAAACACCGCCTCTGACGACGACACCCCCTCTGATGACAACTCTGCCTCTGATGACAACTTCGCCTCTGACGACAACACCCCCTCTGACGACAACACCCCCTCTTACGACAACACCCCCTCTGACGACAACTCTGCCTCTGACGACAACACCGCCTCTGACGACAACACCCGCTCAGATGACAACTCCGCCTCTGACGACAAAACCCCCTCTGACGACAACACACCCTCTTACGACAACACCCCCTCTTACGGCAACACCTCCTCTGATGATAACACCGACTCTGACGACAACTCCGCCTCTGACGACGACTCCGCCTCTGACGACAACAGCGCCTCTGATGACAACTCCGCCTCTGACGACAAAACCCCCTCTGATGACAACACCCCCTCTTACGACAACACCGACTCTGACGACAACTCCGCCTCTGACGACAACTTCGCCTCTGTCGACAACACCACCTCTGAAGACAACACCCCCTCTGACGACAACTCCCCCTCTAACGACAACTCCACCTCTGACGACAACATCGCCTCTGACGACAACTCCCACTCTGACGATAACACCAAATCTGACGACAACTCCGTCACGGACAATAACACCCACTCTGACAAAAACTCAGCCTCTGACGACAACACTGACTCTGATGACAATACCGCCTCTGAAGACAACTCCGCCTCTGACGACAACACCACCTCTCTCGATAACACCCAGTCTTACAACAACTCCGCCTCTCACTATAACACCGCCTCTGATGACAACACCGCCTTTGACGACAACTCCACCTCTGACGACAACACCGCCTCTGACGATAACATCCAATCTGATGACAACTCCGCCTCTGACAACAACTCCGCCTCGGACGATAACACCGCCTCTGACGACAACTCCGGCTCTGACGACAACACCGCCTCTGACGACAACTCCACCTCTGACGACAACACCGCCTCTGACGACAAATCTGCTTATGACGACAACACCCCCTCTGACGACAACTCCCAATCTGACGACAACTCCACCTCTGACGACAACTCCGCCTCTGACGACAACTCCCCCTCTGATGACAACACCGCCTCTGACGACAACACCGCCTCTGACGACAAGACCGCCTCTGACAACACTGCTTCTGACGACAACACCCACTCTGATGACAACTCTGCCTCTGAAGACAACACCGCCTCTGACGACAACACCGCCTCTGACGACAAGACCGCCTCTGACAACACTGCTTCTGACGACAACACCCACTCTGATGACAACTCTGCCCTTGATGACAACACTGCCTCAGATGACAACACCGCCTCTGACGACAACATCGCCTCTGACGACAACACCGCTTATGACAACAACACCGCCTCTGACGACAACTCCCCCTCTGAAGACAACTCCTCCTCTAATGACAACACCGCCTCTGACGACAACACCGCTTCTGACGACAACACCTCTTCTGACGAAAAAATTGCCTCTGACAACACCGCCTCTGATGACAACACCGCCTCTGACGACAACACCGCCTCTGACGACAACTCCCCCTTTGACAACAACTCCCCCTCTGACGACAACTCCCCCTCTGACGACAACTCCGCCGCTGACGACAACACCCCCTCTGACGACAACTCCCAATCTGACGACAACTCCACCTCTGACGACAACTCCGTCTCTGACGACAACTCCCCCTCTGATGACAACATCGCCTCTGACGACAACACCGCTTATGACGACAACACCGCCTCTGACGACAACTCCCCCTCTGATGACAACTCCTCCTGTAATGACAACACCGCCTCTGACGACAACACCGCTTATGACGACAACACCGCCTCTGACGACAACACCGCCTCTGACGACAAGACCGCCTCTGACAACACTGCTTCTGACGACAACACCCACTCTGATGACAACTCTGCCTCTGACGACAACATCGCCTCTGAAGACAACACCGCTTATGACGACAACACAGCCTCTGACGACAACTCCCCCTCTGATGACAACTCCTCCTCAAATGACAACTCTGCTTCTGACGACAACACTGCTTCAGATGACAACACCGCCTCTGACGACAACATCGCCTCTGACGACAACACCGCTTATGACGACAACACCGCCTCTGACGACAACTCCCCCTCTGACGACAACTCCCCCTCTGACGACAACTCCGCCGCTGACGACAACACCGCCTCTGATGACAACTCTGCCTCTGACGACAACACTGCTTCAGATGACAACATCGCCTCTGACGACAACATCGCCTCTGACGACAACACCGCTTATGACGACAACACCGACTCTGACGACAACTCCCCCTCTGATGACAACTCCTCCTGTAATGACAACACCATCTCTGACGACAACACCGCTTCTGACGACAACACCTCTTCTGACGACAACAGTGCCTCTGACGACAACACCCACTATGACGACAAGTCCGCCTCTGACGACAACTCCCCTTCTGACGACAACTCCGCCGCTGACGACAACACCCCCTCTGACGACAACTCCCAATCTGACGACAACTCCACCTCTGACGACAACTCCGCCTCTGACGACAACTCCACCTCTGACGACAACTCCCCCTCTGATGACAACACCGCCTCTGATGACAACTCTGCCTCTGACGACAACACTGCTTCAGATGACAACATCGCCTCTGACGACAACATCGCCTCTGACGACAACACCGCTTATGATGACAACACCGCCTCAGACGACAACACCTCCTCTGAGGACAACACCGCCTCTGACGACAACTCCCCCTCTGACAACAACTCCCCCTCTGACGACAACTCCCCCTCTGACGACAACTCCGCCGCAGACGACAACACCCCCTCTGATGACAACTCCCAATCTGACGACAACTCCACCTCTGACGACAACACCCACTCTGATGACAACTCTGCCTCTGACGACAACATCGCCTCTGAAGACAACACCGCTTATGACGACAACACAGCCTCTGACGACAACTCCCCCTCTGATGACAACTCCTCCTCAAATGACAACTCTGCTTCTGACGACAACACTGCTTCAGATGACAACACCGCCTCTGACGACAACATCGCCTCTGACGACAACACCGCTTATGACGACAACACCGCCTCTGACGACAACTCCCCCTCTGACGACAACTCCCCCTCTGACGACAACTCCGCCGCTGACGACAACACCGCCTCTGATGACAACTCTGCCTCTGACGACAACACTGCTTCAGATGACAACATCGCCTCTGACGACAACATCGCCTCTGACGACAACACCGCTTATGACGACAACACCGACTCTGACGACAACTCCCCCTCTGATGACAACTCCTCCTGTAATGACAACACCATCTCTGACGACAACACCGCTTCTGACGACAACACCTCTTCTGACGACAACAGTGCCTCTGATGACAACACCCACTATGACGACAAGTCCGCCTCTGACGACAACTCCCCTTCTGACGACAACTCCGCCGCTGACGACAACACCCCCTCTGACGACAACTCCCAATCTGACGACAACTCCACCTCTGACGACAACTCCGCCTCTGACGACAACTCCACCTCTGACGACAACTCCCCCTCTGATGACAACACCGCCTCTGATGACAACTCTGCCTCTGACGACAACACTGCTTCAGATGACAACATCGCCTCTGACGACAACATCGCCTCTGACGACAACACCGCTTATGATGACAACACCGCCTCAGACGACAACACCGCCTCTGAGGACAACACCGCCTCTGACGACAACTCCCCCTCTGACAACAACTCCCCCTCTGACGACAACTCCCCCTCTGACGACAACTCCGCCGCAGACGACAACACCCCCTCTGATGACAACTCCCAATCTGACGACAACTCCACCTCTGACGACAACACCCACTCTGATGACAACTCTGCCTCTGACGACAACATCGCCTCTGAAGACAACACCGCTTATGACGACAACACAGCCTCTGACGACAACTCCCCCTCTGATGACAACTCCTCCTCTAATGACAACTCTGCTTCTGACGACAACACTGCTTCAGATGACAACACCGCCTCTGACGACAACATCGCCTCTGACGACAACACCGCTTATGACAACAACACCGCCTCTGACGACAACTCCCCCTCTGACGACAACTCCCCCTCTGACGACAACTCCGCCGCTGACGACAACACCCCCTCTGACGACAACTCCCAATCTGACGACAACACCGCCTCTGATGACAACTCTGCCTCTGACGACAACACTGCTTCAGATGTCAACATCGCCTCTGACGACAACATCGCCTCTGATGACAACACCACTTATGACGACAACACCGCCTCTGACGACAACTCCCCCTCTGATGACAACTCCTTCTGTAATGACAACACCATCTCTGACGACAACACCGCTTCTGACGACAACACCTCTTCTGACGACAACAGTGCCTCTGACGACAACACCCACTATGACGACAAGTCCGCCTCTGACGACAACTCCCCCTCTGACGACAACTCCGCCGCTGACGACAACACCCCCTCTGATGACAACTCCCAATCTGACGAAAACTCCACCTCTGAAGACAACTCCGCCTCTGACGACAACAGTGCCTCTGACGACAACACCCACTATGACGACAAGTCCGCCTCTGACGACAACTCCCCCTCTGACGACAACTCCGCCGCTGACGACAACACCCCCTCTGACGACAACTCCCAATCTGACGAAAACTCCACCTCTGAAGACAACTCCGCCTCTGACGACAACCCTGCCTCTGACGACAACACTGCTTCAGATGTCAACATCGCCTCTGACGACAACATCGCCTCTGACGACAACACCGCTTATGATGACAACACCGCCTCTGACGACAACTCCCCCTCTGATGACAACTCCTCCTGTAATGACAACACCGCTTCTGACGACAACACCTCTTCTGACGACAACAGTGCCGCTGACAACTCCACCTCTGACAACAACACCTCTTCTGACGACAACACCACCTCAAACGACAACACCGCTTCTGACGACAACACCCACTCTGATAACAACACCGCCTCTGACGACAACACCGCCTCTGACGACAACACCACCTCTGACGACAACTCCACCTCTGACGACAACACCGCCTCTGACGACAACTCCGCTTATGACGACAACACCGCCTCTGACGACAACTCTCCCTCTGACGACAACTCCCAATCTGACGACAACTCCGCCTCTGACGACAACTCCGCCTCTGACGACAACTCCCCCTCTGACGACAACTCCCCCTCTGATGACAACACCGCCTCTGACGACAACACCGCCTCTGACGACAACACCGCCTCTGACAACACTGCTTCTGACGACAACACCCACTCTGATGACAACTCTGCCTTTGACGACAACACTGCCTCAGATGACAACACCGCCTCTGACGACAACATCGCCTCTGACGACAACACCGCTTATGATGACAACACCGCCTCTGATGACAACTCCCCCTCTGAAGACAACTCCTCCTCTAATGACAACACCGCCTCTGACGACAACACCGCTTCTGACGACAACACCTCTTCTGACGAAAAAATTGCCTCTGACAACAACACCTCTGACGACAACACCGCCTCTGACGACAACACCGCCTCTGACGACAACTCCCCCTCTGACAACAACTCCCCCTCTGACGACAACTCCCCCTCTGACGACAACTCCGCCGCTGACGACAACACCCCCTCTGACGACAACTCCCAATCTGACGACAACTCCACCTCTGACGACAACTCCGCCTCTGATGACAACTCCGCCTCTGACGACAACTCCCCCTCTGATGACAACATCGCCTCTGACGACAACACCGCTTATGATGACAACACCGCCTCTGACGACAACTCCCCCTCTGATGACAACTCCTCCTGTAATGACAACACCGCCTCTGACGACAACACCGCTTATGACGACAACACCGCCTCTGACGACAACACCGCCTCTGACGACAAGACCGCCTCTGACAACACTGCTTCTGACGACAACACCCACTCTGATGACAACTCTGCCTCTGACGACAACATCGCCTCTGAAGACAACACCGCTTATGACGACAACACAGCCTCTGACGACAACTCCCCCTCTGATGACAACTCCTCCTCTAATGACAACTCTGCTTCTGACGACAACACTGCTTCAGATGACAACACCGCCTCTGACGACAACATCGCCTCTGACGACAACACCGCTTATGACGACAACTCCCAATCTGACGACAACACCGCCTCTGATGACAACACCGCCTCTGACGACAACATCGCCTCTGACGACAACATCGCTTCTGACGACAACACCGCTTATGACGACAACACCGCCTCTGACGACAACTCCCCCTCTGATGACAACTCCTCCTGTAATGACAACACCATCTCTGACGACAACACCGCTTCTGACGACAACACCTCTTCTGACGACAACAGTGCCTCTGACGACAACTCCACCTCTGACGACAACACCGCCTCTGATGACAACTCCGCTTATGACGACAACACCGCCTCTGACGACAACTCCCCCTCTGATGACAACTCCTCCTCTAATGACAACACCGCCTCTGACGACAACACCGCTTCTGACGAAAAAATTGCGTCTGACAACTCCATCTCTGACAACAACACCTCTTCTGACGACAACACCGCCTCAAACGACAACACCGCCTCTGACGACAACACCGCCTCATACGACAACTCCCCCTCTGATGACAACTCCCCCTCTGATGACAACTCCATCTCTGATGACAACACCGCCTCTGACGACAACACCGCCTCTGACGACAAGACCGCCTCTGACAACACTGCTTCTGACGACAACACCCACTCTGATGACAACTCTGCCTCTGACGACAACACTGCCTCAGATGACAACACCGCCTCTGACGACAACATCGCCTCTGACGACAACACCGCTTATGACGACAACACCGCCTCTGACGACAACTCCCCCTCTGAGGACAACTCCCCCTCTGACGACAACACCGCCTCTGACGACAACACTGCCTCTGACGACAACACCGCTTCTGACAACAACACCCACTATGACGACAACTCCGCCACTGACGACAACTCCGCCTCTGACGACAACACCGCCTCTGACGACAACTCCCAATCTGACAACAACTCCACCTCTGACGACAAATCCGCCTCTGACGACAACTCCCCCTCTGATGACAACTCCCCCTCTGATGACAACTCTGCCTCTAACGACAACACCGCCTCAGACGACAACACCACCTCTGACAACAACACCCACTTTGATGACAACTCTGCCTCTGATGACAACACCGCCTCAGACGACAACACCCACTCTGACGACAACTCCGCCTCTGACGACAACTCCCCGTCTGATGACAACTCCCCCTCTGATGACAACACCGCCTCTGATGACAACACCCACTCTGACGACAACTCCGCCTTTGACGAATACTCCGCCACTGACGACAACTCCGCCTCTGACAACTCCCCCTCTGATGACAACACCGCCTCTGATGACAACACTGCCTCTGACGACAACACCGCTTCTGACAACAACACCCACTCTGACGACATCTCCCCCTCTGATGACAACACCGCCTCAGACGACAACACCGCCTCTGACGACAACACCGCCTCTGACGACAACACCCACTCTGACGACAACTCCGCCACTGACGACAACTCCGCCTTTGACGACAACCCCGCCTCTGACAACACCGCTTCTGACGACAACACCCACTCTGACGACAACTCCGCCTCTGACGACAACTCCCCCTCTGATGACAACTCCCCCTCTGATGACAACTCCGCCTCTGACGACAACTCCCCCTCTGATGACAACACCCACTCTGATGACAACTCCGCCTCTGATGACAACTCCGCCACTGACAACAACACCGCCACTGACGACAACTCCGCCACTGACGACAACACCGCGTCTCACGACAACTCCGAGTCTCACGACAACTCCGCCACTGACAAAAACACCGCCTCTGACGACGACACCCCCTCTGATGACAACTCTGCCTCTGATGACAACTTCGCCTCTGACGACAACACCCCCTCTGACGACAACACCCCCTCTTACGACAACACCCCCTCTGACGACAACTCTGCCTCTGACGACAACACCGCCTCTGACGACAACACCCGCTCAGATGACAACTCCGCCTCTGACGACAAAACCCCCTCTGACGACAACACACCCTCTTACGACAACACCCCCTCTTACGGCAACACCTCCTCTGATGATAACACCGACTCTGACGACAACTCCGCCTCTGACGACGACTCCGCCTCTGACGACAACAGCGCCTCTGATGACAACTCCGCCTCTGACGACAAAACCCCCTCTGATGACAACACCCCCTCTTACGACAACACCGACTCTGACGACAACTCCGCCTCTGACGACAACTTCGCCTCTGTCGACAACACCACCTCTGAAGACAACACCCCCTCTGACGACAACTCCCCCTCTGACGACAACTCCACCTCTGACGACAACATCGCCTCTGACGACAACTCCCACTCTGACGATAACACCAAATCTGACGACAACTCCGTCACGGACGATAACACCCACTCTGACAAAAACTCAGCCTCTGACGACAACACTGACTCTGATGACAATACCGCTTCTGAAGACAACTCCGCCTCTGACGACAACACCACCTCTCTCGATAACACCCAGTCTTACAACAACTCCGCCTCTCACTATAACACCGCCTCTGATGACAACACCGCCTTTGACGACAACTCCACCTCTGACGACAACACCGCCTCTGACGATAACATCCAATCTGATGACAACTCCGCCTCTGACAACAACTCCGCCTCGGACGATAACACCGCCTCTGACGACAACTCCGGCTCTGACGACAACACCGCCTCTGACGACAACTCAGCCTCTGACGACAACACCTCCTCTGATGAAAACACAGCCTCTGACGACAACTCCGCCTCTGACGACAACACTGCCTCCAACGACAAATCAGCCTCCGATGACAACTCAGCCTCTGACGACAACTACTGCTCCCACTACAACAGCCCTTCCCACAACAACAGCCACTCTGACGACAACTCCCACTCTGACGATAACACCAAATCTGACGACAACTCCGTCACGGACGATAACACCCACTCTGACAAAAACTCAGCCTCTGACGACAACACTGACTCTGATGACAATACCGCCTCTGAAGACAACTCCGCCTCTGACGACAACACCACCTCTCTCGATAACACCCAGTCTTACAACAACTCCGCCTCTCACTATAACACCGCCTCTGATGACAACACCGCCTTTGACGACAACTCCACCTCTGACGACAACACCGCCTCTGATGATAACACCCAATCTGATGACAACTCCGCCTCTGACAACAACTCCGCCTCGGACGATAACACCGCCTCTGACGACAACTCCGGCTCTGACGACAACACCGCCTCTGACGACAACTCAGCCTCTGACGACAACACCTCCTCTGATGAAAACACAGCCTCTGACGACAACTCCGCCTCTGACGACAACACTGCCTCCAACGACAAATCAGCCTCCGACGACAACTCAGCCTCTGACGACAACTACTGCTCCCACTACAACAGCCCTTCCCACAACAACAGCCACTCTGACTACAACAACCGCTCCGACTACAACAGCCGTTCCCACAACAACATCCGCTCCAACAACAACAGCCACTCCCATGACAAAAGCTTCTCTGACTACAACGGCTGCTCCCACAACAAATGCCGCTCCGACTACAACAGCCACTCCCAGAACAAAGGCCACTCTGACTACAACAGCCGCTCCCACTACAACAGCCACTCTAACTACAACAGCCGCTCCCACAACAACAGCCGCTCTGACTACAACAACCGCTCCCACTACAACAATTGCTCCCACAACAACAGCCGCTCCGACTACAACAGCCGCTCCCACAACAACAACGGCTCCGACTACAACAGCCGCTCCCAAAACAACAACCTCTCCGACTACAACAACCACTCCCACAACAACAGCCACTCCCACAACAACAGCCACTCCCACAACAACAGCCACTCCCACTACAACAGCCGCACCCACTACAACAGCCACTCCCCCAACAACAGCCGCTCTGACTACAACAGCCGCTCCCACAACAACAGCCGCTCTGACTACAACAACTGCTCCCACTACAACAATTGCTCCCACAACAACAGCCGCTCCCACTACAACAGCCTTCCCCACTACAACAGCCACTCTGACGACAACAGCCTTGTTCACTGCAACTGCCGCTCCCACAAGAACAGTCGCTCCCACAACAACCGCCGCTTCCACAACAACAGCCACTTTGATTACAACAGCCGCTCCGACAATAACAACCGTTCCCACATCAGCCGCTCTGACTACAACAGCCGCTCCCACAACAACAACTGCTCCGACTACAACAGCCATTCCCACAACAACAGCCACTCTGAATATAACAACCGCTCCCACTACAACTGCCGCTCCCACAACAACAGTTGCTCCCACAACAACAGCCGGTCCGACTACTACAGCCGCGCCCACAACAACAACCACTTTGACTTCAACAGATGCTCCCATAACAACAGCCACTCTGACTACAACAACCGCTCCCACTACAACATCCGATCCAACTACAACAGCCGCTCCCACAACAACAGCCGCTCCCACAACAACAACGGCTCCCATAACAACAGCCGGTCCCACAACAACAGCTGCTTTGATTACAACAGCCGCTCCCACAACAACAGCCGCTTTGACTACAACAGCCGCTCCAACTACAACAGCCGATCCCACCACAACAGCCGCTCGGACTACAACAGCCGCTCCCACAACAACAGCCGCTTCGACTACAACAGCCGCTCCCACAACAACAGTCGCACTGACTGCAACAGCCGCTCCCACTACAACAGCCATTCCAACGACAACAGCAACTCCGACTACATCAACTGCTCCCACAACAACACCTGCTCCGACTACAACAGCCTCTCACACAACAACAACCCCTCCCACAACAACAGATGCTCCCACAACAACAGCCGCACCCACTACAACAGCCACTCCCCCAACAACAGCCGCTCTGACTACAACAGCCGCTCCCACTACAACAGCCGCTCCCACAACAACAGCCGCTCTGACTACAACAACCGCTCCCACTACAACAATTGCTCCCACAACAACAGCCGCTCCGACTACAACAGCCGCTCCCACAACAACAACCTCTCCGACTACAACAGCCACTCCCACAACAACAGCCACTCCCACAACAACAGCCACTCCCACTACAACAGCCGCACCCACTACAACAGCCACTCCCCCAACAACAGCTGCTCTGAGTACAACAGCTGCTCCCACTACAACAGCCACTCTGACTACAACAGCCGCTCCCACAACAACAGCCGCTCTGACTACAACAACCTCTGACTGGAACTGACCACGAGCCTGCCTTACCTGTATTGTTCTGTTTGCTGGACATTTACCCTTTTCTGTCGACTACGAATAAAGCCTATTTCTACGACTTTTGGTGTCTGCGAGTGGTTCCGATCAGTTCTTGTAACAGTGAATCATTTTGGGCTGCCACCTATATGAAAGGTGCTGTATAAATAAAGTTTATTATTTATTATTGTTATTATTATTCTAATTATAATTCAATTGAATTAAAATCATATTTGTATTGAACAACAAGGGGAAATTCAAGTGTAGTCAGGTGCCACAACATAGCCTATATTACAACAATATTCCAACACAATAATCAAAACACAATAACAGACTAAAAACCATCAATACATTAAAAAAGACAAAAACTGCTCAATAAGAGTACATTACAGAAAAATAATGCCTTAGTTATGTATGAACTTTTGAAATAATTATGCCTTTTGCTGCAGCACACAAAGTTATTTTTGCCATAATGTGACTGTAAAAGATTCATTAAGGAAAGTTGGCCTAATTAACTACTACTAATTAACTACATATGGATGGATCACTTTAACGGTAGTTTCTCCTAACAGATTTTTCAATTGAACTCAATGGAAAAATAAGTCAGGAGAAGAAACCCTTCAAGTTATCCATCTATATCTACTGTATTTCTGGCAGTAGAGTGATGGTTTGAGGCTTGTTTGATACCTCATACCTTTAATGACCTACAGCCGTTTAGCCAACCATGTATTCCATACTGTTCCAGTATAATTTACAGCTGAATCTAGTCTCACCACCCAATTCCCATAGAGATCCATTCAAATGCAGAGAGGTTATAGTATCGCTTGTAACAGTACCTGAAAATAAGATATAGAGAGTCCTTTGATATTGATGGGTCACAGACTTCAGGAAGTAACAGCATTCAAAAGATATCCTGACTTTTCGATAGCTCAGACCCTTGATGACTTACAGCCATTTAGCCAGTCATGTGTTCCATACTGTACCAGTGTAATTTACAGCTGAATCTAGTCTGGTTGGGGCTCCTTTTGCATGAATTACTGCATCAATGCGGCGTGGCATGGAGGCGATCAGCCTGTGGCACTGCTGATGTCACGAACCAAACACGGGCTGAACCCAAATGCAACGACCAAGAGACAGGTGAACAGAAATGAGGATTTATTAGGAGCTTTGGGGTAGTCCCAAGCTGAACACAAGTTAACACAATAGTAAAGAGGATTGAGGAAGTCCTCCGGCAAGGCGAACTGCTCCAAGCCGGAGCTGGACTTGTACTGGACCGGGAGGTCCACACTGGAACTGGATCACGGGAACGAGGGGTTGTTCCGAACCGGAACTGGACTTGATACGGGAGGTGAGTTCCGAACCGGAACTGGACTGGTTCTGAACCGGGAGGTCCAACAGGAACTGGATCACGGGAACGAAGGGTTGTTCCGAACCGGAACTGGACTTGATACGGGAAGGGAGTTCCGAACCGGAACTGGACTGGATCTGGACCGGGAGGTCCAACAGGAACTGGATCACGGGAACGAAGGGTTGTTCCGAACCGGAACTGGACTTGATACGGGAGGTGAGTTCCGAACCGGAACTGGACTGGATCTGGACCGGGAGGTCCAACAGGAACTGGATCACGGGAACGAAGGGTTGTTCCGAACCGGAACTGGACTTGATACGGGAGGTGAGTTCCGAACCGGAACTGGACTGGATCTGGACCGGGAGGTCCAACAGGAACTGGACTGGAGGCAGAGGTAGGTGAGTGGCAGGACACGGCAGGGCGGAGCAGTGTAGCGGAGCTCAGGTTGGCCCGGTAGAGGCAGCTGGGCCACAGAGGAGTCTGGAACCGTAACCGCAGCAATGGAGGTAGCCACGGCCGGACAGGAACCACTGTAGGGTGGAGAGGCAGAGCACCCAACTGCGCAGGCAACGTTAATTAGGAGCAGGGGTACCGCAACACACACAGGGAGACTTAACAGCTACAGACTGGATAACTACAAAACAGCTGGTTCTGGAACAAAGGAGCTAACAGGGAAAAAACCCACAGCAGAGCTTTTTGTGAACAGGACTAGAAAACAGGAGACCAGGATACACACGAAGTACGTTAACGAACTGGCCCCGAACAGCAGCCAGTGGGAGGTTTAAGTAAGGGAGTGAAATTGAAAACAATAACGAAAGCGTGAGGAATGTAACCGAGGGTGATTGACTAATTGACTGGTGCGGAATGCATGCAACAAGGGGGGAAGGAGATGACTGAAACTGAAGTGGGGGAACAGAGTGAAACAGACAGAAGGGGCACGCCCAGCCTGTAGCAACGGGGAAAACACGGACAAAGGGAATCCGACATGACACGGGAGGAAAGGGAAAAACATGGAGAACGGACAGGAAGGGAGCGGAACGTTACAGTACCCCCCCCTCAAAGAACGCCACCTGGCGTATCTGGAGGCCTAGTCTTGTCCGGGAACTGGTTGTGAAAGTCGGAGATGAGAGAGTGGTCCAGAATAAGGCTCTTGTGGAGCCAGGACCGCTCCTCCGGGCCATAACCCTCCCAGTCGACCAGGTATTGGAAGCCCCGGCCCTTGCGGCGAATGTTGAGTATCCGACTCACCGTGTAGGCCGGGGCGTGGTCGATGATCCGGGGCGGAGGTGGAGTGACCGCCGGGGCACTGAGGGGGCTGGAGGCGACAGGCTTGATCTGGCTAACATGAAAAACAGGGTGGACCTTAAGGGAAACAGGGAGGGAGAGTTTAACAGAAACGGGGTTGACAAGGCAAACAATGGGGAAGGGACCAATAAACCGGGGTTGGAGTTTTTTAGACGAAGTGGGGAGGGGAATATTGGCTGTGGACAGCCAGACCTGCTGACCGGCCTTGTACTGCGGGGCTGCGGTCCTGTGAAGGTCCGCCAGGCGCTGGGTACGGGAGTTTGAGCGAAGGAGTGCGGTGCGTGTGAGTCTCCACGTCCGCTTGCATCTCAGGAAGTGGGACTTGACGGTGGGAACTGCCACCTCGGCTTCCTGGGCCGGCAGGAGGGGAGGTTGGTACCCTAAGGAGCACTCGAAGGGAGACATCCCCGTGGATGCGCACTTAAGGGAGTTATGCGCATACTCCACCCAAGGGAGGAAACGGCTCCAGGAAGCGGGATTGCGAGCAGTAATGCACCGCAGGGCGGCCCCCAGGTCCTGGTTCGCCCTCTCCGCCTGGCCGTTAGTCTGGGGATGGAACCCCGACGACAGACTAACCGAAGCACCCAGGGCCACACAGAACGCCTTCCAAACCTGGGAGGAGAATTGGGGCCCACGGTCCGAAACGATGTCGGATGGGATCCCGTGCAGCCTGACAACGTGCAGCACCAGGAGCTCCGCTGTTTCGAGGGCGGAAGGGAGTTTGGGAAGTGGGATAAAGTGAACCACTTTGGAGAACCAGTCCACAATTGTCAGGATGGTGGTGTTACCCTCTGACAATGGCAGCCCGGTGACGAAGTCTACACTAATGTGACTCCAAGGACGGCCCGGGACAGGGAGGGGGTGGAGAAGACCGGAGGGAGGCTGGTGGGATGCCTTGCTCCTGGCGCAAACAGGGCAGGCCAGGACAAAGGCACGGGTATCCCCCTTGAGGGTGGGCCACCAAAAACTCCTCCTGACCAGGGCGATGGTTCTGGCAACACCTGGGTGACAAGCCAGACGGGAGGCGTGAACCCATTCCAGGACCTGGGGACGGACAGAGTCGGGCACAAAAAGAGAGGAGTTAGGATTATTGCGGGGATCCGGTTGGGAGGCCTGGGCGGCCTTCACGATCTCCTCGATCTCCCAGGACACCGCAGCCACAATACAGGATGTAGGTAGAATGGGCTCCGGATCAGCAGGACTGGAGGGGGGGGGGGAAATACGGGACAAGGCATCAGCCTTGGTATTACGAGAGCCAGGGCAGAAGGTTACTGAGAAATTAAACCGGGCAAAAAACAGCGACCACCTAGCCTGACGGGCATTAAGCCTCTTGGCGGACCTGATGTAAACCAAATTGTGATGGTCCGTGAGGACAATAAATGGGTTACCTGCCCCCTCCAGCCAATGACGCCACTCCTCAAGTGCCAGCTTTATCGCCAGAAGTTCCCGGTCCCCGACATCATAGTTGCGCTCTGCGGAGGACAGTCTCCGGGAGAAGAAAGCGCAGGGATGGAGCTTGCTGTCCAAGGCGGCACGCTGAGACAGAATGGCCCCCACACCGGTGTCGGAGGCATCAACCTCCACAGTAAACTGACGGGTGGTGTCGGGGTGACAGAGAATGGGGGCAGTGGAAAATCGAACCTTGAGCTGTTCAAAGGCCAGTTGAGCCTCGGGATTCCAGCAATAGGGAATGGACGTGGAGGTGAGTTTGGTAAGTGGGGCAGCAATGACACTGTAATTACGGATGAACCGACGATAAAAATTAGCGAAACCGAGGAACTGTTGGAGGTGCTTACGTGAAGAAGGTTGGGGCCATTCTGTCACCGCCTTGACTTTAGCAGGGTCCGCCCGGATACTGCCCTTCTCGATGATGAAGCCGAGGAACGGGACGGACGAGACGTGGAAAGAGCACTTCTCGGCTTTCACGAAGAGCTGGTTCTCCAGCAGCCGCTGGAGAACCTCCCGGACGTGGAGAACGTGTTCCTGAGGGGACTTGGAAAAGATGAGAATGTCATCTATGTACACAAAAACACACTTGCCCGACAGGTCACGAAGGACATCGTTCACCATCCCCTGGAAGACTGCTGGGGCATTAGTGAGGCCGAACGGGACCACCAGATATTCGTAGTGGCCCAACGGGGTGTTAAACGCAGTCTTCCACTTGTCCCCCTCGCGTATACGCACCAGGTGGTACGCGTTGCGGAGGTCGAGTTTGGTGAAAATGACTGCCTGGGAGAGGGGTTCAAAAGCGGTGTTAATAAGGGGAAGAGGATACTTGTTGCGAACAGTAACCTCGTTAAGGCCCCGGTAGTCAATGCAGGGCCGCAATGAGCCTTCTACGAAGAAGAACCCTGCACCAACCGGGGATGAAGAGGGACGGATTATGCCTGAAGCAAGTGACTCGTGGATGTAGGTCTCCATGGCCAACTTCTCCGGGCCCGACAGACTGTAGAGGCGACCAGATGGAAGCTTGGCTCCCGCCAGCAGGTCTATGCAACAGTCGTAGGGTCTGTGAGGAGGCAAAGACAGAGCACGTGATTTGGAGAAAACTTGCGACAGGTCATGATAATGGCTGGGAACATTAGCTAGGTCGGGTACAGGAGGGATAGGTCTGTTACACTTGACCCCCGGGGGGGGGAGAGCAGAGCGGAGACAGTTGGCTAAGCAGTGACCGCTCCATGCCAGGATGCGACCGGCTCGCCAATCGATGTGAGGGTTGTGAAGGCGCAGCCAGGTCTGTCCCAGGACCATGGAGGACTGCTTAGCATGGATAAGGAGGAGTTGGATTGTCTCCCGATGATTGCCAGACAAAATAAGCTGCAGGGGAATGGTGGAGTGGGTAACTAACCCCAGACTCCTACCGTCCAGGGCGAGAGCAGTGATGGGGTTAGGTAAGACCTCCGTGGGAATCCCGTACCTCTTGACAAAGGTTATGTCAATAAAATTAGCATCGGCCCCGGAGTCAATTAGGGCAGATGCAGAAGCGGTGTTGTCCCTCCAAAGGAGAGTGGCCTTAAATTCAAGGCGGTTCTGGGCAGCATGGTTTGGGATAATAGGGCTCGTCAGTACGCCCAGCTTTACTGGCGAGCCATCTCTTTTTGGGCGGATGGGGCAAGAAGCAATTTGGTGGCCTGTCTTGCCACAGTAGAAACAAGACTTGGTGCGGAGCCGGCGTTGGCGCTCCTCGGCGTCCACAGTGATCTTGCCCAGTTGCATGGGCTCCTCCTCGGGAGACAAAGCGGAGACTCTCGGCCCCTGGACGGGAGAGGGTTGTCGAGCCCGGGAAGGGGCAGAGGGCGGAAGAAGGGAGGGATTCTTCCCTCACTCACGGGCCCGGGTTCTGAGACGGTTGTCAATGGCTATAGCCAAACTGATGAGGCTGTTGAGTGAGTTGGACTCCTCCCGAGTAGCTAGCTGGTCCTTCAGCTCCTCACTGAGAGCCTGACGAAAGGCCCCCTGAAGGGAGGTGTCGTTCCATCCCGCCTCAGCAGCGAGGGTGCGGAACTGGATAGCCATCTCTGCTACACTGCAGCCGCCCTGCCGAACCTGTAGAAGGCGTTGGGTAGCGTCTAGACCGCAGACTGGGTGGTCGAAGACGCGCCGCATCTCCGAGGTGAAGAGGGCGAAGTTGTTGCATGTAGGAGACTGACTGTCCCAAATAGCTGTGGCCCACTCCAGGGCACTGCCTCCCAGGCTGCTCATAATGAAGGCGATCTTGCATGGGTCGGAGGCGAAGGAAGTGGGCTGCATGCGAAAGACGATGTTGCACTTCATTAAAAATTTGCGGCACCTCCCCAGCCCCCCGCGGTATAATTCGGGGTGTTGAACTCTGGGCTCCCGGCTAGGAGAGGGAACCGGAACCTCGGGAGGCAGTTTGGGTGTTGGAGGGGTCGGACCCCCAGGGATCCGAGGAAGAGGCAGGTGAAGCGATAGCTGAGCAAACTGCTCCGTAAGCCCCCTCAGCACTTCCAACACGTCGTCCATCCGGCGGCCCTGTTGGTCGCTGACCGCGGATTGGCAGGAAAAGGCGTGGCGAACCTGCTCGAGGTCGGCTGGGTCCATGTTTTGGGCCAGTTCGTTCTGTCACGAACCAAACACGGGCTGAACCCAAATGCAACGACCAAGAGACAGGTGAACAGAAATGAGGATTTATTAGGAGCTTTGGGGTAGTCCCAAGCTGAACACAAGTTAACACAATAGTAAAGAGGATTGAGGAAGTCCTCCGGCAAGGCGAACTGCTCCAAGCCGGAGCTGGACTTGTACTGGACCGGGAGGTCCACACTGGAACTGGATCACGGGAACGAGGGGTTGTTCCGAACCGGAACTGGACTTAATACGGGAGGTGAGTTCCGAACCGGAACTGGACTGGTTCTGAACCGGGAGGTCCAACAGGAACTGGATCACGGGAACGAAGGGTTGTTCCGAACCGGAACTGGACTTGATACGGGAAGGGAGTTCCGAACCGGAACTGGACTGGATCTGGACCGGGAGGTCTGGCTGTGATTCCCCGGGGCCTTATTTGCGCAGCGATTCTCTTCCGAGCCCTCCCCCGACCCGGAAGCAGCCGCCAATTGCTGCTCCCATAGGGCGCCGGCCATGCTCGGAAAATGGCAGGTCCGGGGCGCGAACCCCGATTTGGACTGGAATTCTACTGGAGGGACAGAACACCATTTTTCCAAAAGATATTCCCTCATTTGGTGTTTTGATGATGATGGTGGTGGAGAGCCCTGTCTAACACGTCAGTCCAAAATCTCCCATAGGTGTTCAATTGGGTTGAGATCTGGTGACGGCGAAGGCCATAGCATATGATTCTCTTCAAAACATTTAGTGACCCCACATGCCCTGTGGATGCCCTGGAAGAGACCACTCTCTTCAGGATAGAAACGTTTCATCATAGGATAAAGGTGATCACTCAGAATAACTTTTTTTGCTTCTTGATTTGCAGTGACCCTTCCCTCTAAGGGGACAAGTGGACCCAAACCATTCCAGAAAAATTTCCCCCACAGCATAACAGAAGAGCCACCGGACCCCCTCAATGTAGGGGTATTTCTTTTAATTTATATATTGTTGTGGCTTCCAAGCCCAACATAGCCACTAAGTCCTAACGTTAGCAAATTTTCAATGCATCTGGTTTGTTGTTCTTGTAGATGTACTGGGATCCATATTGTCGGTCTTAAAAAGTAATCAAAAGTAATCTAGCATTATCAGTGTTGCGAGTGATGTTTGTGTATGTGTGTGTAGTCGTATGCAAGTGGTTAAAAAACTGGTTTACTTCCAAACTGCTAGGACTTCAGAAGAGAAACCTGACTCTCTACTCAATCTACTCCCCTTTATTGACTTGGGCTTCCTTTTCCCGTCAGTGGGTGGGGCAAATCCATTATATTAACTCAAACAGGTATTCCATGTAAGTATGAATCAAATATTTTGGAAGCCTTTGTAAAATTATTCCTCGCATAATTATGACTGCTGTCCGCAAAACAAATCTTCAGCGAGCCAAAACTGAAATCATATTTTACATCACACAAAAAAAAAATTTTTCTTAGATTTTTAACTCTCTGCTGCTTTCTGCAGTGGACACAGCTTACATTGTGATGGGCTGCTCTTGAGAATTACACTCCACACATGACCTTTAGGCCCTGTTACATACTCTACGCAAAGAACGCGTGCAATGATGCAAAGAGCAACACAGGGGGCATTCTTGAATAGCAAAATGTGTAGCCCAAATTTTGTAATGCAACAAAAAAGTGTGGTGCAATTCCACACGTTTCCATTAGTTTCCATTAAATGTAAAAACTGTTCAATTACTGTTCAAGAAACAACTGCAAATTAAAAATGAATAATTTTGGTGTAAAGTTACTCACTCCAACCAGATTAGCCTAGGCTGCCAATTAGTGGATCAGGATATAACCTCAGACAGGGTTAAAAGAAGCCCCTAAACATGTGTATGGTATGTAAGCAAAGAGCTTGCGTATGTCCCGAATCTGTGTTCATGTCTGAGTTCGTTGCATAGAGTATGTACCAGGCCTTACAGTCTGCAATGGGTTTAATGATTCTGCCCATCGTCCAAGTGTTTCTGCGTGCAGAATGGTCAACAATGAGCACCAGACAATTTACTGTAAGGAAATCCACAGATCCACAATGTACTATTATCTGTCTCCATCTGTGTCTAGAATATGAGTCTTTGCTTGTGAATAATCCAGGAGGCAAAATAGGCGACTGCAATAAGTAAATGGGCCTGAGGGCCTCAAGGTCATTTTGGTCTTCAGATACTGGGGTGATCAGGCGGTCATTTAAGATTGCCTCAACTTCACATAAAGCGGTTTGTAAATCCTCCTCATGCAGTTGGTTGTCTTAGGCCTGACATGTCTGACCAGCCTCTCCCAATCCAGAGGGTGGGTTAAAAACCCACTTTATTGAATTTTCTCACAGTGGTTTCAGCAGCCACTTTGGCATTTCAAGTCACTTCTGTTCTTTTTTTACATAGTTTCCGAAGTGTGAGCCTCATCTTTACCATCCAAGGCACAGCTCTGTTTAAGTGCTTCCACTCAAACAAGTATTCCAGCAGTAATGCTGTTGGATCTTGAATTTTTTTTACTGTGACATGATTTAGGGTGACCTTGCTTAATAGGTATGCAGATACCCTCACAGAAAGCTATGTATGACCTTACTGTATCTGACTATTCATACAATATGTCACATGAGTCCTTAAATATGTTCCAGTCAGTACAGTCGAAACAGTCCCGTAAAGTTTCAATGCATCAATAATGAAGGTTCTGATCCCATGTCTGAATTCACATGATACCAAACTCCCCATTGTCCAAATATGAATTGACAACTAAATAAAATATTTAATAAATATAATTCCTGTTTTTATGAAAACAAGCCATTTGATAATCGTACCTTCAACTGCTTTTTTGGCAGCAATCATAATCATATTGCCTGTCATGTAACGCAACACCCTCCCCTCTGGACTGGTATTTAATAGTCCTACTTCCTTAAACAAGACACAACATGTTAAACAAGACGTAATATTATTTTCTCTTCAGTTGAAACAATCTGACTTTGCCCTGGAAGTAAACATGTTTTATTTGGTATTTTTTCTTGGTTATTTGCCCTTGTGCTTTGGACAAACAACAGGTAAGAAAATTATCAGATGTTTACCAAAATGGGCTCATCTTTCTTGCACAAAAACATATCTGTTACCAGACACATTTGTGTCTCAGAATAATTGAATCAATTCCTCAGATTAAATTAATATTTTACGATTCCATATTTAGTTTAATAGTTTAATATTGTTTAACATTCATATGTAAATATTTTAATATGAGGTGGCACTGTAGAATAATATCATAAGATGATGTTGTAAAAGAGAAACTTGTCCATAGGCCATTTCAGTAGACTGTGACAAATACAGTCATTGCCATAATTTAAAACATACTTATTACATTGACATTCTTAGAACATTATCTTCATATATTTTATGATGTGTGAATGAGAAAATTTATTGAAACCAGTCATTCATTTGTTGGTAATAATTTTTTCAAGAGATAAGACTGCCTCCTACTAGACAAGCAACACTTCCTTCAGTAGCAACTCCCAGGATGTCTCCCATTCAAGTACAGTAGAACCCTGTTATAATGCAATAGTGAGGGTCCATGAATTGCCAA
Source organism: Ilyophis sp. 1 JC-2022 (assembly GCA_022702515.1). Taxonomy (NCBI): domain Eukaryota; kingdom Metazoa; phylum Chordata; class Actinopteri; order Anguilliformes; family Synaphobranchidae; genus Ilyophis; species Ilyophis sp. 1 JC-2022. Next base: position 27,036,463 of record CM040403.1, read on the forward strand.
TGTGGGGGCACGTTATAACAGGGTCATTATAAATTGCTGCTGTAAAAACTTCACATTGGTTTACCTTCTGATCGCGCTGACGTCCAGTGATGATTCATGTGCTGCAACGTGTACAGGTTTCCCAGACATGGATTAAATATAGTCTTAGACAAAAAAAAAATGTAATCTAGCTCTCCATTGAAAAAAAATGTTTGTCTAAGAATTAGTTTAATCCATATCTGGAGAACCTGCCCTATAAGTTTTTCGTTTTCTACCAGCTTTTACTTCTGTTCTGAAGAGAAATACGTTCTAATCTAATGTAATATTTAATTTGAATTTTTTTTTTTTATCACTGAAATTGGATGACGACCTAGCTGAAGAGACTAAAACTCGCATTGAAACAGTCATGTATCAGTAGCAACAGCGATTAAAACTGAAGCCATGTAACATTGATTGACCTGCATGGCCTTACTTCTTTAGATAACAAAGGTGACGTTGTCGTCTAGTTGAAGTCAGATCATAACGTGTGACTGAATAGGACAGCTTGAGAACAAGCTCTCGAATTACGTCGCAATATTTTTTCAATTTAATCTCAGCTGTCATCAGCTTCATAACAATTGATTACAATTTATTTATCTGGACTTTAATCTCCTCTGCCAAGGCAGAACCATGCGCAAATGCAGACACTGTAATCCTGTAATGCCCAAAAATATATCATGCTATGGTCTGCATCTCACGGAAGCCAGACCTGTGGATTACGAGGCTTTGAACTTGCAACTGCAGGAGCCATGCTGCGATCTTGTTGGATCTGAATTCTTGTTATACCAGGGCACCTTATAACAGGGTTAGACTGTACTACTCAATCATAAACCTGCATATCCTCAACTATTTGGCATGGTAAGGGCATTAGGTGGTATGGCTACAGAAAAGTGGCAGACAAAAAAGTAAACAACTTCCCCCACAAAGGAGCTGCTAATGCAGTGTTGGGTACAGTGATACATACCAAAGTAAACCATCTGTTATGTAAATCACATTCCTTTGAGATTGATCATTCAGATGCATCAGTGTTGCTCTGTAGTCGCAACATAGTTCAGTTTAATTTGAGCTCACCCAAAATTGTTACCAGTACAGTCTAACAGCTTTGAGAACTGCTTGTGCATTAGTAGCTACTATAAATACCACCAATTCCCCACAACAGCCGGCCTTCAAACAACTGCAATAAGCAGTTCTACAAAAGCCGCTCCAACTACGACAGGCGCACTGAAAATAACAGGCGCACCTACAACAACAGGCACTCCAACTACAACAGGCGCTCCAACTACAACAGGCATTCCAACTACAACAGGAGCTCCAACAACAACAGGCGCTCCTACAACAACAGGCGCTCCAACAACAACAGGCATTCCAACTACAACAGGAGCTCCAACAACAACAGGCGCTCCTACAACAACTGGCCCTCCAACTACAACAGATGCTCAAACTACAACAGGCACTCCAATTACAACAGGCGCTCCTACAACAACAGGTGCTCCAACTACAACAGGCGCTCCAACTACAACAGGCACTCCTACAACAACAGGTTCTCCAACTACAACAGGCACTCCAACAACAACAGGCGTTCCAACTACAACAGGCGCTCCTACAACAACAGGTGCTCCAACTACAACAGGTGCTCCTACAACAACAGGCGTTCCAACTACAACAGGTGCTCCTACAACAACAGGCGTTCCAACTACAACAGGCACTCCATCAACAACAGGCGTTCCAACAACAACAGGCGCTCCAACTACAACAGGAGCTCCAACAACAACAGGCACTCTAACTACAACAGGTGCTCCTACAACAACAGGCGCTCCTACAACAACAGGCATTCCAACTACAACAGGTGCACTTACAACAACAGGCGTTCCAACTACAACAGGCACTCCATCAACAACAGGCGCTCCAACAACAACAGGCGCTCCAACTACAACAGGTGCTCCAACTACAACAGGTGCTCCAACAACAACAGGTGCTCCAACTACAACAGGTGCTCCTACAACAACAGGCATTCCAACCACAACAGGCACTCCAACTACAACAGGTGCTCCTACAACAACAGGCGCTCCAACAACAACAAGCGGTCCAACTACAACAGGCGCTCCAACAACAACAGGCGCTCCAACAACAACAGATGCTCCAACAACAACAAGCGCTCCAACAACAACCGGCGGTCCAACAACAACAGGCATTCCAACTACAACAGGCACTCCAACGACAACCGGCGGTCCAACAACAACAGGCATTCCAACTACAACAGGCACTCCAACAACAACAGGCACTCCAACAACAACAGGCGCTCCAACTACAACAGGCGCTCCAACTACAACAGGTGCTCCAACTACAACAGGCACTCTAACAACAACAGGCGTTCCAACTACAACAGGCGCTCCTACAACAACAGGTGCTCCAACTACAACAGGTGCTCCTACAACAACAGGCGTTCCAACTACAACAGGCACTCCATCAACAACAGGCGCTCCAACAACAACAGGCGCTCCAACTACAACAGGTGCTCCAACTACAACAGGTGCTCCAACAACAACAGGTGCTCCTACAACAACAGGCGCTCCAACAACAACAGGCACTCCGACAACAACAGGCACTCCAACTACAACAGGCACTCCAACAACAACAGGCACTCCGACAACAACAGGCACTCCAACTACAACAGGCGCTCCAACTACAACAGGTGCTCCTCCAACAACAGGCGCTCCAACAACAACAAGCGGTCCAACTACAACAGGCACTCCATCAACAACAGGCGCTCCAACAACAACAGATGCTCCAACAACAACAAGCGCTCCAACAACAACAGGCGCTCCAACTACAACAGGCGCTCCAACTACAACAGGTGCTCCAACTACAACAGGCACTCTAACAACAACAGGCGTTCCAACTACAACAGGCGCTCCTACAACAACAGGCGCTCCAACTACAACAGGTGCTCCAACTACAACAGGTGCTCCAACAACAACAGGTGCTCCAACTACAACAGGTGCTCCTACAACAACAGGCATTCCAACCACAACAGGTGCTCCAACTACAACAGGCGCTCCTACAACAACAGGTGCTCCAACTACAACAGGCACTCCAACAACAACAGGCGTTCCAACTTCAACAGGCACTCCAACAACAACAGGCGCTCCAACAACAACCGGCGCTCCAACTACAACAGGCGCTCCAACAACAACAGGCGCTCCAACTACAACAGGTGCTCCAACTACAACAGGTGCTCTGACAACAACAGGCACTCCTACAACAACAGGTGCTCCGACAACAACAGGCACTCCAACTACAACGGGCACTCCAACTACAACAGGTGCTCCAACTACAACAGGCGCTCCAACAACAACAGGCGCTCCAACAACAACGGGCACTCCAACTACAACAGGCGCTCCAACTCCAACAGGTGCTCTGACAACAACAGGCACTCCTACAACAACAGGCACTCCTACAACAACAGGTGCTCCGACAACAACAGGCGTTCCAACTACAACAGGCACTCCATCAACAACAGGCGCTCCAACAACAACAGGCGCTCCAACTACAACAGGCACTCCAACTACAACAGGTGCTCCAACAACAACAGGTGCTCCAACTACAACAGGTGCTCCTACAACAACAGGCATTCCAACCACAACAGGCACTCCAACTACAACAGGTGCTCCTACAACAACAGGCGCTCCAACAACAACAAGCGGTCCAACTACAACAGGCGCTCCAACAACAACAGGCGCTCCAACAACAACAGATGCTCCAACAACAACAAGCGCTCCAACAACAACCGGCGGTCCAACAACAACAGGCATTCCAACTACAACAGGCACTCTAACGACAACCGGTGGTCCAACAACAACAGGCATTCCAACTACAACAGGCACTCCAACAACAACAGGCACTCCAACAACAACAGGCGCTCCAACTACAACAGGCGCTCCAACTACAACAGGTGCTCCAACTACAACAGGCACTCTAACAACAACAGGCGTTCCAACTACAACAGGCGCTCCTACAACAACAGGTGCTCCAACTACAACAGGTGCTCCTACAACAACAGGCATTCCAACTACAACAGGCACTCCATCAACAACAGGCGCTCCAACAACAACAGGCGCTCCAACTACAACAGGTGCTCCAACTACAACAGGTGCTCCAACAACAACAGGTGCTCCTACAACAACAGGCGCTCCAACAACAACAGGCACTCCGACAACAACAGGCACTCCAACTACAACAGGCGCTCCAACAACAACAGGCACTCCGACAACAACAGGCACTCCAACTACAACAGGCGCTCCAACTACAACAGGTGCTCCTCCAACAACAGGCGCTCCAACAACAACAAGCGGTCCAACTACAACAGGCACTCCATCAACAACAGGCGCTCCAACAACAGATGCTCCAACAACAACAAGCGCTCCAACAACAACAGGCGCTCCAACTACAACAGGCGCTCCAACTACAACAGGTGCTCCAACTACAACAGGCACTCTAACAACAACAGGCATTCCAACTACAACAGGCGCTCCTACAACAACAGGCGCTCCAAATACAACAGGTGCTCCAACTACAACAGGTGCTCCAACAACAACAGGTGCTCCAACTACAACAGGTGCTCCTACAACAACAGGCATTCCAACCACAACAGGTGCTCCAACTACAACAGGCACTCCAACTACAACAGGTGCTCCAACTACAACAGGCACTCCAACAACAACAGGCGTTCCAACTTCAACAGGCACTCCAACAACAACAGGCGCTCCAACAACAACCGGCGCTCCAACTACAACAGGCGTTCCAACAACAACAGGCGCTCCAACTACAACAGGTGCTCTGACAACAACAGGCACTCCTACAACAACAGGTGCTCCGACAACAACAGGCGCTCCAACTACAACAGGAGCTCCAACAACAACAGGCGCTCCAACAACAACGGGCACTCCAACTACAACAGGCGCTCCAACTCCAACAGGTGCTCTGACAACAACAGGCACTCCTACAACAACAGGCACTCCTACAACAACAGGTGCTCCGACAACAACAGGCACTCCAACTACAACAGGAGCTCCAACAACAACAGGCGCTCCCACAACAACAGGCACTCCAACAACAACAGGCGCTCCAACAACAACCGGCGCTCCAACAACAACGGGCACTCCAACTACAACAGGCGCTCCAACTCCAACAGGTGCTCTGACAACAACAGGCACTCCAACTACAACAGGAGCTCCAACAACAACAGGCGCTCCCACAACAACAGGCACTCCAACAACAACAGGCGCTCCAACAACAACCGGCGCTCCAACTACAACAGGCACTCCAACTACAATGGGCACTCCAACTACAACAGGTGCTCCAACTACAACAGGCGCTCCAACAACAACAGGCGCTCCAACAACGGGCACTCCAACTACAACAGGCGCTCCAACTCCAACAGGTGCTCTGACAACAACAGGCACTCCAACTACAACAGGAGCTCCAACAACAACAGGCGCTCCAACTCCAACAGGTGCTCTGACAACAACGGGCACTCCAACTACAACAGGTGCTCCAACTACAACAGGCGCTCCAACAACAACAGGCGCTCCAACAACAACGGGCACTCCAACTACAACAGGCGCTCCAACTCCAACAGGTGCTCTGACAACAACAGGCACTCCAACTACAACAGGCGCTCCAACTACAACAGGTGCTCTGACAACAACAGGCACTCCTACAACAACAGGTGCTCCGACAACAACAGGCGCTCCAACTACAACAGGAGCTCCAACAACAACAGGCGCTCCAACAACAACAGGCGCTCCAACAACAACGGGCACTCCAACTACAACAGGCGCTCCAACTCCAACAGGTGCTCTGACAACAACAGGCACTCCTACAACAACAGGCACTCCTACAACAACAGGTGCTCCGACAACAACAGGCACTCCAACTACAACAGGAGCTCCAACAACAACAGGCGCTCCCACAACAACAGGCGCTCCAACAACAACAGGCGCTCCAACAACAACCGGCGCTCCAACTACAACAGGCGCTCCAACTACAACAGGTGCTACAACTACAACAGGTGCTCCAACTACAACAGGTGCTCTGACAACAACAGGCACTCCTACAACAACAGGTGCTCCGACAACAACAGGCGCTCCAACTACAACAGGAGCTCCAACAACAACAGGCGCTCCCACAACAACAGGCACTCCAACAACAACAGGCGCTCCAACAACAACCGGCGCTCCAACTACAACAGGCGCTCCAACTACAACAGGCGCTACAACTACAACAGGTGCTCCAACTACAACAGGAGCTCCAACTACAACAGGAGCTCCAACAACAACAGGCGCTCCAACAACAACAGGCACTCCAACTACAACAGGCGCTCCAACTACAACAGGCGCTCCAACAACAACAAGCGCTCCAACTACAACAGGAGCTCCAACAACAACAGGCGCTCCAACAACAACAGATGCTCCAACAACAACAAGCGCTCCAACAACAACAGGCTCTCTAACTACAACAGGCACTCCAACGACAACCGGCGGTCCAACAACAACAGGCATTCCAACTACAACAGGCGCTCCAACAACAACAGGCACTCCAACAACAACAGGTTCTCCAACTACAACAGGCACTCCAACTACAACAGGCGCTCCAAATACAACAGGCGCTCCAACTACAACAGGTGCTCCTACAACAACAGGTGCTCCAACAACAACAGGCATTCTAACTACAACAGGCGCTTCAACTACCACGCTGGCTCCATCGACATTTCCGGCTTCAAGTTCTCTTCCAAGCCGTCCAACAAGTATGTGTTTTTCTTGTGGTGCAGACACAGTATGCACAATACTGCAGGTATTGTGCAATCACAATATGAACATCAGCACTACATTTTTACTTATTGCTCAAACAGTTATTTTTTATCATTATTCTTAGATATGAATTTTGAGGAATTGTAAAGTACAACTTTAATTGCCTCATTTAGCAATACACTTAATATTTCTTAATGCACTTTCCCTACTTTAAAAAAATATATTTATTTCACTGATATCATGTTTTATCAGTGAAATTAGGCAATAATCAGTAACCATGATATCCTGGCATCAATTTCTCAATAAGTAAAGTCCTACATTTTAAGCAAAAGCATAAGTGTTCAATACATTTTTCATGAGATTTCTGACACTTGGATGGATCTTTGGGTTTCAGGGTGCACTCTAATGTAGTTTACCATTCTCATGCAAAATTAATCTTAGTCCATACAGACCTCAGAGCATTGGCAGTACTGGCACTTTCCTTCAATTCTACTGATGATCTCAACAATGCTGAAATTTATACTCCATTTCTGAAAGAGGTAAGTTGACAGCATTTGAAGCTTTTCTGTCAAGAGCATGTAGAGCTGATTGTTGTGAAGCCAGGTCAAAAAAACAGTGAAAGCTTTAATGTACACAAGTTACACATGAAGACCGGCTTAGCTACATATGAAGTGTCTTCCTCAAGCTTGTATCTGTGTGAGCCCAACCTATGAAATGTGGTGTGATAAGAAGCGGCACCTGGCATGGTATGGACACCCTTTGCTTGTCTGTGCTCTTCCCATTTGATTCTGGAGGTTCCAGCAATGAGTCTTTCGGGGTTCCCCCCAGGTATTAATACCGCCGCAGAATTCACAATCCCTTCCGCAAACATTGGATTTTGTATTATTTGAATATCCTAGGCTACCACATACAGGCACTTTTTTCTATATAGTCTATAGGTTAGTGACAACGTGTAGAATTTATTGACTTGCGCAATCTGATGCAATCACTGTAAATATTCAGCCTAACTCAAACCATTTTCAACATGGGCAGCGCTGTGAGCTGTGCGCTCCTCGCCATGAAAATAGCGAAATTCAGTAGCCATGCCCAGTGCGCCATGCGCTGTGATATTGACTGCGATGGCTCGCCACGCACCTTGCGTCGGCCGGAAAATAGAGCCCTGTGTGTCACATTGAAGTGACAAATCGCAATCATTTATAGTGGAAATATTTAGCATTTCAGCTGTGTCCATCCATCCATCATCTAACTCGCTTATTCCTGGTCAGGGGTCCATGGACAGGTCGCCAATCCATTGCAGGGCACACACACCATTCACTCACACACTCATACCTATGGGCAATTTAAAGTCTCCAATTGGCCTAACCTGCATGTCTTTGGACTGTGGGAGGAAACCAGAGTACCCACGCAGACACGGGAAGAACATGCAAACTCCAAACAGAAAGGCCCTTGGCCAGGATTCAAACTGGGTACCTTCCTGTTGTGCCACTGCACCACCATGCCGCCCCAATTCAGCTGTGTTACACTTAAAAAATTAAAAAATGAGTAGACTATGGGATCGATTTACTAAAGGTTTGCGTGTACAAAATTGTGTGTAAAACTGCTACCATCCGCAAAAAATCTGCCAAAGTCATCAACGAGGTGCAATAAGGACTGCGCGTGTTAAAACTGAAAGATGGATGAACATGCGTTTTAAGCCTGAATAATAATCTAATGGTTTCTTAGTTGATCACCTGCAAAGTGTGAAATGATAACAAAATAATGCCCTTATTTGTTTGAACAATTGTCTGCATCAAGTGCATTGGGTGAATGAAAAGCACATCATGAATAAAATGTATGATTATTATTATTATTTGGATCCTTTTTATTTGACTATAAACCTGGTTCTGAGAGCCGAGACATTATTTTGTTCCCAAAATTGTTTTATTATTTTTTTTTATTATTGTACATTTACAAATAAATTATACAATTTCACTTGTTTTGCTTAACTTTATTGACCCAAAAGCATACAGTCCAACAATGGGGCAAATACATGTAGAGGATAGGATCGGTTTGTAAGATTCAATATTTATTTTAATGAATCCCCCTTTCTCTAGTGCAAATGATTGTGTTTTGGTATAAAGATAATTAATTGGACAGTGACACATTCTTTGTTATTTTGGTTCTGTACTCTAGCACTTTTAGTTTTAATGGATACAATGACAATGAAGTGCAGACTCTCAGCTTTAATTTGAGGGTATTTGCATCAATAAGATTAACCGTTTAGTAATTATAGAACCTTTTGTTCATAGCCCCCCCCCCACCATTTTCAGGCATCAGAAAATATTGGACAGTTTAACATAATGTAGAATAAAGTAATTATTTAATATTTGCTCTTATATTTTTTGCATGCCATGACTTCCTGATGTCTGTGACCCAACAATATAAAAAGACTCTTGATATCTTATTTTCTGGTGCTCTTACAAGCGATACTATAACTTCTCTGAATTTGAATGGATCTCTATGGGAATTGGGGGGTGAGACTAGATTTAGCTGTAAATTATGCTAGAACAGTATGGAATACATGGTTGGCTAAACGGCTGTAAGTCATTAAAGGTATGAGGTATCAAACAAGCCTCAAACCATCACTCCGCTGCCAGATATGCAGTAGATATGGATAGATCACTTTAAGGGTTGTTTCACCGGACACATTTTCCTATTGAACTCTATGGAAAAATAGGTCAGGAGAAGAAACCCTTCAAGTTATCCATCCATATCTACTGCATATCTGGAAGCAAAGTGATGATTTAAGGCTTGTTACATCAGACCCTTGTTGACTTAGAGCCATTTAGCTAAATGGCAAATGCAATTAGGAAAAATAGATACAAAGGCCAAACCTTAGGCTTACCAAAATCAACTGTTTTGAACGGTTAAGAATTGAGCACTGGCGAGCTCAGTAATTCCAAAGGGCTTGGTAGGCCAAGGAAGACCTCTACAGAAATACAGAGGCTAACACTGCAAGATGCAAACCACTCGAGAAGATACTCAGTATGGGTCACAGACATCAAGTAGCCATTGCATGCAAAGGATATGTGACAAAGTACTAAAAATGACTATTTTCATTTACAGAACATTAATATGTCCCAAATGTTACGGTGCCATAAAAATTTTTATAAAAAGTGCTGTAATTTATACATGGTGAAACTAATATGTATACAAATACCCTTTAATAAAAGCTGTGAATCTTTACTTTAACCACATGTGAATTGTCTGATTACAAATCTACGGAGCCCCTAAAGGGACATACAAAAAATCTCTGAGTGCGGGATAAAGATCTTGTGCGCACGAGGCGGCAGTGTAGTATAATGGTTAAGAAACTGGCCTTATAACCAAAAGGTTGCAGGTTTGATTCCCATGTAGGACACTGCTGTTGTACCCTTGAGCAAGGTACTTAACCTGAATCACTTCAGTATATATTCAGCTGTGTAAATGGATAATGTGTTTAAAAAAAAGTTCTGTATAAGAGCGTCTGCTAAATGCCTGTAATGTAATGTAACGCTCACAAGATAATGAAAACTTGCACGTTCAAAATAGGCTAAACTGTTTAAAGAGAGATAGGCTCTCATTTGTGTTGATCTGTGGTCTAGTTGGTAAGGCGTAAATAACTTGCGATGTGATTTTTTTAAGTAATCATTTCAATACTATGCCCACATTAATTATTCATAGTCTATTAGTGTGAGATCGGCCGTTATCCCCAGTCCACCTTTTCCTTTAGTTTCTTTTGTTTCCCATTCCTCATGTTCATGTCATGTTTTTCAGTTTACCCTGTTCGTCTCATTTCTGTGTTTGTGCAGGCTGGGCGTGGTTCCCCGTTTTACTCCTTGTTTTCGCCCCCTTAGCATCAGCCTATCCCTCTCCCCCTCTGCTCACATTCTACACACACCTTAATTATTCTGAGTTTGTCTCCGAGTCCTGCATATGGGTCCATACCAGTGTTCTAACACATCACAAAACGAACTGGCCAGCATGGACCCAGCGGACTAGGAGCAACTCCAACATGCCCTCGCCTGCCAGGGGTCCATCATCAGCCAGCACAACCAGCAGCTGGTTGACGTTTAGGCCAGAGAGCCCCGCATTCCCCATTCAGAGCGCTACCTGGGCGATTTGGGGAAATGTTGGGGCTTCCTCGTGCAGTGCGATCTTGTGTTCAAACTACAACCCAGTTTCTACGGTTCAGACCAGAGCAAGATCGCTTTCGTGATAGGGAGGCAGCGTGCGGGATTTGGCTACCGCGGTGTGTGATAACCAGCTGCCTGCCAGTTCTACCTCCGCCAGGGGTCCCGTAGTGCCGTGGAATATGCCGTGGAGTTCGGCACCCTGGCCGCGGAGTCCGGATGGAATGACGCCGCACTCCAGGGGGTCTTCCTGAATGGTTTGAGGGAGGGGCTTAAGGACGAGTTAGCGGTCTGGGGCGACTCCAGCTCCTTGGACGGCCTGATCTCACTTGCTATCTCCCTAGACAACCAGATACGGTCCCGGATGAGGGACAAGATGGGTCGCTACGGTCTTTCCACCCAGCTTCCCCGTTCAAGCCGGGGCTTCTCGCCTCAACCTTTGGGTTTTTCTACCTACACTGTCCCGGATTCGCCCGATGAGGGGCCCATGCAGTTGGGGAGAACCCGGAGAAGACGGGTCGCTAGGTGGAAAGCTGGTCTTTCCACCCAGCTTCCCTGTTCAAGCCCGGGCTTCTCGCCTCGACCTTTGAGTGGCCTTAACCCACCTCCCATAAACAACTGCAGAAATTTCTGGGGTTCGCAAACTTCTACAAATGGTTTATCCGTAGCTACAGCTAAGTCGCCGTCCCTCACACTAACCTCACCTCCACCTCTGTTCCATTTGTTTGGCTAAATCTGCTTTTTCTGCACTCATGTCCAGATTCAGCTCCGCATCTATTGTGACCCATTCGGACCCGAGCCGCCAATTTGTGGTGAAGGTGGACACTTCCGATTCTGGAGTGGGGGCCATTTTATTGCAGCATTCCAGTGTGGACCAGAAGCTCCACCCTTGCGCCTACCTCTTCCGCCAGCTGTCCCCCACAGAACGGAACTACGATGTTGGCAACCTGGAGCTGCTTCCAGTCAAGCTCGCCTTGGAGGAGTGGAGGCATTGGCTGCAGGGGCCGGAGCTCCCCATCATCAGTGCAAAAGTATCTGGAGGCAGGCACGCACCACCACCAGTACCCGACAGTAGGTCAATCTCCACCGTTCCACAGCCCCCCAGTACGCCCTGGGACAACAGGTCTGACTCTCCACTTCCTCCATTCTCCTGCAATCCACCTCCAAGAAATTTCAGCCCCGGTTCATTGGTCCCTACCTCATCATCTCCATTATCAACCCCTCCGCCATCTAGCTGAAACTTCCACCAGCCCTCAGAATTCACCCCACCTTTCACATTTCACAAATCAAGCCCATCTCCTCCAGCCCGCTCAGCCCTCCTGCCGAGCCCCCTCCACCCCCCCAGATCATCGACAACGTTGTTAGCAATCAATATATTGCTTTTCGTGGTCAAGGAGGTAGATCAAAGATACTCTTCAATTCAATTCGAATGGTTAAAACACTTTGTCTTTATTGTGTCAGCTCCAGGTCTTTACAGAATAACACAATGGGTTAATACATCTGTGGTCCTCTGGAAGCGCGCTGGAAGCGCGCTCGCGCGTGCACGCTCTCGCTCGTGGGACCCCCCATCTCTGCTACTGTGGTGCTTATATACTGTAAAGTGAAAGTTAGTTCATCACTGGGCGTATAATTCAAACCAATCAAACCTTTAGAATTACTCATGTTCAGCTCATGGCTTGTATTTTTCCACAGAGTTTGCTAGGATAGAATCTTATCTTTTGTAGCAAACCCTTTTTTCTGAGGAATGTTTTCACAGGACATCTTCTACAGCCCCCCTTCTCAGAACTCTCATAACACAGGCCCAAGGTCACCCATTCTAAACTCCACTACCACAGACAAGTTTATATATTCTATTTACAACCTGTATTTTTATAGGATTAAATGTCAGAATCCCACAACGTGCCCGCCTACACCGCTCGCCATATTCTGGATATCCACCGCAAGGGGCGCTGATACCAGTACCTGGTGGACTGGGAGGGCTACAAGCCCGAGGATCGGATTTGGATCTCCCACCAGCTCATCCTCGACCCCTTCCTCATTCGAGACTTTCACCGGGCACACCCTCAGAAGATCCGGCCCGGTGGCACACCAGGAGGCGTTCGTTGAGGGGCGTACTGTGAGATCCGTCGTTTCCCCCCAGTCTACCTTTTCCTTTTGATTTTCTTGTTTCCAATTTTTCATGTTCATGTCGTGTTTTTTAGTTTACCCTGTTCGTCTCATTTCTGTGTTTGTGCAGGCTGGGCGTGGTTCCCCCGTTTTACTCCTTGTTTTCGCCCCCATCTGTTTGTTACTCACGTGTTTAACCTGCTTGTTTTGTTCTCTGTCTTCGCTTCAGTCCGTCCAGCCTGCTTCCCGTTTCTGATCGCTCCTGCTCTGTCACCTATCAGCCCTCTTAATTTTGCCAACCCCGTTTCCAGTCCTTCACCTCAGCATCCCCTGTTCGTTCACTCTTTTTGTTCCTTTTTAATAAATTACTTTGTGCGGAGTCTTTGCCTGAGTTTGTCTCCGAGTCCTACATTTGGGTCTATACCAGTTTTATAACACGCCACAATTATGCCTCATGTACACAGCCTTTTAACACATTTAGGGCTATTACAGACAGCTGTTGTGGTAGTTACTGTCGTCAGCTGTAGCCAAACGACTGTGAACATGCACACAAAACAGGGCAATTGACACAATGGGGTGGTAAGAATATATTTGACAACAAAGTTACATCGTGTTCCACTGGCTTTGAAATCACTCTGTAATGGGTTTTTATGTGGCGGATATTCAAACGCGAATGTGGGGGAATCAGAACAAGTCAGCTCACATCAGTGAGGACCAATAAAAAGGAGAAAAACAAGAAAAGAAAAGAAAGAAAAAAAAAGGAAACAAATTCCTTGTGGCTAAACAGCCAAAACAAAATCAACCCACTAAGATAGGACGAACTCGAGAACGAGTGTAATTTGGCTACATAAGCTCAGGGCCGGAAGAGTGTAAAACCAAAACAAACGAACAAAGAAAAACTGTCTCCGTGAGAACAGCAACGGACAAAATAAATAGCGCAGAACACTTACAAGAGGAATAATATCTATACCTGAAAATAGCTAAATAGCAAGTCCCTCATGAACATAAACAGCGTTTAATATCACAAGGTCTTTAGTACCTGGCTATACCTGGCTCAATGCAATGTCAAATGATAAACAAGCACCGGGGAAGCGGAAGTGAGGAACTTAAATACCCCGCAGGTAGAAGCACAGGTGAAAATAATAATGAGGTAAGCAAACCCCGGAACGGAACGTGGAAAAAAATCTGATTGATTCACAATCGGGAAACCAGGACGAGAACCGCAAAAGAAAAGAAAAAGCCACGAACCATGACACACTCATTGAAATGTATTAAATTAATTAAAATAAATAGGCTCCACTTTAAATGGATTCACTGATTATATTACACCAATTAGAGTATATGCAACTCTAACACATTAGTAGGCTACACAGGATGATTACAACTTCAAGAATGTTCTGACCAATGTCAGTGAACGTCAGGCTAGTAAACCCGTGAAGAGAAGTGTAGTCTAAGTAACTAGTTAGGCGAATATACGGACTCTATGCAATTTATAGTTAACATGTTTATACTGTACCACTTCACTAGTTAACTATACTGCTTTAATTGGCAACGCATTAGGCTTAAGAGGCCACTAAAGGCTGACTAGTTAGCTGTGGTGCCACTAGTCGTCACTGTGGTGCAACTTATAAGGTTTCTGGTGTAACGTATCCGAGAATAAAAGTGCAACTAGTGGCTCAAAATTCATGACTAGCAAGGTGCCAATCTTTGATATCAAAACGGTTTCATTGCATGTTCACGGTCGTTTGGTTACAGCTGACGACAGCAACTAGCCTACCACAATAGCTGTCTGTAATAGCCCTAAATGTGTTAAAAGACTTTGTAAATGAAGCCTATAGTAGCCTAACTTATTAATAATTAATGTGGGAATAGTATTTAAATATGCAATTATTTAAAAGATTATTTAATGCCCTGCTGTTGTAGCTAACGGAATTAGGTAATTTGCCATTTAAGATAAAAAAATGAATATCTCAGAGACAAGGATTTGAACCGGCCAACCATGTATTATGAGGCAGACAACATACCCACTAGACCACAGATCTGCACAAGTGAGCATGTCTATTTAAATGTTTTAGCATATTTCAAACGCGCAAGTTTTCATTATGTCGTGTGCACAACTTTTTTTAATCTCATG
This sequence comes from Ilyophis sp. 1 JC-2022, assembly GCA_022702515.1. NCBI lineage: Eukaryota > Metazoa > Chordata > Actinopteri > Anguilliformes > Synaphobranchidae > Ilyophis > Ilyophis sp. 1 JC-2022. Next base: position 27,051,681 of record CM040403.1, read on the forward strand.
CTCACAAGATTTGTATCTCGCGAGCACAACTTTTTTATCTCGTGCTCACAAGATTTTTATCTCGTGCTAATTATCCAAATAAAAAGTTTTTGCATGTCCCTTTAGGGGCTCTGTATAAATCAAAAAAATTGTAGAGTACACAAAATGTCTTTGTCCCAGACATTATGGAGGGCACTCTATATCAAATTGGGGAGAAAAGAGTGTTAAAAGGCCAAAAACTTCAAAAAGGATACAAATTGTATAATAGAAAACAATTCATACTCAACAAGGTTTGCCACTGATTTGACTCCATATATTTGAACTTACTTCATGGCAGTACTTTTCTCTTTTTTTTTCAGGGTGAAGAGATTCTTCAACGACATCTGAATGGAACCATTATGATTAGGGTGAAATCCATCAGAAGAAAATGTATGTTACCCACACCGGCCAAGAACCAAAATAACATACATGACCACTAACAAAAACGAAACCTATTGATCCACCTCAGTCTTAAATTAATCAATTGAAAAATATTACATCTTTAGGTAATTGTTTGCAATATAGCACACTTAGGGGTCGATTTTACTAAGATTCCAAATAATCAAAAAAACTGTTGAAACCCCTCATGGGCGGGAATTCATAGCAACTTTTTGGAAATTGAGGCCGTGCTTCAGGCATTGGCCTATTTCCTCCCAGTGGTCTGAGGTGGACACATCCTGGTTCAGTAGGCCCTGGCAATGTGGCAGCCGATTAGCTGTACATGGACCCAGAGCCTGCTAAGGAAATCGAACCTGGGGATTTACAGCCTGCACATTTAGTCCCTGGATGGATGTAGCTGCGCCCTTGAAATCCCCCTCTACAAGGGCACTTTATGCTTGGAAGTGGGGCAGGTTCAGCTGCTGGTGCCACGCAAAAAGGTCTGACCCATCTAATGTGGCATTCCAGTCGCTTTAGAGTTCCTTCAGTCCCTCTTTACAGAGGAGTTGGCAGAGCCTACGCTGAGAGGTTACTTGGCAACCTTTCTGACTGCCATGAGCGTATCAATAGCCTGAAAGTGGGATCACACCATCTTGACAGTCAGTTCCTCCAGTGCATTTTAGCAGAAAAAGCAGGTATTGATACACTGAATTGATAAAATGACGGCTGTCATTGTAACAAGACAAGTACGGGTGTGTTTGGAATATCCATAACTGAACGTTCTGAACTATTGTATAAGAATGGGGGCTAATTTACTGGCCCATTCTAGCTAACATTCAAAATAAACAAGAAGATAATTGCCTGCATCATGAAAAGTAAGAATTTTTTTTTAAACTATGAAGCTGTCACGGTTTCTCAGGTTGCCGTTCATTCTCAGCTGAATTTGTTTTTGCAGCTATGGTCCGGCGTCCTCGCCGGGTTTTCTCCGCTACCTGGCACTCAGTATCTTCACCTGTTCAGATGTTTAAGCCCTGCATCTTCCTATTTTGGCGCTTCTGTGTTGTCATTGTTTCATTGCCACAAAGCCGGTAAGGTATAGGTACAGGCGACCACTTCACTTTATTGCTCTGCTTTAAACTAACGCGGGACTTACTTCTAGTTTGCATTAGAGTTCTTTTGTAGGATTTGTTTTCTCTTTAGCTATTTCTGTTCCTTGCTCTGGTCTCCTTAATGTACTCGCTGAGCCAGTCACCTTCGTTGCCATTTTCTTTTCACCTTTTTATTTATTTCTCTCTCGTATTGAGAGCGAGTGGTATTTTTTTTTCATCCCTTGTACTACTGGAGTCTACGATGCTTTCCTCACATTGATAGGACTATTACGACGTGATGTTTCATTCGTAATATCTCAGATTCTCCTGAATGTGTTCAAATGCTTTTGCCATCATACACATGGCCCTACTTTAATGTGTCCCTACTACATCAACTGCAGCTCCCACAACATCTACCACTTCTGAGGCTCCTTCCACTGGATCCACCTTGCCTGGAGCTACCACAACAAGTCCCAGTTCAGTCGTAATTCTAGAAGTGACCCTGACAGTTCCATTCGTGCCTGCACTGGAAAACAACCAGTCACCTGAATTTCAAGATTTAGCAGCAACAGTTGTTGCATTCGTAAGTCAACGGTTGATTATTGCATGCATTTTTTTAGATATCTGGGTAGGAATATTGTGCAGATTGTTTCACCAGAATTGCAATCAATATTTTTCATAATTGAACACCATTCAGTTTGAGTTCACATGAAGTATTCTACCTTCCTGAAATGATTCACTGTTAGCTCTTCTCAAACAGCAACTTTACTTTGTATTAGTTTTGTCTCTGAAGCTAAGCCAACATTCAGTACTACACCATTTTACTCAACAAAAAAAAAAGAAAATAATCTAAGGCTGTAAAGACTATAACTTGGCTTGTTACACATGAAAACAGACCCAGAAATACACATCATAATAGGGGGCATATCCTGACAAAGCCAGCCACTGAACAACAAATGACAGAGATTCTACTGTTTTATATAAATAATCTCAGTTGGACATCATATGTATATTTGAAAGTTGTATGCACGTGTAGAGTACTACCAATCATCTTTCTGAAACACCTCTTCAGAAGTGTGATAATGCCTTTCTTTTTTTTTTGCAGTTTGATGCAATTTTCAGGATACAGTTTGAGTTTATTTTCATCGGGACTCGTGTGAGATCATTCACGTAAGATAACAAACGTTTAAAATAAACATTTTTTTACTGTCATCGCAATGATCTTGCAATTTAAAAAAAATGTTCTTCAGACATCAAACTGGTGAAATTTGATAAAGTATTTAATTTAACAGGGATTTTGTATATTTGTCAAATATATTGTTTTATCAGCAGAATTTAACTATCAGTATATTAGCCACTGCAGAATTCCATGAATAAAGTGCATTAATTGTATTATGTATGTTCCTGAACTGTAGAAATTCAAGGATGTTTCACATTCCAACTGCATATCATGCCCTTAGTTCACGTTCCTTGGCATTCTATTAAAGTTTATATGGCCCCTTTTGATTTGTTTGTTAAAGTGCCAGACAAGAAGGGACAGCTGTGGAGGTGGAGCTGATTTTCAACGAGACCGGTACTGAAGCACTGCCCAGCAATGAGGATGTTGTGGAGACCTTAGTAACCGCAGTGACAAACCCCAATTCCACGATAACAAGTGAATTCAATGTTACTCTGGTCACTAATTCCATCAGGGTGATAAGTAAGTTTTCTTATTCTATTATCTATTCATATGTGCATTAAAGTCTCCATGTAACCATTTGAGTTAATGTGTCGCTGTTCAATATGCTTTCCTCACATTGATAGGACTATTACGACGTGATGTTTAATTAGTAATATCTCAGATTGTCCTGAATGTGTTCAAATGCTTTTGCCATCATACACATGGCCCTACTTTAATGTGTCCCTACTACATCAACTGCAGCTCCCACAACATCTACCACTTCTGAGGCTCCTTCCTCTGGATCCACCTTGCCTGGAGCTACCACAACAAGTCCCAGTTCAGTCGTAATTCTAGAAGTGACCCTGACGGTTCCATTCGTGCCTGCACTGGAAAACAACCAGTCATCTGAATTTCAAGATTTAGCAGCAACAGTTGTTAGATTCGTAAGTCAACGGTTGATTATTTCATGCAAATTTTTAGATATCTAGTTTTTCTAGAATCCTTTTTTTCTTTTGAATTGTACATTGCACATGCAGAAATGTCAGGCAAAAATCATAAAACTCTTTCTATTTGAAATACATACATATGTATGCAGACTTTTTATTATATGTGTCGCAAATATAAAAAGTGACTCCAAACATTTACTTACTGAGTCTTCTATGGACCACTAATCTTACATTCACAAATGTGACTTGACACTTTTAGTCTTAGGGGCATATGATAAAATTGCCAGCCACTGAACAACAAATGACAGAGATTTTACTGTCTTATATACATAATCTCAGTTAGACATCAAATGTATATTTTAAAGTCCTGTGCATGTGTAGAGTACTACCAATCATCTTTCTGAAACACCTCTTCAGAAGTGTGATAATGCCTTTCTTTTTTTTTTGCAGTTTGATGCAATTTTCAGGATACAGTTTGAGTTTGTTTTCATCGGGACTCGTGTGAGATTATTCACGTAAGATGACAAACGTTTAAAATAAACATTTTTTTACTGTCATCGCAATGATCTTGCAATTTAAAAAAAATGTTCTTCAGACATCAAACTGGTGAAATTTGATAAAGTATTTAATTTAACAGGGATTTTGTATATTTGTCAAATATATTGTTTTATCAGCAGAATTTAACTATCAGTATATTAGCCACTGCAGAATTCCATGAATAAAGTGCATTAATTGTATTATGTATGTTCCTGAACTGTAGAAATTCAAGGATGTTTCACATTCCAACTGCATATCATGCCCTTAGTTCACGTTCCTTGGCATTCTATTAAAGTTTTATATGGCCCCTTTTGATTTGTTTGTTAAAGTGCCAGACAAGAAGGGACAGCTGTGGAGGTGGAGCTGATTTTCAACGAGACCGGTACTGAAGCACTGCCCAGCAATGAGGATGTTGTGGAGACCTTAGTAACCGCAGTGACAAACCTCAATTCCACGATAACAAGTGAATTCAATGTTACTCTGGTCACTAATTCCATCAGGGTGATAAGTAAGTTTTCTTATTCTATTATCTATTCATATGTGCATTAAAGTCTCCATGTAACCATTTGAGTTAATGTGTCGCTGTTCAATATGCTTTCCTCACATTGATAGGACTATTACGACGTGATGTTTAATTAGTAATATCTCAGATTGTCCTGAATGTGTTCAAATGCTTTTGCCATCATACACATGGCCCTACTTTAATGTGTCCCTACTACATCAACTGCAGCTCCCACAACATCTACCACTTCTGAGGCTCCTTCCTCTGGATCCACCTTGCCTGGAGCTACCACAACAAGTCCCAGTTCAGTCGTAATTCTAGAAGTGACCCTGACGGTTCCATTCGTGCCTGCACTGGAAAACAACCAGTCATCTGAATTTCAAGATTTAGCAGCAACAGTTGTTAGATTCGTAAGTCAACGGTTGATTATTTCATGCAAATTTTTAGATATCTAGTTTTTCTAGAATCCTTTTTTTCTTTTGAATTGTACATTGCACATGCAGAAATGTCAGGCAAAAATCATAAAACTCTTTCTATTTGAAATACATACATATGTATGCAGACTTTTTATTATATGTGTCGCAAATATAAAAAGTGACTCCAAACATTTACTTACTGAGTCTTCTATGGACCACTAATCTTACATTCACAAATGTGACTTGACACTTTTAGTCTTAGGGGCATATGATAAAATTGCCAGCCACTGAACAACAAATGACAGAGATTTTACTGTCTTATATACATAATCTCAGTTAGACATCAAATGTATATTTTAAAGTCCTGTGCATGTGTAGAGTACTACCAATCATCTTTCTGAAACACCTCTTCAGAAGTGTGATAATGCCTTTCTTTTTTTTTTGCAGTTTGATGCAATTTTCAGGATACAGTTTGAGTTTGTTTTCATCGGGACGCGTGTGAGATTATTCACGTAAGATGACAAACGTTTAAAATAAACATTTTTTTACTGTCATCGCAATGATCTTGCAATTTAAAAAAAATGTTCTTCAGACATCAAACTGGTGAAATTTGATAAAGTATTTAATTTAACAGGGATTTTGTATATTTGTCAAATATATTGTTTTATCAGCAGAATTTAACTATCAGTATATTAGCCACTGCAGAATTCCATGAATAAAGTGCATTAATTGTATTATGTATGTTCCTGAACTGTAGAAATTCAAGGATGTTTCACATTCCAACTGCATATCATGCCCTTAGTTCACGTTCCTTGGCATTCTATTAAAGTTTTATATGGCCCCTTTTGATTTGTTTGTTAAAGTGCCAGACAAGAAGGGACAGCTGTGGAGGTGGAGCTGATTTTCAACGAGACCGGTACTGAAGCACTGCCCAGCAATGAGGATGTTGTGGAGACCTTAGTAACCGCAGTGACAAACCCCAATTCCACGATAACAAGTGAATTCAATGTTACTCTGGTCACTAATTCCATCAGGGTGATAAGTAAGTTTTCTTATTCTATTATCTATTCATATGTGCATTAAAGTCTCCATGTAACCATTTGAGTTAATGTGTCGCTGTTCAATATGCTTTCCTCACATTGATAGGACTATTACGACGTGATGTTTAATTAGTAATATCTCAGATTGTCCTGAATGTGTTCAAATGCTTTTGCCATCATACACATGGCCCTACTTTAATGTGTCCCTACTACATCAACTGCAGCTCCCACAACATCTACCACTTCTGAGGCTCCTTCCTCTGGATCCACCTTGCCTGGAGCTACAACAAGTCCCAGTTCAGTCGTAATTCTAGAAGTGACCCTGACGGTTCCATTCGTGCCTGCACTGGAAAACAACCAGTCATCTGAATTTCAAGATTTAGCAGCAACAGTTGTTAGATTCGTAAGTCAACGGTTGATTATTTCATGCAAATTTTTAGATATCTAGTTTTTCTAGAATCCTTTTTTTCTTTTGAATTGTACATTGCACATGCAGAAATGTCAGGCAAAAATCATAAAACTCTTTCTATTTGAAATACATACATATGTATGCAGACTTTTTATTATATGTGTCGCAAATATAAAAAGTGACTCCAAACATTTACTTACTGAGTCTTCTATGGACCACTAATCTTACATTCACAAATGTGACTTGACACTTTTAGTCTTAGGGGCATATGATAAAATTGCCAGCCACTGAACAACAAATGACAGAGATTTTACTGTCTTATATACATAATCTCAGTTAGACATCAAATGTATATTTTAAAGTCCTGTGCATGTGTAGAGTACTACCAATCATCTTTCTGAAACACCTCTTCAGAAGTGTGATAATGCCTTTCTTTTTTTTTTGCAGTTTGATGCAATTTTCAGGATACAGTTTGAGTTTGTTTTCATCGGGACTCGTGTGAGATCATTCACGTAAGATGACAAACGTTTAAAATAAACATTTTTTTACTGTCATCGCAATGATCTTGCAATTTAAAAAAAATGTTCTTCAGACATCAAACTGGTGAAATTTGATAAAGTATTTAATTTAACAGGGATTTTGTATATTTGTCAAATATATTGTTTTATCAGCAGAATTTAACTATCAGTATATTAGCCACTGCAGAATTCCATGAATAAAGTGCATTAATTGTATTATGTATGTTCCTGAACTGTAGAAATTCAAGGATGTTTCACATTCCAACTGCATATCATGCCCTTAGTTCACGTTCCTTGGCATTCTATTAAAGTTTTATATGGCCCCTTTTGATTTGTTTGTTAAAGTGCCAGACAAGAAGGGACAGCTGTGGAGGTGGAGCTGATTTTCAACGAGACCGGTACTGAAGCACTGCCCAGCAATGAGGATGTTGTGGAGACCTTAGTAACCGCAGTGACAAACCCCAATTCCACGATAACAAGTGAATTCAATGTTACTCTGGTCACTAATTCCATCAGGGTGATAAGTAAGTTTTCTTATTCTATTATCTATTCATATGTGCATTAAAGTCTCCATGTAACCATTTGAGTTAATGTGTCGCTGTTCAATATGCTTTCCTCACATTGATAGGACTATTACGACGTGATGTTTAATTAGTAATATCTCAGATTGTCCTGAATGTGTTCAAATGCTTTTGCCATCATACACATGGCCCTACTTTAATGTGTCCCTACTACATCAACTGCAGCTCCCACAACATCTACCACTTCTGAGGCTCCTTCCTCTGGATCCACCTTGCCTGGAGCTACCACAACAAGTCCCAGTTCAGTCGTAATTCTAGAAGTGACCCTGACGGTTCCATTCGTGCCTGCACTGGAAAACAACCAGTCATCTGAATTTCAAGATTTAGCAGCAACAGTTGTTAGATTCGTAAGTCAACGGTTGATTATTTCATGCTAATTTTTAGATATCTAGTTTTTCTAGAATCCTTTTTTTCTTTTGAATTGTACATTGCACATGCAGAAATGTCAGGCAAAAATCATAAAACTCTTTCTATTTGAAATACATACATATGTATGCAGACTTTTTATTATATGTGTCGCAAATATAAAAAGTGACTCCAAACATTTACTTACTGAGTCTTCTATGGACCACTAATCTTACATTCACAAATGTGACTTGACACTTTTAGTCTTAGGTATGATAAAATTGCCAGCCACTGAACAACAAATGACAGAGATTTTACTGTCTTATATACATAATCTCAGTTAGACATCAAATGTATATTTTAAAGTCCTGTGCATGTGTAGAGTACTACCAATCATCTTTCTGAAACACCTCTTCAGAAGTGTGATAATGCCTTTCTTTTTTTTTTGCAGTTTGATGCAATTTTCAGGATACAGTTTGAGTTTGTTTTCATCGGGACTCGTGTGAGATTATTCACGTAAGATGACAAACGTTTAAAATAAACATTTTTTTACTGTCATCGCAATGATCTTGCAATTTAAAAAAAATGTTCTTCAGACATCAAACTGGTGAAATTTGATAAAGTATTTAATTTAACAGGGATTTTGTATATTTGTCAAATATATTGTTTTATCAGCAGAATTTAACTATCAGTATATTAGCCACTGCAGAATTCCATGAATAAAGTGCATTAATTGTATTATGTATGTTCCTGAACTGTAGAAATTCAAGGATGTTTCACATTCCAACTGCATATCATGCCCTTAGTTCACGTTCCTTGGCATTCTATTAAAGTTTTATATGGCCCCTTTTGATTTGTTTGTTAAAGTGCCAGACAAGAAGGGACAGCTGTGGAGGTGGAGCTGATTTTCAACGAGACCGGTACTGAAGCACTGCCCAGCAATGAGGATGTTGTGGAGACCTTAGTAACCGCAGTGACAAACCCCAATTCCACGATAACAAGTGAATTCAATGTTACTCTGGTCACTAATTCCATCAGGGTGATAAGTAAGTTTTCTTATTCTATTATCTATTCATATGTGCATTAAAGTCTCCATGTAACCATTTGAGTTAATGTGTCGCTGTTCAATATGCTTTCCTCACATTGATAGGACTATTACGACGTGATGTTTAATTAGTAATATCTCAGATTGTCCTGAATGTGTTCAAATGCTTTTGCCATCATACACATGGCCCTACTTTAATGTGTCCCTACTACATCAACTGCAGCTCCCACAACATCTACCACTTCTGAGGCTCCTTCCTCTGGATCCACCTTGCCTGGAGCTACCACAACAAGTCCCAGTTCAGTCGTAATTCTAGAAGTGACCCTGACGGTTCCATTCGTGCCTGCACTGGAAAACAACCAGTCATCTGAATTTCAAGATTTAGCAGCAACAGTTGTTAGATTCGTAAGTCAACGGTTGATTATTTCATGCTAATTTTTAGATATCTAGTTTTTCTAGAATCCTTTTTTTCTTTTGAATTGTACATTGCACATGCAGAAATGTCAGGCAAAAATCATAAAACTCTTTCTATTTGAAATACATACATATGTATGCAGACTTTTTATTATATGTGTCGCAAATATAAAAAGTGACTCCAAACATTTACTTACTGAGTCTTCTATGGACCACTAATCTTACATTCACAAATGTGACTTGACACTTTTAGTCTTAGGTATGATAAAATTGCCAGCCACTGAACAACAAATGACAGAGATTTTACTGTCTTATATACATAATCTCAGTTAGACATCAAATGTATATTTTAAAGTCCTGTGCATGTGTAGAGTACTACCAATCATCTTTCTGAAACACCTCTTCAGAAGTGTGATAATGCCTTTCTTTTTTTTTTGCAGTTTGATGCAATTTTCAGGATACAGTTTGAGTTTGTTTTCATCGGGACTCGTGTGAGATTATTCACGTAAGATGACAAACGTTTAAAATAAACATTTTTTTACTGTCATCGCAATGATCTTGCAATTTAAAAAAAATGTTCTTCAGACATCAAACTGGTGAAATTTGATAAAGTATTTAATTTAACAGGGATTTTGTATATTTGTCAAATATATTGTTTTATCAGCAGAATTTAACTATCAGTATATTAGCCACTGCAGAATTCCATGAATAAAGTGCATTAATTGTATTATGTATGTTCCTGAACTGTAGAAATTCAAGGATGTTTCACATTCCAACTGCATATCATGCCCTTAGTTCACGTTCCTTGGCATTCTATTAAAGTTTTATATGGCCCCTTTTGATTTGTTTGTTAAAGTGCCAGACAAGAAGGGACAGCTGTGGAGGTGGAGCTGATTTTCAACGAGACCGGTACTGAAGCACTGCCCAGCAATGAGGATGTTGTGGAGACCTTAGTAACCGCAGTGACAAACCCCAATTCCACGATAACAAGTGAATTCAATGTTACTCTGGTCACTAATTCCATCAGGGTGATAAGCAGCAGCGTAGCCAGAAATTAGCTGGTGGGTGGGCTTGCCTTAGAGGGGGTGGGCAGAAACTTTTGCCGGGAGATTGAAACACAGCTTATAGCAGGGGTCACCAACCTTTTTGCAACTGAGAGCTACTTCAAGGGTACTGAGTAGTACGGAGGGCTACTTGTTGGATTGTAATTGTTGACGGGGGGGGGGGGGTGCCATCGAAATATTTCGCGGACCTCGATTGAAATTGTTGACGGGGGGGGAATAAAATACTGTTTATTAAATTGTTCATTTAGCGTATTTACCGCGAGTGTTCGTTTGCGTGCCTAAGTTGACAGTAAATCGCCGATAACGAGCCACGTATCTGCAAACTGTCTGGGTGGGCGGGAGTTTCCCTTGGGTGGCAGCCGCCCATCCACGCCCACCCGTGCCTACGCGGCTGGTGATAAGTAAGTTTTCTTATTCTATTATCTATTCATATGTGCATTAAAGTCTCCATGTAACCTTTTGAGTTAAAGGGAAGAAGGTGTTTATTTGGATTTCAATTTCATATTATTATCATCATATGTAATTTGTGTTATTCAGATTTAGCATATTAGGAATAAGGGCAAAACCGGGTTTTGCTGTTCAGAATAAGGTGTTTACATGGTGTAGCCCTATGGGAATTTGGGGTATTTCAGTATTTCCTCATAGTAATTTAATTTTGTTTATTTTACTTTCATACGTGTTTTTCTAAATGCTAGAAATGTGTAAATAATGTTTACATGCATTAAAAAATGTGTTAGTTTAAATTCATGTATTTGAAGAAAGAACCAATCAGAAGTCGGGGTGAGAGTTCGAGAGGGAGCAGGAAGATGAACGTGGGAGGAGAGAACGACATGAGAGACATGAGGGAGAATTGCGCAGTGCATGATACAGTTAGAAGTTGTTAAAACTCAAGTTTATGCTTATGGTGGCAAATGTGCTTTTGGACTGCACGGACAGTGAGTCTTATAGACATTTTGCAGTAAGTAGCTTGTGAGTTATATGCAACTATTGCGGAGAACTCGGTTAGAGTTTCCAACGAGGAGAAAACGGAAAGCTAGTCAGCTCGACTTAGCAAGAGGAGTTTCAAAAGACTTTGCCAGCGAGTAGCCTGCTCGGCCGCCCTGTGTGCATTGTCTGGAACGAGGTCTGATCGTGTGGATCACCTGCTTTGCTTTGCCGACTTCACCAGCCCGCCAGAACAGCGTGCAACGGCGAGGACGACATCGACCAGCACTACGGTAGTAATTCTCTTTTGTTTGCTGCGCCACGGCGCGAAACGGCCATTTTGTTTACGGTCTCTCCGCTCCCCAGCAACGCTACAGGCCTGCATCATTCCCTGCCTCTCTTCACACGACAAATGGTTGGGTACCCATTTAATTTATTTAGTTAAATGCCGGCTTAGTTTAGGACTGAAACTGTGTTGGAAGGATTTGTTATGGACTGAACTGTTTGAGTGAATGCCAAGACACTGAAACTGAAAATAATCTATGTGTATGTTTGTGACTAATTTTCAGTAAATAGTTCAAACTTATTTCTCTTGGATATTGTGTATGTCATTGGGTAGTTTGAGACTGATGTGTTGATAGATAGTAATGGTTAAAAAGTTACAGTAGCCTCATTTAAAGTGATTCTGATTTATATGATATTTCATTTGTTGTTTATTACACTGGTAATGGGAATAGCTATTTAACAAGGTTAAAATAGTGATGTAACTGTAAAAGCTTAATTTAATTTAAGAAATTTGAATACATTTAGTGAATTACTATTAGTGCATTAACTAACCTTAGAGAGAGAGATCTCTCGCCATCAGAAGAATTCGGGAGCGCACTCCACACTAATAGCTAGACACGCTAGGGGGCGCTACAATGGTTTGTATCGTAATCGGAATACTTGAGTAGAAGACTGGAATAATGATGTGCATGTACATGTTGTCAGGATTAAAAGTGTAGGTGAACCTAGCCACACATTAGATTTGAAATGGATCAACGGGGCAGAATTGGAGGATTCACCCGAGATGGATGTAAATGCATTTAAATGAACACAATGTTTGTGATTTTGTCTCATTTTCAATATACATGTCCACTATTGGTAAAAAGTGTCTGTCTAAAAACAATTTGTAAACTGTCCATGTAAGAACTATTTATGAAACAATTGTTGTGTCCATTGTAACAGCCACTCCAACTACACCTGCCTCTCCCACGACAACAACCGCTCCCACAATGACAGCCGCCCCCATTACATTACATTACATTACATTATAGGCATTTAGCAGACGCTCTTATCCAGAGCGACTTACACATCATTTCTTTTGCATTTATACATAGTATCCATTGATACAGCTGGATATATACTGAAGCAACGCAGGTGAAGTACCTTGCTCAAGGGTACAACGGCAGTGTCCGACCTGGGAATCGAACCTGCAACCTTTCGGTTACAAACCCAGTTCCTTAACCATTATACCACACTGCCGCCCACAACAACAACCGCTTCAAAAACAACAGCTGCTCCCACAACAACACCCGCTCTGACTACAACGGCAGCTCCCACAACAACAGCCATTGTGACTACAACAGCCGCTCGCACAACAACAACCGCTCCGACTACAACAGCCAAAACCACAACAACTGCCGCTCCCACAAAAATAGTGGCTCCCACAACAACAGCTGCTCAGACTACAACAACCTCTCCCACTACAACAGCCGCTCCGACTACTACAGCCGCTCTGATTATAACAGCCGATCCCACAACAACAGCCGCTCCCACAACAACAGCCACTCCGACTACAACAGCTGCTCTCACAACAACAGTCGCTCCCACAACAACAACCACTCCGACTACAACAGCCGCTCCCACAACAACAGCTGCTCCCACAACAACAGCCCCTCCCACAACAACATCTGCTCCAACAACAACAGCTCCCACAACCACAGCCACTCCGACTACAACAGCTGCTCTCACAACAACAGTCGCTCCCACAACAACAACCACTCCGACTACAACAGCCGCTCCCACAACAACAGCCACTCCGACTACAACAGCTGCTCTCACAACAACAGTCGCTCCCACAACAACAACCACTCCGACTACAACAGCCGCTCCCACAACAACAGCCACTCCGACTACAACAGCTGCTCCCACAACAACAGCCGCTCCCACAACAACATCCGCTCCAACAACAACAGCTCCCACAACCACAGCCACTCCGACTACAACAGCTGCTCTCACAACAACAGTCGCTCCCGCAACAACAACCACTCCGACTACAACAGCCGCTCCCGCAACAACAGCCACTCCGACTACAACAGCCGCTCCCACAACAACATCCGCTCCAACAACAGCAGCTCCCACAACCACAGCGACTCCGACTACAACAGCTGCTCCTACAACAACAGCCACTCAGACAACAACAACCACTCCGACTACAACAGCTGCTCTCACAACAACAGTCGCTCCCACAACAACAACCACTCCGACTACAACAGCCGCTCCCACAAGAACAGCCACTCTGACTACAACAGCTGCTCTCACAACAACAGTCGCTCCCACAACAACAACCACTCCGACTACAACAGCCGCTCCCACAACAACAGCCACTCCGACTACAACAGCAGCTCCCACAACCACAACCGCTCTGACTACAACAGCCCCTCCCACAACAACATCCGCTCCAACAACAGCAGCTCCCACAACCACAGCCACTCCGACTACAACAGCCGCTCCCACAACAACAGCCACTCCGACTACAACAGCTGCTCTCACACCAACAGTCGCTGCCACAACAACAACCACTCCTACTACAACAGCCGCTCCCACAACAACAGCCACTCCGACTACAACAGCAGCTCCCACAACCACACCCGCTCCGACTACAACAGCCGCTCCCACAACAACATCCGCTCCAACAACAGCAGCTCCCACAACCACAGCCACTCCGACTACAACAGCTGCTCCTACAACAACAGCCGCTCAGACAACAACAACCACTCCCACTACAACAGCCACTCCGACTACTACAGCCGTTGCCACAACAACATCCGCTCCAACAACTGCCGTTCCCACAACAACAGCCGTTCCCACAACAACATCCGCTCCAACAACAACAGCTCCCACAACCACAGCCGCTTTGACTACAACAGCCGCTCCAACTACAACAGCTGATCCCACCACAACAGCCGCTCGGACTACAACAGCCACTCCCACAACAACAGCCACTTCGACTACAACAGCCGCTCCCACAACAACGGTCGCACTGACTGCAACAGCTGCTCCCACTACAACAGCCATTCCAACGACAACAGCAACTCCGACTACATCAACTGCTCCCACAACAACACCTGCTCCGACTACAACAGCCTCTCACACAACAACAACCCCTCCCACAACAACAGATGCTCCCACAACAACAGCCGCTCCCACTACAACAGCCACTCCCCCAACAACAGCCACTCTGAATACAACAGCCGCTCCCACTACAACAGCCACTCTGACTACAACAGCCGCTCCCACAACAACAGCCGCTCTGACTACAACAACCGCTCTGACTACAACAACCGCTCCCACAACAACACCCGCTCCGACTACAACAGCCACTCCCACAACAACAACCTCTCAGACTACAACAGCCACTCCCACAACAACAGCCACTCCCACTACAACAGCCGCACCCACAATAACAACCGTTCCCACAACAACAGCCGCTCTGACTACAACTGCCGCTCCCACAACAACAGTCGCTCCCACAACAACAGCCGGTCCGACTACTACAGCCGCTCCCACAACAACAACCACTTTGACTACAACAGATGCTCCCATAACAACAGCCACTCTGACTACAACAACCGCTCCCACTACAACATCCGATCCAACTACAACAGCCGCTCCCACAACAACAGCCGCTCCCACAACAACAACGGCTCCCATAACAACAGCCGGTCCCACAACAACAGCTGCTTTGATTACAACAGCCGCTCCCACAACAACAGCCGCTTTGACTACAACAGCCGATCCCACCACAACAGCTGATCCCACCACAACAGCCGCTCGGACTACAACAGCCGCTCCCACAACAACAGCCGCTTCGACTACAACAGCCGCTCCCACAACAACAGTCGCACTGACTGCAACAGCCGCTCCCACTACAACAGCCATTCCAACGACAACAGCCACTCCGACTACATCAACTGCTCCCACAACAACACCTGCTCCGACTACAACAGCCTCTCACACAACAACAACCCCTCCCACAACAACAGATGCTCCCACAACAACAGCCGCACCCACTACAACAGCCACTCCCCCAACAACAGCCGCTCTGACTACAACAGCCACTCCCACTACAACAGCCACTCTGACTACAATACCAGCTCCCACAACAACAGCCGCTCTGACTACAACAACCACTCCCACTACAACAATTGCTCCCACAACAACAGCCGCTCCGACTACAACAGCCGCTCCCACAACAACAACCTCTCCGACTACAACAGCCACTCCCACAACAACAGCCACTCCCACTACAACAGCCGCACCCACTACAACAGCCACTCCCCCAACAACAGCCTCTCTGACTACAACAGCTGCTCCCACTACAACAGCCACTCTGACTACAACAGCCGCTCCCACAACAACAGCCGCTCTGACTACAACAATTGCTCCCACAACAACAGCCGCTCCAACTACAACAGCCGCTCCCACAACAGCATCTCCGACTACAACAGCCACTCCCACAACAACAGCCACTCCCACAACAACAGCCGCTCCCACTACAACAGCCGCTCCCACTACAACACCCACTCTGACTTCAACTGTCTTGCCCACTACAACAGCTGCTCCAACTACAACATCCGCTACTACTACAACAGCTGCTCTAACTACAACAACTGCTGCTATGACAACAACTGCTCCAACTACAACATCCACTCCAACTACAACAGCCACTCCCACAATAACAGCCACTCCCACAACAACAGCCGCTCGGACTACAACAGCCGCTCCCACAACAACAGCCACTCTGACTACAACAACTGCTACTACTACAACAGCTGCTTTAATTACAACAACTGCTACTACGACAACAACCGCTCCAACTACAACATCCAATACAACTACAACATCCGCTCCAACTACAACAGCCGCCCCCACAACAACAGCCGATCCCACTACAACAGCCACTCTGACTACAACATCTGCTACTACTACAACAGCTGTTTTAATTACAACAACTGCTACTACGACAACAGCCGCTCCCACAACAACAACTGCCTAGACGACAACAGCCGCTCCCACAACAACAGCCACTCTGACAACAACAGCCGCTCCCATTACAACAGCCATTCTAACGACAACAGCAACTCCGACTACAACAACTGCTCCCACAAAAACAGCTGCTCTGATTACAACAGCCGCTCCCACAATAGCAGTCGCTCCAACTACAAAAGCCACTCCAACTTCAACAGCCGCTCCCACAACAACAGATGCTCCCACAACAACAGCCGCACCCACTACAACAACCACTCCCCCAACAACAGCCGCTCTGACTACAACAGCCGCTCCCACTACAACAGCCACTCTGACTACAATAGCAGCTCCCACAACAACAGCCGCTCTAACTACAACAACCGCTCCCACTACAACAATTGCTCCCAGAACAACAGCCGCTCCGACTACAACAGCCGCTCCCACAACAACAACCTCTCCGACTACAACAGCCACTCCCAAAACAACAGCCACTCCCACTACAACAGCCGCACCCACTACAACAGCCACTCCCCCAACAACAGCCTCTCTGACTACAACAGCTGCTCCCACTACAACAGCCACTCTGACTACAACAGCCGCTCCCACAACAACAGCCGCTCTGACTACAACAATTGCTCCCACAACAACAGCCGCTCCGACTACAACAGCCGCTCCCACAACAGCATCTCCAACTACAACAGCCACTCCCACAACAACAGCCACTCCCACAACAACAGCCGCTCCCACTACAACAGCCGCTCCCACTACAACACCCACTCTGACTTCAACTGTCTTGCCCACTACAACAGCTGCTCCAACTACAACATCCGCTACTACTACAACAGCTGCTCTAACTACAACAACTGCTGCTACGACAACAACTGCTCCAACTACAACATCCACTCCAACTACAACAGCCACTCCCACAATAACAGCCACTCCCACAACAACAGCCGCTCGGACTACAACAGCCGCTCCCACAACAACAGCCACTCCGACTACAACAACTGCTACTACTACAACAGCTGCTTTAATTACAACAACTGCTACTACGACAACAACCGCTCCAACTACAACTTCCAATACAACTACAACATCCGCTCCAACTACAACAGCCGCCCCCACAACAACAGCCGATCCCACTACAATAGCCACTCTGACTACAACATCTGCTACTACTACAACAGCTGTTTTAATTACAACAACTGCTACTACGACAACAGCCGCTCCCACAACAACAACTGCCTAGACGACAACAGCCGCTCCCACAACAACAGCCACTCTGACAACAACAGCCGCTCCCATTACAACAGCCATTCTAACGACAACAGCAACTCCGACTACAACAACTGCTCCCACAAAAACAGCTGCTCTGATTACAACAGCCGCTCCCACAATAGCAGTCGCTCCAACTACAAAAGCCACTCCAACTTCAACAGCCGCTCCCACAACAACAGCCGCTCCGACTACAACAACCGCTACTACTGCAACTCCTGCTACGACAACAGCCGCTCCGACTACAACATCTGCTCCTCCAGCAAGCCCTCCAGCTACCACAATTACTCATACTACAACAGACCTTCCTATAACAAATCTTCCACCTACCAACAACCCTTCTTCTACAACAAAGCCCCTTACAACTACAACAGTAAATAACCCTCCCACTACAAAGCACTTTCATACTACAAGCCATCCAACTACAAAGGACCTTCCCACAACACCAACCCATCTGACTACAACCAGTACTCTTTCTACAACAGATCCCCTACTCCAACTGACCTCCTTACAATTACCAATCCAACTCTCCCATCCCTGCTGATCCACAATCCATTCAACTACAATCGTTCAATCTTCCACAACAGACCTTCCTACTGCAACAGGCTCCAACTGTATTGGTTCCACTACAATGGACTTTTATAGTACAACAATAAGCTACAACAGACCCACTAATAACAATTAATGTCACTACAACAGACTTTCTTTTGACAATAATCCAAATACAACAAGGCTTAATTAAATAAACCTTCATATAATTGTTCTCCAATCAAGTACAACAGACACTCTTACTACAACAATCTGTTTTACTACAACATATTTTCCAATGCCAACTGTTGCAAGAACAACACCACCTTCTAAGGGTTGTCATCTTTAACATCAATCCATTCAACTAAAAAAGACCCTCGTACTACAGCAATCCAAGTTACTACACAGACTTTCTGATGACAACAGCTATTGCAATAACAGCACCTTCTATTGGAATAGCCCTTCTGATAGTAACAATGTCCCTACAACAGACTGTCCAATGACTACTATCATTCCAACTACAGGACCTTATTTCCTAGTCCTTTGACAACAGAAATCCTTTAACCTCCAACAGACCCCCCACAATGACAATACTGTGGGCTTCACAAAAACAATAGATTAGATTCCCAAACTCATGCTCCACCAATTCTGTGCATTTGTTTTGAAAATACATTTCCAACAAATGAAAGACATTTTTAAAACTTTTTCATCTTCAATTACCATTTGTTTGTCCAGAATTTTAAATATTCCTCTAGTATGTGCTTAGTTGTGTCATAGAGATTACATGAATGTGTTTGGCCTGATGGATACACAAATGCTCCATAACATTGTCCAGCTACTAAAATCATTTTCCTGTGTACTTCCCATCCCCACAATATTGCTGGCAACTACAACTGAAGTTCCCTCAAGTTATTCTGTTCTATTATTTTGTTTTATTCTATTTTATTATTTATTTTATTGTGTTTTATTAATTGTATATAAACATCGAACAAAAAGTTCGGAAATTTGTGTTTGGTAGATTATTTCTCTGTTGTAACAATGCTTCTTGGCAATACATTTTATATAGTTGGAAAGCCTGTTTTTTTCCATTTTAAATGGTGCCCCATTTGTAAGGAACATGCATTTGTGGGATGAGCAGCACAGCTGAGTATGTGGGTTGCGCCCATGAAAAATTTGCCAAATCTTCTCTGCCAATGCCAAACAGCTTATTTTGCTGTTGCTATTGACTCTTGTTTTGAGCTTCCGGTACCCCCAGGTGCTGAGAATCAGGTGCCTGATTGGCAGCACCTGTGAGCATGGGCCCTGCTACACTGGTCAATTAGTGTCTCCTCCAAGAATCGGCATGCCACGTTTGTCTGATCTCGATAAGGCCGTGCGATAGGGCAACTTCAAGCTGGTGTTCCGCAAAAGCAAGTTGCGGCATTATTTGGAGTGAGCCCTAGTACCATCTCCAAACTGAAGGCCAAGTTCCATGAAATGGGGGATGTCAGAGACAGACCGCAAAGTGGGCCTCCCAAGAAGACGACACCCCAAGAAGACCGGTTCCTCATCCTTTCAGCACTTAGGAACCGTAGGCTGTCTTCTACAGATTTGCAGTCAAGGTTTGCAGGACGATATGGCACACGGCTCTCGGCCCAGACAATCCGGAACAGACTGCACGCAGCCAATCTCCGGGCTCATAGGGCTGCCAGGAGGCCTGCCATGACTGCCCTTCACCGTCAGGCCCGTTTGCGCTGGTGTCGGCAACACCTGCACTGGAACCTGAACATGTAGAGGAACGTTATGTTCAGCGATGAGTCCAGATTCTGCCTACGGAAGTTGGATCGTAGGGTCAAAGTGTGGAGAAGATGGGGAGAACGCTATGCTGATTGCTGCACCGATAGAGTAACACCTTTTGGTGGAGGCAGTGTGATGGTGTGGGGCGGCATCTCCATCACTGGAAAAATGAGGCTTGTCATCATTGGAGGCAATCTCAATGCAGAGAGATATTGAGATGAGATTCTGCAACCAGTGGCAATCCCATATCTCCACAGTCTGGGACCGAACTCCATCCTCCAAGATGACAACGCTCACCCCCACAGAGCGGGGTTTATCAGAGACTACCTCCAGAATTTGGGAGTAGAGAGAATGGAATGGCCTGCCAACAGTCCTGACCTCAACCCAATTGAACACTTGTGGGATCAGCTTGGGCGTGCTGTTCGTGCTAGAGTGACCAACACAACCACGTTGGCTGACTTGCGACAAATCCTGTTTGAGGAGTGGAATGCCATCCCACAGCAGTGTGTGACCACGCTGGTGACCAGCATGAGGAAGAGGTGCCAGGCTGTTGTGGCTGTGTATGGTTCTTCCACACGCTACTGAGGCTCCTGACTGTTTGTTAAATTAATAAATTGTAAAATTGCCAATATGTCTTGTTTCTTCCTTGTTACTGATAGACTTCAATCATCCAATCCACCAAACAACACCAAACAAGAGTCACTAGCAACAGCAGAATAAGCTGTTTGGCATTGGCAGAGAAGATTTGGCAAATTTTTCATGGGCGCAACCCACATACTCAGCTGTGCTGCTCATCCCACAAATGCATGTTCCTTACAAATGGGGCACCATTTAAAAGGGAAATAAACAGGCTTTCCAACGGTATAGAATTTATTGCCAAGAAGCATTGTTACAACAGAGAAATAATCTACCAAACACAAATTTCCAAACTTTTTGTTCGATGTTTAGTTTTATACAATATTTTCCTGTTTTTATTATTCCCTGTTTTTGTCTGTTTTGTTCTTACTGTGAATTGTCACGTCCCGTGGCTCCACGTCCATGTCTAGTTCTGGTTTTTCCGTTTATATGTATTTTCTATCTTGTAGTCCGTTCCGTGTTTTCCCTTTCTCCCTCCATTTTGTGTCTCCGCTTCCCTGCACCTGAATTGTGTTTTCTCATTTGTTTCGTCTCACCTGTTCCTCGTAGTTTTTTCATTAGTCTGGATTATAGTCTCCTCTGTTTCTGTGTTCTGTGCCAGATCGTCTTGTGCCCTGCCTTGTGCTTGCATCTCATTACTGTCCAGCAATTTATTCCCTGTTCCCTGCCTGCTCCTTGTTCCTGTGTCCAGTCCTGTTTACCCATCCAGTTCCTGTTCTCCTGCCTGCCCAGCCTGTTTGCTGGAGGTTGACCCCTGCCTGGAACTGACCACGAGCCTGCCTTACCTGTATTGTTCTGTTTGCTGGATATTTACCCTTTTCTGTCGACTACGAATAAAGCCTATTTCTACGACTTTTGGTGTCTGCGAGTGGTTCCGATCAGTTCTTGTAACAGTGAATCACTTTGGGCTGCCACCTATATGAAAGGTGCTGTATAAATAAAGTTTATTATTTATTATTGTTATTATTATTCTAATTATAATTCAATTGAATTAAAATCATATTTGTATTGAACAACAAGGGGAAATTCAAGTGTAGTCAGGTGCCACAACATAGCCTATATTACAACAATATTCCAACACAATAATCAAAACACAATAACAGACTAAAAACCATCAATACATAAAAAAACAAACTGCTAAATAAGAGTACATTACAGAAAAATAATGCCTTAGTTATGTATGAACTTGTAAATGCATAGGGGATTTTTTTAAATAATCATGCCTTTAGCTGCAGCACACATTTATTTTTGCCATAATGTGACTGTAAAAGATTCATTAAGGAAAGTTGGCCTAATTAACTACTACTAATTAACTACATATGGATGGATCACTTTAACGGTAGTTTCTCCTAACAGATTTTTCAATTGAACTCAATGGAAAAATAAGTCAGGAGAAGAAACCCTTCAAGTTATCCATCTATATCTACTGTATTTCTGGCAGTAGAGTGATGGTTTGAGGCTTGTTTGATACCTCATACCTTTAATGACTTACAGCCGTTTAGCCAACCATGTATTCCATACTGTTCCAGTATAATTTACAGCTGAATCTAGTCTCACCACCCAATTCCGATAGAGATCCATTCAAATGCAGAGAGGTTATAGTATCGCTTGTAACAGTACCTGAAAATAAGATAGAGTCCTTTGATATTGATGGGTCACAGACTTCAGGAAGTAACAGCATTCAAAAGATATCCTGACTTTTCGATAGCTCAGACCCTTGATGACTTACAGCCATTTAGCCAGTCATGTGTTCCATACTGTACCAGTGTAATTTACAGCTGAATCTAGTCTGGTTGGGGCTCCTTTTGCATGAATTACTGCATCAATGCGGCGTGGCATGGAGGCGATCAGCCTGTGGCACTGCTGATGTCACGAACCAAACACGGGCTGAACCCAAATGCAACGACCAAGAGACAGGTGAACAGAAATGAGGATTTATTAGGAGCTTTGGGGTAGTCCCAAGCTGAACACAAGTTAACACAATAGTAAAGAGGATTGAGGAAGTCCTCCGGCAAGGCGAACTGCTCCAAGCCGGAGCTGGATTGTACTGGACCGGGAGGTCCACACTGGAACTGGATCACGGGAATGAGGGGTTGTTCCGAACCGGAACTGGACTTGATACGGGAGGTGAGTTCCGAACCGGAACTGGACTGGTTCTGAACCGGGAGGTCCAACAGGAACTGGATCACGGGAACGAAGGGTTGTTCCAAACCGGAACTGGACTTGATACGGGAAGGGAGTTCCGAACCGGAACTGGACTGGATCTGGACCGGGAGGTCCAACAGGAACTGGATCACGGGAACGAAGGGTTGTTCCGAACCGGAACTGGACTTGATACGGGAGGTGAGTTCCGAACCGGAACTGGACTGGATCTGGACCGGGAGGTCCAACAGGAACTGGATCACGGGAACGAAGGGTTGTTCCGAACCGGAACTGGACTTGATACGGGAGGTGAGTTCCGAACCGGAACTGGACTGGATCTGGACCGGGAGGTCCAACAGGAACTGGACTGGAGGCAGAGGTAGGTCAGTGGCAGGACACGGCAGGGCGGAGCAGTGTAGCGGAGCTCAGGTTGGCCCGGTAGAGGCAGCTGGGCCACAGAGGAGTCTGGAACCGTAACCGCAGCAATGGAGGTAGCCACGGCCGGACAGGAACCACTGTAGGGTGGAGAGGCAGAGCACCCAACTGCGCAGGCAACGTTAATTAGGAGCAGGGGTACCGCAACACACACAGGGAGACTTAACAGCTACAGACTGGATAACTACAAAACAGCTGGTTCTGGAACAAAGGAGCTAACAGGGAAAAACCCACAGCAGAGCTTTTTGTGAACAGGACTAGAAAACAGGAGACCAGGATACACACGAAGTACGTTAACGAACTGGCCCCGAACAGCAGCCAGTGGGAGGTTTAAGTAAGGGAGTGAAATTGAAAACAATAACGAAAGCGTGAGGAATGTAACCGAGGGTGATTGACTAATTGACTGGTGCGGAATGCATGCAACAAAGGGGGAAGGAGATAGGTTGAAACTGAAGTGGGGGAACAGAGTGAAACAGACAGAAGGGGCACGCCCAGCCTGTAGCAACGGGGAAAACACGGACAAAGGGAATCCGACATGACACGGGAGGAAAGGGAAAAACATGGAGAACGGACAGGAAGGGAGCGGAACGTTACAGCTGAGGTGTAATGGAAGCCCAGGTTGCTTTGATAGCGGCCTTCAGGTCGCCTGCATTGTTGGGTCTGGTGTCTCTCATCTTCCTCTTGACAATACCCCATAGATTCTCTATGGGGTTCAGGTCAGGCGAGTTTGCTGACCAATCAAGCACAGTAATACCATGGTCATTGAACCAGCTTTTGGTACTTTTGGCAGTGTGGGCAGGTGCCAAGTCCTGCTGGAAAATTAAATCAGCGTAAAGCTTGTCAGCAGAAGGAAGCATGAAGTGCTCTAAAATGTCCTGGTAGATGGCTGCGTTGACTGTGGACTTCAGAAAACACAGTGGACCAACACCAGCAGATGACATGGCACCCCAAATCATCACTGACTGTGGAAACTTCACACTGGACTTCAAGCAACGTGGATTCTGTGCCTCTCCACTCTTCCTCCAGACTCTGGGACCTTGATTTCCAAATGAAATGCAAAATTGACTTTCATCTGAAAAGAGTACTTTGGACCACTGAGCAACAGTCCAGTTATTTTTCTCCTTAGCCCAGGTAAGACGCTTCTGACGTTGTCTCTGGTTCAGGAGTGGCTTGACACGAGGAATGCGACATTTGTAGCCCATGTCCTGGATTCGTCTGTGCGTGGTGGCTCTTGATGCACTGACTCCAGCCTCAGTCCACTCCTTGTGAAGCTCCCCCAAATTCTTGAATGGATTTTGCTTGACAATCCTCTCAAGGCTGCGGTTATCCATGTTGCTTGTGCACCTTTTCTTACCACACTTTTTCCTTCCACTCAACTTTCTATGAATATGCTTGGATACAGCACTGGAGGGTGTCAATGACTGTCAATGACTGTCTTCTGGACATCTGTCAAGTCAGCAGTCTTCCCCATGATTGTGTAGCCTACTGAACCAGACTGAGATACCATTTAAAGGCTCAGGAAACCTTTGCAGGTGTTTTGAGTTAATTAGCTGATTAGTGTGACACCATGAGTTTCCAATATTGAACTTTTTCTGAGGCACTGAATTTGGGTTTTCATTAGCTGTAAGCCATAATCATCAAAATTACAAGAAATAAAGACTTGAAATATTTCACTCTATGTGTAATGAATCTATATAATATATGAGTTTCACTTTCTGAAATGAGTGACAAAAAATATTGAACTTTTTCACGATATTCAAATTTTTTGAGCTGCACCTGTATATATATACATATGGATACGGGACAAATTAAAGGAAAATCCAACAGTGTCTTAGTAAGGTGTTGAGCCACTGCGAGCCACCAGAACAGCTTCAATGTGCCTTGGCATAGATTCTACAAATCTCTGGACTGGAATTCTTTTATTTTATTTTATTTTTTTAATTTGTTTTCTGATTTTTTCCCCCATTTTCTCCCAATTTAGTAGCCAATTGAACCCCTATTCTAATTCAATTCCCCCCATGTAGCAACCGCTAGAGAACCACCGCTATACGACCCCGTCAGCCGGTAGTAGGAAAGAGGCCGCCACGTCCTCTACAGGGCGTGACTCCCCAAGCTCCTGGCTGTGATTCCCCGGGGCCTTATTTGCGCAGCGATTCTCTTCCGAGCCCTCCCCCCACCCGGAAGCAGCCGCCAATTGCTGCTCCCATAGGGCGCCGGCCATGCTCGGAAAATGGCAGGTCCGGGGCGCGAACCCCGATTTGGACTGGAATTCTACTGGAGGGACAGAACACCATTTTTCCAAAAGATATTCCCTCATTTGGTGTTTTGATGATGATGGTGGTGGAGAGCCCTGTCTAACACGTCAGTCCAAAATCTCCCATAGGTGTTCAATTGGGTTGAGATCTGGTGACGGCGAAGGCCATAGCATATGATTCTCTTCAAAACATTCAGTGACCCCACATGCCCTGTGGATGCCCTGGAAGAGACCACTCTCTTCAGGATAGAAACGTTTCATCATAGGATAAAGGTGATCACTCAGAATAACTTTTTTTGCTTCTTGATTTGCAGTGACCCTTCCCTCTAAGGGGACAAGTGGACCCAAACCATTCCAGAAAAATTTCCCCCACAGCATAACAGAAGAGCCACCGGACCCCCTCAATGTAGGGGTATTTCTTTTAATTTATATATTGTTGTGGCTTCCAAGCCCAACATAGCCACTAAGTCCTAACGTTAGCAAATTTTCAATGCATCTGGTTTGTTGTTCTTGTAGATGTACTGGGATCCATATTGTCTGTCTTAAAAAGTAATCAAAAGTAATCTAGCATTATCAGTGTTGCGAGTGATGTTTGTGTATGTGTGTGTAGTCGTATGCAAGTGGTTAAAAAACTGGTTTACTTCCAAACTGCTAGGACTTCAGAAGAGAAACCTGACTCTATCTACTCAATCTACTCCCCTTTATTGACTTGGGCTTCCTTTTCCCGTCAGTGGGTGGGGCAAATCCATTATATTAACTCAAACAGGTATTCCATGTAAGTATGAATCAAATATATTGGAAGCCTTTGTAAAATTATTCCTCACATAATTATGACTGCTGTCCGCAAAACAAATCTTCAGCGAGCCAAAACTGAAATCATATTTTACATCACACAAAAAAGATTTTTTTCTTAGATTTTTAACTCTCTGCTGCTTTCTGCAGTGGACACAGCTTACATTGTGATGGGCTGCTCTTGAGAATTACACTCCACACATGACCCTTAGGCCCTGTTACATACTCTACGCAAAGAACGCATGCAATGATGCAAAGAGCAACACAGGGGGCATTCTTGAATAGCAAAATGTGTAGCCCACATTTTGTAATGCAACAAAAAAGTGTGGTGCAATTCCACACGTTTCCATTAGTTTCCATTAAATGTAAAAACTGTTCAATTACTGTTCAAGAAACAACTGCAAATTAAAAATGAATAATTTTGGTGTAAAGTTACTCACTCCAACCAGATTAGCCTAGGCTGCCAATTAGTGGATCAGGATATAACCTCAGACAGGGTTAAAAGAAGCCCCTAAACATGTGTATGGTATGTAAGCAAAGAGCTTGCGTATGTCCCGAATCTGTGTTCATGTCTGAGTTCGTTGCATAGAGTATGTACCAGGCCTTACAGTCTGCAATGGGTTTAATGATTCTGCCCATCGTCCAAGTGTTTCTGCGTGCAGAATGGTCAACAATGAGCACCAGACAATTTACTGTAAGGAAATCCACAGATCCACAATGTACTATTATCTGTCTCCATCTGTGTCTAGAATATGAGTCTTTGCTTGTGAATAATCCAGGAGGCAAAATAGGCGACTGCAATAAGTAAATGGGCCTGAGGGCCTCAAGGTCATTTTGGTCTTCAGATACTGGGGTGATCAGGCGGTCATTTAAGATTGCCTCAACTTCACATAAAGCGGTTTGTAAATCCTCCTCATGCAGTTGGTTGTCTTAGGCCTGACATGTCTGACCAGCCTCTCCCAATCCAGAGGGTGGGTTAAAAACCCACTTTATTGAATTTTCTCACAGTGGTTTCAGCAGCCACTTTGGCATTTCAAGTCACTTCTGTTCTTTTTTTACATAGTTTCCGAAGTGTGAGCCTCATCTTTACCATCCAAGGCACAGTTCTGTTTAAGTGCTTCCACTCAAACAAGTATTCCAGCAGTAATGCTGTTGGATCTTGAATTTTTTTTACTGTGACATGATTTAGGGTGACCTTGCTTAATAGGTATGCAGATACCCTCACAGAAAGCTATGTATGACCTTACTGTATCTGACTATTCATACAATATGTCACATGAGTCCTTAAATATGTTCCAGTCAGTACAGTCCCGTAAAGTTTCAATGCATCAATAATGAAGGTTCTGATCCCATGTCTGAATTCACATGATACCAAACTCCCCATTGTCCAAATATGAATTGACAACTAAATAAAATATTCAATAAATATAATTCCTGTTTTTATGAAAACAAGCCATTTGATGATCACAACTTCAACTGCTTTTTTGGCAGCAATCATAATCATATTGCCTGTCATGTAACGCAACACCCTCCCCTCTGGACTGGTATTTAATAGTCCTACTTCCTTAAACAAGACACAACATGTTAAACAAGACGTAATCTTATTTTCTCTTCAGTTGAAACAATCTGACTTTGCCCTGGAAGTAAACATGTTTTATTTGGTATTTTTTCTTGGTTATTTGCCCTTGTGCTTTGGACAAACAACAGGTAAGAAAATTATCAGATAGTTTACCAAAATGGGCTCATCTTTCTTGCACAAAAAAGTATCTGTTACCAGACACATTTGTGTCTCAGAATAATTTAATCAATTCCTCAGATTAAATTAATATTTTACGATTCCATATTTAGTTTAATAGTTTAATATTGTTTAACATTCATATGTAAATATTTTAATATGAGGTGGCACTGTAGAATAATATCATAAGATGTTGTAAAAGAGAAACATTTCAGTACACTGTGACAAATACAGTCATTGCCATAATTTAAAACATTCTTATTACATTGACATTCTTCGAGCATTATCTTCATATATTTTATGATGTGTGAATGAGAAAATTAATTTAAACCAGTCATTCATTTGTTGGTAAACATTCTATCAATCGATAAGACTGCCTCCTACTAGACAAGCAACACTTCCTTCAGTGGCAACTCCCAGGATGCCTCCCATTCAAGTACAGTGGAACCCCATTATAAAGCAATAGTGAGGGTCCATTCATTGCCAATGCGGGGACACGTGAAAACAGGGTCATTATAAATTGCTGCTGTAAAAACTTCACAGAGAACAAGCTCTCGAATTACGTCGCAATCTTTTTTCAATTTAATCTCAGCTGTCATCAGCTTCATAACAATTGATTACAATTTATTTATCTGGACTTTAATCTCCTCTGCCAAGGCAGAACCATGCGCAAATGCAGACACTGTAATCCTGTAATGCCCAAAAATATATCATGCTATGGTCTGCATCTCACGGAAGCCAGACCTGTGGATTACGAGGCTTTGAACTTGCAACTGCAGGAGCCATGCTGCGATCCTGTTGGATCTGAATTCTTGTTATACCAGGGGACCTTATAACAGGGTTAGACTGTACTACTCAATCATAAACCTGCATATCCTCAACTATTTGGCATGGTAAGGGCATTAGGTGGTATGGCTACAGAAAAGTGGCAGACAAAAAAGTAAACAACTTCCCCCACAAAGGAGCTGCTAATGCAGTGTTGGGTACAGTGATACATACCAAAGTAAACCATCTGTTATGTAAATCACATTCCTTTGAGATTGATCATTCAGATGCATCAGTGTTGCTCTGTAGTCGCAACATAGTTCAGTTTAATTTGAGCTCACCCAAAATTGTTACCAGTACAGTCTAACAGCTTTGAGAACTGCTTGTGCATTAGTAGCTACTATAAATACCACCAATTCCCCACAACAGCCGGCCTTCAAACAACTGCAATAAGCAGTTCTACAAAAGCCGCTCCAACTACGACAGGCGCACTGAAAATAACAGGCGCACCTACAACAACAGGCACTCCAACTACAACAGGCGCTCCAACTACAACAGGCATTCCAACTACAACAGGAGCTCCAACAACAACAGGCGCTCCTACAACAACAGGCGCTCCAACAACAAAAGGCATTCCAACTACAACAGGAGCTCCAACAACAACAGGCGCTCCTACAACAACTGGCCCTCCAACTACAACAGATGCTCAAACTACAACAGGCGCTCCAACAACAACAGGCGCTCCAACTACAACAGGTGCTCCAACTACAACAGGTGCTCCAACAACAACAGGTGCTCCAACTACAACAGGTGCTCCTACAACAACAGGCATTCCAACCACAACAGGCACTCCAACTACAACAGGTGCTCCTACAACAACAGGCACTCCAACAACAACAAGCGGGCCAACTACAACAGGCGCTCCAACAACAACAGGCGCTCCAACAACAACAGATGCTCCAACAACAACAGGCGTTCCAACTACAACAGGCGCTCCTACAACAACAGGCGCTCCAACTACAACAGGTGCTCCTACAACAACAGGCGTTCCAACTACAACAGGTGCTCCTACAACAACAGGCGTTCCAACTACAACAGGCACTCCATCAACAACAGGCGCTCCAACAACAACAGGCGCTCCAACTACAACAGGCGCTCCAACAACAACAGGTGCTCCAACTACAACAGGTGCTCCTACAACAACAGGCATTCCAACCACAACAGGCACTCCAACTACAACAGGTGCTCCTACAACAACAGGCACTCCAACAACAACAAGCGGTCCAACTACAACAGGCGCTCCAACAACAACAGGCGCTCCAACAACAACAGATGCTCCAACAACAACAGGCGTTCCAACTACAACAGGCGCTCCTACAACAACAGGCGCTCCAACTACAACAGGTGCTCCTACAACAACAGGCGTTCCAACTACAACAGGTGCTCCTACAACAACAGGCGTTCCAACTACAACAGGCACTCCATCAACAACAGGCGCTCCAACAACAACAGGCGCTCCAACTACAACAGGCGCTCCAACTACAACAGGAGCTCCAACAACAATAGGCGCTCCAACAACAACAGGCACTCCAACTACAACAGGTGCTCCAACAACAACAGGCGCTCCAACAACAACAAGCGTTCCAACTACAACAGGCGCTCCAACAACAACAGGCACTCCATCAACAACAGGCGCTCCAACAACAACAGATGCTCCAACAACAACAAGCACTCCAACAACAACCGGCGGTCCAATAACAACAGGCATTCCAACAACAACAGGCACTCCAACGACAACCGGCGGTCCAACAAAAACAGGCATTCCAACTACAACAGGCGCTCCAACAACAACAGGCACTCCAACAACAACAAGCACTCCAACAACAACTGGCAGTCCAATAACAACAGGCATTCCAACAACAACAGGCACTCCAACGACAACCGGCGGTCCAACAAAAACAGGCATTCCAACTACAACAGGCGCTCCAACAACAACAGGCACTCCAACAACAACAGGCGCTCCAACTACAACAGGCGCTCCAACTACAACAGGCGCTCCTACAACAACAGGTGCTCCAACTACAACAGGCGCTCCAACAACAACAGGCGTTCAAACTACAACAGGCACTCCAACAACAACGGGCGCTCCAACAACAACAGGTGCTCCGACAATAGGCCCTCCAACTAGAACAGGTGCTCCAAATACAACAGGCGCTCCAACTACAACAGGCACTCCTACAACAACAGGTTCTCCAACTACAACAGGCACTCCAACAACAACAGGCGTTCCAACTACAACAGGCGCTCCTACAACAACAGGTGCTCCAACTACAACAGGTGCTCCTACAACAACAGGCGTTCCAACTACAACAGGTGCTCCTACAACAACAGGCGTTCCAACTACAACAGGCACTCCATCAACAACAGGCGCTCCAACAACAACAGGCGCTCCAACTACAACAGGAGCTCCAACAACAACAGGCGCTCCAACAACAACAGGCACTCCAACTACAACAGGTGCTCCTACAACAACAGGCGCTCCAACAACAACAAGCGGTCCAACTACAACAGGCGCTCCAACAACAACAGGCGCTCCAACAACAACAAGCGCTCCAACAACAACCGGCGGTCCAACAACAACAGGCATTCCAACTACAACAGGCACTCCAACGACAACCGGCGGTCCAACAACAACAGGCATTCCAACTACAACAGGCACTCCAACAACAACAGGCACTCCAACAACAGGCACTCCAACAACAACAGGCGCTCCAACTACAACAGGCGCTCCAACTACAACAGGTGCTCCAACTACAACAGGTGCTCCAACTACAACAGGCGCTCCTACAACAACAGGTGCTCCAACTACAACAGGTGCTCCTACAACAACAGGCGTTCCAACTACAACAGGCGCTCCTACAACAACAGGTGCTCCAACTACAACAGGTGCTCCTACAACAACAGGCATTCCAACTACAACAGGTGCTCTTACAACAACAGGCGTTCCAACAACAACAGGCACTCCATCAACAACAGGCGCTCCATCAACAACAGGCGCTCCAACAACAACAGGTGCTCCAACTACAACAGGTGCTCCTACAACAACAGGCATTCCAACCACAACAGGCACTCCAACTACAACAGGTGCTCCTACAACAACAGGCACTCCATCAACAACAGGCGCTCCAACAACAACAGGCGCTCCAACTACAACAGGCGCTCCAACTACAACAGGAGCTCCAACAACAATAGGCGCTCCAACAACAACAGGCACTCCAACTACAACAGGTGCTCCAACAACAACAGGCGCTCCAACAACAACAAGCGTTCCAACTACAACAGGCGCTCCAACAACAACAGGCACTCCATCAACAACAGGTGCTCCTACAACAACAGGCGTTCCAACTACAACAGGCGCTCCTACAACAACAGGTGCTCCAACTACAACAGGTGCTCCTACAACAACAGGCATTCCAACTACAACAGGTGCTCTTACAACAACAGGCGTTCCAACAACAACAGGCACTCCATCAACAACAGGCGCTCCATCAACAACAGGCGCTCCAACAACAACAGGTGCTCCAACTACAACAGGTGCTCCTACAACAACAGGCATTCCAACCACAACAGGCACTCCAACTACAACAGGTGCTCCTACAACAACAGGCACTCCATCAACAACAGGCGCTCCAACAACAACAGGCACTCCAACTACAACAGGCGCTCCAACTACAACAGGCGCTCCAACAACAATAGGCGCTCCAACAACAACAGGCACTCCAACTACAACAGGTGCTCCAACAACAACAGGCGCTCCAACAACAACAAGCGTTCCAACTACAACAGGCGCTCCAACAACAACAGGCACTCCATCAACAACAGGCGCTCCAACAACAACAGATGCTCCAACAACAACAAGCACTCCAACAACAACCGGCGGTCCAATAACAACAGGCATTCCAACAACAACAGGCACTCCAACGACAACCGGCGGTCCAACAAAAACAGGCATTCCAACTACAACAGGCGCTCCAACAACAACAGGCACTCCAACAACAACAAGCACTCCAACAACAACTGGCAGTCCAATAACAACAGGCATTCCAACAACAACAGGCACTCCAACGACAACCGGCGGTCCAACAAAAACAGGCATTCCAACTACAACAGGCGCTCCAACAACAACAGGCACTCCAACAACAACAGGCGCTCCAACTACAACAGGCGCTCCAACTACAACAGGCGCTCCTACAACAACAGGCGTTCCAACTACAACAGGCGCTCCTACAACAACAGGTGCTCCAACTACAACAGGTGCTCCTACAACAACAGGCATTCCAACTACAACAGGTGCTCTTACAACAACAGGCGTTCCAACAACAACAGGCACTCCATCAACAACAGGCGCTCCAACAACAACAGGCGCTCCAACAACAACAGGCGCTCCAACTACAACAGGTGCTCCAACTACAACAGGTGCTCCAACAACAACAGGTGCTCCAACTACAACAGGTGCTCCTACAACAACAGGCGTTCCAACAACAACAGGCGCTCCAACTACAACAGGCGCTCCAACTACAACAGGTGCTCCAACTACAACAGGCACTCTAACAACAACAGGCGTTCCAACTACAACAGGCGCTCCTACAACAACAGGTGCTCCAACTACAACAGGTGCTCCTACAACAACAGGCATTCCAACTAGAACAGGTGCTCTTACAACAACAGGCGTTCCAACTACAACAGGCACTCCATCAACAACAGGTGCTCCGACAACAACAGGCGCTCCAACTACAACAGGAGCTCCAACAACAACAGGCGCTCCAACAACAACAGGCGCTCCAACAACAACAGGCGCTCCGACAACAACAGGCACTCCGACAACAACAGGCACTCCAACTACAACGGGCACTCCAACTACAACAGGTGCTCCAACTACAACAGGCGCTCCAACAACAACAGGCGCTCCAACAACAACGGGCACTCCAACTACAACAGGCGCTCCAACTACAACAGGTGCTCTGACAACAACAGGCACTCCTACAACAACAGGCACTCCTACAACAACAGGTGCTCCGACAACAACAGGCGCTCCAACTACAACAGGAGCTCCAACAACAACAGGCGCTCCCACAACAACAGGCGCTCCAACAACAACCGGCGCTCCAACTACAACAGGCGCTCCAACTACAACAGGTGCTCCAACTACAACAGGTGCTCTGACAACAACAGGCACTCCTACAACAACAGGTGCTCCGACAACAACAGGCGCTCCAACTACAACAGGAGCTCCAACAACAACAGGCACTCCAACAACAACAGGCACTCCAACTACAACAGGCGCTCCAACTACAACAGGCGCTCCAACAACAACAAGCGTTCCAACTACAACAGGCGCTCCAACAACAACAGGCACTCCAACAACAACAGATGCTCCAACAACAACAAGCGCTCCAACAACAACAGGCTCTCTAACTACAACAGGCACTCCAACGACAACCGGCGGTCCAACAACAACAGGCATTCCAACTACAACAGGCGCTCCAACAACAACAGGCACTCCAACAACAACAGGTTCTCCAACTACAACAGGCACTCCAACTACAACAGGCGCTCCAAATACAACAGGTGCTCCTACAACAACAGGTGCTCCAACAACAACAGGCATTCTAACTACAACAGGCGCTTCAACTACCAAGCTGGCTCCATCGACATTTCCGGCTTCAAGTTCTCTTCCAAGCCGTCCAACAAGTATGTGTTTTTCTTGTGGTGCAGACACAGTATGCACAATACTGCAGGTATTGTGCAATCACAATATGAACATCAGCACTACATTTTTACTTATTGCTCAAACAGTTATTTTTTATCATTATTCTTAGATATGAATTTTGAAGAATTGTAAAGTACAACTTTAATTGCCTCATTTAGCAATACACTTAATATTTCTTAATTCACTTTCCCTACTTTAAAAAAATATATTTATTTCACTGATATCATGTGTTATCAGTGAAATTAGGCAATAATCAGTAACCATGATATCCTGGCATCAATTTCTCAATAAGTAAAGTCCTACATTTTAAGCAAAAGCATAAGTGTTCAATACATTTTTCATGAGATTTCTGACACTTGGATGGATCTTTGGGTTTCAGGGTGCACTCTAATGTAGTTTACCATTCTCATGCAAAATTAATCTTAGTCCATACAGACCTCAGAGCATTGGCAGTACTGGCACTTTCCTTCAATTCTACTGATGATCTCAACAATGCTGAAATTTATACTCCATTTCTGAAAGAGGTAAGTTGACAGCATTTGAAGCTTTTCTGTCAAGAGCATGTAGAGCTGATTGTTGTGAAGCCAGGTCAAAAAAACAGTGAAAGCTTTAATGTACACAAGTTACACATGAAGACCGGCTTAGCTACATATGAAGTGTCTTCCTCAAGCTTGTATCTGTGTGAGCCCAACCTATGAAATGTGGTGTGATAAGAAGCGGCACCTGGCATGGTATGGACACCCTTTGCTTGTCTGTGCTCTTCCCATTTGATTCTGGAGGTTCCAGCAATGAGTCTTTCGGGGTTCCCCCCAGGTATTAATACCGCCGCAGAATTCACAATCCCTTCCGCAAACATTGGATTTTGTATTATTTGAATATCCTAGGCTACCACATACAGGCACTTTTTTCTATATAGTCTATAGGTTAGTGACAACGTGTAGAATTTATTGACTTGCGCAATCTGATGCAATCACTGTAAATATTCAGCCTAACTCAAACCATTTTCAACATGGGCAGCGCTGTGAGCTGTGCGCTCCTCGCCATGAAAATAGCGAAATTCAGTAGCCATGCCCAGTGCGCCATGCGCTGTGATATTGACTGCGATGGCTCGCCACGCACCTTGCGTCGGCCGGAAAATAGAGCCCTGTGTGTCACATTGAAGTGACAAATGGCAATCATTTATAGTGGAAATATTTAGCATTTCAGCTGTGTCCATCCATCCATCATCTAACTCGCTTATTCCTGGTCAGGGGTCCATGGACAGGTCGCCAATCCATTGCAGGGCACACACACCATTCACTCACACACTCATACCTATGGGCAATTTAAAGTCTCCAATTGGCCTAACCTGCATGTCTTTGGACTGTGGGAGGAAACCAGAGTACCCACGCAGAAACGGGAAGAACATGCAAACTCCAAACAGAAAGGCCCTTGGCCAGGATTCAAACTGGGTACCTTCCTGTTGTGCCACTGCACCACCATGCCGCCCCAATTCAGCTGTGTTACACTTAAAAAATTTAAAAATGAGTAGACTATGGGATCGATTTACTAAAGGTTTGCGTGTACAAAATTGTGTGTAAAACTGCTACCATCCGCAAAAAATCTGCCAAAGTCATCAACGAGGTGCAATAAGGACTGCGCGTGTTAAAACTGAAAGATGGATGAACATGCGTTTTAAGCCTGAATAATAATCTAATGGTTTCTTAGTTGATCACCTGCAAAGTGTGAAATGATAACAAAATAATGCCCTTATTTGTTTGAACAATTGTCTGCATCAAGTGCATTGGGTGAATGAAAAGCACATCATGAATAAAATGTATGATTATTATTATTATTTGGATCCTTTTTATTTGACTAGAAACCTGGTTCTGAGAGCCGAGACATTATTTTGTTCCCAAAATTGTTTTATTAATTTTTTTTATTATTGTACATTTACAAATAAATTATACAATTTCACTTGTTTTGCTTAACTTTATTGACCCAAAAGCATACAGTCCAACAATGGGGCAAATACATGTAGAGGATAGGATCGGTTTGTAAGATTCAATATTTATTTTAATGAATCCCCCTTTCTCTAGTGCAAATGATTGTTTTTTGGTATAAAGATAATTAATTGGACAGTGACACATTCTTTGTTATTTTGGTTCTGTACTCTAGCACTTTTAGTTTTAATGGATACAATGACAATGAAGTGCAGACTCTCAGCTTTAATTTGAGGGTATTTGCATCAATAAGATTAACCGTTTAGTAATTATAGAACCTTTTGTTCTAGTTTTTGTCTAGTTGGTAAGGCGTAAATAACTTGCGATGTGATTTTTTAAAGTAATAATTTCAATACTATGCCCACATTAATTATTCATAGTCTATTAGTGTGAGATCGGCCGTTATCCCCAGTCCACCTTTTCCTTTAGTTTCTTTTGTTTCCCATTCCTCATGTTCATGTCATGTTTTTCAGTTTACCCTGTTCGTCTCATTTCTGTGTTTGTGCAGGCTGGGCGTGGTTCCCCGTTTTACTCCTTGTTTTCGCCCCCTTAGCATCAGCCTATCCCTCTCCCCCTCTGCTCACATTCTACACACACCTTAATTATTCTGAGTTTGTCTCCGAGTCCTGGATATGGGTCCATACCAGTGTTCTAACACGTCACAAAACGAACTGGCCAGCATGGACCCAGCGGACTAGGAGCAACTCCAACATGCCCTCGCTTGCCAGGGGTCCATCATCAGCCAGCACAACCAGCAGCTGGTTGACGTTTAGGCCAGAGAGCCCCGCATTCCCCATTCAGAGCGCTACCTGGGCGATTTGGGGAAATGTTGGGGCTTCCTCGTGCAGTGCGATCTTGTGTTCAAACTACAACCCAGTTTCTACGGTTCAGACCAGAGCAAGATCGCCTTCGTGATAGGGAGGCAGCGTGCAGGATTTGGCTACCGCGGTGTGTGATAACCAGCTGCCTGCCAGTTCTACCTCCGCCAGGGGTCCCGTAGTGCCGTGGAATATGCCGTGGAGTTCGGCACCCTGGCCGCGGAGTCCGGATGGAATGACGCCGCACTCCAGGGGGTCTTCCTGAATGGTTTGAGGGAGGGGCTTAAGGACGAGTTAGCGGTCTGGGGCAACTCCAGCTCCTGATCTCACTTGCTATCTCCCTAGACAACCGGATACGGTCCTGGATGAGGGACAAGATGGGTCACTACGGTCTTTCCACCCAGCTTCCCCGTTCAAGCCGGGGCTTCTCGCCTCAACCTTTGGGTTTTTCTACCTACACTGTCCCGGATTCGCCCGATGAGGGGCCCATGCAGTTGGGGAGAACCCGGAGAAGACGGGTCGCTAGGTGGAAAGCTGGTCTTTCCACCCAGCTTCCCTGTTCAAGCCCGGGCTTCTCGCCTCGACCTTTGAGTGGCCTTAACCCACCTCCCATAAACAACTGCAGAAATTTCTGGGGTTCGCAAACTTCTACAAATGGTTTATCCGTAGCTACAGCTAAGTCGCCGTCCCTCACACTAACCTCACCTCCACCTCTGTTCCATTTGTTTGGCTAAATCTGCTTTTTCTGCACTCAAGTCCAGATTCAGCTCCGCATCTATTGTGACCCATTCGGACCCGAGCCGCCAATTTGTGGTGAAGGTGGACACTTCCGATTCTGGAGTGGGGGCCATTTTATTGCAGCATTCCAGTGTGGACCAGAAGCTCCACCCTTGCACCTACCTCTTCCGCCAGCTGTCCCCCACAGAACGGAACTACGATGTTGGCAACCTGGAGCTGCTTCCAGTCAAGCTCGCCTTGGAGGAGTGGAGGCATTGGCTGCAGGGGCCGGAGCTCCCCATCATCATCTGGACCAACCACAGAAATCTCAAATACATCCAGTCAGCTAAGCGTCTCACCTCCCTCCAGGCCCGGTGGGCCTTATACTTCGGACGCTTCAATTTCACCATCACATTCAAACCCGGTTCCCGCAACGTCAAACCTGACACCCTGTCCTGCCTCGACTCCCCGGAAGCCAGTTCTGCTTGTCCTGACAACAATGTCCCTCCATCTTGTGTAGTGGCTGCGGTTATGTGGGAGATCGAGAAGACTATTAAGGCCGCGCAGGTAACCTAGCCGGACCCCCGCAATAACTCAGACTCTTTTGTCTTTGTCCTAGACTCAGTCCGCTCCCAGGTCCTGCAGTCGGCACACTCCTCCCGCTTGTTTTTCCACCGGGGGTCCAGCGCACGGTGTCCCTGGTCAGGAGGAGATTCTCATGGCCCACTTTGGAGGTGGATACCCGTGCATTCGTCTTCGCCTGTCCCATCTGTGCCAGGAGCAAGGCCTCCCACCAGCCTGCTGCCGGTCTTCTTCGTCCCCTCCTTGTCCCGGGCCGACCTTGGAGCCACATCGGGGTAGACTTTGTCACCGGTCTACCGCCTTCAGATAGCAACACCACCATCCTCACCATCGTCGACTAATTCTACAAGGCGGTCCACTTCATCCCCCGACCCAAACTCCCCTCGACCGCCTTTGAGACGGCAGAGCTCCTGGTGCTCCATGTGGTAAAGCTGCACGGAATCCCCTCTGACATTGCGTCTGACCGTGGTCCCCAGTTCTCCTCCCAGGTGTGGAGGGCATTCTGCCACTTCCCGGGGGCATCCACCAGCCTGTCCTCCGGTTACCACCTGCAATCCAACGGCCAGACGGAGAGGGCTAACCGTGACCTGAGAGCAGCTCTGCGGTGCATGACCTCTCGCAACCCCTTCTCCTGGAGCAAGCTCCTTCTCTGGGTAGAATATTTCCACAACTCCCTTACGTGCTCCGCCAATGGGTTGTCCCCCTTTGAGTGTTCCCTGGGGTACCAGCCCCCCCGTTCCCCACCCAGTAGGAGGAGGCCTCCGTCCCTTCTGTCCAGGTCCATCTTCGGCAGTGCAAAAGTATCTGGAGGCAGGCACGCACCACCACCAGTACCCGACAGTAGGTCAATCTCCACCGTTCCACAGCCCCCCAGTACGCCCTGGGACAACAGGTCTGACTCTCCACTTCCTCCATTCTCCTGCAATCCACCTCCAAGAAATTTCAGCCCCGGTTCATTGGTCCCTACCTCATCATCTCCATTATCAACCCCTCCGCCATCTAGCTGAAACTTCCACCAGCCCTCAGAATTCACCCCACCTTTCACATTTCACAAATCAAGCCCATCTCCTCCAGCCCGCTCAGCCCTCCTGCCGAGCCCCCTCCACCCCCCCAGATCATCGACAACGTGCCCGCCTACACCGTTCGCCATATTCTGGATATCCACCGCAAGGGGCGCTGATACCAGTACCTGGTGGACTGGGAGGGCTACAAGCCCGAGGATCGGATTTGGATCTCCCACCAGCTCATCCTCGACCCCTTCCTCATTCGAGACTTTCACCGGGCACACCCTCAGAAGATCCGGCCCGGTGGCACACCAGGAGGCGTTCGTTGAGGGGCGTACTGTGAGATCCGTCGTTTCCCCCCAGTCTACCTTTTCCTTTTGATTTTCTTGTTTCCAATTTTTCATGTTCATGTCGTGTTTTTTAGTTTACCCTGTTCGTCTCATTTCTGTGTTTGTGCAGGCTGGGCGTGGTTCCCCCGTTTTACTCCTTGTTTTCGCCCCCATCTGTTTGTTACTCACGTGTTTAACCTGCTTGTTTTGTTCTCTGTCTTCGCTTCAGTCCGTCCAGCCTGCTTCCCGTTTCTGATCGCTCCTGCTCTGTCACCTATCAGCCCTCTTAATTTTGCCAACCCCGTTTCCAGTCCTTCACCTCAGCATCCCCTGTTCGTTCACTCTTTTTGTTCCTTTTTAATAAATTACTTTGTGCGGAGTCTTTGCCTGAGTTTGTCTCCGAGTCCTACATTTGGGTCTATACCAGTTTTATAACACGCCACAATTATGCCTCATGTACACAGCCTTTTAACACATTTAGGGCTATTACAGACAGCTGTTGTGGTAGTTACTGTCGTCAGCTGTAGCCAAACGACTGTGAACATGCACACAAAACAGGGCAATTGACACAATGGGGTGGTAAGAATATATTTGACAACAAAGTTACATCGTGTTCCACTGGCTTTGAAAT
Organism: Ilyophis sp. 1 JC-2022; assembly: GCA_022702515.1. Classification (NCBI taxonomy): domain Eukaryota; kingdom Metazoa; phylum Chordata; class Actinopteri; order Anguilliformes; family Synaphobranchidae; genus Ilyophis; species Ilyophis sp. 1 JC-2022. The sequence continues at coordinate 27,092,529 of CM040403.1, forward strand.
CACTCTGTAATGGGTTTTTATGTGGCGGATATTCAAACGCGAATGTGGGGGAATCAGAACAAGTCAGCTCACATCAGTGAGGACCAATAAAAAGGAGAAAAACAAGAAAAGAAAGAAAAAAAAAGGAAACAAATTCCTTGTGGCTAAACAGCCAAAACAAAATCAACCCACTAAGATAGGACGAACTCGAGAACGAGTGTAATTTGGCTACATAAGCTCAGGGCCGGAAGAGTGTAAAACCAAAACAAACGAACAAAGAAAAACTGTCTCCGTGAGAACAGCAACGGACAAAATAAATAGCGCAGAACACTTACAAGAGGAATAATATCTATACCTGAAAATAGCTAAATAGCAAGTCCCTCATGAACATAAACAGCGTTTAATATCACAAGGTCTTTAGTACCTGGCTATACCTGGCTCAATGCAATGTCAAATGATAAACAAGCACCGGGGAAGCGGAAGTGAGGAACTTAAATACCCCGCAGGTAGAAGCACAGGTGAAAATAATAATGAGGTAAGCAAACCCCGGAACGGAACGTGGAAAAAATCAGATTGATTCACAATCGGGAAACCAGGACGAGAACCGCAAAAGAAAATAAAAAGCCACGAACCATGACACACTCATTGAAATGTATTAAATTAATTAAAATAAATAGGCTCCACTTTAAATGGATTCACTGATTATATTACACCAATTAGAGTATATGCAACTCTAACACATTAGTAGGCTACACAGGATGATTACAACTTCAAGAATGTTCTGACCAATGTCAGTGAACGTCAGGCTAGTAAACCCGTGAAGAGAAGTGTAGTCTAAGTAACTAGTTAGGCGAATATACGGACTCTATGCAATTTATAGTTAACATGTTTATACTGTACCACTTCACTAGTTAACTATACTGCTTTAATTGGCAACGCATTAGGCTTAAGAGGCCACTAAAGGCTGACTAGTTAGCTGTGGTGCCACTAGTCGTCACTGTGGTGCAACTTATAAGGTTTCTGGTGTAACGTATCCGAGAATAAAAGTGCAACTAGTGGCTCAAAATTCATGACTAGCAAGGTGCCAATCTTTGATATCAAAACGGTTTCATTGCATGTTCACGGTCGTTTGGTTACAGCTGACGACAGCAACTAGCCTACCACAATAGCTGTCTGTAATAGCCCTAAATGTGTTAAAAGACTGTAAATGAAGCCTATAGTAGCCTAACTTATTAATAATTAATGTGGGAATAGTATTTAAATATGCAATTATTTAAAAGATTATTTAATGCCCTGCTGTTGTAGCTAACGGAATTAGGTAATTTGCCATTTAAGATTAAAAAATTAATATCTCAGAGACAAGGATTTGAACCGGCCAACCATGTATTACGAGGCAGACAACATACCCACTAGACCACAGATCTGCACAAGTGAGCATGTCTATTTAAATGTTTTAGCATATTTCAAACGCGCAAGTTTTCATTATGTCGTGCGCACAACTTTTTTTAATCTCATGCTCACAAGATTTGTATCTCGCGAGCACAACTTTTTTATCTCGTGCTCACAAGATTTTTATCTCGTGCTAATTATCCAAATAAAAAGTTTTTGCATGTCCCTTTAGGGGCTCTGTATAAATCAAAAAATTGTAGAGTACACAAAATGTCTTTGTCCCAGACATTATGGAGGGCACTCTATATCAAATTGGGGAGAAAAGAGTGTTAAAAGGCCAAAAACTTCAAAAAGGATACAAATTGTATAATAGAAAACAATTCATACTCAACAAGGTTTGCCACTGATTTGACTCCATATATTTGAACTTACTTCATGGCAGTACTTTTCTCTTTTTTTTTCAGGGCGAAGAGATTCTTCAACGACATCTGAATGGAACCATTATGATTAGGGTGAAATCCATCAGAAGAAAATGTATGTTACCCACACCGGCCAAGAACCAAAATAACATACATGACCACTAACAAAAACGAAACCTATTGATTCACCTCAGTCTTAAATTAATCAATTGAAAAATATTACATCTTTAGGTAATTGTTTGCAATATAGCACACTTAGGGGTCGATTTTACTAAGATTCCAAATAATCAAAAAAACTGTTGAAACCCCTCATGGGCGGGAATTCATAGCAACTTTTTGGAAATTGAGGCCGTGCTTCAGGCATTGGCCTATTTCCTCCCAGTGGTCTGAGGTGGACACATCCTGGTTCAGTAGGCCCTGGCAATGTGGCAGCCGATTAGCTGTACATGGACCCAGAGCCTGCTAAGGAAATCGAACCTGGGGATTTACAGCCTGCACATTTAGTCCCTGGATGGAGGTAGCTGCGCCCTTGAAATCCCCCTCTACAAGGGCACTTTATGCTTGGAAGTGGGGCAGGTTCAGCTGCTGGTGCCACGCAAAAAGGTCTGACCCATCTAATGTGGCATTCCAGTCGCTTTAGAGTTCCTTCAGTCCCTCTTTACAGAGGAGTTGGCAGAGCCTACGCTGAGAGGTTACTTGGCAACCTTTCTGACTGCCATGAGCGTATCAATAGCCTGAAAGTGGGATCACACCATCTTGACAGTCAGTTCCTCCAGTGTATTTACAGGTGCATTTTAGCAGAAAAAGCAGGTATTAAAAAACACTGAATTGATAAAATGACGGCTGTCATTGTAACAAGACAAGTACGGGTGTGTTTGGAATATCCATAACTGAACGTTCTGAACTATTGTATAAGAATGGGGGCTAATTTACTGGCCCATTCTAGCTAACATTCAAAATAAACAAGAAGATAATTGCCTACATAGGCTACATCATGAAAAGTAAGAATTTTTTTTTAAACTATGAAGCTGTCACGGTTTCTCAGGTTGCCGTTCATTCTCAGCTGTATTTGTTTTTGCAGCTATGGTCCGGCGTCCTCGCCGGGTTTTCTCCGCTACCTGGCACTCAGTATCTTCACCTGTTCAGATGTTTAAGCCCTGCATCTTCCTATTTTGGCGCTTCTGTGTTGTCATTGTTTCATTGCCACAAAGCCGGTAAGGTATAGGTACAGGCGACCACTTCACTTTATTGCTCTGCTTTAAAGTAACGCGGGACTTACTTCTAGTTTGCATTAGAGTTCTTTTGTAGGATTTGTTTTCTCTTTAGCTATTTCTGTTCCTTGCTCTGGTCTCCTTAATGTACTCGCTGAGCCAGTCACCTTCGTTGCCATTTTCTTTTCACCTTTTTATTTATTTCTCTCTCGTATTGAGAGCGAGCGGTATTTTTTTCTTCTTTCTTTGTACTACTGGAGTCTACGAGTTTTTTCGCCCATTCGTCTGGGTCGCTTTCATTTCTTTTTTTGTTTATTTATCTCTGTTTACTGCACACTCTCGTATTGAGGGCGAGAGGTATTTTTTTCTTTCTTGCTCTACTCGAGTCTTGAGTTTCGCCCACCTTTTCTGGGTTGTTTTCATTTGGCTCACGCCGGGAGTTTTTTCCCCACTCCTTGTGCGGATTATTCACACCGTTATCACTATGGTGAGCACTTTTAGATTCCTTCTCTGTCTCGCCTGGTCCTCTGAACCCGACACTCCCCTCACAGAAGCAAATCATGTTACAGAATACAAGAGTAACTAGTATTTGAATCAAACAAGCAATACGATGTCTATTATAACAAACAGTGAATAACAAGTAATTCACAACTTTATAAAAACAAAACCCATGATCAAATGGAAATGTGATTTTATGTGACACTTACAGCGCAAGTAGGCTTAGTGCAAGTAAGCATAGTTATGGTAATTTCAGTCTTAACAAAGATCTGCAACTCCCGGCAGAAACAAAGACATCCAGTGAAACAGTTTGTGTCGGGGATCGCTATGCCCAGAGACACGGAGGAAATATTGGAGGTCCAGGTGCGACATATGAGGAATCTAAAAGTGTTCTAAATGAACACCACTAAGCCGGACAAAAATCCGTAGTGGACGGGGGAAATAAGGAGAACACAAATAAACTTGCGATAATAAGCAAGAAACTCGATATCCGAGCAAACAAAAGAAATAAGCAATTACACTTATCTAACTCCCGTAGTGGAGTGAACAAAAAAAAGGAAGGAGAAAAAATAAAAGAACACTAAACCTTAGGGCGAGAGCACTGGTAGGTTAGAGTGGAAAACAAAAAAACAAAAACCTCTGCTCTGAAATATTGTACTGCTAACAAGTCCCGCGTTGAGAAGCAAAGTGGTCGATAGCACGCACAACTCCTATACCTTTACCGGCTAGAATGTTACATGAAATAACATGGAAGCGATGAGAAAATGAGGAAGCAATCACAGAGGCGAAAGCAAAACCCGTAACGGTACACAGAAAAATCTGATAGATAAATGGTGCAGGTAAAAAAGGAGGCTCCAATACTAAACGCGTAGATAAGGGAAGGAAGGCGTGATCCATGACAGTTTGTAATAAACTGCCAGCTTGTTCAGTGTAACAGTAGGCTACAGCCTACCTACACTAAAAAAATACCATTTTCATACAGTATAACCATTGCAAATACGAAAAATCTCATTTAAATATGGCTGTTAGCGGATGGAGTAATTTACATAATGACTCTTAGTTGATCACCTGCAAAGTGTGAAATGATAATACATGCAAATACTTTGGCTGTGCCCGAAAATAACACCCCTTATTTGGAATTTTAGTAAATCGCCCCCTATATGTTTAAGGTTAGCTATGTGTGAACCGCTGGGATTGTTTGTCTTAGAATTATGGCAATCAATGTGAATGCCTTACATCATGTTAATAATTTTAATGATGCATGTGTTAAACTGGCGGCACGGTGGTGCAGTGGTTAGCACTGTCGCCTTACAGCAAGAAGGTACCGAGTTCGAATCCCGGCCGAGGGCCTTTCTGTGTGGAGTTTGCATGTTCTCCCCGTGTCAGCGTGGGTTTCCTCCGGGTTCGCCGGTTTCCTCCCACAGTCCAAAAACATGCGGGTTAGGCTAATTGGAGACTCTAAATTGCCCATAGGTATGAATGAGAGAGTGAATGGTGTGAGTGCTCTGTGATGGATTGGCGGCCTGTCCAGGGTGTATTCCTGCCTCTCGCCCAATGCATGCTGGGATAGGCTCCAGCACCCCCCGTGACCCTGAAAAAGGAATAAGCGGGTTGATGGATGATGATGTGTTAAACTCCTAAAACATAATTCATCTTTTTTTTTTATTTTGGCTGTGGCAGTCCCCTTAAGTGCAGATCGATGACCAGAATTCCCATCGACCATCCAATCTATGACCAAATTTAACATCTATCACCTTTTCTGTGACCAGATTTTCCATCTACCATCCTATAAATGACCAGATTTCCCATTTACCTATCTTTAACAATTGTTTGGTAATAATTGTCATTAAAATGATTGCATGAGTTAACGCATTAAAATTGACAGACCTACTTAAAATACATTGCTTTCACATGTGTTTAGTTTGTTCTGTGGTTCGACTGAACACTGCATCTTTCGTTTTGTCTGCTGCAGCCTTAAACAAACGCAAATTTAATATTTTTTGTTGTCCATGTATTGCACAACGTTACAAACAGAAATTAAGACTTCTGTCTCCTCATCAGTCCAGAAATGAGGGCTTTGTGCTTGCCATAAAATTTTAACAGTAAACTAGCTGGATGACACCCACGAAACCTTGCGAATGCGTGCCAAGATTATGTTTAAACAGAATAACAGAATAATGTGTTTATTTGTTTTCATTTTTGGATTATAATTGCGACACGTAACATGTTATTTGGATTACGTATATTCGGAATAAGGGTGATAACCAGGTTTTGATTTTTGGAATAAGGTGTTTAAATGGGGTCTATGGTAACCGGAATGCTTGAGTAAAAATAATGGTGTGCATGTAAACATGGTCAGTCATGAAAGTGTAGGTGTATCACTTTGTATACAATGCAGTCTGTAAGTGCTTTGAGCGTGACACCTTTTTTGTTGTTTTTGCTCTGTATTTCAGCAAATAGGTTTTAAAATGCAATGGGGCTCAGATGAGAAAAGCAATGTATAAAAAAGGCTATAATTCCTTCAACGTTTTACGATGAATTTAATTTAAAATCCAATGAGCTGGAGTACAGAGCAAAAATGTACAAAATTGGGTCACTGCCCCAATATAACAGAGCATAATGCATGTATATTTATGACTTACCGTATGATTCAATCTCATTTTCAAAATGCATGTCATCAACAGCGGCTCCAACAATGACAACGCCTCCAAGGACAACACTTCCTCCAACGACAACACCGCCTCAAATAACAACACCGCCTCGAACTCCAACGACAACACCGCCAACAACAATTCCTCCGACTACAACTCAGCCTCCGACGACAACCCAGCCTCCGACGACAACCAAGCCTCCAACGACAACAACTCAGCCTCTGACGACAACCCAGCCTCCGACGACAACCGAGCCTCCGACGACAACAACTGAGCCTCCGACGACAACCCAGCCTCCGACGACAACCAAGCCTCCGACGACGACTCAGCCTCCGACGACGACCCAGCCTCCGACGACCACTCAGCCTCCGACGACGACTCAGCCTCCGACGACAACCCAGCCTCCGACGACAACTCAGCCTCCGACGACAACAACCCAGCCTCCGACGACAACCCAGCCTCCGACGACAACCAAGCCTCCGACGACTCAGCCTCCGACGACAACCCAGCCTCCGACGACAACTCAGCCTCCGACGACAACAACCCAGCCTCCGACAACAACCCAGCCTCCGACGACAACTCAGCCTCCGACGACAACCAAGCCTCCGACGACAACAACTCAGCCTCCGACGACAACTCAGCCTCCGACGACAACAACCCAGCCTCCGACGACAACCCAGCCTCCGACGACAACTCAGCCTCCGACGACAACTCAGCCTCCGACAACAACCCAGCCTCCGACGACAACCCAGCCTCCGACGACAACAACCCAGCCTCCGACGACAACAACTCAGCCTCCGACGACGACCCAGCCTCCGACGACAACAACCCAGCCTCCGACGACAACAACCCAGCCTCCGAAGACAACTCAGCCTCCGACGACAACCCAGCCTCCGACGACAACCAAGCCTCCGACAACAACAACTCAGCCTCCGACGACAACCCAGCCTCCAACGACAACAACCCAGCCTCCGACGACAACTCAGCCTCCGACGACAACAACCCAGCCTCCGACGACAACACAGCCTCCGACGACAACAAAGCCTCCGACGACAACCCAGCCTCCGACGACAACCCAGCCTCCGACGACAACCCAGCCTCCGACGACAACCCAGCCTCCGACGACAACCCAGCCTCCGACGACAACACAGCCTCCGACGACGACAACGCCTCCGACGACGACCACTCATCCGACGACAACAACCCAGCCTCCGACGACAACGCAGCCTCCGACGACAACCAAGCCTCCGACGACAACCAAGCCTCCGACGACAACAACCCAGCCTCCGACGACAACAACCCAGCCTCCGACGACAACAACTCAGCCTCCGACGACAACCCAGCCTCCGACGACAACAACCCAGCCTCCGACGACAACAACCCAGCCTCCGACGACAACTCAGCCTCCGACGACAACTCAGCCTCCGACGACAACCCAGCCTCCGACGACAACTCAGCCTCCGACGACAACTCAGCCTCCGACGACAACAACCCAGCCTCCGACGACAACCCAGCCTCCGACGACAACAACCCAGCCTCCGACGACAACCAAGCCTCCGACGACAACAACTCAGCCTCCGACGACAACCCAGCCTCCGACGACAACTCAGCCTCCGACGACAACAACTCAGCCTCCGACGACAACCAAGCCTCCGACGACAACCCAGCCTCCGACGACAACCCAGCCTCCGACGACAACTCAGCCTCCGACGACAACCCAGCCTCCGACGACAACCCAGCCTCCGACGACAACCAAGCCTCCGACGACAACCCAGCCTCCGACGACAACTCAGCCTCCGACGACAACAACTCAGCCTCCGACGACAACCCAGCCTCCGACGACAACCCAGCCTCCGACGACAACCCAGCCTCCGACGACAACCAAGCCTCCGACGACAACACAGCCTCCGACGACAACCCATCCTCCGACGACAACTCAGCCTCCGACGACAACCCAGCCTCCGACGACAACCAAGCCTCCGACGACAACTCAGCCTCCGACGACAACAACACAGCCTCCGACGACAACCAAGCCTCCGACGACAACCCAGCCTCCGACGACAACCAAGCCTCCGACGACAACCAAGCCTCCGACGACAACAACTCAGCCTCCGACGACAACCCAGCCTCCGACGACAACCCAGCCTCCGACGACAACCAAGCCTCCGACGACAACCCAGCCTCCGACGACAACCAAGCCTCCGACGACAACTCAGCCTCCGACGACAACCCAGCCTCCGACGACAACTCAGCCTCTGAAGACAACAACCCAGCCTCCGACGACAACAACTCAGCCTCCGACGACGACCCAGCCTCCGACGACAACAACCCAGCCTCCGACGACAACAACCCAGCCTCCGACGACAACTCAGCCTCCGACGACAACAACCCAGCCTCCGACGACAACCCAGCCTCCGACAACAACAACTCAGCCTCCGACGACAACCCAGCCTCCGACGACAACAACCCAGCCTCCGACGACAACTCAGCCTCCGACGACAACAACCCAGCCTCCGACGACAACTCAGCCTCCGACGACAACAACCCAGCCTCCGACAACAACCAATCCTCCGACGACAACAACCCAGCCTCCGACGACAACCCAGCCTCCGACGACAACCCAGCATCCGACGACAACAACCCAGCCTCCGACGACAACCAAGCCTCCGACAACAACAACTCAGCCTCCGACGACAACCCAGCCTCCGACGACAACCCAGCCTCCGACGACAACCCAGCTTCCGACGACAACCCAGCCTCCGACGACAACCAAGCCTCCGACGACAACCCAGCCTCCGACGACAACCAAGCCTCCGACGACAACAACTCAGTCTCCGACGACCACCCAGCCTCCGACGACAACCGAGCCTCCGACGACAACCCAGCCTCCGACGACAACTCAGCCTCCGACGACAACAACCCAGCCTCCAACGACAACCAAGCCTCCGATAACAACAACTCAGCCTCCGACGACAACAACCCAGCCTCCGACGACAACTCAGCCTCCGACGACAACAACCCAGCCTCCGACGACAACTCAGCCTCCGACGACAACTCAGCCTCCGACGACAACAACCCAGCCTCCGACGACAACCAAGCCTCCGACGACAACTCAGCCTCCGACGACAACCCAGCCTCCGACGACAACCAAGCCTCCGACGACAACCCAGCTTCCGACGACAACCCAGCCTCCGACGACAACCAAGCCTCCGACGACAACCCAGCCTCCGACGACAACCAAGCCTCCGACGACAACAACTCAGTCTCCGACGACCACCCAGCCTCCGACGACAACCGAGCCTCCGACGACAACCCAGCCTCCGACGACAACTCAGCCTCCGACGACAACAACCCAGCCTCCAACGACAACCAAGCCTCCGATAACAACAACTCAGCCTCCGACGACGACCCAGCCTCCGACGACAACAACCCAGCCTCCGACGACAACACAGCCTCCGACGACAACAACCCAGCCCCCGACGACAACTCAGCCTCCGACGACAACAACCCAGCCTCCGACGACCACTCAGCCTCCGACGACAACCCAGCCTCCGACGACAACACAGCCTCTGACGACAACTCAGCCTCCGACGACAACTCAGCCTCCAACGACAACAACCCAGCCTCCGACGACAACTCAGCCTCCGACGACAACAACCCAGCCTCCGACGACAACCAAGCCTCCGACGACAACCCAGCCTCCGACGACAACCAAGCCTCCGACGACAACTCAGCCTCCGACAACAACAACTCAGCCTCCGATGACAACCAAGCCTCCGACGACAACCAAGCCTCCGACGACAACAACTCAGCCTCCGACGACAACCCAGCCTCCGACGACAACTCAGCCTCCGACGACAACCAAGCCTCCGACGACAACAACACAGCCTCCGACGACAACCCAGCCTCCGACGACAACCAAGCCTCCGACGACAACCCAGCTTCCGACAACAACCCAGCCTCCGACGACAACTCAGCCTCCGACGACAACCCAGCCTCCGACGACAACAACCCAGCCTCCGACGACAACTCAGCCTCCGACGACAACAACCCAGCCTCCGACGACAACTCAGCCTCCGACGACAACAACCCAGCCTCCGACAACAACCAATCCTCCGACGACAACAACCCAGCCTCCGACGACAACCCAGCCTCCGACGACAACCCAGCATCCGACGACAACAACCCAGCCTCCGACGACAACCAAGCCTCCGACAACAACAACTCAGCCTCCGACGACAACCCAGCCTCCGACGACAACCCAGCCTCCGACGACAACCCAGCTTCCGACGACAACCCAGCCTCCGACGACAACCAAGCCTCCGACGACAACCCAGCCTCCGACGACAACCAAGCCTCCGACGACAACAACTCAGCCTCCGACGACGACCCAGCCTCCGACGACAACAACCCAGCCTCCGACGACAACAACCCAGCCTCCGAAGACAACTCAGCCTCCGACGACAACCCAGCCTCCGACGACAACCAAGCCTCCGACAACAACAACTCAGCCTCCGACGACAACCCAGCCTCCAACGACAACAACCCAGCCTCCGACGACAACTCAGCCTCCGACGACAACAACCCAGCCTCCGACGACAACTCAGCCTCCGACGACAACAACCCAGCCTCCGACGACAACCAAGCCTCCGACGACAACAACTCAGCCTCCGACGACAACCCAGCCTCCGACGACAACCCAGCCTCCGACGACAACCCAGCTTCCGACGACAACCCAGCCTCCGACGACAACCAAGCCTCCGACGACAACCAAGCCTCCGACGACAACCAAGCCTCCGACGACAACAACTCAGCCTCCGACGACAACCAAGCCTCCGACGACAACCCAGCCTCCGACGACAACCAAGCCTCCGACGACAACCAAGCCTCCAACGACAACCAAGCCTCCGACGACAACAACTCAGCCTCCGATGACAACCCAGCCTCCGACGACAACCAAGCCTCCGACGACGACCCAGCCTCCGACGATAACCAAGCCTCCGACGACAACTCAGCCTCCGACGACAACCCAGCCTCCGACGACAACTCAGCCGCCGACGAGAACAACCCAGCCTCCGACGACAACTCAGCCGCCGACGACAACAACCCAGCCTCCGACGACAACAACTCAGCCTCCGACGACGACCCAGCCTCCGATGACAACAACCCAGCCTCCGACGACAACTCAGCCTCCGACGACAACAACCCAGCCTCCGACGACAACTCAGCCTCCGACGACAACAACCCAGCCTCCGACGACAACCAAGCCTCCGACAACAACAACTCAGCCTCCGACGACAACCCAGCCTCCGACGACAACTCAGCCTCCGACGACAACAACCCAGCCTCCGACGACAACTCAGCCTCTGACGACAACCAAGCCTCCGACGACAACAACTCAGCCTCCGACGACGACCCAGCCTCCGACGACGACCCAGCCTCCGACGACGACCCAGCCTCCGACGACAACCCAGCCTCCGACGACAACCCAGCCTCCGACGACAACCAAGCCTCTGACGACAACCCAGCCTCCGATGACAACCAAGCCTCCGACGACAACTCAGCCTCCGACGACAACCCAGCCTCCGACGACAACCCAGCCTCCGACGACAACCAAGCCTCCGACGACAACAACTCAGCCTCCGACGACAACCCAGCCTCCGACGACAACCAAGCCTCCGACGACAACCCAGCCTCCGACGACAACCAAGCCTCCGACGACAACCAAGCCTCCGACGACAACAACTCAGCCTCCGACGACAACCCAGCCTCCGACGACAACCCAGCCTCCGACGACAACCAAGCCTCCGACGACAACCCAGCCTCCGACGACAACCAAGCCTCCGACGACAACTCAGCCTCCGACGACAACCCAGCCTCCGACGACAACTCAGCCTCTGAAGACAACAACCCAGCCTCCGACGACAACAACTCAGCCTCCGACGACGACCCAGCCTCCGACGACAACAACCCAGCCTCCGACGACAACAACCCAGCCTCCGACGACAACTCAGCCTCCGACGACAACAACCCAGCCTCCGACGACAACCCAGCCTCCGACAACAACAACTCAGCCTCCGACGACAACCCAGCCTCCGACGACAACAACCCAGCCTCCGACGACAACTCAGCCTCCGACGACAACAACCCAGCCTCCGACGACAACTCAGCCTCCGACGACAACAACCCAGCCTCCGACAACAACCAATCCTCCGACGACAACAACCCAGCCTCCGACGACAACCCAGCCTCCGACGACAACCCAGCATCCGACGACAACAACCCAGCCTCCGACGACAACCAAGCCTCCGACAACAACAACTCAGCCTCCGACGACAACCCAGCCTCCGACGACAACCCAGCCTCCGACGACAACCCAGCTTCCGACGACAACCCAGCCTCCGACGACAACCAAGCCTCCGACGACAACCCAGCCTCCGACGACAACCAAGCCTCCGACGACAACAACTCAGTCTCCGACGACCACCCAGCCTCCGACGACAACCGAGCCTCCGACGACAACCCAGCCTCCGACGACAACTCAGCCTCCGACGACAACAACCCAGCCTCCAACGACAACCAAGCCTCCGATAACAACAACTCAGCCTCCGACGACAACAACCCAGCCTCCGACGACAACTCAGCCTCCGACGACAACAACCCAGCCTCCGACGACAACTCAGCCTCCGACGACAACTCAGCCTCCGACGACAACAACCCAGCCTCCGACGACAACCAAGCCTCCAACGACAACTCAGCCTCCGACGACAACCCAGCCTCCGACGACAACCAAGCCTCCGACGACAACCCAGCTTCCGACGACAACCCAGCCTCCGACGACAACCAAGCCTCCGACGACAACCCAGCCTCCGACGACAACCAAGCCTCCGACGACAACAACTCAGTCTCCGACGACCACCCAGCCTCCGACGACAACCGAGCCTCCGACGACAACCCAGCCTCCGACGACAACTCAGCCTCCGACGACAACAACCCAGCCTCCAACGACAACCAAGCCTCCGATAACAACAACTCAGCCTCCGACGACGACCCAGCCTCCGACGACAACAACCCAGCCTCCGACGACAACTCAGCCTCCGACGACAACAACCCAGCCCCCGACGACAACTCAGCCTCCGACGACAACAACCCAGCCTCCGACGATGACCCAGCCTCCGACGACCACTCAGCCTCCGACGACAACTCAGCCTCCGACGACAACACAGCCTCTGACGACAACTCAGCCTCCGACGACAACTCAGCCTCCGACGACAACAACCCAGCCTCCGACGACAACTCAGCCTCCGACGACAACAACCCAGCCTCCGACGACAACCAAGCCTCCGACGACAACCCAGCCTCCGACGACAACCAAGCCTCCGACGACAACTCAGCCTCCGACAACAACAACTCAGCCTCCGATGACAACCAAGCCTCCGACGACAACCAAGCCTCCGACGACAACAACTCAGCCTCCGACGACAACCCAGCCTCCGACGACAACTCAGCCTCCGACGACAACCAAGCCTCCGACGACAACAACACAGCCTCCGACGACAACCCAGCCTCCGACGACAACCAAGCCTCCGACGACAACCCAGCTTCCGACAACAACCCAGCCTCCGACGACAACACAGCCTCCGACGACAACCAAGCCTCCGACGACAACAACACAGCCTCCGACGACAACCCAGCCTCCGACGACAACCAAGCCTCCGACGACAACCCAGCTTCCGACAACAACCCAGCCTCCGACGACAACCCAGCCTCCGACGACAACTCAGCCTCCGATGACAACAACCCAGCCTCCGACGACAACCCAGCCTCCGACGACAACCCAGCCTCCGACGACAACCAAGCCTCCGACGACAACCAAGCCTCCGACGACAACAACTCAGCCTCCGACGACAACCCAGCCTCCGACGACAACCCAGCCTCCGACGACAACCCAGCCTCCGACGACAACCAAGCCTCCGACGACAACCCAGCCTCCGACGACAACCAAGCCTCCGACGACAACTCAGCCTCCGACGACAACCCAGCCTCCGACGACAACCCAGCCTCCGACGACAACTCAGCCTCCGACGACAACAACCCAGCCTCCGACGACAACCCAGCCTCCGACGACAACCCAGCCTCCGACGACAACCAAGCCTCCGACGACAACAACCCAGCCTCCGACGACAACTCAGCCTCCGACGACAACAACCCAGCCTCCGACGACAACCCAGCCTCCGACGACAACCAAGCCTCCGACGACAACTCAGCCTCCGACGACAACTCAGCCTCCGACGACAACTCAGCCTCCGACGACAACTCAGCCTCCGACGACAACTCAGCCTCCAACAACCAGTCCACCAACAACAGCCAGTCTAACTACAACTGGTCCAACAACAGACCTTCCTACAGCAACTCTTCTAACTACTACGAATCCTTCTTCTACAACAAAGCCCTTTACAACAACTACAACAGGGCCTCCAACTATTACAGGCTCTCAAGATGCAACAGAACATACAACTACAATAGATCTGCCTAATACAACAGGTCTTCCAGCTACAACAGCCCATCCAAATACAACACACAGTATTTTAACATCAACCTAATTTCTGTAAAAAAAGACCTTCCACTACAAAACACTTTCCTACTAAAACACGCTACCCAACTACGAAAGACCTTCTTAGTTCCTACAACAACAACCCATCTGACTATGACTAGTCCTCCTTCTACAGGCTATTCCAATTGCACCTTCTGATAACAACCAATGCAACTACAACCTTCTTCTACAACAGAATTTCCTACTACAAAAGCCCTGCCTACAACAAAAATTAACCCAACAAATCCCAGGAACCGGCAGGCAGTGTCTCCAAATGACACCACACCCTCCACACTCACCCTAACACACATCACGCCCCCTGACATGCTGGAGGTTTTTTTTTTTTAAAAAGGAATATTTCTTTCCCGTCCCCCTTCTCTTCTTCCCTTCACTGGGGATTGGCGATTGTGTACTATTGTTACTAATTATATTGCTAAATAGCTAGCAAGCTTCAACATGTTTTATTCTACAATTTTCATCAAACAGCCTCAAGTTGACTAATGTTAGCTTACTACTAGTTACATTTTGCTTCTAGTGAATAGTGAAACAACATCATCGTAGATCTTTTTTTTTGGTCCTTAGAACACGCCCTCAACTTCCTATTCCACTTGTTAGATCATTTACAGAAATAGTCAAACAGGAAGTGTATGTGTCTGTATTTGGTCATGTTTTACAGTGTGGCAGCATAAGCTGATAGAGTAAACTTCCTCAATTGTTAAATGTCATCTTTATTGTCATCTTTGCATTGTGTAAATTGCCCACGTTTTTTCATTTCAGCAGTGAAATAAATAATTTTTTTGTGCATATGCTGCGTAAATCCTGCTTTTAAACTTGGGATAGCATTGGCTCAATGCTTTCACTCGAGATTGGCTGGATGTTTTTTATATTTGGTCAATGCTTGGAGACCCTTGCATATTCCAGGAAATCATGTGAATACCAGGGCTTATTGTTACTGTAAGACGTTATTCACTTAATGGGTGTGCAGCTATGTATGACGTTACTGTATCTGATGACTCAGTATAGCAAATTAATCCTTAAATATGTTCCAGTCAGTAGAGTCAAAACAGTACCTTAAGCTTTCAATTGCATCATTAATGACGTTCTGATGTCTGAATTCACATATTACAAACCCCTCCAGTGTCCAGAAATGAAGTGATAACTGTGAATAAATAAAATCAAAAATCGAATTCCTGTGTTTATGAAAACAAGCCTTTTGATGATCACACTTTTAATTTATTTTTGGCAGCAATCATATTGCCTGTAATGTCACACAACACCCTCCCTGCTGGTATTTATTAGTCCTACTTCCTTAAACAAGACAGAACATTCTAGAGAAGACAGAATAATTCTTCCCTTCAATTAGAACAAATTCACTTTGTCCAGGAAGTAAACATGTTTTACTTTGTTTTGTTTTTTGGATATTTGCCCTTCTGCTCCAAAGTTCACCAAAATGGGCTTACCTTTCTTGCATAAAAACACATCCAACGTTCACTTCTGGATATTCCAAACACACCCGTATGTGTCTTGCTACAAGTCTTGCCATCATCTTATCGATTCTGCCTTTTAATACCTGCTTTCCATTTGTACTAAAATGCACCCGCAAATACTTTTCCCAAACCGTCAGGGGTAGCGTATGGGGGGGGGGGGAGGAATCAATAACAGTACAATAAAATAATAAACTATCCTTACAACGACAGATACCGCTACCAAACTCAAAGCGACCCGTATTGGGCGAAAATTCTATAACTCGATATTAAGACAAAAGAACGACCTATAGCTCACACGAGGGAGCCGAAAAACACAAACAAGAGGTAAAAGAAGACGAAAAAGACAATCTGTCTAGGACAGAAAGACAGAGGTAAAGAAAAGTATGGAGGTAGATTTCTATCAAAAATAAACAAACACAATAGTATAATCCACAATTATATTTACCATCCACACACAAACACCTCTCAACTTGTGTTTCGTAAATCATCATTTGGATGAATGCAAAAATGATATTCACAAATGCAAATAACATTTTTAGATATGTTTCCAATGTTCACGTTTACAAATCAAAAGCTTGGCTTGCGAACTGGCGAATCTACATTTGGCAATCGAAGGACACGCTTGATCTGCTTGGATTTACGTACGGAATTTTGAGACAAATATTCCGCTGTTTTTTCCCGTGTCGATTCACACACGCTTAACTTGTGATTCACAGGCAAAAACTTCTTCTTCGGCGCTACCTAACACGGCGCCATGTGTTTTCGGCTCATCAGCGCCACTTTTAGAACAAGTGGCCAAAATGGCACATTATCTTTAAGAAGTGGATTAATGGCCAATTAAAACAACCGAGTTTTTAGTTTATTTAGGTTGTAAAGTTAACCCCACGCTAATCTTGCGATGGGACGTTTTTTAAACAATCATTGAACAAAACGTCTATCAGATTGCATTTAGCTAGCTAGCTAGATTACATTACAGAGGGGTAGGTCCGTACACAGTAGCTAGGGGAGACCGGGGCACAGTGGATCAGAAATCTTATATTTCAGCATTTTTCCTGGCTTGATGACAGCATGGTTCTGGTCTATTGTGGAATTGATAGCAGAATATGTTCTCTATAAAACATGTCTATCATATCCTGCAACTGCCAAATATTTTCATGCTGAGATGGGGTTGAATGTAAAAATATATTTGATCCACTGTGCCCCAGTAACGGGGTACAGTGGATCGCTACCTGGGGCACTGTGAATCAGTCCAGATATTATACATTATTTTTTCACAAACAGCATCTTTATTGTGTGAACGAAGCAAAACTTTCATGTACAAATAAGACATATCAACAATAGACATATCAACCAGACCAACAGTTGAAAATACTGAAACAATATGAAATGTTTTGCTATACTAATATGTAAAACCCAGCGTAGTGCTAGGAACTTTCGCACACGCATCTGACACGTCCTGCACATTTGGGAAAATGAATGTGAATGATACATCATGGTCTCTGACTTCACAAGTCTGTCCAGGTTTACTGATGTACAAAGGACCCCTCCTGGCTACATTCCTATCTGTGAACAAGATAATCACGGCAACACCTAACATTGTATTATTTTCATGGTTATAATGAATAAAATGCATCGCAAACTAAACACACAACATTGCTTCAACATATTATTCAATATTGAAAACCCTCAGTTGCAGATGCTGAATTGTTTTACAATACCTAGTGCAGCATATTTGAATACAAGGAGAAATTGACTGGAAATATCATATGGCGTGCAACACGTGCTGTGCCACCATGTTGAATGGGGTTGGGCAGCTTTGCTACAACATCTTCAAACAAAACTTCTGATATGTCTTCGATATTTGGGAAAATGAACGTGAATGACTTTGGTTTCTCACGTCGCATAAACTTCACTTCAAATGTGGTATAGTATGTATAGTATAGTATGGCAATAGTATGGCACAGATATAATATATATATATAGTTATATTTGGAATAAAAAATTGTTAAATTGAGGAGTTAATATTGCCGTTAGTCAACAAACAAAGCGACCTCCTTTTACCGGGGCACAGTGAATCACTTGAAAAATTGATTCACTGTGCCCCGCATGCACTATGTGCAATCATGTGACATTTTTTAATTCATGGCCATTAGCAGCAGAGAGGACACATGCTCATAAAACTTCATTATATATCCCTCAAATTACCAACATGTGCTTGGTTTCTTATTCCTGGATGATCTATACTAAATCACAAAAACAAGAGAAACCCGAAATTTTACATTTGATGGTACAAAACAGGGATTACCTTTCAATTCTTCACAAAAGTGTGTTGCCTGGAAATTAAGCACATTTTCAGATGGGGATTACACAGAGGCACACACTGATGACATCATCAAGGCATTCCCATGTACAAGTTTCTATAAATAGCCACTGATTCACTGTGCCCCTTGATCCACTGTGCCCCGGTCTCCCCTACATATCTCTTTCCCCCCTCATGGGAAAGATTATGTAAAACAAACTCAACCATGTGAAGTAACTGCAGCCAATTAAATTAATTTGACAGCTATTCTCACTGATACCGATGTCTCCTATTAAATATTTTATTTGTTCAGCTCGCTAGCTAGTAGATAAGACACCTAAATGAAAATGATCATTCAAATTGCATGGAGTTCTCTCCTTATTTTAGCTCATAGTGTTGTACCTCCTAGTTCCTATCAATGGTTTTACATATCTGGATTCTATCTTTGAGAAAGATTTGGAAACCAAGCTAATGTTGGCTAGCGTGGGGTTAACTTTACAACCTAAATAAACTCAAAACTCGGTTGTTTTAATTGACAATGAATCCACTTCTTAAAGATAATGTGCCATTTTGGCCACTTGTTCTAAAAGTGGCGCTGATGAGCCGAAAACACACGGTGCTGATGAGCCGAAAACACACATCGCCGTGTTAGGTAGCGCGAAAGAAGATGTTTTGCCTGAACAAGTTAAGCGTGTGTGAATCGACACGGGAAAAAACAGCGGAATATTTGTCTCAAAATTCCGTACGTAAATCCAAGCAGATCAAGCCAAGCTTTTGATTTGTAAACGTGAACATTGTAAACATATCTAAAAATGTTATTTGCATTTGTGAATATCATTTTTTGCATTCATCCAAATGATGATTTACGAAACACAAGTTGTGTTTGTGTGTGGATGGCAAACACATACTTGTGGATTATTTTTACGAAACACAAATTGAGAGGTGTTTGCGTGTGGATGGCAAAAACACATTTGTGGATTATACCTACGAACAGAAATTGAGAGGTGTGTGTGTGGATGGTACATATAATTGTGGATTATACTTTTGTGTTTGTTTATTTTTGATAGAAATCTACCTTCATAGCAGTCATTCACTAATCACTGTCCAAGACGCATCCTCTGGATCTAGGCTACTACGATATTTATTCACACAGTTGATAAATAGCCGTTTGTTGTGAATGTGTTCATGGGACACCACGTCAAACACAAACACCTGTATGCTAATTGAGAGACTATATCCATGTTTCACATTTCATTTTCACATCTGTCAAATTTCATGGGAGAAAGTTATTGCAAATAATTGTGATAACTTCACAGTGAAATATAGCGTCAAATATAACAATAGCCTGTACCATTTTGCATACAAAAACAAGCTCAGAGATAACAATACGATAGGCTACAGAACAATCCGTTAGTTTACATAGCCACTGACAGGTGAAACAGGTTTTTTTTTTTTTTTTTTTGACAGGCGATACAGCTGTGCTACACGTCATTAGTAATTGACGTCGCTTCAGCTGACGCTTGACTGAGCAAAGATGTTCTATTTGCCTAATTCATGTTGCCTCGGTTGCTGCGTCCTCGTACCACCGAACTACGGCTGCATTCCAATCCCTTATTTTTACTCCTTGCATCCTTTCCTCGCTCATTAGCTCCACCCAGTGGAGGGCATAAGGAAAGGATCCAAGGATCACATACGAGGACGCAGCAACCGAGGCAACATGAATTAGGCAAATGGAATGTCCTTGCTCAGTCAAGCGTCAGCTGAAGCGACGTCAATTACTAATGACGTGTTGCACAGCTGTATCACCTGTCAAAAAAAGAAAGAAAGCCGTATCACCTATCAGTGGCCATGAAGGCTAACGGATTGTTCTGTAGCCTATCGTATTTTTATCTCTGAGCTTGTTTTTGCATGCAAAATGGTATAAGCTATTGTTTTATTTGATGCTATATTGCACTGTGAAGTTATCACAATTATTTGCAATGATTTTCTCTCATGCAATTTGACAGCTATGAAAATGACATGTGAAATAGGGATATTGTCTCTCCATTACAGGTGTTTGTGTTTGACGTACAGTGTCCCATTAACACATCCACAACAAATGGCTATTTATCACTGTGTGAATAAAGATCGCACAAAGCATAGTTTAAATTATGGGAGCAGGACTTCATGGTAGACTACCGTCTGAGCCATGGCTCCATAGAAGCATTGATAATGCTACTGCCACATGGGGGAGCATTGGCTGGGCACACCACGTAAGGGTCCAGGAGCTGCCTGCTCTTCAAGGCTCTGAAGGTGGACCACACCTTTGTACCCACGGTCATCACCACATGTGCCGTGCTCCATAACATCTGCCTGACAAAGGGGGGCATCCTTGAGGCCGTTGAGGATGTTGGTGATATTGGTGTGGCTCCACCACGTCCAGTGAGGGGGGAACAAAGCAGACATGGCCGGCGAGACTGACTGGCGGGGCAACCGTATGCTCCAAATGTGTGTCCAGTAGCACTGAATGAACATGATTATATGTAATTTGGCAATTGTTTGAAATATTATTTATACAGGAGAGCTTTTTGTTAGTGTCTCCGTTTCTTGTTACGTTTGTATATTCTTCCTTGCAGCCCCTCTTTCTGTCCGTAGTGTTAATCCACATCTGTTTTATTTGTTATGTTAGTGTTAATAAAATCACTTCTGGATACTAACATATCAGTTTCATACATCTTTTCTGTGCCACATTTTCATTACAACCTTTATTTATTTCAAAACACACTAAGCATACCACTTTGACACCAACCACCTGTCGGGGAAGTGAGGATTCTGTAAAATGTCTATTTTCTGAATCCAACATTTCCAACAGTCAATGCCCTTCCTTGTTAAAATGTTTAGCACTATGAATACTGAACACAGGCGATATTGTGTGCTAGAACCCCTCACTTATCCTGCAGTAAAAATATATTTCACATCATTTCATAATTATTAGAAATGACAATCCTCAATTCAATCGCATAATTCATCCATAGGTCAGTTGGACCGTAACCTGGTGGAAGCAACAAGTCGAAACAAAGTCTAATTCAGGCCTAAGTGTACCTCATTTCAGTAAAAGAAAAACAGTCAATTAGAATAATGACTGCAAATAATTAATTAATTAATGTAGGCTGACTACTTAGAATTTACAAAAAGGAAGACATTAATTTGAAGTTACCAGTAAATAGCGAGAGACCGATAAGCCAGAAATAGCCCATGCAGGTATTACCCTCCTGAAGCTTACACAATCAGCAAATTTGTTAGTATTTGTGTTTTTTTTCTCCTCCCAAATTGTTCTGTGCTGCTGAAGGGGGCACTCAGATGAAAACTATATCTTAAAAGGTAAAAACACAAGTAAAAAACAAATTGACAAACACTTGTGTGAACTATTTACATTTTATTAAGCATTTTCTTAAACACGTCCAGTAACCTGTTTGAGCTTTCCAGTGTGGCCTAGAATCGCTCCTCTTCTCTGGCAGCATCTTCCTTCAGGAACCGCAGAATGGCTCCCTCACCAGTCCTTCTCCTTTTGGGGGGTGGGTGACAGGCACAGTCTTTAGCCAGGCTGTGCATCCTCTTCCTCCTCCACACACGCCTGGCTACAAGTGACCGCCACAAATCCAGGAAGAGATGAGCCAGTGCCATCTGAGGTCTCATCAGCCACATGTGCCGGGTTTTCTGCAACACATGAATCCATCAGGACAGGAGAATCAATAGATGGCCTCCCCCCGATGGCCTTATGCATTGCATTAAACCATGGCCATGTGGCTACTCCCCTGTCTGTCCCGTCCCTGTAGTAGGGCATCTGAGTGCCTACAAGGAAAGATGCAAGGGTGAAGGTGAGCCATGAGCCTATTGCACAGGCATAATTTTGTTTCAGTATGCAAGAGAAACTACAAATTTGCAAAGAGGATGCACAGCCTGGCTCAAGTAGCCTCCCACTGGAGGATGATGATGGGCCATCCACCTCTGCCTGTCCCCCACCCCCCAAAAGGAGAAGGACCAGTGAGGGAGCCGTTCAAATTTTTGAAAAGATGTTGAATAAAATGTAAATAGTTCACATAAGTGTTTGTCAATTTTTTACTTGTGTTTTTACCTTTTAAGATATAGTCATCTATATATATGTCATCTGAGTGACCCCTTCTGCAGCACAGAACAATTTGGGAGAAAAGAAAGACACAAATACTAACAAAAACTACTACTTTGCTGATCGTGTAAGCTTCAGGAGGGTAATAGTTGGGCTATTTCTGGCTTATCGGTCTCTTTACTGGTAACTTCAAATGAATGTCTTCCTTTTTGTAAATTCAAAGTAGTCAGCCTACATTCATTAATGAATGTATGATTTGCAGTCATTATTGAAATTGACTGTTTTTCTTTTACTGTCATTATGTACTCTTAATTACACTTCTTGATTTGTTGCTTCCACCAGGTTACTGTCCGACTGACCTATGGACGAATTACGTGATTGAATTGAGGATTGTCATTTCTAATAATTATGAAATTATGTGAAATAGATTTTTACTGCAGGATAAGTGAGGGGTTCTACCACGCAATATTGCCTGTGTTCAGTATTCAGAGCTCTGAAAATTTTAACAAGGGCACTGACTGTTGGAAAATAGACATTTTACAGAATCCTCACTTCCCCAACAGGTGGTTGACATACATTGGTGTCAAAGTGGTATGCTTAGTGTGTTTTGAAATAAATAAAGGTTATAATGAAAATGTGGCACAGAAAAGATGTATGAAACTGATATGTTAGTATTCGGAAGTGATTTTATTCACATTAACATAACAAATAAAACATGTGGATGAACACTATGGACAGAGAGAGGGGCTGCAAGGGATAATATACAAACATAAAAAACGAACACACTAACAAAAAGCTCTCCTGTATAAATAATAATTTTAACAATTGACAAATTACATATAATCGTGTTCGTTGAGTGCTACTGGACACACATTTGGAGCAGACAGTTGCCCCGCCAGTCGGTCTCGCCGGCCATGTCAAATAATTGGATACCGCAGCTGATTTGATGGGACTGCATGATATGAAGCCAAATGACTCAAGTGTCATTTGTAATGTGCTCCGATTTTAACGAACAAACATGCGTTCAAGTCCATTGATGAATTGCTGGGACTGGCCATTGAGCGTGTGGAACATAGGCGTAGCCTACTTACACTGTACGTCAAACACAAACACCTGTAATTGAGAGACAATATCCCTATTTCCCATGCCATTTTCACATCTGTCAAATTCCACGGGAGAAAATCATTGAAAATAATTGTGATAACTTCACAGTGCAATATAGCGTCAAATAAAACAATAGCTTATACCATTTTGCATGCAAAAACAAGTTCAGAGATAAAAATACGATAGGCTACAGAACAATCCGTTAGCCTTCATGGCCACTGACAGGTGATACCGCTTTCTTACTTTTTTGACAGGTGATACAGCTGTGCAACACGTCATTAGTAATTGACGTCGCTTCAGCTGACGCTTGACTGAGCAAGGACGTTACATTTGCTTAATTCATGTTGCCTCGGTTGCTGCGTCCTCGTATGTGATCCTTGGATCCTTTCCTTATGGGCTCCACTGGGTGGAGCTAATGAGCGAGGAAAGGACGCGAGGAAGGGATGCAAGGAGTAAAAATACGGGATTGGAATTCACCCCAGAGCATCCTTTGTAAAAGGACGGATAAAAAGAACAGTGAAGCTCCTTTCCATCTCAATATAAAAAATCCGAACGGTCCTTAGAATGGCTGCCTGGAAACTATTTCCGGTTCATGCGATCTAAAGGATCCTTCCTTGCTCAAATTCGAATGCAACCCTGGATTACTTCCGCATCAGGTATAATTTAAAGAAAAAAATACGGAAAAAAAAGTAATACCCCACATGGTGGTAACGGCCGTTATTGCAATCGTTCATTATCGTTGCGGTATATCGCCCAGCCCTATCAGCGACATTACACTAGGACACAAAGATCGGTTTCCGGGGGCATGGAGTCAAAGTCAAAGTCAAAGTGTTTTTATTTATCAAGTGCACAGTATAACACAAGGTCATTCTGAACAATGAAATTCTTAGGACATGGCAAGCAACAACTATGTAGTAGGCATTAAAAACAAACAAAAACAAAAACATATATATTAAATTGTTTAAAAAAAGTCAAATAAGGGCAAGAATAACATAAATATAAATATACATAGCAGTAAAACACTAGCAGCAGTACCAGATATGGACAGTAGGCGTAGGCGTATTAAATATAAAGTGTGGAGGTGCCGATAGACATGTACAATAAATTAAATTAAGGTGATGTACATTGAATGTACATAAGAAGTGCCTAGAGCATACAATGAGGTGCGATGAATAATAATAATGGAGGAGAGGAGGTGGTAGTGGAAGAAAGGAGGATGCATTTTTCAAGTATTGGAACGCACCACAGAACAAGGAAAGGATGCAAGGAGTGAAAATAAGCGATTGGAATGAACCCTGTGCGTCCCGATCAGTGTTGCCAGGTCCGCGGTTTTCCCGCGGAATTGGGCTACATTCTACATGTTGCCGCGGGTTGAATTTTTTGTCCGCGGGTTGTGGTTTTGCATGCAGATTACATAAATTATATATATTTAAATAAAATTATAAAAATATATATTTTTAATTAAACATTTCAAATTCAGTAATTTACACATCTATTGTTCGTCATTCAGCGTTGACTCAGTCCTAAACACTGATATAAGATTAGCTAATTATACTCAAATCCTAATCTTAACCATTAGTCAGAAACAAGCCAAACTGACTCCAGATCAGCACTTACACACATGGCCATGGGACACGCCCCTAACTGGTTGGCACACAGAGTGAGCCTGGCCCTGCGCTGTCCTGTCCGCTGTCCTGTCTTCACAGAGCTATTTATGATATCTGATAAATACGAAACATCTGAAAACTAGTCGAGATACAGATGTATTTATGTCTATTTGCCGGACATGTGGGCATATAGTGTACGTGTTTGATATTACAGTGTTGCAATATATTTGGCAATGGTAGTAATGCTGTTGGACTTTAAAAACAGTGTATAGTGTTTGGCAGGGCCGTATTTAGAGTTCTGGTATTGGGCTGGTTTTTGGGCTAGTTTTATTTTCCATTGGGCTAGTTTTGATTGGCAATTGGGCTGGTTTTGTCACAAAGACCTGGCAACCCTGGTCCCGATATTGTTCACTCCTCACCCCCTTTCCTCCACTCGTCTCCTATCCGGAAGTATAAAAAACAGCCTGTAGACTACATTTTAAGTATGAGTGTTTTCATGTAAAGTATACAATATATCTGACATTGCAGTTTGCGTTGAGATATTAATATGTAACCATTCATATGTAATCTTTAAGGACATTCCAAACCACTAAATGCTCCTTGGAGGAGCAAAGGAGCGAAGAACAAGGAGATTCCCGGAGGATGCTTCAGTGAGGAAACACAAGTGTAGCCTTTGTGGAAGCCTTTTCCCAGAAGGCGTGACGTGTATAAATGACCCACCACTCCACATCTGCACAAATGCAGTTTTACAGTTTCTTTCCCTTTATTATAAAGCGCTTTAATCCATAATGTCACTCATTGTTTTTGACTAATAAAAGCCACATTTATTCATGAAAAAAGAGGCTAAAAAGGCATTATGGTTAAACACATAAGCATAATATGACCAGAGATTGTATGGGCTTTGATATGACGCTGACACTTAACTGAGCAAGAACGTTACATTTGCCTAATCATGTTGCCTCGATTCCTCCGTTCTCGTATTTGATCTTTGCATCCTTTCCTTGCGTCATCTGTTGGACGGAGCGATTGGAATGGAATGAACCCCACAGATTCAGCCAATGACGCTCACACACTCCATTTAGGAGTGGGAGATGAAAATAATGCCAGCTTGCAACATGCGATATATTTTTTATTTACTGTATAAGATAAGTACCTACAATACATAATTTTGATGTAATTAAAATTTTATGTTTGTGATTACACATACTGCTAACTATAGTAATGATTTGAACCAGTGGTTTGAAAAACAATCAGGCATAGCGGGGACAGACCTCGTATTGAAAGGGCCCTAGACGCTAGGGGCTTTCTTTGCGAAACAAAAAATTTGGTGGAATAGGGGTGCCGCGTTATCGTGTTCGTGAGACAAAAAAATCGCGTTTGAAAGGATTGTTTTCTGCATTTCTTGTCGGGAAACACGTTTGGTACGTGTAGTGGTTGCGTGGAATAGAGAGAAGCTGAACTGTATCTAAAAATGATAACTTCTGCGGGTAAGTGTGGAGCGAGTAAGAAAGAGGCAATCCGGCTGATTTAGCTGAGTCACAGAAAATTATTAGCAATGGTTCCTGTTAAGTGGCTGTATCCCACTGGATTCCGCGAATTTTGACAGTTTTTGTTGCTCGTGTAGGCTTAGAAAAGCTGATCAGCTAAAGTAATATTACTGCTCCATTAGCGTGTGAAATCTCTTCAACCTAACGTTAGCTTTCTGGCCAACGTTACATTGTCAGTTTTGACACTGCGCTAACGTTAGCTAGCTGGTTAGCTTGCTAGGTAACCTAAGCAAAGCTCGATCGGATGTTTATTTCACATTACTTGTCACCTTTGAAATCGAATACGTTGAGTTAGGTTTATTTGTTGGAAAACTATTATTGCTAGTCCATGTTAGCTGTTAGTATGTGCAAATTTTTATGCTAAGATAGCCAGTTTGCCTACTAGCTTTGTACCCAACCTCAGCGACATTATAACGTTAGCCTTTTACCTGCTCTTGCCACCCACTTTACTAGCTAACAACTGTTGCAGTTGGTCAGAATTCGTAGTGCCCCGGTTATTAGCAAGCGAATTGGCGAGGTAAAATGTCCACTTGTCCTAATACATTTTGGGAATCACAACATGTTAAATGCAAGTCATTGTGTTAAGAGCTCACTATGCGAGCGAGTTTATTGTAAGTCAGCGAACACGCGTTTGTGTTTTGGTTGCAACAACAACAGCAGTAAATAAATCACCTTTTTTTCCTCTTTTGCAGCTGGTATAATTTCCCTTTTGGACGAAGAAGAGCCTCAGCTTAAGGTGAACTCCTTTCTTTGAGATCTTTGTTTTGTTTTTGGGCCGGTAGTGTAGAATAAAATAATGTTTTGGGAATTGGCTTTAGAAGTGATGTTGCGGGTTCGATTCACGTTTACTCTTGAGCAAGTAACTTCGCTACCTTGAATTGAAATGTTTTCATCCATTAAGTTGATTACTGTAATTACGTTGTTAACTTTGCGTAACGGTGTGCATGTATTTTCTAATTAGATGTCCTAATTTGTAAATACATCTTTATCTTGCTGTAGGAATTTGCGCTACATAAGCTGAACTCCATCGTTAATGACTTCTGGGCTGAGATTTCAGAATCGGTTGATAAAATGTAAGTGAGCTCTTAAACTATTTTTTTATTGTTAATGGAAAAATTGAAAAATTGTAAACATTAAACTTAAAACTAATAAAAATAAGCCAAGCTATATTTATGTATGTATGCACTTAAGGATAAGGGATACAAATTCCATTTAATTCTGGGTTTTGTAAATATCCCTTATTTTACTGTAATGGTATCTTTGATCTAAAGGCTAAAATAAAGTTGTGGTGTTTTCAATATTATATTCAGACAGATTCTTCTCCATTGCATCTGTTGATCCGTTATAGAAATATATGAAACTTTTGTAATTTATACAGTAGTTGTGTTTTAAACAAATCTTTACAAAAAGTGACGATAGTATGAATTTCAAGATAATTGACCTTAACATTAAAGCGAAATTATTAATAATAAATAGATTTCCAGTCAAAAACCTTTGAATGCACACTGACAATTATTAAAATTTCTCCAGATTGCCCACAAAGGCCAAACACTCACATAACAATACTATTATGAACTATAACTATGAACATGAATAATCTGTCAATTCACAACATTTCTTTTAGTCATCTTGAGCATCAGATTCCAAAGTTTCATCAGTCACTTTAAATTGGAGTTGAATCATCTTCAATTGGCTCAAACTGAAGGTTGGCAGGGTAAAGTTTAAGATGCGCTGACAATCTAGTTGCATTTCTGCAGTTAAATATGGAGCAATAACTGCACATAAATCTGTATTTTCCATCATTACGGACTCTTGTGAAATGGTTCCACACATCAGTGGGTATTTGAGGCATTGTTGTTCATCCAGGGAATTCACTCTGTGTGTGCAAGCTTTTATACTAATGAGCAGATTAGTGGCAGGTGTGATCAGTTAGTCCGGTGTAGAGGTGAATAATCTAGCCTATCAATTATCAATCTATTCATAAATTCTCAATACATCTAATGTCATATTTGTCATGTCATGAAAATATAATAAATTCTTATAGATTTCACCAACTTTTACACAATTTACACAACTTTCGACAAGAACTGTGAATATTCCCACCTTCAGCGACCCTAGTTGCAATCCACAAACGGGTGCAATATGGAATAATCGGTTTGCATCAGTGCATATAATGATATTGAACCAGACTTCTTTAAGCTAGTGCTTGCACAAGGAAAAGCTGAATATTTTAATGCTTAACAAGGAGAATGTAATTACTGTCCAGCCCCACTTTAATTTTAGATAATAATTTGTTTCTCTCTAGTGAAGTTCTTTATGAAGATGAGACCTTCCGTAGCCGGGAGTTTGCCGCATTGGTGGCCTCCAAAGTCTTCTACCACCTGGGCGCATTCGAAGAGTCTTTGAATTACGCTCTTGGTGCTGGGGACCTGTTCAATGTTGCTGATGATTCAGAGTATGTGGAGACCATAATAGGTGAGTTGGAAAGCAGTGGAATGCAAGATGTTCCCTGTGACTGTGGGGAAGCTTGTGAGTTATGAGAAGAGTCATCTGTGCACTTGAAGAGTACTTGCAGTCTTTAGCAAATAAAGCAAAACACTTGTCTACGTGTTAAAAAAAGAGAAAGAGAAAGAGAGAGAAATGGGGCAGTCAAAAAATATCTTTGTCTTTAATATTTGGTGGGTCAATTCCATTTTAGTTCAGTCAGTTTGAGAAAGTAAATGGAATTCAACTTATTAATTTGAATGTTCTCTGAGAACATATCGGTTTCAGTTCATCAAATTGGATCAAATTGACATTTGAAGCCCCAAGCCAGATGACTTCCCCAATCCACTCAAATTGCTTAATAAGGAATTGAACCGCATTTTAATTAGAAACCATATAGTGAAAATAAAAAATTTCCCTCGGCAGCGAAATGCATCGACCACTACACCAAACAGCGTGTGGAGAACGCAGAGCTACAGGAGGGGGAGGAGAGGAGGGTCATCGACCCCCGGCTGGAGGGCATCGTCAACAAAATGTTCCTGCGTTGCCTGGGCGACCACAAGTTCAAGCAGGCCATTGGCATCGCCTTGGAGACGCGACGCTTGGACATCTTTGAGAAGACCATACTGGAGTCTGTAAGCATTCACTGAAATCGTTTGGCACCATCCATTCCTTAAAGGTTCCCACTTTTGGTCTCATCTCTTCTCTGGAATGAGCTGCCCACTACAAACAGGACAGCTGAGTCACTGTCCGTCTTCTGTTTAGCATGCCGCTCTTTACAAGTTATTCTGCTGATTTTAAATGTAGCACCAACAACTTTGTACTAAATGCTTTGTTGAATTTTAAGGTGATAACTTGGCAGTATTTACTGTGGCAAACCGCCAAATTGGTTTATTCGAAGTAGAGTAGATGACTATAATCAGCCATCCCTGTCTGATGGTTGAAGCTATGCCGATGTGGGCTTGGTTGTCCAGTGAGATAGTGGACCTCTCTTGAAAACAAGGCGGCTGCAGAGAGTGTAGTGATGTTGCAGGTATTATTCTCAAGTGAGACTTTGTACTGTTGATCAAGGGTATGAAGGCCTTACTTTGCCTGAATTGCTTCAGTAAATGTCTAGCTATATGTTAAATGTTTAAGTCACCATAGACATGAGCATTTACAAAATGCACATATGTAATGTACTGTGAGTGCATGGTGACAAAATAAGGTGAAGTGTGCAAAGATATGAAGGTGGCACTTTTTTATTTTATTTAATTTTTTTCCCCACTTGTGCAGAACGATGTTGGCGGGCTGCTGGCCTACAGCTTGAAGGTGTGCATGTCACTCATGCAGAACAAGAAGTTCAGGAACGAGGTCCTCAGGGTGCTGGTCAAACTGTACATGAACCTGGAGAAGCCCGACTTCATAAACGTTTGCCAGGTACTGGCGTCCGTCTGTTTCAGAGAGCGGTAGCTTGATGAGAAGCACATTTCACCATTTCTGCATTGATGTTGAACAAAATTAGACCTGCTGGTGTGTTGCATTAGAATCTTCACAATTTAACCCAGGGGTGTCCTGACCCATGAACCCAGGTGAGGTCGGTTAAGTGTTTAAGTGTGTAAACGACAGCTTTAATTATTATAATTTTGTATGTATTGACCTGCCTTCACCCACCCACCCCCTCCCCCTCTTCGGGGGACAACTTTATTAAATCAAAATGCACCTTATGCGTATTGAAAATGTTTTTAAATTGTCAATAACTGTACGGTATCATTCAGAAAACAAATCATTCAGTCAGTCCCCCCCCCCCCCCCCCCCCCCCCTAACAAAACCCAGAGTGACATAGAAAGAACAAAAGATTAAAGCAAAAGGGAGAAACGGGAGTACAAAAAGGAGAGAAATAAAACCTACATGGAGTATCGAGTAACAAGGAGAGAGATAAAAGAAACATAGGCTATGGAGTAACAAGGAGAGAGATAAGATACATACAGGGTATGGAGTAACAAGGAGAGAGATAAAAGAAACATAGGCTATGGAGTAACCAGGAGAGAGATAAGATACATACAGGGTATGGAGTAACAAGGAGAGAGATAAGATACATACAGGGTATGGAGTAACAAGGAGAGAGATAAGATACATACAGGGTATGGAGTAACAAGGAGAGAGATAAGATACATACAGGGTATGGAGTAACAAGGAGAGAGATAAGATACATACAGGGTATGGAGTCGGGGTGGGACAATGCACCGATGCATCGCGATGCATCGATCCGAATGTGTAAATACAACTGCATCGATCTGCAAGATTCGAATCGATAAACATCGATTAATATTGCATTTTAAATGAATGTACACATGTATTCATTTATTCAAAAATTATTTAAAATATATATTTCTGAGACACGATTACTTTTAAAACTCTTGACCAGCTTCAATCCATGTTTCTGCTCCAACCCCAACGTAAGCGTGAGTTGAAAGTAGCGACAATGAGACGGACAGATCTGAGCGAAATGGCTAGCTGCGTGCTCGCTGAGTGCGACAAAAGAGACAGAAACTCAGAATTTGCGATGTTCCGAACAGAAAATCAGTGGTATGGAAGCATTTCGGGTTTAGAAAGAAGGAGGGTGTACTTGACAAAACCGCTGCAATATGCAAGATCTGCCAAGTAGAAATCAGATACACAGGCAACACCACAAACATGATAAACCATTTGAGCCGACGATACACAATTGACGTGAAGGACAGCAAGCGCGTTAGCAAGCTGGTAAGCAAGCTAAACTCGGGAGTCATTGATGAGTTTCCTGGAGAAATGGCCAAACAGTTCTATTTTTTTGTATAATTGTTTTTATTCGTTTTTATACACATACCGTGTCCAGACAGTTAATTGTAAAGTGCTTTCTGATATTTAAATTTAAACCATTTTCTATTCAAAATCAAGTAGACGTTAGAGACAAAAAACAAAAATAGTAAGACTATTTCCAATGTCTTACGTTCAATTAATTATTACTACGTTAACTGTCCGATTCACAAAATGAATGTCGTGGAACCTAGATACACCATACCATGCAGAAAATATTTGAGTGAAAAATGTATACCTGCTCTGTATGAAGAGGTGAAGAAAACTGTCGACTGTCCTTGCTAAACGCTACGAGAGTAGCTTTAACTACGGATGGATGGGCATCTTGCTCCACCGAAGTTCTAGATCGTACTAAGATTTAGGAAAGTACTATGCATGACACTAACCTATAGGCTGTTTCATTTTTCTTGGCCCAGTTTAGTAATTGTTATACATTTAGCCATTTTCATTTTGTAAATAAAGGAAATGTATTAGGGTACCATGTCTGACACTGTTTGAAAAACAATAACCTAAATAGGGCAACTTTAGAAAATACACTGTTAGTCATGTTTATTGCTGCATTATTTGCTGCAGACAGCTGCAAAATGTATGGCATGCCTTAACAATAAACATAATGCTGTGAACTTGGTGTAAGGTTCTAATTGAATATTGAATTACTGCTGAATGTATCGGTATCAAATCACATTAGCATACCTATTTAAAGTATCTAAATTAATCGAACCGAATCGAATCGAATCATAAGATATTATGATGCATCGAACCTTTGCCTAAAGAATCGTAATCGAATCGTTATGGGATTGAATCGTCCCACCCCTAGTATGGAGTAACAAGGAGAGAGAAGATATATACAGTGTATGGAGTAACAAGGAGAGGGATAAGATACATACAGGGTATGGAGTAACAAGGAGAGAGATAAGATACATACAGGGTATGGAGTAACAAGGAGAGGGATAAGATGCATACAGGGTATGGAGTAACAAGGAGAGAGATAAGATACATACAGGGTATGGAGTAACAAGGAGAGGGATAAGATGCATACAGGGTATGGAGTAACAAGGAGAGAGATAAGATACATACAGGGTATGGAGTAACAAGGAGAGAGATAAGATACATACAGGGTATGGAGTAACATAAGCAGTAGTTGGGCATGAGTTGTCCAAGGAAGAATGAGGGGTCAGGTTTTATAGTTTCTCTTTATTAAAATTCAGTAAATATTGAGTTGATAGTACATCGATGTAATTCGTCGTATAGATAATAGTATGCATGTCTATAATGGTGTGGTGGAAATAGATTAGAATATAATGATTTTATAGCGATTTAATAAACTATATTATAACTATATAAACCCCATATTTCCAAGAACTCTTCAGATTTGTTTTCACTACCAAAAGTAATTTTTTCGAGATTGATCAGATCTACAGCCTCATTAATCCATTCCCTGTAGCTGGGTGTTCCAGAGTCAATCGACTTGTTTAATGTTACTTTTTTTGAAACCATACATATTGTTAAAAAGATGTTTTTAAATTTGGAAGAGATGTTCCTGTAATTATGAAGATCTCAAAGTATACATGTTTGAGGAGAAAGAAATTCCTATATTGAAATGGGTTAGGACACGTTTAACTGTTTGGGACCAGAATTCTTGAATTCGTTCACACTCCCATAGAAGATGGCTTACGGTTCCATTCTCTACTAAACATTTCATGCAAGTATTGCTGTCTTGTATACCCATTTTGGATAAGAGTGAGGGGGTGCAATAAAATCGGTTAAGAATTTTGTACGGTCTTAACTTACTTTTGATCAAGTGAAACGGACGTCTTGCATTTTTCCAAACGTTAGACCATGATCTATTGTTTGTTGATGTATTGATGTCCCTTGCCAATTTAAGAGCACAGTTCTCAAACAGGATCCATTTTGGAGGTAAAAATATTGTAAAATGTCCTTATAGTAATTTCAGCTTGTGAATTTGTGTCTAGCAATATTTCCTCAAATTTATTAACATTCCTATTTATTTTTTCAATTGATATAGTTTTCCTTTCAGTGTTATACAGTTTAAGAATTATGATCTAGGAACCCCCTTCTCTGCAGCGAGCTCTGGAAAGACTATAAATGTATTCTTTTTAAGGAGATCTTGAATTGTTGTAATTCCTTTTTCTTTACAACCAATCCAGTTCAGGGTTTTTAAAATGAATTAATATGTTTGGATTATTCCATAATGGTTGCTGTCCTGGCATAGTTGGGTTAATGGATAATATTTTCTGACTCGTTTTAATTGTTTTAAAAGTTGCCTCCATTGGACTGCTTTAATTGATCAGTTAAATGCTGAGTAAAAATGAGAACCAGTAGACCCTGCTGCTCTCCCTGATCAGGGGTGGAGACCCCAGTAGACCCTGCTGCTCTCCATGATCATGGGTGGAGACTCCAGTAGACCCTGCTGCTCTCCCTGATCATGGGTGGAGACCCCAGTAGACCCTGCTGCTCTCCATGATCAGGGGTGGAGACCCCAGTAGACCCTGCTGCTCTCCATGATCAGGGGTGGAGACCCCAGTAGACCCTGCTGCTCTCGGGTGGAGACCCCAGTAGACCCTGCTGCTCTCCATGATCAGGGGTGGAGACCCCAGTAGACCCTGCTGCTCTCCATGATCAGGGGTGGAGACCCCAGTAGACCCTGCTGCTCTCCACGATCAGGGGTGGAGTCCCCAGTAGACCCTGCTGCTCTCCATGATCAGGGGTGGAGACCCCAGTAGACCCTGCTGCTCTCCCTGATCATGGGTGGAGACCCCAGTAGACCCTGCTGCTCTCCACGATCAGGGGTGGAGACCCCAGTAGACCCTGCTGCTCTCCATGATCATGGGTGGAGACCCCAGTAGACCCTGCTGCTCTCCACGATCAGGGGTGGAGATCCCAGCAGACCCTGGGTTGTACAGGATCAGGGTTGTACGGCCCTGATTTAGTCATGTCTGCCAGTGGAGTGTCTGCTGGGGCTAAAAGTGTTCCAGGGGGCTGTGAACACCGATGTTAACACCCTCTTCTTCTCTGCTTTTCTGTCCTGCGCAGTGTCTGATCTTCCTGGACGACCCCCAGGCAGTGAGCGACATCCTGGAGAAGCTGATGAAGGATGGTAATCTGCTCATGGCCTACCAGATCTGCTTCGACCTGTACCAGAGCGCCAGCCAGCAGTTCCTCTCCTCTGTCATCCAGAACCTGCACACTGTCGGAAGCCCCATTCCGTCCGTGCCCGGCTCCACCAACACCGGCACCGTCCCCACACAAGACAAGGACAGGTGAGAACAGCGAGGGCCGCATTTATTACAGTGCAGGACAGGTACATTAAGCATTGCGCTCAGGAATGTGATTTCTTTCCCCCCCACAGGATACAAAATTTCTCTGTTTTCAGACATTAAATGTCTCTTTTTTCACACCCTTAATGTGTGTGGTGCATCTAGTATTTGGCTTTCATTGCTTTAAATATTTTTTTGCTGTCAGAGGGAGCTAATGCTCTTGATGTGTGCCGGTGCGCTTATGACATATTAAAAATTTCCCCTGGTTGAGACTTTTAGAGGCTGAAAAATGAGTATTTACTGGTTAATCGTGGAAAAATCACATCTCTGTATACATGGACACAGGGAGAGCTCAGCGCTGAGATAATGGAGTTTCATGATTTAAAGACAAGGTTGTAAATTCCATTGTGTATCACAGGTATTGAATCACCTACCCGATACAGTGAGCGTAATTAGATTATCTTAACATTGGCATCTTTTGAATTTTAGCGACGCTATGGAAACGGATGATAAAGCTGCCAGCTCCCCCACAGGAAAGCCCACAGAAGTGGTGAGTTTGGGGTGGGGGGATGGTCTGGGTGCCCAAGCGCTTGCCCCTTTTGCCACATGTGTCCGATGTGCCCCTTTGATAAATAAATAAATAACAAATCTTTCTCTTCTCTATAGAAAGAGGAACCAAAAGACCAGAACTCAAAGATGATCATGATACTTAGTGGAGAAATGGCCATAGAACTACATCTCCAGTTCCTCATCAGAAACAACAATACAGACCTAATGATTCTCAAGAACACAAAGGTAAGTGCTGACTGATGCCTGAGCCTGTGCTTCATGTTTGAATTCATTACAGTTCACTGTGTGGCAGCACTAAATATACAAACAAGTTTTGCTTGGTGGTTGCTATGTTCTTTCATGATGAGCACAGATCTAAAGTTTAAAAAGAAACGTGGGGCCGGTAGCTCCATAGGGCGATGCACAATTGGCCCAGGGTGTCGCCCAGGGTATTGGAGGGTTCAGTCGGTTAGGGGTCCGTGTTTCATCGTGACCCCCTCTGGTTGATTGGGTGCCCGAGGACTGCATGTAAAAAGCCGCATATGAAAGGTCTTCCTCCTACTCCGTTCTGTGTGAGCTTGGCTATAGTCCGTGGATGTCTGCTCTCCAGAATCAGCGGTGGGATCTTCGCGTATTAATGCCGTTGCAGATAACTGGACATTCCAATTTAGGATGGGAATTAGAGATGCTCAGCCCCATGTTGGGTGCCAAATTTCTTGCTCTGCATGTGGGAAATGCTTTTGATTGACGCTGTGCTCTTCCAACCCTTTTCGCAGGATGCGGTTAGAAACTCCGTATGCCACACGGCTACAGTCATTGCCAACTCCTTCATGCATACAGGGACCACCAGTGACCAGTTTCTCAGGTATGACCGAGCCTTTACCTGTTCAGGAGTATTACCTGTGTGTCACCATGGAGATCACCCTGTTCTTGTCCACCCCGCTTCCTCCAGACAGTGTGGTGTAGAACCTGAGATATCAATCTTTCAGCTAGGGACTGGGCAGTGAACCGATCCCGTTTGAATCTTCAAGTAGCTTACGCAATTGTGCTTATATCAAACTCTGTTGTCACTGGTGCAAAAAAGTTAAACATTCAAAATGAGCCACTTTCCAGACACAATTTGATCAAACTTGAAATGCTATCAAAATTGGACAGCGGGACATATCTTGGCATAACTGTTGAATGATGCAGTGTGGGAAAACCATCCATGTTTGATTAAAATAGCTTGTGAATTGAGGGTCTGCAAACCTATGAGCATCATGTAAACCTTTGAGCATCATTAGGTTTGTTACATTTGAGTAAGTGAGAAACTCTGAGATTCATGCACAGGTTTGAATCTCTTGGTTAGATTATTGCTGATCATACTCTGTTACTTTGGAAAGTGCCCAGGAAATACGATGTTTGTTTCAGAGACCAGAACAAAGCCATCAGAACCTTGAATGCTAACTTGATTTTCATGTTTGTTTTTCTGTAGTCATGCGATGAAACGCAGTAGGTTCTAATGTATTTTTTCTTTGAACAGGGAGAATTTGGAGTGGTTAGCAAGAGCCACTAACTGGGCCAAGTTCACTGCTACCGCTAGTCTGGGAGTCATTCACAAGGCAAGATTAGCTGCTTTTCTCATTCTCTCAGTGGTTGCATGTAGGCACTGTTTTTTTATTGATTGTGTGTGTTGTACTTATTGTCGATTTGTGATTGTGTTTATGTTGTGGTTTTTAGTGTGTGTGTGTTTCTGTTCATTGTAAACACTGTCTTGTGTGTGTTTAGAGAAAGCACTGTGTTTAATGTGTGTGTCTGTGTGTTTTGTTATCAGGGTCATGAGAAGGAAGCATTGCAGCTGATGGCCACATACCTGCCCAAAGACACCTCACCTGGTTCGGCCTATCAGGAAGGGGGGGGTCTGTACGCCCTCGGACTGATCCATGCCAATCACGGGGGGGACATCATCGACTATCTGCTCAGCCAGCTCAAAAACGCCAGCAATGATGTGAGTGCCAGAGTGTTGGTGACTTTGCTGTGTTTGTGAGATCGCAGTGTTGAAGCACCTGCGCGTTGACGGAGTTGAGGCGCTGTGTGTCCTGCTGAGGCGCTGTCTGTGCTGCTGAGGCGCTTGATATGAGGCATCGCTGCGTTGAGGCGCTGGCTGCGTTGAGGCGCTCGATATGAGGCGCTGGCTGTGTTGGCATTGCTGTGTTGAGCCGCTCGATATGAGGTGCTGGCGGTGTTGAGGTGTTCAATGTGCAGCATCGCTGTGTTGAGGTGCTGTCTGTGCTGAGCTGTGCTGAGAGGCGCCCACTGTGTTAAACTGCTTGCTGTGTTTTTCTCCCCATAGATTGTCCGTCACGGCGGGGGGTTGGGCTTGGGTCTGGCCGCTTTGGGCACCGCCCGGCAGGACGTCTACGACCTTCTCAAATCCAACCTTTACCAAGACGATGCCGTCACAGGTAACACATCCCGTTCACACCTGCTGCTCCTCACACGCCATTCCCACTCTTATTTTATTCACAGCACTACTCCATCTCTGCCTGTCCATGTGATTGGCTCTGGGGCTGGGGGCGTGTGTTTACTTGTTTGTGTGTTTGCCGCAGGTGAGGCCGCCGGTCTGGCTCTGGGCCTGGTGATGCTGGGCTCTAAGTCGGCTCAGGCAATAGAGGACATGGTGGGCTACGCCCAGGAGACGCAGCACGAAAAGATCCTGCGGGGGCTGGCGGTGGGAATTGCGCTTGTCATGTACGGCCGAATGGAGGAGGCAGACACCCTCATCGAGAGCCTCTGCAGGGACAAGGTACACCTAAGACTTCCCTGGGCCCCTCCCACATTGCACCAGCTCAGCCCATGTGCCACTGGCCCCGCCCACATTCCACAGGCCCCTCCTACATTGCACCAACCCTGCCTGTGTGCCACTAGCTTAAGCCGGGAATGCACTGTGATTTGGGTCCGTCGCCGACAAACTGCAAATCGTACCGAATTTCAGTTAGGATCAGCCGTCGTTTGACGTGCAGTGTGAGATGGGGAGAGATGCCCAATCAACTACCACGATGACATCACGATGAGCTGACTGACGATCGGATGAATTTCTGACATCAGAAATTTTGGTCGACTTTCGTGTAGTGTGAGCAGATCACAACCAAAAAGTTA
Organism: Ilyophis sp. 1 JC-2022; assembly: GCA_022702515.1. Taxonomy (NCBI): domain Eukaryota; kingdom Metazoa; phylum Chordata; class Actinopteri; order Anguilliformes; family Synaphobranchidae; genus Ilyophis; species Ilyophis sp. 1 JC-2022. The sequence continues at coordinate 27,131,702 of CM040403.1, forward strand.
ATTGTGCAGCTAGCTTACTGCGTCTGTGCACGCACACGGCTAGCCTCCATGTACAGTAGGCTAGAGGGCTGCGTTGCGGCTGAAGTTATAGCCTACAGTGGCGTGTATGTAGGCTACATCAAAATTGGGAAATTGCGACCGATTTGGTCGCGTATGCTCCTGAAATTTAATCTGTGTGACCTCAAAATTTAATTGGGAGCATTTGTGCGAGTGCAAATAATTGTTCTGGTGCAACCTTTTTATTTTTTCTCTCCCCCCATGTCGAACGTCCCTTTATCTGTACATTCGCTAGTTTGTACACTCAGTATGTGCCTTGTGAGCTAACCGTGATCATTCTAACCAATCAAACGTGAGCTTGACATTCTTACCTTTAATGCTGATTTTAGATTGGTTAATATTAGCCTTTAGTCACTCCCTTTCGCGGCACTCCACTGTCACGTGACACAGAGAGCTAACTAATGTTACCTGAAGACAAAAGTTTGATCAATTTATTAACGCTACCTAACTAGCTAAATTGGTAACGTTAGCTAGCGTTATTGAAAGCAAAAAATATGAAGCGAACGATTACGGCATTTTTTAGTAACGTTACTAAAAACGTAACTGATGTAGCCTAGTCGCTGTGGCTGCTGAAACAGCGATGGCGATGTAGATGGTGTACATTTTGGCTGAAATACTTTGAATGACTTTGGTATGAGAGCGGCGCAATGCGCTGTGCACACTGTGAAGCCTGTGGGATGGAGATCGCAGGTAACAGTGCGTTTGCGACGGAGTCGATACATTTTAAGTGTGAGAGCTAAGCACGGAGACAGCGCGAAGCAGGAGACCAAATTTTAAATCCTGGCCCCGGGATATTGCGTAAAGCCCCAGTGGTGGCCTACCATGCATTTTTAAGACTACTTTCACCGCTTTGTTACTTGTAAACCGTACTGTTATATTGTCTTTTTTTATGAATAAAAAAAATCTATTACATATATTGGTTATATCTCCTAACATTTTGGTGGGTGCTCCTACATTTTTGCTGGTGCTTCTAAATTTTAGAAGTAATTTTGTGCCCTGCAACACAGCAGCCTGGAACATACCTTATCTCCAATTATCTCAGCAAAATTGACATGCTGTATTGTCCACGTCTCCCCAACCACCTGCGGATCCCTATACGTCAGCGCCTTTTTTGACGGTTCAGCGCACAACGCTATATGCCCAAAGCTGCCCGCATCTCTCAATAATTTTAGACCGATTATTGTCGTACAATGTGAGCAGTTTGTACAGTGTAAGCAGCAGGTTGTGAGCTTTATTATATGGCCAATTGCTGTCGTGCAGTGTGAGCACATAAATCGTGGGCTTTGGACGTGCACGACGGGCGATTTAATTGTGCAGTATGAGCTGTCGTCAATGGACAAAGTCACACAGTGTATTCCGGGCTTTATCCCACATTCCACCAGCTATGCCCATGTTGCACTGGTCCCTCCTGCATACCACCAGGAGCATCACATGTACAAGCAGGCCGCGCCCACATCATGCTCCTCCTGGGGTGAACAAGGGCAGGTCTGTTGCAGGAATTTCATAGTTAAGAACTTCTGTTCTGCATAACTTTCTGTTTCTGCATAAGCCCCCGTCATTTACAGAAATACATTTTTGTTGAGGTCTTTAGGTCCACCTGCATGCAGCCTTAGTGTTTTACTGTGGTCCGACAGTATTGGCACAGAAAGTTAAGGCGGAATAATTGGGCTGCTTTAATGCCAATTTATGCTTCTTGCGGACGTTGGTGCCCGCAAGGTCCTGCGTCATCAATGCCGTAATTGCGGACCAAAAGACTGCGCGCGCGGCCTCTTCCTGTGTCACTCAAAATTTGAAACACTGCGGACGTGGATGCGCCAGGCGGTACTACACAGCACGAAGCGAGATGTGTTTCCTGTGGGTTTGTTTATTTATCCGTGGGTTTTGACTGTTCCAGGACCCCATCCTGCGCCGGTCGGGGATGTACACGGTGGGAATGGCGTACTGCGGCTCTGGGAACAACAAGGCCATCCGACGCCTGCTGCATGTGGCGGTGAGTATCTCTTTCACTGCCCGCCCACTCCAGGGCACGGGCACCGCCCACTACCACAGGGTCTGCCCACTCCGGGGAACAGGCACCACCCACTACCACAGGGTCCGCCCACTCCGGGGAACAGGCACCACACCCACTACCACAGGGTCTGCCCACTCCGGGGCACAGGCACCGCCCACTACCACAGGGTCCGCCTATTCCAGGGCATAGGTACAGCCCACTACCACAGGGTCCGCCTATTCCAGGGCATAGACACCGCCCACTCCACCGTCCATGGGCTCAGAAAACCACTAAGAACAGTAGATATGGCGATCTGCAAACGATTGATAAATAATATGATTAATGTTATACTGTAACATTCTTAATCTTATTTACACAGTTGCTCTTCCTCATTGTCAGTGTTTTTTATTGGAGCAGGCAGGTAATCTGTATTGGCAGCTACAGGAGAATGCAGGTGATCTTTATTAGCAGGTACAGGAGAATGCAGGTGATCTTTATTAGCAGGTACAGGAGAATGTAGGTGATGTGTATTAGCAGGTACAGGAGAATGTAGGTGATCTGTATTAGCAGGTACAGGAGAATGTAGGTGATCTTTATTAGCAGGAACAGGAGAATGTAGGTGATCTTTATTAGCAGGTACAGGAGAATGTAGGTGATCTGTATTAGCAGGTACAGGAGAATGCAGGTGATATTTATTAGCAGGTACAGGAGAATGTAGGTGATCTTTATTAGCAGGAACAGGAGAATGTAGGTGATCTTTATTAGCAGGAACAGGAGAATGCAGGTGATATTTATTAGCAGGTACAGGAGAATGTAGGTGATCTTTATTAGCAGGAACAGGAGAATGTAGGTGATCTTTATTAGCAGGAACAGGAGAATGCAGGTGATCTTTATTAGCAGCTACAGGAGAGTGTAGGTGGTTTTGTTAGCAGGTACAGGAGAATGTAGGTGATCTGTATTAGCAGGTACAGGGGAATGTAGGTGATCTTTATTAGCAGCTACAGGAGAGTGTAGGTGGTTTTTATTAGCAGTCAAATGAAGCACTGCTCCAGGTAACATGTTGCACTGCATATTTTAATGTATTTGAGGGTACGTTTAAGCTGTGGGAAACGGGGAAATGTGGTTACTCAGAAACCGGGTACCGGCCTGGCTCCGTATCTATGGGAACCATATTTTTGTGATGCTAAATCTGTGCGCCCTTCTGCTGTTTCCCAGCAGATGGCAGCATCTGCTCACGAAAGTAACCTAAATTGCTGGTATAAATCGCACTAGGATTTCCCACAAGACCCTGCTCTTCATATTGTAAGACTGTACACATGCCTATGGTGAGGCACTTTTGAGAGATGTGTGGAAAAGGACAAGTGAACATTGATTCTATTTTACTGTAGAATAAGCAGGTACTAGACTTTGCCACTCTTTGCACTGTAAATCCTTGATAGCTTTTGTCTGTCTGGTTGTGCAGTTGTATGAACCTGTTGTAACTATGGTTTAGGTTGATCAGTGCATTTTCTCAAATTGAAGTGTTTTGAAATTAAATTAACTTTGACTTGACTTGGACTCTGTAGAATTCAGAATCGGTGGGTAGTAGCTACCGGTTTTAAAGAGCAGTTGTAGTGCAAGTAGTTGCTCGGTTTTTTGATTTACCATCATATAGCAGAATAGTACGCAGTGGACCTGGGTCGGATATGTATTTGAACGAAACTATCTTTCGATGCTGGTGAAATCTGACAAAAACATTCCTGAATCTCAGAGAATTGTCAGGGCAGCATTTCACTAAACCCTCCCATGCCGGAGGGATGCTAGAGCTGGTGTGCGTCGCCCTGTGGGGCTGCCGGTCACAGTCCGCACCGGCGCTGTCTGGAATCAATACCCCATCATGGGGCTCATCCGTGCACTAGAACAGTGCCTTAACAGGAAGAGCCACCCTGCAGCCCCCCGGTTGCGGACACAATATCAGAGGGCCTTCATCTCTGTGCCTCGCAAGACGTACCTGGCAGTCTCTCCTGATCTTTGTCTATGTTTCTCTCCTTTGCTGATGGTGTCCCTCTTCTTATCTACAGGTGAGTGACGTGAACGATGATGTCAGGCGGGCTGCCGTGGAGTCCATCGGGTTCATTATGTTCAGGTATGTTTCGTCCCCCTCTCTCATTGGCTGGGCATCTCCATAGAAACACTATGTCCATGCAGTCCCCCTCTCTCATTGGCTGGGCATCTCCACAGAAACACTATTATGCCCATGCATTCCCCCTCTCTCATTGGTTGGGCATTTCCATGGCCCCACATGCTCTCAGTCTCTCCTCAGCCTGTGCTGTGATTAACTGACTCATTCATGTATACACACAGAGGGGGGAGAAAATTCCTGCGATAGTTTTGGGAGAGTCTGTGTTTGGTGTTCTTCCCCAACCCCCACCTCCTGCATAGAATTGGCCTGTCGTTTTTCACGTAGATCTCGTTGTCTGTGGTTTATGCTCTGGTCTCCTTTTAACATGTACAAAACTGCTGGATCGATCCTTTTCTCCAGCCCCGTCGGATTGTGGAAATTACCTTTCGCTCTGGGCTGCCGGTGGGGCCCCTGTCCTCTCTCCCCTTTTTTCCTCTGTCACTCTCTCCCTCTCTCTTCTCTCGCACTCTCTCGCCTCTGTGGGCCTCTGGGCTGTTTTATTCTTCTCCATTAAAAGGCCATTTTCAAAAGTGGAACTTCCTCTGCCCCCAGGTTAGATGTGTGAGGAGAGCAGAGAAAATCAATGGTAGCTGTGGTTTGATCCATCACCCAGAGCATTCTGGGAAGTGGGGAGGGGGGGGGGAGAAAAAACCTCTAAAAAGATTATTGTTTTGGTAATGGTGTGGCTTTGTTACATTACGATTAGTTCTAGTCGCATGGTGTTTAATTAAATTTTTTATTTATTAACTCCCACTGCATTGTTGGGTGGTACCAAACAGTTTTAAAAGGGCTTGAAAGAGCATTGTTGCAAATGTTGAGGCACAAAAGACACCTAGCTGGACAGTTATCATATTTCATTTTGGAATAAGTGTTCAATGCCGTGAGCAGAACGTGTAGTTTATGAACTACAGCAGCGGTAGGCAACCCTGGTCCTGGAGTGTCAGAGATGGTCCTGGTTTTGCTGCATCCAAATCTATAACTACATAACTGGATTAATTTGAATTAATCCGGTTTAATGAATGCCGGTAACCACGTGCTGGAGGCACTGGGCCTTTCACCACACAGAATATTCAGGCTATTAATCATCCGTAAAACTCTTTTGATAAAGCTCAGATGGAACAAAAACCAGAGACATCACAAGCTCTCCCAAGACCAGTGTTGTCTACCCCTGAACTATAGTTTACAGATCATGTGCTTTTCCATGCACTGTGTGTTCAGGCAGAGTTTTCAGATTACTTTATGGTGTTTTATGGTGCCCAGCACTGTCGTCTTGGGGAATGGCATTCTGATTTTGGAATTGCCTCGGCGGAAATCGCGGTGTGGTGCCTTTGAAGAAGCGAGACCGAGAGGTAATGTCAACTGCCAATCGCATCAGTCAAATTCAGTAATATCGGAAATATTGACGGTGTCCTAGCTTACTTAATTTGTTATTGCATTTCAGGAGGGTTTCTAATCATAGCTTCTATCAGACTCCAGAGATTGGCGCCCCCCTGGCCAAATCGAGGTTCTAGACGGCCCACAAAAACATTAAGTTGTTTATTTAAAATTTGATTAAAACATTGGCGTACATACAGAAAGGTATCTCTCTCCATCTGTGGGGACTTTTATTTTGTGCTCGCCACAGTGTAGTCCAGTGCTTAGCACTGCTTACCAAAGCCTTGTTTTTGTAACATGGCGATAGGTGTCCATTTTGGTGCTTGGCTGTGTCTCGTATATTTAGCCATTTCCTCACTGGTTTCTGAAAGGGGTGAAGGGACAAAATGAACCTATTATCAGAAGTGCTTACATAAGTCTGTGTGTGTTTACAGTACGTTGGCCAGTGTCTTTATTTAATTTCTTTCCCAGGGACAATTTTTCCAGTTCTTTTGTTTATGCATTCAGCTCTGAGTCCCCTGCCCCCTCCCATAAACGATACGGTCACTGTTGGACTCTACAAATAAATTATCTGACGCGTATCAGATAATAACATAATCACTCAAGGTTGGCTGTTGCGAGTGTGCCGTGTCTGTTGTCATGTCTCGATTTGAATGCTTTGGATCTTGGGTGTTTTTTTAATAAGTTTCCATAGAATAAGTTACGGTTTAGCCAGTATGCTGTGATGCAACTTATTTTGACCCATCTCTTGCCTGAGGTTCCTTTATATCGCTGTGGTATTTGTTTACTCAGAACGGAACAGTAGATTCATCAGCCAGAATATTATTGATGAGATTTTATATTGAGAATTTTTCGCATTCCTTCTTCTGTGGTATAGTGGATGGAATGACTGTCAGAAAAAATTGAAAAATGGCCAAGCGGCCATGTATTTAAAAAGCTGATGGCAGAATACTGTTAACGCTATTGGAAGGGATTAACCTTATTGGAAAGGATTGTTCGCGTGTTGAAGCGTAACTGATCGTGGTGATCGGGGCGTCTGGCTGTGTATCAAGTGCACAGTGGAACATCTGCCAATTTGTTCACTGGGATCAGGGGTGCACAACTCCGGTCCTGAAGGGTGCTGGTTTTTGTTCCAACCAATTACCTTAATTTTATTTATCTGACAGCTTTATAAACAATGCTGGTTCACACCTATACTTGAGCACAGTAAAATCTAAAACAGGATACATTTGCAGTCTGCGACTAGCTGGTGCTTACACAAATGTCAGACCAAGATATGATTGAGCTGATTAAATCCATTGAGCGCAGAAGTTGGCACAAAATCCTGAAACAGATCGACCCTTGTGCCCCCTTGACAGAGAGATAGAGAAGAGTTGCAGCGGGATCTAATGGCCCTGTCACACTATTGCGTATCGTACTAGCGTATTCCAGCGTATGAAAAATATCACTCATACGCTGACATACGCTAGGGGTACGTTAGGCATAGGTTGTATACGTTTCAAGCACGGTCGCATACGGTGGCATACGCTGGCATACGGTGAGGCACAAAAAGTTTTTTAAGCATGCTTAAAAATTTTGTGCGTTTTCGGACGTATGGTTTATACGCTAAGCATACGCTAAGCATACGCTAAGCATACGCTAGGCATACGCTGGCCATATGCTATTCTCAAGGGCTTTTTGTGCGTATGAAAATTATTTTATGAATTTACATACGCAACTCATACGTTTCTCTCATACGCAATAGTGTGACAGGGCCATAAAGAAATAATAAAGCTTATTAGTATTAGTCTTCTCTATTCCGATATAATAGACCATTCATATGTTGGATTTACAGGATTCATATTTTAGATTTACAGGAGTCCCGGATGCACAGACTTAAAATGCAACACAAACCTTTGTTGTGATTTGTGATTGGGATATTGTGAAGCTTATCTCACATACACCATGTAATTGTAAGTTGTTGGATTGCTGACCACCTACCAAATGAGGTGTGTGTGTGTTTGTGTTTGTGTGTGTGTGTGTGTGTGTGTGCGCAGTGCTATGTAATGGCTCAATAGTTCTCGTCGATGACACTGCACGAAAGTTCTGGAAGCTACTGCAGTAACAATTAAGGTAGCCTCTGTGTTGTGAGTTTCTTATTATTTATTTTCCATAAATGTTTTTCCAAAAAAACATTCATGTTTTGGTGTAAATGTATCCCTTGGGCCCTCCAATAGTGTTAATCACAGCAGCTGCAGGCCAAGTGGGTGAACAGGGGTATAGGCCCAAAAAAGGCTGTGCTATATTCCTCCAATTGATTGGCTGCGAGGTGAAACCACTGTAAATCGTCCCCTGTTTGGAGAACTTTCTCTGGCCGCGCTGCTCCAGAAACCACACCCTGGGTTTCCAGAATGCTCGACGCTGGTGCTGTGTCATGCAGACAGGTTTTATTTGGGGTGTGGTAAGCTGGGGCCCAGCTTGGAGCTGTTGTGCAAACATGGCTGATGTCTTTGGCTTTCTCAGACGTGTGCTTTCCCCTTTTTGAAAATATTTACCGGATTCATAACAATATCTGAGAATCGGCAGTGTGACACTGAGCCGGCTAATGTGTATAACAGTGGGTTACTCTACGTGAAGTGAAATCTTGATGTGCATATTGGGTAGTTATGACAGTGTTGATGGTCATGGTGTCAGGAGCCCCTCCCCTTTCTCTCTGATTCTCTGAGGCAAAGCAGTTTTCCTGTGAATCATACATTTAACAGACTGAGTATTTGATTTAATGGCAGCAGGGAAATTGGGCTTGCAGGTTCCATTCCCAGGTGGGACGCTGCCATTGTACCCTTGAGCTAAAGGTACTTAACCTGCATAGCTTCAGTAATTATCCAGAATAAATGGACTGTATGTACAGAATGTGGACTGTATGTACAGAATGTGGGCTGTTACGTCACTCTTGATAAGAGCGTCTGCTAAATGGCATAAATGTATTTTGAAAAAATTAAGTAATTGTACAAATGGGTTTACAGAGTGGCACACCCCCTCATATACCAATATCCTCCCCGCACAGCTGTGGGTTCGATTCCGGGCTGTGGCACTTTCTGTATTTTTCGTAACCCCCTCTCTGCTCTCCCAAAATATTTTATGGTTAAGGTATCCTTTAACACACTCAATGAACTGTACGTCTGCAGTTAAAAGCTCATTTACAAAACTGCATGAAGACCGAATGAGTCAACCCCTGACTCATGGCTGTGTATGTTTTTATGCTTGTGTGAAACCCTGGCATAATGGACAAACTATTGAACTGACACACACTTTGGTGCTTCTGTAAACCAAGCACAGCTTTACGTTTATTCATAAACCAAAGCCTTCCTTGCACAGGATATATTTGTCTGTATATACTTTCATAAAAGGTCCCCCTAAGCTATCCCTTTGCTGATGTGTTTCTGTTAAGCTGCAGAGTCATTTGTTTGCGTTCAGATATCTGAAGGGGAAAAAAGATGACGCCTGTATGTGGCATCCCAAGACAGCAGGGAAATTGTCTAGACTGAATTATTCTGCTTGATTTCACCTAGAAAGTTTTTGTTTGGTGTGCAGAGAATACGGCAGCTGGAGAGATTATTGTGTTGAGTCTGAAGACGGGTGATATGTCAGTGATCTGTTTGCCGTTTGATTGCCTTCACTCCTTCTGGCAGTCATCCCACTGCAAATTCGGATTGGCCTGCGGCGATTGGATTAGTGTCAAGACACCACGTATCCAGGAGTGGATTGTCTGAATGCACAAATGCATTCGTATTCCCTTCCCTTGTGTATGGTATTCCGTGTGAATGGGAGACCAAGGCCTCCATTCTACTTCGCCTCATTCTGCTGCAGGGACCTAAAAAAATTTTTTTCCCCCCCCGATGTACTAATTTCAGTTCCTTACTTTTTTCTTTTTTTTTAAAATCAATATTGTTTTTCATCAGCATTGGCACCCCCTTTTTTGGTTAAATCAGTAAGAGTAACCTTGTCCTTTTCACAGATGAAGGTTTGCGGTTGTGCTATGATTCGTCAGCATGTGCAGTGCTGTTCACTTTAGCGCCTTCACCTGGAAGATAACGGTAGTGCACTGAGGGAGTTTTAAAGCTACAGGTAGTGCTCATTCTGTTTGCTGTTCATGTTTAAAGCTACACGTAGCTAACACACTCCTCGTGTTTGTGGTTTTGGTTCTCGGTGAGGAGCAGAGTGTCCAGCAGCATGCTGGTGGAGTCTGGGGCGGTGGAGTCGGCTGTGGTGTTTGGCCGTCGGCGAAGGGGGCTCTGGTACCCCGCCGCGTCTATCCCGTTGCTCATACCCCTCTTCATGAACAGCTTGGAGTTCTCGGCGACGGACGAGCGGAAAGAAATGCGTGCGGTGTTCTTGCGCTGCAGTTCCGTCGGGGCAGCCGTTCCGCTGTAGTTACAGGTAATGTAGCGGGTGAAGGCTTCGCGGAAGGTCTTGTTGAAGAGGGTGTAGACCAGCGGGTTGATGCCCGAGGACACGTAGCCCACCCAGACGAAGATCTCCATCAGTCTGGTCACCACCTTGCTGTCGCAGACGCTGTTGCAGAGAGCCGAGGTCACGTTGGTGATGAAAAACGGACACCACATGACCACGAACAGGAGGAAGACGATGCCCAGGACCTTGGAGGCCCGCTGCTCGTTGCTAAGGTTCTGCATAGACTTCTTGCCCATGGTGGACATCCTCCGGATGGGGACTTCCTCCCCTGAGGCTGAGACGAGGTGGTGGTTCGGCGGCTTGTCCTTCCTCGACCCCTCTGGCGCGGACTCAGTCTCTGGCGAGTCGTCTGCGGCACCCAGCTCTGTCTGGAACACTGTGGCCAAGCCGAGCCGGCCCATTCGTTGGGACGCCTTGGAACGCAGCAGGCAGGCCTTCTTGCGCAGGACCTGGATGGTCAGCAGGTAGATGACCATCATTATGGTGAGAGGGATGAAGAAGGCGACCAGCGAGCCAAACTTGATGAACTCCCGGAAGCTTTCCTGCTTCAGCACGCAGGTGCTGTTGATGAAGGTGACGTTGTTGGGGAAGTGGAAGTTTCTCAGGCCGATGATGGGGATGGGCGTGGCGATGCCTGCAGGAGAAGGGAGCAGTGTGGAGGTTTATTTGCAGTTTGCTCGTCTGGAATTTTTCAAATTTCAGATGAACTGGGTTTGATGGAGGGAGGGGGGGAGATGTGGCCATCCCTTCATAATGGTGGGGAAGCCATTTCTTGTATATGTTTTATTTTTTTCTGCCCACCAATTACCCTAGCTCAATTGCCTAATGGTTTCTAAATATCAGTGCCAGTTTATTCATCGATTAGATCATAGTTAAGAATTTCAAACAGGGACACATGAATGCTCTCAGGCTGTCATTCATGAGCTTATCAATAAATGTAGCTAAAATGTTGGATATTGTGACTGATTGCTAATTAAGTAATGAAGTGCAGAAGCTTGGCGTGGGGTCTAGAAACTGATAAGGCCCTACTGGGACAGGGTTGGGGCATTCAGTCAGTTACCTGTTAACTATTTTAGTCAGGCTTTTGTGTGGCCTTCTATTGTTTGCCTACAGTACACACCTGCTGTTTCTTTTATGCTTGTACACATTCGGCTGCTTTCATGTTCTTAAGGGAGAGCTCTGGATGTTTAGAGTCACGGTAGCAGAGCCTGCAGCTCTAAAGGGAAACTGCTGCACGATTTTACTCCTGGAAAATGTCTGATCAAAACAGTTTAAATTCAATAAATGAACCGTTAATCACCGACAGCGGTAGTTATGACAGCGAAGTTAACTTGGAAGCCTGGGCTTCTAGAAGAATCTTAAGTGTCTATGTGCTGATCTCATAAATTCTAACTGTCCCTCATCTGGCTATACTCAGGTTAAAAACCGCTGGGTCAAGAGAGAAAGTGTGTTAAGTCCATCCTCAAGTAAAAAATGGGAATATCCTGGTGTGCCGTTAAGGAGACCGCTGTGTGGGGCTGTGAGACCCGGCCTGGGAGCAGCAGCCAAGCGGCCGAACCTGCAGCATTCCTAAAGCAAGCCAGCGCAGGTGGCCTGAGTTCATAGCAACAGACCCAGCTTTTCTTAGTGTTTATTTTCCCCAAAAGCGAATGTACAAAGCCCAACAGATGGGTAAGGCTAACCAATGTGCTTGTATAATAGTGTGTGGGTCAGTTGACAGCAGCAGAAATTAAGGGTGGGGAATGTTTAATGGGCTCACACGACTGTAACAAATTTACCACTACGGTCTCCCTCCTTGTTCTTTATCTCTAGGGCAAACTCTTCTCTTTCTCAATGCACTTTATAGAGCTTTCAGGTTCAAGTTCACATTGACCTACTTTTTATTTATTATTATTATTATTTTTTTTTTACATTTAACATTTTAGGGATTTATCAAGAGCGCCCTGCACAGCTTGCATTATTTTACATACAATCAATTTATTCAGCTGGGTATTTACTGAAGCAATTGAGGTTAAGTACCTTAGGTTTTTTTTTTTTTTTTGCACCCAAAATTCTATGACAGTCAAGAGTATACAAGGCTACCTCAGGGCTGCTGTGAAATTTTGTAAACACTTATCTGCGTTGAAGAGCATGTGTAAATATATTTGGTATCTTTAAGCTATACTGCCGTGCTGCACGCTTTTCATAGATTAAGATCCATAGATGGCAAGACGGATCCTATCGCTTAAGCTCTTTCAATTAAGGATTCTAACTTTCTAGCTCGAATGTAATTTTCAAAGCTTGATAAATTGATAGATTGTATTTAATTTATAATGCATTTTATGTTTTTACAATGAGCTGAACAATTTGTGTACAGCCAGTCAGAAAAAAGGTCAGCTTGTAGCAAACACTACTATAATCTATAGCACAGGAGTGTGTAGCTCTGATCAGTAGATTGCAAACGGTTGCTGTTGGTGACTGGACAGTAGGCCTCGAGAACAGCGAATGAACACGGTCATTTATTTTAGTTACTGACTTAAAGCGGAAGACATGTTTGGCAGTAAGAGCGGTTGTGTCTTGGCATTTAGCGTATATCACACAAACTTGCTTTACTCCGGATCAAGCTGTTTACAGCTATAGTGTGAATAAAGTGAAAGTGTTTGAATGTTTGTGTGGCCATGGGCCACTGGTGGCAGGAACATTTGGACACATCTGTGGACTATAAGCAATATACAGTGCGTGAGAAATTGTAGTGAATTTAGTAAGGGGGTGTCGAGAGTTAAACCCTGAAGAAAGTGATGGGGGGGCAATCAAATTTTTAATGGTGAATTTTCTTTTCTTTTTTATATTCTTTATTCATTTGTCTTTTTGTTTGTTTGTTTTTATATAGCCCTAGCTCAATGATTTGTTTTCGCCCAAGAAGTATAGAATACTGGTGATTGTGCAGTTATCTACAGGGAGTGTTTAGCTGTAGGGTGAGCAAACCTGTTCTTGGGCTTAATTCTTGTATTTATCGAGTATCCCTTTAGTTGCATAACACTTTGTGCTACCAGTCATTGTAGTCTCTGAGTAATTTATTCAGGTGAAATCTGGTTTTTAGTTGAGAAGTCAAAGGTTTTGCAGGCTTGTAGAATTGTTTAAAGAAACTTCTGTGGTAAAAAATAAAGCATGTATTCACCTTGGCCCTATATTCTGTATTGTACCGTACCTAACACTGTTCATAAGGATGTTGGTGTGAAACGAGATGGTGATTAATCTTTAGCAGAGACCTCTGGTACAGTCTCCAAAGAAATCTCATCTCCCTTCAATTTCGGCACCTTTTTGACGTAATCCTGTCTCAGGACAGACATCTAGTTTTTAGCACACCGGACCGGTCACCTTGGAACTCTGGTGCAATACAGCGACTGAAATACTGCTGGTCACCTAGGGTCTGCATTGTCTGCTTTAAAAGTGTTGGTCTCCATTGTCTGCATATATTGTCTTGGCCATTTGTCATATGCTTAAAATTTTTGTTCATATCCTGTATTAACTAAGGCACATTTAGGTTATTTTTTTCTTTTGAATTTACAGACTAATCATATTCTTATTTATTTTGAGTTAAATTCAATATTCAAAGGGAAAGCAGTGTAATTTAAGCCCCTCATCTCTGCCCCTCTTCCTGATGAGTGTGTTGAATATTGGCAGAAGTAGTTTGTTCCCCTCTTTTGGACTTACCGATGGATATGAGCCAGACCACAGTGATTTTGGCCAGCGCTTTGGACCTGGACTTGTACTGGCTGTGCTGGATGGGCCTTTTGATGGCAATGTAGCGATCCAGTGAGATGGCACACAGGTGCATGATGGAGGCTGTGGAAAACAGGACGTCCAGGAAGAGCCAGATTGGACAGAGGTACCCGGGCAGCGGCCAACCAGAATCTGAGACACAGGGAGAAAGGATGGTACCACAGTTTCTGTAGGCCCACCGGATACTCGGCTCCATGTTCTTAACATTGAACGTTCTGTCTCAACCACTGAAGTCAAAAAGTTTAAATTTGATGCATCTTTTAGAAATTCATTCATGAAATTCATTAAGGGTCAATGGACATTCTGTTCTGTAATATAGCGCCAGAAAATCCTGTCACCGATTGGAACCTTATCATTGCAGGAAAAGGGATTTGCTCACTTGTGTTTTTATGCGCTTCAGTGATGGCTATGAATTGCTTTCCTCTCTCCTCGGGAGTATTTGACCGTCATTTTTTGTGCGCCTTTAGAATATTTGTGGAAGTTTTCATATTCGCCTGCTCTTCAGTACTCATTCGCATTGTTGCCTGATTGGTTTTTTCTATATCACCTATGTCAGGTTTAATCGGGTCTATTTTTGCCTTCTTGCCAAGAAAAAAAATGCAGCAAGAAAATAGTTGATTGGTGCAGCTGTTTGGGCTGGCACTTGTCTCCTGGCTAATGTTGAATGTTTAACATGAAATTGAATGGGGTTTTAAGAACATTTAGGCCTGTTTGCCAATATTGCAAGACCGTTGACTCGCAACATTAGCGCAAGAAAAACAGCTATGAAATGCATGCAGGCATTCTGTTTAGACAAGCTTGTGGGAGGGTTTTGAGCAGGAAGCTGCTTTAGTCCGCAGTAAAAAAATAAATCTAAATATACGTGTAAAGAAGTCATTATTTAATTTGTATTTTCTTCTGTAGTTAACCGAATATTGATGAAGGTTAACCTGTAACACAGGGGTGGGCGATCTTATCCGAAAAAAGCCGGTGTGGGTGCAGGTTTTTGTTTTAGCCCAACACTTAAGACACCTGATTCTGCTTATCAAGGTATTGATTGAAGACTATGATTAGTTAATTAGTTGAACGAGGTGTCTTAGTGCTGGGCTAAAAGGAAAACCTGCACTCACACTGGCGCTTTTCGGATAACATTTGCTGCATCACTTTGCACTAGTGCTATTTCTCTCTCTTTGTACATATACTGTATATGAATATAACTATTATTGAAAAGGCTTGCTTTTGCAAGGAAGCACAAAATCGTATCGCTAATTTCTGGCATTTGCTTTTCTTGTCTTTAGAAGACCTTTGCTTTTCTTTAAGTCGTGTGTGCAGAGAATGAATTTAGTGGAGAATCGGCCTTGTGTCTTTTTAAGGAGCTGAAGACTCAGTACTTCATTTTTGGTTTTGGACAGGTTTCTTGAGAACTTTGTTTATTTTGGATCCCAGAAGTAAAATTTGGAGACACATGGGCTGAAATTCATCAACTCCAAATAAACGTTTGCGTTCAGGGTGCTTTGGTTGGAAAGGTTGTGCCACCATCTGAATTCTCCCCTTTGTGCTCATTTACTGATTTCAGTAAAGTCATGAAATGTGTTAAATGATTGTTTATGAAAGCAGTGATTATTTTTGTTTCAGTCGCGAATTCACTCTGAAGGTGGGTCTGCTTTTAAAAAGAGTGAGTGTGAGTGTGTGGAGTTGGTAAATGGTCTATTTGACTTGTTACAAATGTGAAATGAAGGATAAACCTGAAGCAAACAGTACGGTTCATTATAGTTTTCAGTGCGGTTATGTGCCTTTGCGTTTGGTCTTTATAATTGCAGTTTGAATTTGTCTGTGCAAGCCAGTTTTCTAATTTCTAAACATTATTTTAGGTGCGTTATTACATTTTGGAAAAGCATGTAGGCCTATCTGTTCAAAGGTAAAGACTAAATTGATCTACATTCATTTTTTTGGTGGCTTGAAATAGTTTTGTTCCCACAGAAATACCTCATCTAAAATTAAATATACCTCTGTTGTTTTAATTAAATACTTATCCCACCAGCCTCTTTTGAGCCCTGCAGAGCTCTTGACTGGGGCGGCAGTCTAGTATAATGGGTAAGGAACTGGACTTGTAACCTAAAGGTTGCCGGTTCAATTTCCTCGTAGGACACTGCTATTGTATTCTTTTACCCTTGAGCAAGGTTCTTAACCTACATTAATTACTTCAGTATATATACAGCTGTATAACTGAGTACTGTGCATACTTATTAATGGGCTAAAATGCCTGTAAAGACATGTAAAAGCCAGTGAATTTTAGTTATCTTCAGTTCAACTGGCAGACTTAAGCACTTTATGGTGAGTTCATCGTTCCTGACTGGGTACAAAGCGCTTTGGTGGGCAGCAGTCAGTGTGGGTTGGAATCTGAGGTTGGGAATACCAGTGGCTGGTGCAAAAGGTAACTATACAAGCCCTGCCTTTCCCCAGCTTCAAGTGGAACAGCCTTTTTAAGGAATTCCTCTTTATTAATAAACATATTTTGTGTTTTTAAACGTCCTGTTCTTTGCTTCTTTGAGAGAGTCTCGAAGACATTGAAATACGATTTTTTTTTGAAGATGAGAGATCTGGCAGCACAAAAGGACCTTTTAAAAATGATTTATTTAATGGCTTTGGACAGAGAAATAGTCGTTTTTATTTAATATTATTAGAGGCTTTCTTGACCTCTGCACCTGGCAGTCTTCTCTGTCCCAGATCTCAGATCTCATTTCTTGTGTTGTTATTTTTGGTCGGTTGGTTTAGTGCACTTCTGTGGTCAATAGAGGGGTCACTTAACAGCGATTAGTTTTATAGCGCAGTTCTTGCATAAAAAAATAAATAAAATTTTAACAAAGCCCGTAAATAAAATAATATGTGGAGAGTTGCTTGTCTTGCATGTGTTAAAAGGGATTTATAATTGATTTTGGACTCCAGGAGAAAACTTCAGATTTTGGGCAGGTGACCTGGGGGGGTATACTACAAAACAGGATCACTGAGTTAGCTGGATAACTGCACTGAGTAAAACCCAGAACAGCTCTTTTTACTTCAGTCAATGTTCCAGATTTTGGAGGGTTCCGTCATACTGCTTCTTAGTATATCCCCCAGTTCTCTCACTGGTCACTGGTCATTTTCTATGGTGCAGTTCCTAGATGGGTGACCCTCTGGTATATTTCTATTTTCTGCCTATCTTTCAGGGTTTCAACCACCATTTTATTTCAAATCCGGTTCATATTTGGCTGCTCGATCATGTTGCATGTGATTATGAGTGATCCACTGAGTTCACACCTCATTGCTTCAGGACTTGCTGCTAGTAGCTCTGACCTGCTAGTTGAGTAGCGCTGCTCTAAAGGGTGGTGTGTTCTAATCAAAGGGGGACTTGAACCTGGAAGCTGGCCAGGCCAGGCCAGGCCCTTCACCCCTTTTTAAAATTCTATTTTGTGTAAATGTATTACTTAATATTTCTAAGGGAAAGGCTGTGAACATATGGATAGACCGTGGAGATTTCTCACTAACATCCAGTTAACCTAAGTACTGCTGTACAGCAAACGGGTTCTTGCATAGATTTCCAAGGCCCGGTCAAAGATGTTGACAAAAGGTCAAAATTGCCTCTGTCTGTGAGATATAAAAAAGGGATTTATGAATTCCATCATTCTTTTTCAAGCATATAATTTTGTCACTTTAATTGAGCTAGATCTTTGCTTCAGTGCAACTTGGCTCTCTTTCTGTAAATACTGTATATTACAATCTGAGAGGATTATTAACCTGACACCTTTGAATATTTTTATTCTGGCTCCGGAGAAGGAGAAAATGTAGCCGTTATAATAAAATGGACGGGGAATGTGGGAAACATAAGATTATGAAATCACTCAAAGGTGGGTGGTTGGTTTTTCTTGGAAAGTTCAGTGTGATATTCCCAGTGTAAATAATATGGAGAAATGATTCCAAGTGTGTGAAAACTGCGATAGCCCAGTTGTCTGAGACGCCATTTTGATGGAATGCTGGAGATGATCACTTCTGTAAAGGTAGCCGGCAGCTCTACCCAGCCGTGCGTATTGTAACTCATCTGTGCTTCAAATCACATAGATGCTCCTGTATAGTGCTTTTTTATTTTTTTTTGGTATTCTCGTTTCTTATATTATCTGTTGCATATGATTGTGTGATTGAAAAATGGTTTCCTCCTCTTAGTAGGTTTCCAGCAGTGGTCTAAAGTTAATAAAAAATGCACTCCTAGTCCACTCACTCACCCATATGCACGTGCACGCACACGCACACACACACACACACACACACACACACACACACACACACACACACACACACACACACACACACACACACACACACACAGTGTCCTCTGTACGCAAATACTTTTTCTGCCTGGTCCATTCCCTGATCTGTCCCAGCTGATGGCTGCCCCGTTGAAACGCATCCCCTTTCCCAGTTACCCCGCTTCTCTGTTTCTCTGAGAGGAATAAGGGCTTTTCTCTGCCCTTTATTCTCCCGTTTTACTCCAGCGTTTTTCTCCCCCACAGTAAAGAGCCATTGACCGTTTACTACACGTCCTTATCCCTTCTCCTCATGGTAAAATCTGGAAGGGTGATGCTTTAAAATGGAGGGGGGGTGTAATGATGATCACTGCCATTGGCATCTAACCAGATGAGGGATGGATCATTTCGCACTGTGTCCCTTATACCTATATATTCTTTGATGGTGTCATTTAGTTGTTCAAACTGAACTCTTGAGCATTCTTTCTGGATTTATTATCCCCTATTTATGCTGCAATTCAAGCACAAGTTCTGCTACTTAAAGCACAAGTTCTTCAGTCTTCCTCTAACCCTGGGGTGGGCAGTTTTTGCTGAAAAGGGCCGGTGTGGGTGCAGGTTTTTGTTTTAGCCTAGCACTACGACACCTCATTCTAATTATCTGGACCATGCTTAGTTAATTACTTGAAGTGCTGGGCTAAAACAAAAAAACGTGCACCCACACCGGCCCTTATCGGATAAGACTGCCCACCCCTGCTTGAGCCCCTATTGTTAATCTTTTTGTATAGCAAGATGTTAAACCTGCAACAAACGTAAATATGACGTAGCTAAAGTTCTGGAGGGTAGGAGCTTTTTTCTTTTTCTTTTTTAAGCCATACACTGAATGCCCTGGAGTTGCACGGCACACATGGTTACCGAGTAAAACGCTCACTTTTGGAAGGACACTGAATTTATTCACAGACGTGGTAGAGCCACGCTCTGGTGCCCACAGCCCACTTCGTCATATTAATGAGATGCACTGAATTGCTGAAGCCAGTCGAGTCGGCAGCAGAGGAAACTGATTGGCTGTTGGAATTATCTCTAATGGCTGCTGATTGGCTGTTGGAATCATCTCTGCTACCTGTAATTGTCATTGCTACCTACAGAGAAGTACAGCTCAGCGATTTCTTAGGTTGGCTTACAGTAGATCTTTTTTATTTTTTTTATTTTGTGCCACTCTAAAAGCATAGGAAGTATGATTTGGACAGAGAGAGATGTTTGCATATGTCAGCGTGACAAAGACTGCTCCTCAGTGTGAATGGAGAGATAAGGCTGGGGTAACTGAGAGGTACTGCTGTGCTGGTTGTCGGCACTGTACCATAACTGGTTTGTGGTAGGCAGTGGTTTGGGAGTGTTCTTCTTGTGCATCTACTTGTGAGTCGGCCATCTTTGACAGTATAAATGGCCTCAGTGTGTTGATATCTTTATATATATATTTTTTTTTTTATTCTTGGGATACACGTCTAGCATTTTATTAATATTTATTTATATTTATAACTCAATAGTTTAATGATCCCGAGGGGGTTACATTTTGATCAAAATAAATCTTTTTCTTGTCCAGAAGCATACGTTGAAAACCTTTGCACTTTCTGCTAAATTTGATTGGCCTTAATAGATGAGGCTGCGTCACGACATCTCTTGCAGCCAATATTTACTGCGAAACAAGAGGAACCTGCTAAGTTTTGTTCAGGCACACGGAGGACGAAGCGAGAGGGCCTGGGAGTGAACAGGAAGTGCCGGGAGAAACGGGACGATGAAGGAGGATGCTGTACTTACTGAAGAGCACGGTTACCAGGGCAATGGGCATGACGAGCAGCCCCACCAGCAGGTCGGCCACCGCCAGCGACATCAGGAAGTAGTTGGTGGCGTTCTGCAGCTTCCTCTCCAGGGCCACGGCCAGGATGACCAGGATGTTGCCCCCGATGGTGGGGATGATCAGCAGCACGATGAGCAGCGACGCCCAGCGCAGCTCGCCCCCGCCGTCGCCGTCGGCCATGGGGTTCTCCGGAGAAGAGCCGTTGCCTGGCAACGGGGACATCTCTGGTGGGGGTGCGAAGGGGGGGCTGGCCTGCGTGTGCTGGGGGGCTGTGCTGTGAGTGCCTCCGTGGGCGGGGTCAGCATGGTCACACGGGAGTCCCACGGGCGGGGCCAAATGGGTCGGGCCAGAGAGGGGGCGTGGTCAAAGAGTGGAGGTGGTTGAGTATCTTAACTCACCGGAGGGGCATTCCTTTTTGACCTCCTCTTCCCCCCCTTCAGAAAAAAGCACACCTTTTTCTAAACTGCCACTGCCTCTGGCTGTAGTTATAAAGTGAGTGTTAAATGCAACTCTTCCTTCTTTAAACGCTACAGTAATCCATCAGTTGGCTGTACTTCCGGGAAGAACCCAAAGTGTGTGGAGTTCAGTGGTTTAGAGTTGTAGTCCTGACTTCTGCGGTACCTGTTCTGGGCCTAAAGTTTTTCCTGAGCACGTACGACTCCCCTAGATAAAAAATAAAAATAAAAAACATGTGAACACAACAGCCTTTTCAGCAACACTTAGAAAACGCATAAAATGGCACGACCAGCAGCTCTCCATTTCTAGCTCTAGTAAAGTCTTTAACAGAGAGCTGTAACTAGCCTGGAGGACTGCGACTGTTACTGTTCTGTGATGTGTTATCAGTTTTCTTGTCGCTTGCATTGTGATTTTTAACTTTCATCCTCGTTAATAATCTCTGATTTTAATTTCCAACTCCGTTAATAATCTCAGGACGTGTATTGAAATGACTCTTTGGACAAGATGGCTGAAAGCCTGTGGAAATTGATAAAACAAAACAAATTACTTTAGGCAATTTGTGTAATGAATGTAATTTCCCTTCTAACCATATGGTGCTCAGTGGTGCATGTTTTGCTTTGTTTTGTTTTTATACAGACATAATTAAATTCAAAGCCACTCTGAATAATATTTATCATTTTGAGATTTGCGGTTTTAGGTTTTTAGATTTTTGCTATCAAAAATAACAGGTCAGGGGGAAATCACCGGAGCAAATTTAGACTTTTCTGTTTAGCAGGCATCTCAAATGTGCAACGAAAAGAAAAAGTTAAATATTTCTTTTTGCATTTTAGTTGTGTATTTCTCAATGATTTTTGCTGTATCGTGGGTATTGCCCACATTATCTTGCATTATATCATACAAAAACAAAACATTTTATGTTCTTTATATATCCTTTACACACTTTATATTCTGCTCGTGTTGTTTTTTTCTTTCCTCTGTATATTAAGCTTTAACTCAAGACCAGTTGTAGGATCACTGTAGCTGGTTTGAAGTTGGAGTTCGCTTAATATCTTTGAAGGGCCGGGAAGTTATTTGACCCTACTTGGCCTCTGTCCTTCTGGTAAAAGCTGTTTACTTAAATATGTTATTTCCTTTCTTATAAGCTGTTGTGGGTCTACATTCAGTTTTTCTCGAACATATTTGTAACTTTTCTTTAGGCACTTGGCAGATGTTGGAATGACTTACACAGATTATTTTCTATAATTCTTTTTTGCGCAATCCATTTATGCAGCTGGATATTTACTGAAGCTATTTGGGTCAAGTGCCTTGCACAAGGGTACTGTACCCCACATGAGAATCAAACCTGCAACCCCTATGGCTGCAAGCCCAGTTTCCAGACCATCATACTACAGTAATGCTAATCATCAAATGCCTGGCCATCAAAATATTCCCAAGCTGCCAAATCAGCTCTAAAACCTCTGGGCTTCTAAATGACCTATAATGGGCTGAGCTGCAATATTTGACATGAACTAAAGACGTAGTAAGCTGTAATAATGCATTATTATTATTATTATTATTATTAATAATCATTATTGCAATCCGAGCGGCCGAGCTTGTGAAGATTGATTCATATATTAAGTTAATAGGTGTTTATTATTAATCATCCGAGAATATTTGCTCCAGCTGTACACGTGTATTATGTGAAGTACAATGTGTCCTCCCCTTTT
The DNA here is from genome assembly GCA_022702515.1 of Ilyophis sp. 1 JC-2022. NCBI lineage: Eukaryota > Metazoa > Chordata > Actinopteri > Anguilliformes > Synaphobranchidae > Ilyophis > Ilyophis sp. 1 JC-2022. The sequence continues at coordinate 27,153,765 of CM040403.1, forward strand.
GTTGAATTCATTTAACATAAAAATATGAGAAATTCATGTTTCATTGTAGAAATCATGTTTTAAAAAATGAAATTATGCACATAAATAACTGAGGCGTGACATGAAATGGGTTTATAGGGTTAAATGTGGGGAGATATTTTAGCATGTTATATGGATTATTTTCAGTAAGTCAGTTTTTGTGGTGAATTTTTGTTTATTTCGGCTATGGCGTATAAAGTGCAGTGCTCTCGGTTTTCTTACCGTCCTGGAACTCCGGTGCTGCCGCTCCCGTTGTGAGTGTCGCCGCGAGCGGCACTGTTTTCTGGCGGAAAGTTCTCGGAGCCCCCAGTACAGAGTGGCGGACTGCGGAACAAAAATCACAAAACCACGCGAGGGGATGTTCGCCTCTTCACTAATAGCCACGGGCTCCAACTCCTCTGACAAAACAAGCCTCTTTCAGCTACTCTGTTGTGTCTGTGGGCTTTTAAAAATAGCCACTCGGACCTCAGAGCCCCTACCGTCTGAATGAGTCCTTAATATTTAAGCATTACCTCACAAAAATGTGAAGAATTGTCGTCTTTCCAAAGTGTCGGAAGAGTACTCTTTCCAGTTACGCATCATTTATTGTGATTACAGGTTTAAAACTCTGTCTGTTACTCTCTCTCCACCTCTCTCTCTGTCTCTTTCTCGGTTTCTCTCTCTCTGTCTTTCTCTCCCTCTCCCCCCTCCCTCTTGCTCTCCCTCTCTCGTTCTCCATCTCGGACTCGCTCTCCCCGCGTACGCTCACTAGCTGCATTTGTGAGTGGGGCTGGGGTTGGGGTTTGGGTTGGGGGGCGGCCGGGCGGGAGGGTTAGGGGTGGGCAGGGTTAACAGATGAATATCTCTGCGCTGGCTCTGTTCCACAGCGGTTGTGGGAGGTATTTCCTTCAGCACGGCGGACCTGCTGTTAGTACATATCACTCTGCCACGGCAGCAGGGCTGTCTCCAGGGGTTCCCCCGTTTTCTGCACCCTAACCCCCCCTTACCCAAAATTCCTCCCTATCATCTATTTCCCAAGATTCCCCCCCCCGGACCCTCTTAAACAGAGGATACAGGTTCTGTGACCCACTACCACCTATTCAAATCTATCCTTAAATAAATAATTGCTCAGCTGTGCTAAAATATAAGATTAACCCTTTTTAAAAAAAGATTTTGAAGCATTTAACATAAGTCAAGACAAGTGCATGTGCACTGCCTCTAAGCCCCCCCCTCTATTGTTTAAACAGCAGTGCGTCAGTGACGTGGTTAAACCCAGGGCGCTCTCATTAGCTTTGAAGCCATTTGAGGACCTGAAAGGGTTTATTGCTGAGTGAATGGTGCCGTAGTGCTTTCACTTTTCCTTCACCTTGTTTAAAGTGCTTAGGCCTCACTTTGTAAAGGTTAAACAGCGTTTTCTTCACCTTGTTTAAAGTGCTTAGGCCTCACTTTGTAAAGGTTAAGCAGCGTTTCCTTCACCTTGTTTAAAGTGCTTAGGCCTCACTTTGTAAAGGTTAAACAGCGTTTCCTCCACCTTGTTTAAAGTGCTTAGGCCTCACTTTGTAAAGGTTAAACAGTGTTTCCTCCACCTTGTTTAAAGTGCTTAGGCCTCACTTTGTAAAGGTTAAACAGCATTTAAGAGGTTTCAGGTGGGTGCCCTCAGTGTGATAGCCCCGCCCTGTTGCTCGTGCTGCCCGGTAGGAACGGCCTCATCTGGACTTAAAGTGAAACGCAAGCCTTGTCATTCAGATGTCCTGCAGGTACTTTTAGGATTGCAAACCATGTGGCTGTTGGATTAATTTGCTTAAGTTGTTTCTGATATGTGACGGCTGTTGTAAGCAAGCTGTCCCGCTGTCAGAATCCTGGCTTGGTCCGGTGGATTTTAAGAGTGTGTGCAGTGCGCCTTTACGGAAATCAGTCTTGGCAGCATATTGAATTAAAATGTGAAGATCAGAAAAGATTTTGCAACAAATGATTGGCGCTTTCAGATTTCTTAATATATTTCTCATGTTTTATTGAGCGATGCGGAATAAGCGCACGAACACTGCACATGTGCGTGTGGCCATATGTGCGTGCGTGTATCTGTTTAAAAAGGCTGTGAAATGCATTATTTTTTATTTTTTTCCCCCAAAAGGTCCACATATTTACGATATATTGTAATGTGTTCCATTTCCAGAGTAGGGGGAGGTGTGCAGTGTTTCTGGGTGCCCCCCCACCCCCCCTCCTCCCCCAATACCAGCACATTGAAGCACTTCCTGAACCCGAGATGTTTAACCGTCAAATAAACACCTGAAATCTGTTTGCGCTCCGATATTCCGGCCGAGGCCGTTTCCCCCCTTCCTTTTCCATGTGCCTGTGATGCCTTAGAGCAGGGAATGATGTCAGAAAACATGCTCTGCTTTGATGTTGCTTGTCTTTTGTACTCCTGATCCAATTTTCAGTCCGCCGGTTCCAGAGTGCATTGAGCCGTGTGGCGCATGTAAAAGCTGGAGAGCGGCTCTTTCAGCCCCCCCCCCCCCCCCTCTAGTACCTGTTCTAGTACCTGCTTTTTGCGCTGGGCCCAAGTGGGAAAATGTGGAGGCTCTGTGCTGTCAGGCGAAGCTAATGAGGACAGGAGGAATTCCTCATTTGTTCTCTCTGTAAAATCAAAAATCCCCAGTGCTTCCAGCGCACGCTCAACTGAGCGCCCCAAAACTGTGCACCCACCCCCCGGCTCTTTACATCTTAAACGTAGCCGTAACGGACATGAGACATGAGTGTAAAAGTGCCTTTGTACAGGTTCTGGAAAAAGAGCAGAGATGATCCCGAGTTAGCAATGACAACTGATAGTCCTGCTCTCTACATAAACCTACAAAATAACAGTGCATAGACTCCTTTATCCTTTATAACAGTGCTTAGACTCCTTTATCCTTTATGGTAGAATGCCCTCATTATGGCTCACGTTCTTGGGGGTTACTGTAGTCCTGTAGTCCTGTAGTCCGTTTATTTTTACTTTATTTTTTTAAAATAAACGGCTACGGTGACTGGAAATAACTTTGTTCTGTTTTGCGCATGCGTGAACTTGACTAGCACCCGTAGATCTACAACGGCAAAACACAAGTTTCACGTAGTCGCTACAACGTGTGGATTAGACGAGTTAATTTTTCATTATTATTGTGTTTTACAATATATAATGAAACTTATACTTTCAACAATTTTAGAGAATTTTTTCAAAGACACCTGCTAATTTCATCGATTTTTCAATTTTTCCGGAGTCATGTCATCAAGAACGAAACGTGAATACTGGTCATAAGGTAAATCGTAAGTAGTCCGACTTGTTCACGTCATAAAACAATAAAAACTTCTGAATTTAATTAATTGTCGAAAGCATAACTCCTCTCTGGGCCTTTTTAAACAACATTTTTCGTAGCTAACGTTAATAATTTACTGTCGGGATTGTTGAACACTGCCGTCGTTGATTCGGAAGAGTTGTTGCTTAATGACTTTGATTTCTGTGGCTACGGCGTGAACACATTTATTTCCGGTCACTGCAGCAGTCGTCGCTTAAAGTCCCTATTAACAGTCTGAAAATCTGCGTTTCCCTTAATCCAGGAAATCACACCCCTGCCCCAGCGCCCAGTGCCTACTCTCCTCAGTTTATCTCTGGTTTTAAGGGGGTTTAAGGGGCTCAGGAGGGGGGTTGGGTTTCCGTGGTGACGCGCCCCAGGCAGGTTGGGCTGCGTTGTTTGTGCTGAGGTGGGGGAAGCGTGTCCTGGAGAGCGTCAGCCCCTCTGCCTGTTTATGGAACAGCAGACCCAAACAACGCTCTCCTTTCCAGGGTGAGAGTGCCCATGACGCTGTCCAGATACGCCATCCATTTGGGAGCTGGGGGTAGCTTGGCGGGGGTGGAGGGGGGGTGACTAAGCGCCCTGGTCCTTCCCGAGCGCGGTGGCCATTGTGGCAGCTGAAAGTTTCTCTTGTGTAAACGGCGGTAAGTGAAAGGAGGAGTGGCGAGGAGTGGCGAGGAGTGGCGAGGAGTGGCGAGGAGTGGCGAGGAGTGGCGAGGAGTGGCGAGGAGTGGCGAGGAGTGGCGAGGAGTGGCGACATCAGGACACTTCGGGCCTTCGGTGGCTCTGTCCCGTCTTTGCCAACGTGTCCTGGAGCACCCCAGTGGTTTGACAATGTATGGGGCAGTCGGCATTCCCATATCGCAGTCGGCATTCCCATATCGCAGTCGGCATTCCCATATCACAGTGTGCATTCCCAGGTGTCAGCCAGCATTCCTGGATCTGTCTGCATTCTTGGGCTAATGAGTCTCATAATGAGTTTGGCTTCACTGGTGTTCCTCCTACAAAGGGGATTAAAAGGCACAGATCAGTGTGCCTCTTCTTAACCCCAGAGGCATTGCGTGAGTTTTTGGGGTACGCCCCAAATGTGAGGTCCAGCCTGACACAATGGACCCTTGTTTTTTTTACACGAGCCCTCCAGTCGTGCCGTAGCCACTAGACCTTTCTTTTCAGAGTACTGCCAGCAATGGTTTGCACACATAAACAGAGCATACCTGAAGATTGTGTGTTAAAGTGCCATGTTTTATAACAGATTCATTCTCTGCCGCTTCATCGTGTGCCCTTAATATGCTCTGCCAATTTATTTTACAACCTTTTGGTATGAAATCCATTAACACCGTTTGAATCATTGAGGCAATATTAATATTTTTAATATTTAAAAAAAAATGTATAAGCCATATTTGTAGAGGCTGTGTTTGCTAACGTTTGTTCTTTACGGAGCTGGTCTCTGATATTGGGAGGAAAGTGGAGGACTTCTCCCTCTTTATGAGAGACTGTGCCCTGATTAATTCTCAAGGTGAGGCCCGGGAGCCAGTTTGCCTCCGGCTGTAAGTGGAGAGAGGAGTCATTCAGCTCCACTGGGGCAGTTTATAAAAGAAAATGGAAAAATATTTCAGTGAAACGACCTCAGGCATAAAATAACAGTCCCGTTACTTTTCTACGTAAAATGACCACCCCTGGTTCTTCTGTCGTAGTGCCAGACTGAGAAGTGCTGTAATGTGCCTGTACGCCACACCCCTGCCTTTGGTCTGCTTTAAATACGTGGATAATTGCTTGGCGTCTTTGTGCAGTTTGATTTTCGGCTTTTACAAAAAGCAGAAATCACTTTTAGAAAAAATTTTAGCCTGAAAATGTATCTCTCTAATTATTATAATTTTTTTAACCCAGTCTTCTGTGTAAGATTAGATGCAAGTTTGACATCTGTGATGGGTTTGATGATATGAGAATGTTCTGCTGCCGATGACCATTTTCTGAAATTAGTTCCATGTTAAGTGGAAATATTTCAGATTTGCTTACTTTTTGTCTAATTAAAACCAGTGAGATCTCATGTTTGACTGATGGAAGCTAATTCGCTAGTTAGCACAGCAGACTATCACTTATGTCAAGGGAGCGTAGAATTATGGGCAGGAGAAATTGACATTAAGGTCAAGGTTTTTAAGGCACCTGCGCAGTTTCTGTAGGTGGGTCATCCTGAGTAGTAGGATCATTTGTCGGAACACTTGAATTAAATAGTTTTCCTGCTGCAAATCCCAGCCTTCCTTTACAACACTTCCCAACGGTCATTGTGAAACTCCATGGAATACTTTGAACCTTTAGAATTGTGTAAACTCTGTTGATTTAATACCAAGACTAGTTTTGCGTTTTTTGTTGTGCTTTCAGTTTTCAAGTTTAATGTTGACGCCAGACCTTGGGCTCTGCGGTCGTCGTCGGCCTACCGTAATGGTATTAGTACTTAAAAACCCTGAGATCCTCATCTCAGCAGATTGCTCTTCTTAATCAAATAAAGCCGCCTATTAAAGCAGAGCAGCGGGTATGGGAATTGGAGCGCACGTTAAGCCATGGGTGGAGCTCTGAGCTCACGGGTGTTATTTACGCGGAATCTCTTCTCATCCGGTGATGAAACCACATGTCCGACTCGGGCAGGACCGGTGAGGGTCCAAATTTAACAGTGATTTTGATTCTACGCGTTGTTATACCCTAACGGTTTGCTTGTGTTGGGAAAGTAAGGACCTGGCTTTAATTGGGCGTTAAATCGTGGGTGGGCTCCTCCAGACTAAAGCAAAAGAGAAGCTTTTTTCTTTGTTCTTGTTGCTGCCAGAAGTTCTGACCCAGTTCAGTGTCGTTCCCACGGTCACCGTCTGCGGTCTGCTTTTGAACCCGGGGCCACAGATGATGCTCAGAATGTGACCGAAACATCTGTGATTTCTCTGAATTTATCGCATTTGTTTTACGCACTCTCGCACTTTTTAAATCGGAAAATGGAGAAAGAACATAAAGCATCGGGGACACATTGTGGTGCAGTTTGTAGGCAAAAAAAAAAAAAACCTTGTGGCTTGTTTATCTGGCACTTCCACACTTTCTGGCTGTTTTCATTTGACTTGGGCTTGATTAGGGTGCCGCCTCCTTTGAGATATGCATTTACACCCTCAACAAAAAGGCAGATCTATATTGTTTAAATGTGGAACTTTTTCACTCGACAAAGGAGTGAGCTTTGGGACCCTTCTGTGAGATGGCACTCTCAGGGTCTCAACCATTCAAACCTCGCTCCAGTGTGTGAAAACATTCTGTATTCAAAAGGGTTTGTTCCAATGTACCTGGTGCCAGCTGACAAGAAGACTAACTAATTCAACTGGAGAATGGAAGCATCCCGAAATCTAATCTGGTTTTGGCACAGTAGAGGAAATCGATAAATATATCTTAAATGTGCTCACTACCTTTGCAGCATCACACATTGATATCACAGAGCCATGCTGTAAATATCAAATGCAAGAAAACAATATACCCAGCATTTATCCCCATAATAAACACACACACACTTTGACAATATACATTAATAGGGCAAATGCATAACTTTTACTTTAAGTCTTCGTTTTTATTCATTTTTTTTGCCATTTAGCAGATGCTAAATCCAGAGCGTCTAGCATGGTTTACATTCTTTACAAGCGATCCATTTATGCAGTTGGATATTTACTGAAGCGATTCAGGTCGAGGTTCCAGCTACAACTCTGCAGAATATACAGGCTCATATACATGTCAGTCATAGGCTAATTATCGGGTTAATGCATTTGACCCCTGACCCCCCCCCCCCCCTCTGCTGTGGCCGTTCCTCCATATATTGTCTAAGCCACGCCCACCCACCCCTCGCCCCGCAATAAAGGGGTTAACAACCTGCTGCCTGTCTTCCAGTTATTAATGGAAACACCTCAGTCTTGCTGGCTCAGTTTTTAGTGTAGTGTGCATAAAATAAACCTCTGCATTAAAGTTCAGTTCACTGTTCGGTCCGGACCTATTCAGGCGCAAATCAAGCCCAAGATGAGGATGTTGCGGTTTTTATTTTTTTTGTTTGTTTTGTTTCATTGTTACACTTCCACATTGAACTTGTGCCCGTGAGCAATCGACTTGTTTGGACAGCGTTTCGACTCCATCCATCATTACCCTCCTATCTCATTTGCTCCGGTGTTTTAAAATTGATGCGGATTGCTTACCTGGGACCCTGTGGACACCTCGGTCGACCTGCGTATCGGATGTAATCCTTCAGATTAATGCGTGTGCTTGAGAGGACTGGTGTGATAAAATGCAGGAAACCGGAGAGATCCGTTCTGAGCACTGTGGCCTAGTAATGTGATGAAGGCCTGTAAATTCCTACTAATTATATTTTTTTCCTGACAAAATGGCCCATCAGCCCTGATCTCTGTTCTTCCTGCATCATTAGATTAACCCGCTTTCTTGTCAAAGTTCCAAATATTTGGAAAGCGGTTGCATGTGCTTTGGCTGTGAGGACCTTTTTTTCTTTGATTTGGGGGGGGTGTGTAGTGTAGTAGACTGCAGTGCCTGCTGGTGCCTTGTGTTACCAGGGGGTTGGTGGAGCAGAGTGAATAACCGTCTGTCTGTCTGCAGGACCCCGGAGCAGTGTCCCAGTGTGGTGTCCCTTCTTTCGGAGAGCTATAACCCCCATGTGCGCTGTGGAGCTGCCATGGCCTTGGGAATCTGCTGCGCTGGCACAGGGAATAAGGTCAGCCTCCACACACCTGTACACGCCTTTACCTGAGCTATACACACACACACACACACACACGCATTTACATACACACTTACCTGAGCTATACGCACACACACACACGCATTTACATACACCTTTACCTGAGCTATACACACACACACCCGCATTTACATACACCCTTACCTGAGCTATACACACACACACACGCACACATATTTACATACACCCTTACCTGAGCCACACACACACACACACACACACACACACACACACACACACACTTACATACATACACCTTTACCTGAGCAATACACACCCCCCCATATACACACACCCACATATACACACACCCTTACCTGAGCTATACACACACACACACACACACACATTTACACACACCCTTACCTGAGCTATACACACCCCCCCATATACACACACCCACATATACACACACTCTTACCTGAGCTATACACACCCCCATATACACACTCTTACCTGAGCTATACACACCCCCATATACACACACTCTTACCTGAGCTATATACAAACTCCTATATACACACACCCACATATACATGCACTCCCATATACACACACCCTTACCTGAGCTATACACACACACCTACATATACATACACCCTTACCAGAGCTATACACACACCCCCATATACACACACCCTTACCTGAGCTATGCACACACCCCCATATACACACACCCTTACCTGAGCTATGCACACACCCCCATATACACACACCCTTACCTGAGCTATGCACACACCCCCATATACACACACCCTTACCTGAGCTATGCACACACCCCCATATACAATATACACACACCCTTACCTGAGCTATGCACACACCCCCATATACACACACCCTTACCTGAGCTATGCACACACCCCCATATACACACACCCTTACCTGAGCTATGCACACACCCCCATATACACACACCCTTACCTGAGCTATGCACACACCCCCATATACACACACCCTTACCTGAGCTATGCACACACCCCCATATACACACACCCTTACCTGAGCTATGCACACACCCCCATATACACACACCCTTACCTGAGCGATACACACACGCCCATATACACACTTACCTGGGCTGTATACACAACCCCATATATACACAGGTAGAGGGAGTGGAAAGGGGTAGAGTAAGAAAAGGAGAGAATAAGCAAGTGAGACAGAGAAAAGCGGGCAAAGAGAAGGGGGTAGGAGAGAGGCAGGGAAGGAAAAATAGGAGAGAGGGTGAGAAAGAGGAATTAAGTGAGAGAGGGCCCAATGACACTGGAGTGTGTGCAGTCTGTACTGTGCCAAGCCCTGATCACTTTATCAGCGTTCCTGATCACCGTCAGGTGCAGCGATCCCAGCAGTGTAATGGGCCGATTCATTTGGACGGAGAAATACAGAGAAGACCAGAACACCGCAGTTTGTCTGCCACTATTAATGTAGCGCACATTTCAGCTCAGGCCGTTATGTAGGTCATACATCAAGTGTGAATGTGCCACAGCTGTAATTTACACACCTGGGGATTCACTTCATTTTTTTTTAACCGTTGTTGTTGCTGTTATTTATTTATTTTTCTCGTGTGTGGCTATAGGAATGCTTATACATACATTCAAGTCTTTTTTGCATTCTTTTCAGCACCGTAAGATTATCTGTCCTCTAGTGAAGGTTGAGCTTCTCCAGTTGGGAAACATTCAGTCAAGTCTGTACTACAAGATGGTCTAACTGGTCTAATCTAGAGTCGCTTAGGAGGCTTTCAGTAGAACAGCGGGCAAACGACAGTTTTGATTTCCAAGCTGAAGAACCGTCAGCGTTGGAGCTCCACCAATCACAAAGTATGTTCACAATGACCAGTAGAATAAAGCCAAGGGTGATTGGTGGACATACTGCTTCTGTGCACCGTGTAGTTATCCAGGATGTAGCATCCTCCAATTACCGTGGGCTTTGTTCTGCTGGTTGTTATTAACATACTCTGTCATTGGTGGCGTTCCTGTCTTGTTTTGAGATGCTTCATGGATACAGACCCAGGTATCCAGGTCATCTGCGTTTTATTTACTGTTTTTATACCTGTGTAGTGCAACAGGTGTGGGCGTGGCTCTCGCATAGCAGACTCGGAAGCCCTGCCCACTTGTTTGTGCTCTTTTTAAGCTTTTGGCCAGCTGTCTGGTGCTAGCATTTGACTCCCAATGCCCAAGAGAGCAGTGATGCAAACATGGCAGCTAAAGAGGCCCTTTTCCTGTCGACCAACGGGCGGGGCTTACAGCTGCTTGAGCGAAGCTATTGGCTCTGGTCCAACCATCATCTTGTATTTTCTCACTCCCTCCTAGGACAAGGCTTTTACTGACCTTTGGGTCATGGATTTTTGATTTATTTTATTTGACTGATTTTTTATGGGGGGTGCTTTAAATCCATTATTTTTGGTATGCATCTCTGTTTTTATTTTTTACTGTCTTATGTCTATGCAAGTATCTTTATTTATACAGGACCTTTCATCTAGATTATGGCTGTACCATAAAGTATTGGTATTGTTAGTGTTAGTATTATTAATATTATATATTGCTACTGTTGTTATTGGTAGTACTACTAATAGTGCTATTACTTCATCAATGTCACCTGAGCCCTGCGGGCCAATCAGGCATCAGACAATGTGTGCTCAAGTTGCATATGAATTTGTCTCCAACTTATATTTTTTAACTCCACTTGTGGACTGTGGTGTGAAAAGAAGCAGTGACTTAATGTTGGACAGGAAGTGCTGGTCTGCGCAGGCTGCAGCTGGGGGAGAGGCTGTTGAATGTGATTGGGAATTCCAAATTGGGAGAAAAAATAGGCAAATGTATTAAATTCCGTCTTTTACAGGAAGCGATCAACCTGCTGGAACCCATGACCAATGACCCAGTGAACTATGTGCGGCAAGGAGCGCTGATCGCCTCTGCACTCATCATGATCCAGCAGACCGAGGTCACCTGTCCCAAGGTGAGTCACGGACACGTCCACGTCATCGGCCGCTGTGGAAACACACTAGCCGTGACTCAGCCCTGACTCCACTCCGTACCCGCCGTTAATGAAACTCACTTAGAGCGCGGAGTACTGGGGCCAGACGTTGTCATGGTGACAATAAAGAGCATAAGTGCTTTGATTGCCCCTGAAATTGACTCTGCCGCCCTGGTACCTGATATACCGTTCATGTAAATTTCAGTCCAAATTCCACTTGGAATGACCTTGTTTAGAGAGCCCAGCGTAGGGGACCTGAGTGTGTGTATAAAGCTGGGCCGGCTGAACTCAGGTGTGCGTCTGTGTGAGCGTCTGTGTGAGCGTCTGTGTGAGCGTCTGTGTGAGCGTCTGTGTGAGCGTGTGTGTGAGTGCACGTGTGCGTTGGTGCGCATGTGTGTTTGGTTGGAGGGTAATTTCCTGCTCTTGGTAATGGCTTCTCCTTTGTCCTGAGCATCCTTTGTCACATCCTTTTAAAATCCGGATACATTTTCTGCCCCGCTAATACATTTAATCTGCAGGCAGTTTGTAAAAATGTAGCATTTATTTGTCTTAATGTGGCCGATACCATATACTTGTCCTCTCTTTCTACTGTTGTTCTAGGTTTTCAAACTATGTGCATTTCTGATTGTTTTGCCAGTTGTGCTTCAACCTTTTATCTCTGAGAAGGATTTGTAGCGGATCCAGGAAAAGATGTGGTTATATTGAGTATTGACCTACTTGGCATTCTCAAAGAACAGTTTCTTAAAATGCTGCACACACGCGTTTCTCGTTCAGACCTTAATCAGCGCACTGACATTCCTTTGTGCACCTTGTCTTTCTGTTTACTGAGACTTTTCTATCAGCATGAGGATGAATTAACATGGACTTTATCACTGAAGATCGATGTTTCTTTTCAGCTCGCTGTTCTGTGACTGAGGAACAACGCGTTGAGTGAATATTTAGAAGCACAGAAGGAATCCTTGATCTTCAAAGCTTTGAGAATTTTTTATTTTTTTATTTTCTCCTTTATTTATTTATTTTGCTTTGATGCTCCATGCTTTTGTTAGTTTCAGAACAGATAAACCATCACGCTCTTCCAGCTTCACAAATCATGTGGAGACGCTTGATGTGTGGAACCAAAGAAAAAAACAAGCAAAAAAAAAAAAACATAATAAAGTTTTAAAATGTTTTTTTAAATAAATGAGCTTATGTCTGCACTTAAATAGTCTAGTCGGTTATAGTCTAGTAATTTATTGAGGAATAGAAACATAGGTAATAAACACTCATTTGACCTATTGGCCTCCTTCAGTGAATTTCAGTTTGACCTCGTTTCCACTCGTATCTGATACAGTGGACTAATCGGATCTCTGCTACCCACCCCATTTATATGGTTGTCTGGATGCACTTGATGTTGTACGTATAATTATTCTGCGAGTTTAGACTGAGATTGAGTTTGTCCCCGTTGCTGCGCTCAGTGTTCAAACTGACTTGACGACCGGCACTACAGCAGGGTGTTTCACAACTCCCACGCGCTTATTATGGGATGTTATTGTTTCAATGGTGATGACTGGAGAAGACGCATGCTGGAGCTTTTGCGTTCATTTCAGATACCAATCGTAATAACCCTGACCACCTCTAGATGCCACAAAAACCTGACAAATCAGACACGTATCCTGATTTCTTGTGTTCAGACTCCAGTTACCAAATTAGACTATCTGATTAGGTTATCAGATTTGTTAAATGGTGCATGTGTCACATAAATGTAGTTTAAAGGGGGCTCTTGTCTCTCCCTGCCCCTCTCTGCAGGTTAATCAGTTCCGGCAGCTCTACTCCAAGGTCATTAACGACAAGCACGATGATGTCATGGCCAAGTTCGGGGCCATCCTGGCACAGGGCATTCTGGATGCAGGTGAGTGGGGGTGTTTTCTGGAAACCAGCGGAAGGCAGGTGGGGTTGTGGTGTATAGTCCTGCATTAGGGCTGTGGTGTATAAGCCAGAACCCCACCGTCCAAAAAATCGAATGCATGTGTGTCTGTGTGTTTGTGTGTCTGTCTGTGTCTGTCTGTCTGTCTCTGTCTGTGTGCGTGCATGCATGCATTCAATGTGTTTGTGTGGTCCAAGACACACACAAACACACAGACATGTATACACATACCCCAAATGTAAGATCTCAGATATTCCTTCAAGTTGCCTAGAACACTTAGTACAGATGGAAAAAATCAGAGCCATAGTACTTCAGCCAGGAAGTATTCAAAAAATAAGTTATTTTTGTAACGATAGTCATATCTTATAAAGTCACAACATTTCGAATATTAGTAAATTACACGCATAATCAATGATCAAATATAAAAAAAAGATTCTCCTTGAATCACCTTTTTAAAAGGAATACCACATCTTTCACTATCTGTTTTACAACAAAAGGGAGGCAGTGTTGTATAATGGCTAGGGTACTGGGCTTGTAACCCAAAGGTTGCCGGTTCAATTCCCAGGTCGGACAACGGCTTCAGTATATATCCAACTGTGTAAATGGATGCAGTGTACAAATGCTAAGTTTTGCTAGTCGCTCTGGATAAGAGCGTCTTCTAAATGCCAGTAATGTACATTTCTTGTGTGCAGACAGACATCGTGCCATTCTCTACCAGATGGAAAGACATGGTCTTAAATTATGATCCCTGTTTGACAGAAGCCTGTATTCCACTCAAATCCAAAGACACATTTCAGCTGGAACATATGTCCATATTTTCAGAGGGGGAAAAGTTCTGTTGAACAATGTGCCAGGAATTTCTTTCACAAGGCTTCACACGGTACCTCAGTGTTTACTAGGAGACCATTTTGTCACGCAACCAGTGTGTCCCCGTTCTGCATAGAGCCCTTCTGGTAATTTAGTTATGTTTGAAAAGCCTCTTCCGACATATGGATCAGTTTAAAGTTGGCCCAAATGCTTGGGAAGCACAACATTAGCCTGCATTTGAAAGCAAGGGTTAGGGCTGTGTAGATTTTCTGATGAGCAGTACCCTCCCACAACCTGTTCACCATGGACCATCCACCTCTATTTTCTCAGGAAAAACTCCCATTTTATCTTGTTTCAATGTTTCTTATTAATATTTCATGATAAACCAACCCTGAAAAAGTAGTTTGATTCAGTGTCTCAGTCTAAAAGGATTGGTGCAGTACAGTGTCGTTTAGTCCTTCTTGAGGAAGGGCCCATTCTGTAAGGCATCGGTGAGGGTGTGGATTCGGGTTGTCAGAAGACCATAGATGGGGCTCAGCTTCTATTACAGGGGACTGCAGTCTCTGCTTGTATCTGTTAGCATGTATTTGATCAATTTAAAGAGGCTGAGTGCACCAGTAACCTTGTTTCTTGGGTCTGAATTTGTTTCAGATTTTTAGGTGAAAACAAAAACCTGCAGAGACCCTGTGGCTCGCCAGGACTGTTGTTTCTGACCCCTGATTGGGTTAATGCCCAGTACTGGACCTGAGAAAGCACCATATTCTTGGCTCCTGCCTGTGCCATGGCCTGAATGCTTATTTTTAAGGTGGAATGAATAGAAACGTATCGGAGAGAGTAGAGTTCATGACTCTTTTTTCGTAATATTTTCCGTTTATCTGTGTTCCATCAGTTAGCATGCGCTTTCTTCTTTCCAAGTCCAGCAGCCCTCCACCACAGAATGTCTTTTCTTTTTTAGGTTTTTAAAAACCTGTGGGACACAGTATTAGTATCCCGTGTTGTTGTGTTTATGCAGTAAATTTTTTCCCCTGATGTTTTATGCCGTTATAAACACACTGCTTATCAAAGTAGCTGATGAACTGTATTTTTATTTTCATATCTTAAGAAACTGCAAACACCTCAGGTTTAAAATAAAATTGAGGCAAGCGTCTATAATTAGCTGATTTGTTTTAAAAGGATATAAATAAAACTGTAAATTGTTGGTCTGCAGAATGCGTGTGCTCAGGATCCAGCCAAGTAATCTCAGCAGCCAGAGAAGTGGAATCAAACTGCCGGTAACAGTGTGCTCAGGATTCGTCCCTCGTAATGTTTAAAGAAACAAATTCCGGGCACAGAAATATCAAACGGATTTTACGCCATGTCAGAATCTTGGCCCTTTGTTGTCTGACGAGCTGGTGTTTGAACCAGAACCAGTTGTCTCTAATCAAAAGGCTTTTAGCACAAGTGAAAATGGGCAAAAAATGAGCGGGGTTTCCCTCCCTCTCCCCCAGGGGAAGCCCTTAGTAGTTTTTGTTTTGAGGAATGGCCGTCCAAGCAAGACATGCGATGTCGCAGGCGATGGTGGAAGAGGCCCATTACGATAGAGGAGGCCAGTCTCCGTCACCTGGCTCCACGCCGCCCTTCCTCGCCAGTCCCTTCCCCCACTGTTAGAGTTTCGTGCTCCGCGCCCCCACCCTTCGCACAGTTTCCGGAGTAGGTGAAGCGACGTCATTCTGCCTCTCCTCCCCAGCCATAGATCTTGGCCTCCATGCAGCCTCCCGAATACTGCGCGGCTAATCGTCCTTCGCTCCGCGAGCCGAGATATGGCTCGTATTTTACTTTTAATCAGGCTTTGAATGCACAATGTTTGGGTTCAGTCACCCACCCCCACCCCCGCCGTTAGTTTACACTGCAGGAGAACGGAGTGGTGGTTAAAAATAACGCCAAAGCTTTTACTTGCCGAGTCAGTCAAAGTCTTGGCCATGTCGCCCTCGGGCGTGTCAGTTTGTTGCTCCGCAGTATCAATTTGTCATCCTCAGCTGTGTTTATATAATTCTGGTTTGTGCTTCCTGTTGATTTGTCCTCAAGTGGTGTTGAATTGTGTCTCTGAGCCCTGCTGTCCTTCTGTCTTTCCTGTCTGTCTGCACAGGCGGCCGCAACATGACCATATCCCTGCAGTCGCGCACAGGCCACACCCACATGCCCTCGGTGGTGGGCCTCCTGGTCTTCACCCAGTTCTGGTTCTGGTTCCCCCTCTCACACTTCCTGTCTCTGGCCTTCACTCCCACCGCCATCATCGGCCTCAACAAGGACCTAAAGGTAGGGAAGAGCGAGCGACAGTGAGCCACTATGGGTCTAGGTCTGTGTTTAAGCATTAACTTCTCAATTCCATAACGAGCCTGTAATAGTGGTAGGAAGACTTTATAACTTCCACCCTTCTCCATGGCCATGCCCCTTTGCTGTGACTGGCCCAATGAGGGCCAATGGGATCAGAGGGGCTGAAAGTGCAGGCTTGAGACACCAGGAATGTGCAACTGCAGCACCGGTGGACCAAGTGTCACCTGATGCTAGCTCACCTGCAGGTAGCGCACGTGTGGAAATCACCTGCAGCTTGTGACTCTCTCCGTGTTCTCTCTCCAGATGCCCAGGGTACAGTACCGCTCCAACTGCAAACCCTCCACCTTCGCCTACCCCCCTGCGCTGGAGGTGCCCAAGGAGAAGGAGAAGGAGAAGGTGGGCCCCCCCCTCCCAAAACACAAACCCCACCCCACACAATGCACAAACCCCTCCCATCCCCGTCTTAAGTCCTCACTCTCCTCATCTGACTCAGTGCTGCACATTTAGCTCAAGGCTTAAGTAGAACTCGAGATATGAACTCCTTGGGGAAAATGGACAATTGTTAAGGGCTCTGAGACGATTGTAACATTGAAAACGGTTTAAAAATGAATGTTTTCAATCATTTGGAACCATTTATTGATTGGCATCATATGCTCAACTTGCATTGCTTACTGTAAGTAATACAAGTTAAGATGAGGCTATTTTGTAGCTATTATTGTTTATCATTGTTTATGATAACCACTGGTTTTCCATTGGTTATCAGGATCTTGTTAGAATGTTATTGAACATGATCGGCAGTCTGAGTACGTTCTCAGTGGCCTGGTGTGTTTAGCTTCTTTTGCAAACCTTTAATTATGTTCTATTTCTTTTTTATATCAAATATAGTTTGCTTTCCCACTCCATTGATTATGCTTTTTCACACTCTGTTTGGGGTACCAAGGTTCACACTCTGTTGGGCTGCCGAGTCCGTCCGTAACTGAGGTTCTGCTGTAGTAGTAAAAAAACTAAAACAAAAAAAAAGGTCCCCTGAGCTGAAGGGCACCTAGTCTGTGATTTCACTTGTGATTTTATGAGGACGCACAGCACTTAGTTTCTCCCCCCATCTCTCTGACCCCTTGTTAGGTTTCCACTGCTGTTCTCTCCATCACAGCCAAGGCCAAAAAGAAGGAGAAAGAGAAGGAGAAGAAGGAGAAGGATGAGGAGAAGATGGAGGTGGTGAGTTCACGGCCGACAGCAAACGCTTCCGCGCAGCGACGGACGGCTGTTTTAAGACTCCGCAGTCCTGAGATCTGTGGCGTGTTTATGTTCCCGCTGTTGCGTTGCCGCTA
Source organism: Ilyophis sp. 1 JC-2022 (assembly GCA_022702515.1). NCBI lineage: Eukaryota > Metazoa > Chordata > Actinopteri > Anguilliformes > Synaphobranchidae > Ilyophis > Ilyophis sp. 1 JC-2022. The sequence goes on from CM040403.1 coordinate 27,171,171, forward strand.
ACGGTGGCTCACCTCCATCTCTGCTGGTCTTGGTGAACTTTGCAGGAATTTGTCCTTTTCATAAGCACAACTGCCAACTGCTGTGTGAAAGGTGTTATACAAGGAGCTCTATAAAGTTTAATTTATTATTATTAGCAACAAGTTTTACTATGGTTGTTATGATGATGATGATGATGAATTGTTATTATCATCGTGATTATTGTGATGTTGGTTATGCGAAAAGGCTCCGTTCTGTGATCTCACGTTCTCCTGTGATTGAACTGCAGGAGACTGAAGAGAAGGAGAAAGAGAAAAAAGAGGAAGAGAAAGAAAAGGAGAAAGAAAAGGAAAAGGAGAAGGAGAAAGAAAAGGAGAAGGAGAAGGAGAAGGAGAAAGAAAAGGAGAAGGAGAAAGAAAAGGAGAAGGAGAAAGAAAAGGAGAAAGAAAAGGAGAAGGAGAAGGAGAAGGAGAAAGAGAAGAGGAAGGAACCAGAGCCGAACTTCCAGCTACTGGAGAACCCGGCCAGAGTGATGCCTGCCCAGCTCAAAGTGCTCAACATGCCCGAGACCTGCCGCTACCAGCCTTTTAAACCGGTGAGACGTCGCTACGCTACACAGCTGAGCTACACACCACCGCTACACACCTGTGCACACACTGTACTGTCATTGGGCTGTTTCCTGCCTTTTAAAAAAAAATGTATTCAAAGTCTTTCCAGACCAGTTTTTAACATCATGATTTACTGGTCCCATAGTCAATTACCAGAAAGACCTTGTGAAATTTTCAGTCCAGTAAACTGTTGGATTCCTGCCAAATGTTGATAGTTTCCCTTTATTATATATAAAGTGTATATATATATTTTTTAAACTAACACTTAACATGTAGTCACCCACACCCATTACAAGAGTGATCCAATTCCTCATTTGCAGGAATTTTTCATGTTTCCAAAGGAGGGAAAAGCACATCCAGCCTTTCAGCTTCAGTTTTTATCAGTTTGACTCCTTAAGTGTCTCAGGTAACTTTTTGTTTGTCTTCCAATTCAAACACTTCTCCGCTCGGCTTTTATTTATTTATTTTAAAACAGAGTTCTTTGTGTTCGCCCAGTCTGGCAGCGATCTAAACGGTAAACAGTGTTTCACCGGCCTGTAGCAACGCGCTTTGGCTGCTTTTGAGTTTGTGGGCTTAACACCACAGGGAGAGTGTGGGTTGCACATATTCTCTAATTATCTTTAAGAATAATTTATCTATTCTCATTTCCATTGTCTCGCACACAATACTTTAGCCTGACAACAAAGGAACAAAGGGAATGTACACGAGCGATAACCGATAACGGAGAATGGAGGCTGCACTTCAGATGAAGCTAAAACAAACAATCGGCGATGTTGCAGATGTAGTAACCGAGGATTCAGAATTATAGAGAGAAATTTATTTCGCCATTATATGAGGAGAAGTTTGCATCCCAATGACATCATCATTTCAGATGGGATAAAACCCCCCTTTTTCTCATTGAAGTGAATTGAAGTGTCTTTTAAATTGGAGAATTCCGTGTAATGGCAACAGACCTACTGCACATGAAACGCCTTATATTCTACACGTAAAATGCAGGTCGTGGCAATTACCGCATGTGCCTCGGATTGTGACCCTGAAATAGAACCGGGGAGCCCCCAGAGACAGCCCCGCTCGTGTGTTATAACGAGTCCCTGATACCCTCCACGCCTGCCGCTTTCAGCAGCAACCAAATCCAAACACAGCTGCCACGACCCAATTAAACAGGACCGAAGCACAGCCGGAGAGGGTTAGAGAACGAGGGAGAGCAGAGAGAGGGCAGGGCGGCAGGCGCGTGTATACTCTATATACTCTGCCACGCCCTGCTCCACCCCGCCCCGCCCTTCTCACACGGACCCACAAACGGGCAGTATATGCGTTTGAAATTAAGTATTTACTTCTATTGTGATATATCTATAATTCACAATAGAAGTGGTATCTGGGAGGGGCTATTTTATATTTTGTAGTATTTTAGTAATTTTTTTTTCCTGCTCCTGATCAACGTGTGGCACCCCCCTCCCCTCCCACACACACACAGGTATGCATATTTACTACATACATTTTAAATATTTAGACATTTTTTTTGTTTTTTGGGGGAGGGGGTGGGTGGGCGTACTTGTATCTTTGTCCATCGCTGCACATATTGTACAAAGCCCTATAGCAGGGGGTTCAAAGACCCTGTATTTCAGTCACACTGCTGCTGATTTTCATTCCAGCTGTTATTGTAACCTCTATTGTTACAAGCTGCTAATCGTTCTTAATTGGACAATTTTAATGAACTCTGAAGAATAAATTCCACATCCCAGCACATTTAATGGGTTAATTAGTGCTTTCATTCCCTGTAATTTTCCTGTAGAAAGAGGCTGCATGTATAATTGATGAAGGTTTAATCAGTGGGGGACACTCTGCCGAGTGACTGCTGATCACTGAAACTAAAGCGTTTGCTGAGAATGAAAAGCTCTAAGGCCAAGCAAACCTGCAATGCGCTAAATTAAGATTAAACTAATTATAGTTTATTTAAAACGCATGTTTTCAACAGTCTTATGTGATCAATCAGATGAGAGCAGAGACGGTGGGGTTCCCAGTACCGGGTTTTGGAGGCATTGCCCTCGGGGGGTGTCTGCAGACCGGGTTGGGTGTGGGATGTTGGCTCCCCTAAAGACCGCAGAGATATCTCATTACCACCTGGTCGGTCGCAGCCATTTACCGTGTGGCAACGTCAGTGGCATGCATCACTAAATATTTTTGACATTTTCTCTATGAAATGAGCCTCTTCAAATGAGTGGAAAGTTTATTTTTATTTTTTTCCTCGTACTGAGTGAAGTATCTTAAGTGTTTGAATTCTGAACACAACTTGTGAGACGCAATGAACTGCACTTCTTTTTAATAGAAGCTGGACACACTGTGACTTTTAAACAGGCTGTTGCATAAGAACTCATTCAAGGAAAAACCGCCTTTCAGGTCAAGGTTGTAAGAATGATGTGTTTTAAATGAATTTGGACTGAGTTTGCGTCCTTAAACCTGCCCTGAGAGAGCTGTTCTCTGGTATTCCGTGAGATTGTTCAGCCCTCCCACTCGTGTACTTCCATTAGCTGTGTGGGGAGGGATCTGCCAGGCAGGTTAAATTTCACTTTTTAATATATATTATATTTTTATTTTCAGTATTATTGCCTTATTGGGGTTGTTTGGTTAGCTCATCCTAATTGAGACAGTGTCGTGGCCAGTGTGAGTTTATTTTTATTCAATTTTTTCTGGACTGACGAGTCCAGTCCGTTGCAGCGCGTAATGTAGCCAGCAGCTCCACGTGGCACTTCTGGACTGTGCGTAGCATCACTCTGGGACTGCGTCTCCCAGCTTGTTTGTCTGCGCCTCGCTGCACTCCAGCGCCCTCTCTGGTTAATCGGATACCTGCAGTCTGAGGGTCCTGTCTGCCTGAGGGTCTTTGCACTATGACGGGGCTTGTGTTCGTCACCGGTGCGGGACAGGGATTTTACATGATTTCTCCACTCACTGCGTGCTTTAACATTTTTGCTAAATGTTGAAGTTCCTGTGTGTGACCTGTGAGATTGGTGTTGCTTGATGTTGCGTCAAATGCTAAAATACCTGGGATCTGACCTGGGGAAATGTGCAGCGCTAAAGGCTAACGTATCTCCATTTTGCCCGCAGCTGCACACCGGCGGGATCATCATCCTGAAGGACACCAGTGAGGAAGAGGAGGAGCTGGTGGAGCCCGTCTCTGCCCACGGCCCCAAGATTGAGGAGGAAGAGCAGGAGCCTGAGGCCCCAGAGCCCTTTGAGTACATTGACGAGTGACACCCCATCCATCATCCCCTCCCTCCCACCAAGGTACGCTAGAGCTCGATACTCGATACTGCTTCGTACCCCCCAGGTATGCATGCTGTCTGCTCTGAACTAACACCCCCCCCCCCCCCCCATTTAACCAAACACCTGAGTCTGTGCTGTCACTGTGATGTCACCGCTTCTCCGGCCTGGCCAATCGCATCACATCCTCACCCCTCGCTGTTAAGGAACAGCCTGTTCCGTTCCAGTGCTGCCCCACCAGTTGATCAGGAAATTGCACACACCTGTGCTGGATTTTCTGGGAGCATATGTATTTTCGGCGTTCTGTAGCCCGTGCGTTCTCTTTGGCTTTATGCACGTTGCCAGCTTTGCTGCCGTGTTGAAGCTCGTTTTAAAATATTGACGTTACAGGTTGTATTACAGCCGTTTACTACATCTTGTTTGTCGCAGTTGTTGCTGTGCGTAGTTACGCATTTTCTAATTTGATTTCCGCGTAGTTCCCTGTTTAAAAGCCGGTTTCACCTTCGTAGTGTGCCTTTACCTTTACATTTCTATGGCGGAGCCATTACTGTGCCCTAGTCACCTTGTTAAGGAGAAACATAACCTTTTTACTGACGCGCTTTTATTCTGGTACCGTTTCTTGCATTCGGAAATTGGTTTAGATTAAAAGGGAAATTAACTCTGATTTATGGGAATTCTGCGCATTCTATAGTATCTACATTGGTCATTTGGGAGGAAGCTCCAGTTTTTACAATGCCGCCTTTTTAATAGAAAGGAATAGACCAGAGTATCTCTTGCCTTTTTGCACTTTTGTTTTCCGGGTGAGCTAAATAGCTGTCAAAACTATAGATCAGGCGAGTTAGCTTCTGTATGAGCTTCTGGTTTTGTTTTACAAATGCTGCTGAGATCTCATTTAATAAAATCAATTTAGGGTTTTACTTGACCGTGTGTGCATTTTTAGAGGCTTATTTGTGTTTAAGGCACATTTTCTTGTTCAACCTTTTTATACCCCTCGGTTATTGTAACGTAGGTGGGTTTCGGGTCGTAACACAGCCAATCATGTCACCCCATTCCACTGCTGCTAAAGCGCAGCCAATCACATCTCCTCCTCATCCCTGCTGGTAAGGATCAGCCAATCACATCACATCCACTCCACTGCTGCTAAAGCACAGCCAATCACATCGCCTTCTCATTCCTGCTGTTAAGGATGAGCGAATCACATCGCCTCCACTTCGCTGCTGCTAAAGCACGGGCAATCGCATCACCTCTTAACCCCCCACTGTTAAGGAACAGCCAATCACATCTCCTCAATAGCACCGTTCAGGACTGCCGTGTTGTTAGCGCTGCTCACACCCATTAAAACAGTCCAGTTCTTCTCTGTGTGATCCCTGTGGGGTCTGTAGCGAGAGAACTGGCCAGTTTAACTTCACATCTGACACATTAATTAGATGTACATTTACAGGGGAAGCTACTTGAACTTGGATGCATAATTGTAATAAGGCCAAAACTTTTGATTTATTCATAATGTTATAAATAAACGGATTTAAAAACCCAGCGATCGGGACCCTCGTTCTGACTCGCCCGCCCACCACGCTCAAAGCTGCCGGCTGCTAATCAAGGAATGTCCTGCATCAAGCACATTCTCTCTTCGTACCAAGCTTCTAGCATTAAGCTGTGTTTACTTAAGGTGGTCATTTCTTTTTATAGTGCGTATTAATGGTATGTGATGGCCAAGAAACACTGCGCAGTCCATTAGATGTCTCACACAGTGCAGCATTAATGTTTGGCCGCAGAGAACGTCATTTTTGTCCTTAGATGGCACTGCGATAGCGGATCGTCCATGTGTCTCCTCACGTTCTCTGCATTCGATGCATCGCCGGGCGGGGAATGTAAACGCCGCGACGGGCGCTAAAAACGTTCTTCGGCCAGGGCTGATGAAGGGGGGCAGTAGGAGCACGAGCTAGGCTGGCCAGCAGCACGGTTCAGCGTTGGGCACAAAAATGATCTTTGCCATTTTCTGTGTTGGATGTTAGACTACTGAATGAGCCCAATGCACCTGTCAAAGTGCATCTCTATATGGCTTTGAGTAAGAAAACCCTCTGTAGGGTTTCTTTAAGCACATTAATCCGTGCGTGTGTGTGTGTGTGATGTATTGGATGGAGACACAGTGAAAAGCATGTTAGAAAATTTGGGGTGTTACTCCTTGGTTGAAATGAATCTGTTCAAAGGCTCGTCTTTTTTGTTTTCTTCCCACAGGCAGACATTAGGAGCCTCTACAGAGGACCCCGGAGTCTTAGCATGCACCGCTTCCTCTTTATTGTACACGTTCCCTCCTGAGCTTGGCTGCTGCTTCAAGCAAGGAATGTTTTACACTCTTGTTAAATGTTTTTTTTTTTTTTTGTCCGTAAAATAAAAAAGTTATATATGTATTGGAGATCTTTTTGTGTCTGCATATTTGTTCTGGTTGATTGTGTGTGCTGTTTGTCTCGTGTGCATGTGTGTGCGCATGCATATATTGAGTGTAATTCCCAGTACCATAATTCAATAGTGTGTTACGTACACCCTGCAGTGTTTATTACTTGGACAAATCTGTCCACCGGCCACAATGCTCCACTACCCAGCCTATATTCTACCACCGTTCATTTCATCCACAGTATTCTTATTATAACATCACATACCACAGGACATAATTTATTATAACATCACATACCACAGGACATAATTTATTATAACATCACACACCACAGGACATAATTTATTATGACATCACACACCACAGCACATCGTTTCCATTTTGATGTCACATAGCATACCACATCAGTTTTTCCATCTGGAACTCTGGGTCAGGGATCTCAAACTCTACAGGTTTTTGTGGTTTTCTTTCAACAGCCAGTTTAATCATTGGAAACAAGGTGGACTCTTTAGCCAATCGGTAACTTAAGCTGTTAAGTTCAGAAATGGCAGAAACCACCAAATACTGTGGACCTGCAGGACTGGAGTTTGAGATTCCTGAGCGACAGGATCAGCATACCACCAGGATCCTCAAGTCACATTCCCATTTCAAAGTCACGGTTCGGATGAATCGTTTTATGGGAACTGTCTCTGGCCTTTGAGTCTGTACTGCAGGACTGGGCAGCTCTGGGAAAGGCTGGTGTGTTTGCAGGTTTCTGTTTGACTCCCTGCAAGTACACCGACTCAAGCAAGACACATTGGACATTGGCGTCTGTCTGGTAGTTAATAAAAATATTTTCACCGCCAAAAATTTGTATTCTGTCTTCGCAACAAGATAAAGCCGACAATAGCCCAAAGGTATGCCGATACAGCGGTGAAAAACGCTACTCAATAGCGAAGTAAACAAATTTAATTCCTGTGTAATTACCACGTCATTCTACTATCAATATCTGCTACTAAATATTGATTAAATATACAATCCTACCATGGTTTTAAGCATTGAGATGTTTTTTTCAAGATTCAGTGGTCATGTATTGTCTTGCACAATCCATTTGAGAAATACACATCCTTTTATAACACTAGTACACCATCTGAAAAAACCCTGCCAGCTGTTCAAGCATTTACACATTCAAGTTCATTCTGGTTTTATTGTCAACTTTCTTATCCAATAGAGGACAGTATAAGCTTCCCAACAGTGTTTTACATGTCTCATTTGATGCTTTGAACAGAAAAAGACGACCAAGCGTAATAAGTTTATTTGTGTCGCTATAGCTGTACGCAATGAATAGTATCGTTTCTAGTGGAGAATATGCTTACGAACATGGCAAAGGTTTCCTCCTCGGTATGGAAGTATTACTGTGTGTAATGTTTCAATTATGTATGTTAGTCTTTTCACTGTTTTGCCATATTTTTTATATGAAATCGAGTGCTAATCTCTAATGAGTGTATTTCACAAACTAGTGTAAGCGTTCATAGGTAGCTCAGTCATGTTTTATGTTTTATGCACTGATAAGCCGTAAAGCTTGAACAGTTGCCAGCATTTTCCTGATGGTGGGATCTTATTTTATTGTAATCTTATTGTGCATAATGTAGACTGACATATTAGTAACTTTCTGGGCTATATATGGATAATACTCATTTAAATTTATTGTGCACTGATATGTGCTAGATGAATGTCAAATTTTCCTCGATTATACATAGCAACATTTCTGAAACACTACAGAGAAATGTCATCCCTGGGCATGCAGCAATAGATTACCTACTGTATAGTACAGAAAAAAGTGATGTTTTATTGAATTGAATGATTAGGCTACAGGTGTGTGCACCAGTGTGATATTAACGTTTTAATCCTAAACCATCATAAAGGGCAAATTTATATGCTTTATGATGGACAAAGTATTTTATTCATTCTATGACGGGTTGAATATGTTTTTTGACCTGTATATATATATATATATATATATACGTACGTTATTATATACACACACAAACACAGTGAGCACCATAATTCATTGGACAGTGACACATTTTTTGTTAGTTTGGTTCTGTACTCTAGCACTTTGAATTTGAAAGGATACAATGACAATGAAGTGAAAACTCAGCATTGGAGTGTATGATCCAGGAAATGTGTAGGTTTACCCGTTTTACTTTTGTAGCTTAAGTATTTAATTGCAAACTAAAGAAGAGCAACTTTGTTTAGCATTTTAGCCAAGATGGCTTTGCATTTGCATTTCCCAAGTTTCTGTGATGCTCACACCTGGAATTATAAAGTCTTAGAACAGTACCTAAATAGGTGAGAATTGACTAAATGTGGCATCTGTGTGAAGGGGTTAGAGCTTACAACATTCTACAGTGGTGCCAGAGATAAAGTATTTATGATTGTCAAACTAAGAATAACACAGAGTCTAGCATGGAGACTTGCAGTAATATGAAACGGTGTTGAGATTCATGTCAGAATGTAAATTCAATGAAGAGAATCTGATTTCTGTGCCATGATGGAAGATGCCTTGAGTACTTCCTTGAGAGAATTATGCACCATCCTTTCTGAGCTCAGTCTACCTAAAATTCCATTATGTCAATTCTTTTCAGGATTTTTTCCCCCCCCACTTGCCTGGTAATAATTTGAAATACAAAATAAAAAAATACAAAATAAATTATACATTTTAAAAAATCTTGTCGACCAGTTTTGCTCTTTCTGATTTGCTGTAATAAATCTGAACAGATGTACTTGTCCTAATAATTGTCCAACATAATGTGATGACAAATCACATTTTAAGCCATCAAAATTAATGAAATGACATTCTGCATTTCTACACTGATCCACGTGCTGTTCCTGTGCATTCGATTTCTAATCTAATCAAAAACAAAAGTGGTACTGGACTCCCATTTTGTTATTACATACTGTCTTTCTGCTCTCATTTCAGTTAAGATGATGTGCTTTTGTGTGCGGTTTTCTCTGGTAATTAAGGATAAGGGAATTGCTTTCATAAACAGCCTCTCCCAGGGTTAACACTTCATCAGCAGCAGCAGTTCAGTAAGATGTGAGTTCCCACATTGGGCCTTGTTCCCACATTGGGCCTTGTTCCCCGGTGGCAAGAAGGGAGGAATCGTGGGACACGGCTTGGTTCTGCTCTATAAGATCCGCACTCGGCTCCTCAGCTAACCCATGTTGCAGTGGCTGGCTGCAGGTGTACACATGTCACGGCTCAAGGCTTGTCTGGAGTCTCCCAAATGCATTCTTCTCTTGCATCTTAGTACTGCACTGTACACTAATGTATCTTCTGCCTTGTTATAAAATTATTCTTTATACATGGTTGCATTATGTTTACAGAGATTTAAAATTATTCTAATTCTAAATGGTCCTTTTGTACAGCTGAATATTTACCAAAGCAATTTAGGTTAAGTAGCTTGCTCAAGGGTACAATGGAAATGCCCCTTTTTGAAATTAAGCCTGCAACCTCGAGTTACAAGCCCATCATTGTACTTTGCTACCACTAGCACATGGTACAATTTATTGTACACCTTTATTGCAAGGACCTCAGCCTTTGCGGATGTAATGATATGTTAAACATGTGACATGTTAATCATGTGACATGTTAAAGGGTAGGTCAGGTTTGGTCCTTCCTCGCTGAGGTAACATCAGTTGTGGGTTTCAAACCATACCAGCTGCTCCACAGGAGAAGTTTTACGATTACCAGCAGCCCATGTTCTGTAGCATATGTTCAAGTGCTATATCGGGTCTGTGAGCTACGCTACGCTAGCACAGTTGGATCCAGACTTCACATCATGTCAGCTCGAGAGGGCAGAGAAGGCCGACGATGGCTGATCTCCCGATGAGGCCCTGCCTCTCATGTTGTTCTTCTTGTCATTCTGACAGACAGACGAGCACAAGGTCAGCATTTTCCGCCAGTTTGTTTTCACAAAGAGAGGCTTAGCGGCAGATCTGCGGATCAAAGCAGGAAGTCCGTTACTGCGAGTGCACAGTGCGCACGGACACCACTCAAACGGAGCTGGCTTCAGATGAGCCGGGGGAGAGACGCACGATTTTTACAGCCCTCAGGCGTTCGGGCAGTTTTATGTTCTCTTCTTAGAGTTCATCATTGCCCACGCTTGGCCTGGGTCATAATGATGTGTTCCAGTAATAACCGTAACTGTTTATGGAGGAAGGTAACCTCAAACAATGAGGGCTAAGGCAGGTGGCCAAGAGGGGGCCGTTGCGGATCAGACTCGCATTAGGTAAACCAACGCCAACTACTGCATTAATGAAAAGAAAAAAAACCTGGTTTGATCCAAATCAAACTTTTTAATCTGGGTTCACATTCCTACACCATTAAGACCCCACACCCTAACACACACACACCTTCAGACCCTGAATTATTTCACCTTATACAATCTTGGCCGTATGCTACAATCTGCATTTATAGTTTGAAAAATTTAAAAAACCTACATTTTTACTTTTTTAAAATGTTGCTAAATTTTGTATCTTGTGTTCATGCATGCTTGATAAAATTATCTGTAGAACATTGTACACTGTATAAACGGTAACCAACCAATAGAAATGAAAAGGTAATCGCTCTGAATAGTGTGATGCATTTTGAGCTCTGTAAGAGTCTAAACTTATAAAATTACCTAATTCTAAAAAACATTTAAAGACCATGAAGGTCTGAGGAAATGAGGTCTGAATATTCCATGAAGTAGGCCAAACATGTCTTTCAAACTGACTTATTTCAAATTTCACAAAAAAATAAAGGGGAAAAAAAGGTATTTAAAAAAAAATAATAATAATTTTGTTCATGTGGTAGTCTTCATCAGTGTTAGTTTTTTCTGAGATTTGGAGATTTTGCACATGGAGCGGGTGGCCAGAGACAGGACTAACAGGTGATGCTCTCCTACTGCACAGTCAGGGATGGGCAGCGTTTCAAATAAAGAATTTGTAAAACATATTTGCATGCATGTCTTTCATACGTAATGCAGTTTTTACATGCTTTATACCTCTGGGCCACCCGTGAAGCAGGTCGTTTTGATCGTAGATTATGCATACAATTATTTGGGAGGTATTTTGTAATGAGATGCATATTTTTTCCCCCCATTCCTGAGTATAGCAAGGAATAGAAAGGCTAGGTGGTTGACAGTGTTCTGGCCTGGGACGTGTGAAATATAAATTCTCAGAATAATCGAGCACATTTTAAATATTGTTCATAATTATTTCTTCAATTCTGCCTCCATGCGGGCAGGTGATGCCCTGCGCTGATGGATGCCATCGGTGGAAAATAGAAAGCATTGAACAGAGCCCAGTCCAGCAGTTCTGCAACAGTCAACTCCTGGCTGGTGTCTGCAGGCTGCACGGCTCAAACAAGAGTTGAACCTTCACATCTTCCAGTTACACATACTTGCATAATTACGTACATAGCCATTCCACTCAGTAACCTTCTCATGTTAAACTGCTACAGCTCAGCAGCCATTCCACTCTGTAAGAAGGCTCTGACTCATTTGTGGTCATCTGTATATATCCACCTAATCATCCCCTACACCAACAAAGAAGAAAGTTGAGGTATAAGCACATAAGTCTTGCTCTTAGCATTTACAGTTCAGTTAATGTTGTACATATCCTACCGGCATTGTTGTCCCCTGTAGGGAACATAAGTCTCTGGTCTTAATCTCAAGAACCATTGTGCTATGCTGAAACCGACACTACAATGAACATTCAATAAAAATACTATAATATTTTAGAAACTATTTTCATTGCAACATGTTTTAGTCATTCAAGACACTTGTATTATGTCAAAAAAAAATGTTTCATACTTCTGCCGGGTTTCAGGAAGATGTAATGACACTGCCTCAAATGAGACTAACTCAGGCTCAGTTTTTTTTGATGCATTGATGGTAACCACTAAAAACTGGAAACTTGGGGTACGTCCCAATACTTGAAAAATGCACACTCCTCTCCTTTGTGCCCTGGAAACGGATCTTTGCGTTTTAATCTAATATTGCTGATTACATCTTAATTACGTATTATTGGTTACATATTAATTAATGTCTCGACGCAAACCGCAATGTCAGGTACATTGTATACTGTACATGCAAATACTTGTACTCGAAACGTTTAGGCAGTTTTGCATACTTCCTGGTAGGAGAGGAGTGGTAGTGGGGAAGTGGAGGAAAGGAGGCGTGAAGTGAGTGAAGAGTATTGGGACGCACCCTTGTAGACAGTAGGAATATGAGAGATCTGCCCACGTCTGCCCTCTCCCAGTCTAGCACAGTGACTACTGCTGACCCGGAGGTGTCACTGCACCCGACTCTGCCCTTTCATGATCTGTTTCCACGCCGACACTCTCCCACTGTGTGGTCCGACTGACTCTTTAGCTCTGTGTTGGAGAGCCAGGCGAGCAAAGGAACGGCATGACTGTGAGTTCACAAATAAAACAAGTTCCAGGGGCGGGCGGGGCCGCAGGGAAAAGGCCTGGATCGGGATGTGCTTTTTTGGAAGCGAGGAGGGCACTGAGCTTCTCGGACTCGTCTCAGAAAGGACATAGAGACATGAGACCATAAAAGGGAAAATGACTGGGGTCTGCAGGGGGGGCTATTTCCAGATAGCATTAGGGCTTGACCCCAGAGAGCCGTCAGGATGTCCTGAGAACGGCGAGTCCTGTGTCTGTCAGCGTGCGAGCACGTGCGGGAGAGGTGGGGGGTGTTAGAAGAGGACGAACATTCCTCTGCCGTTTTCTCCCGTGTCGTCACAGTCTACTGAAACCAGAGTGTAACCGTCGATGACAGGCCAGAGCGGAGCATGCCACGGTTTCCCTCTCGGTGAAATCACCGTCAGTGCTCGTGCGCAGAGGAGCTCCGATCCGGCCACAGATCCAGAGGAGACGGATAGAGTGTGTCTCGGCGGGGGCGGGGGCGGGGCGTGGCGGGGGACCATTGATTGTTTTCACTCACGGGGCATTGAGTGATGAGTACCGCAGTTCACTGGACTTGGGTTAAGACGGGATAATGTCTCTCTTCGACGGCGCTCCGGATTTAAGGCTGTGGATCTTGGCTGGTGTCAAAGGTGCTTCGTAAGTCTGATAAATTTGAGCATGGAACACACACCGAGACAGGGCCGCCTGTTAGGATCATCACTGTTAGGATGATTCAGGCCAGAAAACAAAACAAAAAAACCTTCCCCCTATGCTGTGAAAAGGTTGCTGTAATGTTGTGAGAATGTTGCATGTGCATTGTGTGTGATTGCAGCAGTCACATGCAGGGCAGTCCAGTTTTCCCTATCCTTCTACGATGGATGTCATATCAGGGGTTTGACTTGAACCAAACTGTTCAATACAAGCCATCAATCTACTATTAGTTACCCTCACAGCAAACTAGAAAAAACACTATAATTTCACAAAAAGTGAAAGTGTCAACTGCACATCAATTTCTGGTGAAATAAAGCACAAATAAAATTATATAAAGACTAAAGAGGTTTATATTCAAGTTCAGGGAAAGGAATCTTCACATTCTATTTAAATGTATTTGATCTTCAAAAAGATTTTGGTGTCTTGATTTCTTGCTGCATTAATTGAGTAAATCATCCACGTACAGGTGATGGTAACCATGGAAATCATATACAGTAGCATATAGCAACCTGAATTGGGTTGACTACTCCCAAGTGTGTAACTTTTTGGTTATCTACATTGTTTTTGTGTGCAATAGTAATTTAAAAGTAAAATTTCCAGGTAAAAGGAAACTATGGGACAGAGGTATCATGTATGGCACAAACCATGTTTGGCTGAAATGGCTTGTCCCGGGTTAACAAGGGACTGTTGCCAAACCTTTCAGACCTTTTTCTTATATTGGCAAAACCACAGTCGTTTCCAAGATGAACTGATCAATTTCTGGATCGTAGCGTTTAAATTTTTTTATTTGTGGGTGTGGGTTTTGTAGTTGGGACAGTGTAGCAGTCTTGATTTTGGGTGTTAATTCTTCCCCCCTGAAAGGAGCACGGCGTTCACACCCGGGATGGTTTCCCAGTCCCGGGGAGTTCAGGTGTGAACAGAACACATCGTTAATCTTTGATATTGGCAACCGTTGTTTTAGTCTCTGAGGACGAGAAAGCAAATTTCTGGGTAAGAGTGTGCACGAGGCAACTTTTACATCCATATTGGGTGAACCGTGCAGCAATTGTAGCCCTTTTTATACACAGTCCCCCCCCCCCCATTTTAGGGGTTGAAAAGTAATTGGACAAGTTAACATAAACTTAAATAAAGTCATCATATTTAATATTTGGTTGCATATCCTTGGCATGCCACCCGAAATATGTCTTTCACAAGCTACAGTATTACTGTGGCCTAATATAGGAATGAGCCCGAAGTGCATACAGCCGTGTAGAAAATGAACTTTATTATGGAACTAAGACCAGCATACACCAATATACACTCTGACCCTGTCATCACTGATTGGTCAGGGTGTAGTAAAAATGTAAGATACTTCTAGTTTGACTATAGATAACTTTGCAGTGTAAACACAAACCATATCAGCATAAAACATATTACCAGACACACTTTGATTGAAACTAGCTTGACAGCTGGCGGTAGCGCAGAGACACAGTGCCTTCTACACATTGTCCTGTTACACCTTAAAATATGAATGCAGTGAAATATTTTTAGGGAGATTTCTTTTGGTCCATATGCATGTTAATGGAAAGTGCACTTCTCTCTCTCCCTCGCTTTCTTCTTTTAACTCTTCCTCTCTCTCCCTCCATCCTTCCTGCAGAGTCCACTTCAGCTCACAGCTGCAGGCCAGACCCGTGCCCTGGGGCGGCTGTGTTTGTCTGGGCCGCTGTGTCCTGCCCCAAACCCTGCTGCTGAAAGCTAAAGCATGGGGGGGGGGGGGGGGGGGCGGGGTTCCTCTCCCTTAAAGTGTGTCCTCTGGGCAGGGAGATGTGAGACAGCCCCTTCTGGGAACTACAGGCTGGAGAAATAAACAGCCAG
Organism: Ilyophis sp. 1 JC-2022; assembly: GCA_022702515.1. Classification (NCBI taxonomy): domain Eukaryota; kingdom Metazoa; phylum Chordata; class Actinopteri; order Anguilliformes; family Synaphobranchidae; genus Ilyophis; species Ilyophis sp. 1 JC-2022. The sequence goes on from CM040403.1 coordinate 27,186,410, forward strand.
GGCCCAGAAGCTGGGAGTCAGGGGGGTTGAGGGGGGTGCAGATGACACTGTGGTGTGTGAGGGTTTTTCCTCTCCGGCCAGTCATGGGGGGAGTTGGGGTGGGAAAACACCCACAACACTAGAGCTATAAATACTTCAGGACTGTTTAAATTCTTTCTGACATACATTCAAAACGGATGAAAAGCGAAGCCATTCTTCATTATTATTCATACTTGCTCTAAAAGCAGGTCCCCCCCCCCCCCCACCCATCCTGTTCAAAGTGGCCAGTTTCTGGGGGCTCATTATCATCTTTATTTATGTTATTTATGGAGGGGGGACGCAAGGTAGGGAAATGGCTAATATCACCACTAACCTGCAGGTGCCGTTGTTCCCGATAGTAGGTGGGAAGCGCAATCATCTCATTTGAAAAGGTGTTTCAGCCCTACCCATTCACTGTATGAAGTGAAATCTAGTGTAATTACCTGTTTATGTAACTTTGTTTTCAAAATTAATTCTGGTCAGAAAACAGAAAATTTGACTCTGGAAAATAGACACTCATACAGGCCTTGGATTTTTGGAACCAGGTTAATTAGAAAAATCTAAGAAAACACCCAAAATGTTACAGTGTGGGAAATAAGTATTTGACATGTCAACATTTTTTAATTAATCATATTTCCAATGGAGCTAATCACAGACATTGGTATTAACTCAATAAAACCACACAGCTAAAAAAAATTGTAACATTCCAATCCTTAAAAGAGTTATGTGCAATAAATTGGAATTACACAGGAATGACATCACTCTCCTGCCAGAAATACAGTAGATATGGATGGATAACTTGAAGGGTTTCTTCTCCTGACTTATTTTTCCATAGAGTTCAATATAAGTTTTTTTCAGAAGAAACAACCCTTAAAGTGATCCATTCATATCTACTGCATATGTGGCAGCAGAGTGATGGTTTGAGGCTCGATTGATACCTCAGACCCTTGATGACTTACAACCATTTAGCCAACCATGTGTTCCATACTGTTCTAGTGTAATTTACAGCTAAATCTAATCCCACCCCCTTATTCCCATATATATCCATTCAAATGTAGAGACATTATAGTATTGCTTGTAATGACAGAAAATAATATATCAAGAGTATTTTGATGTTGTTGGGTCACAGACATCAGAAAGTCATGGCATGCAAAGGATATGCGACCAAATATAAAAAATATGGATTTTCCACCAAATACATTTCATTTAGCGTGTTCAATACTTTTTTTGTGTCATTCCACTTTATTGAACAGAACTGTTTTTAAAGATTGGAATGTTACAATTTCTTTAGCTGTGTGGTTTTATTGAGTTAATTATTGTGAATAGCTGCATTGGAAATATTTTTTATTAAAAAAATTGTTGACGTGTCAAATACGTATTTCCCCCACTGTACATATGCATGAACAATGCTTAATTTCCTCGTATTATGTAGAATATGGACCAAGTAAATATAGAGAAGAGGTAAAAATACACAAAGAATATTGCATGTCTGAATTTTTCATATCTTTGTGCTTCTTGAAACTGAAAACTGCAGCGCTTTTATTTATGGAACCCTAAGACTGCATCACTTCTTTATGGAACCCTAAGACTGCAGCACTTCTTTATGGAACCCTAAGACTGCAGCACTTCTTTATGGAACCCTAAGACTGCAGCGCTTTTCTTTATGGAACCCTAAGACTGCAGTACTTCTTTATGGAACCCTAAGACTGCATCACTTCTTTATGGAACCCTAAGACTGCAGCGCTTTTCTTTATGGAACCCTAAGACTGCAGCACTTCTTTATGGAACCCTAAGACTGCAGCGCTTTTCTTTATGGAACCCTAAGACTGCAGTACTTCTTTATGGAACCCTAAGACTGCATCACTTCTTTATGGAACCCTAAGACTGCAGCGCTTTTCTTTATGGAACCCTAAGACTGCAGCACTTCTTTATGGAACCCTAAGACTGCAGCACTTCTTTATGGAACCCTAAGACTGCAGCACTTCTTTATGGAACCCTAAGACTGCAGCACTTCTTTATGGAACTCTAAGACTGCAGTGAAATGGAGCCATTCCTGTTTTACTTTTTTAAAGACACAAGTAAAACGGGACACACTGTGCACACCCCATGGAGGTCATGGTAAACTATCATTATGACCATCTGTTAAATTTGGCAACCCCATTGTAGGTCACCAGTCGCCACAGGTGTGAGTAAATATGAATGACTGGGATGGCATTTGGCGGTGATGAATTTACAACACCACGTCGGATATGAATGGTGGAAGACGAATCCATTTTTGCCTAATAAACTTGTAGATTTCCGAAGTCTCCGCCTTTTTTGAGGTTTTCCCTGTCTGCCGATTGTTTGGATTAAAGGGTGATTCACATTTCTGGGAATTATGAAAACACAGAAAGAACTGGAAACATTCCCTGCTGACAAATAAAGAGTCAGGCAGGAAAATACCATTATTTTATGAACAAATATGGGTCAGTTGTTAACCCCTTAAGGCAGTCAGGATACAGGCATTTATTATTAAAGTCACACAATGACAAATTACTAATTCAAATGTGGTTCAATTATATAAATTAGATTATAGGAAAAAGAAAGATCAGTATTCAAAGTAGACTATATATCAAGTATTGCTTTCTCACTGTGCTAAATAATTGCTCTGCATGTAAACTTTCTTAAGGCAAATTTTTTGCACAGAATATACCAGGTACCTAGACATCTGTATGTGAGAGCATGGAGGACTGAAATCTGTAAGAATATGTTAACGTAAAACCTGAAAACGAGGGGCTCACTAAATCTTGATTCACTTTCTGCAGTCGTGTAGCATAATGGTTAGGGAACTGGCTTGTAACAAGGTAACAGTGCAGCTTCCATTCTCAGCTAGGGCACTTGCCATTGTACCCTTGAGCAAAGTACTTAACCTGAATTGCTTCAGTAAATATCCAGCTGTATAAATGGACTATGTAAAGAATGTGAGCTGTCTAAGTCACTGTATAAGAGTCAGTCAAATGCATAAAACGTTAATAGAATTTGGAAACAATTTGGTTATTTTGTGTGTAACAAAAAGTAGTCATTCTTATAATAACAAGGTAAAGTTATCTTCCACATCCGAATGGAAATACAGCTATGGGGAAAATAGGGGGTAGGAAATGAAATGTAAAATAAAGACCATTGTGTTGCAGATACTGTGTTTGCCTGTCTGAATGTCTCCCTCAGTACGTCAGGCACTTCAGAGAAAAGCCGTCAGCATCTGTTGAGGGAGAGCGAGCGCTCCCGCCAGGGCCTGTCTCATGCCACCAGGGCCTGTCTCGCACCGTGAGCGCAGACGTCGCGCTGGACAAATGGCTTTAATGGGGCTTAACCTGCCGTAAGGTTTGTGCAAATTTCTCTTTATACGACGGGGAAAGTCAGCGGCCCTTCGTCTCTCAGTGGGGAGCTGACCGCAAGCTTCCACAGCTGCCCACAAGGACCTTACAAAGCGCCTGGCGCTCCGCCATCGTTCTCCGGGAACAGCCAGCGCTCCGCTCTGCTCCCACTCAAATTCTCACCCCGGACCCCGCAGGGCATATTTAGTGTCAAGAGATGCCACATTATCAGCTTTTATTATGAGCTTTCAAAAGACCGTGGAAAAAAAATAGTTACAAGCCATAACAAAACAATGAGATGCTCCGCTTGTCAGTGCTCAAATTGTAATGAAATGTTTTTTCTTCTGGCTTGTAAATCTTGATTAGCAATGCAAACACATGGCGTTAGGTAGCTTGGCAACTTTACAGAAAGATAAATTACTGTCCTTAAGATAAGTTACTGAAAGCTTAATATGCTAAATTACAGACTGAACTGAGTCCGTTTGTCTGGGAAACCAACAGAACAAAATGTAATGGAAACTGTTTGCGTATTAAATGAATGTATACGATTAAAAATAGCAATTGTTTACAGGTGCAGCTCAAAAAATTTGAATATCGTGAAAAAGTTCAATATTTTTTGTCACGTCAGAAAGTGAAACTCATATATTATATAGATTCATTACACATAGTGAAATATTTCAAGCCTTTATTTCTTGTAATTTTGATGATTATGGCTTACAGCAATTGAAAACCCAAATTGAGTGTCTCAGGAAATTAGAATATTACATAAGATCAATAAAAAAGGATATTTTAAACAGAAATGTCAGCCTGCTGAAAAGTATGTTCATTTCTATGCACTCAATACTTGGTTGGGGCTCCTTTTGCATGAATTACTGCATCAATGCGGCATGGCATGGAGGCGATCAGTCTGTGAGGTGTAATGGAAGCCCAGGTTGCTTTGATAGCGGCCTTCAGGTCGTCTGCATTGTTGGGTCTGGTGTCTCTCATCTTCCTCTTGACAATACCCCAGATTCTCTATGGGGTTCAGGTCAGGCGAGTTTGCTGGCCAATCAAGCACAGTAATACCATGGTCATTGAACCAGCTTTTGGTACTTTTGGCAGTGTGGGCAGGTGCCAAGTCCTGCTGGAAAATGAAATCAGCATCTCCATAAAGCTTGTCAGCAGAAGGAAGCATGAAGTGCTCTAAAATTTCCTGGTAGATGGCTGTGTTGACTGTGGACTTCAGAAAACACAGTGGACCAACACCAGCAGATGATATGGCACCCCAAATCATCACTGACTGTGGAAACTTCACACTGGACTTCAAGCAACGTGGATTATGTGCCTCTCCACTCTTCCTCCAGACTCTGAGACCTTAATTTCCAAATGAAATGCAAAATTTACTTTCATCTGAAAAGAGGACTTTGGACCACTGAGCAACAGTCCAGTTATTTTTCTCCTTAGCCCAGGTAAGACGCTTCTGACGTTGTCTCTGGTTCAGGAGTGGCTTGACACAAGGAATGCGACATTTGTAGCCCATGTCCTGGATTCGTCTGTGCGTGGTGGCTCTTGATGCACTGACTCCAGCCTCAGTCCACTCCTTGTGAAGCTCCCCCAAATTCTTGAATGGATTTTGCTTGACAATCCTCTCAAGGCTGCGGTTATCCCTGTTGCTTGTGCACCTTTTCCTACCACACTTTTTCCGTCCACTCAACTTTCTATGAATATGCTTGGATACAGCACTCTGTGAACAACCAGCTTCTTTAGCAATTACCTTTTGTGGCTTACCCTCCTTGTGGAGGGTGTCAATGACTATCTTCTGGACATCTGTCAAGTCAGCAGTCTTCCCCATGATTGTGTAGCCTACTGAACCAGACTGAGAGACCATTTAAAGGCTCAGGAAACCTTTGCAGGTGTTTTGAGTTAATTCGCTGATTAGAGTGTGACGCCATGAGTTTCCAATATTTAACTTTTTCACAATATTCTAATTTTCTGAGACACTGAATTTGGGTTTTTATTAGCTGTAAGCCATAATCATCAAAATGACAAGAAATAAAGGCTTGAAATATTTTACTCTATGTGTAATGAATCTATATAATATATGAGTTTCACTTTCTGAAATGAGTGACAAAGAAAATTTTACTTTTTCACGATATTCTAATTTTTTGAGCTGCACCTGTATAGCCTGATGTAGCCTGCATACAATTTAAAAAATAAATAAGTGAACGCTCATTAATAAAATCTTTCGAATACTTTAATCATGACAAGAATGTTTTTGTAAAAAAATATTCTTCAGATAAAATTGTAGGCAGCTATATACCATTTTTACCTAACAAATGACACATTAGCAGAAATAAGATGTCGCTTTAACAAGGTTTTTTTGCAACTTAAGAAAAAACTACAGAATTCACTCCAAAAAGATTATTTTGAATAACTCCAGTACCACAATTATTTATTTGCAGGAGATTCTCTTCGGCATATATTCATACATTCTGTACATTCTGTACATTATCTACACAATCTACATCCCAATCCAAGATAAGCTGTTCTGGACACATATTTTGACATTTAATGAACCAGGAAACCATTCTCATTACAGTCCATATTACAGCACAGGAGAATAGTCCCAACTCACTTAGCTGTGTTTGATTTCATTTGAGCGAGATCCGATCCACGTGCGTCTGGCATCCTTAGATTACCATGACTACACCCCCTCTCTCATGGAGGGCCCCCTGGAGCAGGTGCACGTGCAGGTGCGTAATCGCCAAGGCGATTATGTGAATGCTGAGGATTCCTCTCCAGTGGAAGCGGAGGAGGGAGCGAGTGCTCATTAGTTGGGTCCACCTAAGAGATGAACACCTCCAACCACGGATCTACCAGCACAAAGTCTCTTTGGAGAAAACGGCACCATACCCAAACCCCATGGTAGACCCCACACTACTAGACTAGTCCCTGCGTGCGGTTTAATTACAGAGCGATGCAGACCATCCGAGAGGACCACCTGTGGAAATAATGTCCAGACCACACTTTAAATGAAACACACTGGGGAGCACACTATGGGAAGCTCCATTATCTTTCAGGTTTTAAAAAAATACTAACACAAAAGGCAGCATACTGCTCTCTACTCTGTTACTGCAAAACAAACAGAAAATCTCCATTCAATTTCCTTATGCCGAAAACTGAATGAGCCAAGACATGACATATTAATGATACACTTTCCAAAACAACACAGCAACTTAAGGCTTGGATATTTTAAGATTCATCCTGATCAAAAATAAAGCTAATGCATTGCTGCTGCTGATGAATCACTTTAGAAACCCTTTACAGACACAAGAAGCAAAGGCACAAACGTCTCCTAAATCAGTCAGAAATCTAAAATGGCCAAATGTTTATGACCTTCCTGGTTTGTTAAAATAATTACAAAGTGGCGCTAAGAAGCAAGTCACAGTAAACCTAATTTAGCAGTTGAATTACACCATCTTTTACAGACGGGAAATGCACTGTGCACTTATATTTCATTTCCATGAACTAATCCACAATTATAACCATTTTCTTAATATTGTCTAACGATTAACGGGCTATAAAACCTCCCCCTGAAGTGGACTTGAGTGTTCAGGAATGACTGAACATGAGTTTGTTTGGTAGCAGTTTGAGTGTCAAAGCTACACTGGAGTGGATCACACACTGTAACACTGTGTAGGAATACCCTACACTGATGTAAAATGGGCACTTCACAGGATATTAAAGCATAAGTACAATATAGCTACAGTATACGTGTACATATAAATGCACATACACCGAGATGGCGACAGATATGAAGGCAGTGTCACATTTTAGTACTGTGATACTAGTATAGAACATAAAATGAGCCGGTTGACCAGCATGTAGATCTGAGACCCTAATTTAATAACTGTGCATCTCTCAGGGATAGAGCAGTCTCTATGGAACACAAGCCTGTGGATGTTTAAACACACGGGTGATCAATTACGGACGTGTTTTACTCCTAGTCCTGCGTTCCAGGAAATGTGATCAAGACATAAATTCACGGGCCCAGTTAAGACGCCTATTGGCCATATCAATGTAAACTTTAGAAAGCTAACAGTTAACCAAGAAGCCCTTGATCTTTTTAGACTGTCAAATACACACCAGTTGTTAAAACACGTGTGGTGTTTGCAGGGACAAAGGGTGTTTACCCTGCAAGTACATGGAGGTATAAACACTGGGATGTTAAACATTTTCAGTGCTTTCATTCTTGAGTTGACATTTTAGTTTTTAAGATTGAATTAATTTACATTTTTCCTCCCTATCATGGATAAATACATATTCTAAGAAGACTATTCATTTTGTTGACCATTAAAATCAAATCAATAATTTACTAAAACAAAAAAATAAAAATAAATGTATATTTACAATAAAAATAAATAAAACTTGTCCTCTTGGAGAAGTTCAGGCGCTGAGGTGAAGCCCGGTGATGGCCTACCGCTTCAGCCTACACCTCCAGCTGCTCAGCCAGGAAAACAGCACAGCGCCTGCCCACGCCTCTTGACCGTTTCTAGGCTCGGCCCGGCCCGAGCTCCCCTCTCACGGCTTCTGAGTGTCATACGGCTGGAAGCGGTTTAGCTTGTCTGGGTCGTTTGACGCCATCTGGGAAAAATCTCGGAAAATGTCTTGATAGGTCTCGTCCCCTGCAACGAGAAAAAAAACAACAAAAAAACAAACGATTGGGTAAGGCAGCCGGACTGGAGACCGTCACACGCCATGACAGCAACACGCATTTGGACGGACGCCTACATGCAACACGCGCATGCCCTGACCACTGAGCGGAACCACACGATTATCATTTTCATCCATATATGGGTGAACGCTCAATGGACGCATGCACGCAGACAGAGTGGCTCCTGATTGGCTGAAGATGAGAGCGAGACAGGAAGTGATGCATACCTGTGGGTGTGGCAGCAGCTCAGCAGAGAGAAGAGAGTTAAGCAGGTTAGAGGAGAGCAGAGCAGGACCTCAGAGCCAGAATTTCAGGCACCCTCCCCAACATGTGCAAACAAAACCTGAACCTGCTAGCAAATCACTCCGAACACGGCTCAGTTTAAACGATACTTGGTGTGAAGTAAATCTGCGCCTGCGTGTTTTACAGAGCAATCATAATCCTCCCATAAAGTGATTGTGCACAGAATGTGAGAAGGGTATAAATGAAAAGCCAAAAGAAGATTTCTGGGTTAGCAACGAAATGGCATGTTCTATTTAAAGTGCAGGATTTATGTACAAATATACAGTCATTGCATTGGCCAGTGTGCTAAAGAAGGCAGGTAAGAGAAAAGGCACTAAACTCCAGAACCACAGTTCAGAAAAGGAACAGAAAGAACAAGTAAAAACACACAAACAAAGAAACAGAAAGCTGAGAAGATAATAACAGCAGCAAGCGTGATTACAGCCAAACCATTTGGTTCCACTCACAACCACTTTATTCTATCACCCTAATAAAACCTGATAACCCACATTTTTATCACATTATCTGATGGACCAAATCAATGCCTTAAGAAAGAACAAAACACATCAAGATAGTTTTTTAAGAGCAGAAATGCAATGACCTGTACTCTCAATAGGATTCTGTTTCTATTAAAAAAATAAAAAAAAAATAAAAAAATAAAAATCAGTTTCTTGTTTTTTTTTTTTTTTTTACATCCATCACATAAATTCAGTAAAATAAAAGGCAGGAACAGATACAAATTACACTCGTACAACACAAACCACTCGTACAAGCCAGCGGCGTGCTGCCGGGCGATGGATTAGCATGTATAATATTTCATGTATTTTTCAGTACAGTTCAAAACCAAAGCAGAAGAGGAGCAACCTGGAAGATGTATGCATTTCCCACACTTTTTCCTTACTACTGTGCATATTAGATAATAAACAATCTATATTTCACTACAGAGAGGTGAGTGACTGGTGAGGAGTTGGTGTGATACACTAAAGCTGTGACTGACAGAGAAGAACCCAAACTGAAATAAAATGGCTCCCACTTAGGAGTAGTGAACATGTACAGCCCTAGGCTGTCATAATCAGAGCCCTATCAACTGCTTCCTGCATTCTGTGTAGTAGCATACTGTGTACCGTTTATTGGATACTGTTCAGTATGCAAAATTCAGTACGCATAAAATATCCTCCATACTATCATCAGCGAAAACCCGGAAGTAAGTATCATTCAGGGATTTTAAGTACACTGCATATAGAGAAAATGTCACTTACTTAACAACTTTCTCATCCAGTGTACTCAATAAGCATTGAAGAGTAACGCTATGACCGCGCGGCAGGGGGACGCAGACTCCTCTTGCCCTTGGCTGTGTCAGAATCAGAGCCCTATCTACTGCGCCCTGTCTACTGCATACAGTGCACTGTGTCTGAATCAGAGCCATATCTACTGTGCCCTGTCTCCGGCATACAGTGCACTGTGTCTGAATCAGAGCCCCATCTACTGTTTCCTGTCTCCTGCGTAGTGCACTGTGTCTGAATCAGAGCCCCGTCTTCTGCGTACAGTGCACTGTGTCTGAAGTGTCGTAAGCAGGTCGTAAGATGTCCCACCAGTGTTGCCACGTATGCGGCTTTACAGGTCAATTTGGCTACTTTCAAAGTGCAGTCTTGGGTAAAAATGAAGTCGCAAAGCTCACACTTATTTTAAAAATTAAAAATATGATGATTTCTATTTAAAATAAGTTGGTTTCAGTTAAAAAATATATTTTGGGCTAGTTTTGAGTCACCATTTGATTGGAAAGTCTTGCAAGATCTGACGTATTTGAAGAGTATTTGAAGGGAAACGTCAGCGAAGCTGCGCCTCATTTATTTATTTATTTAAAAAAAAAAAAAAACTTCACGTCATATTTATGCGACCAAAATGTTTGTGTACTTCTTGAAGTGTGCTCCCGAATGCACTCTGGAAGTAAGTGTATCATGTGGGGGTTTATAGTATACTATATTTAGAAAATGTTTTGCCTATTTAACAACTTTTTCGCCCAGTCTACTCAACAAGCCTACCTAATAGTATGGAAGGGTGCTGATTCGGACAGTCTGTGATTCAGACACAGCCGTTGTCTCTGTACATAGTACTTTGCTTGCTGCACCTCTTCAGTGACAGTGTAGGTATATACTCCCTCCAGTGGTGATAAATGGTACTGCATGTATTCCAGATGGAGATTCTCAGACAGGGGACTCAAACTCCAGTCCTGGAGGGCCCCAGTATCTGCAGGTTTAACTCCAGTCCTGGAGGGCCACAGTGTCTGCAGGTTTAACTCCAGTCCTGGAGGGCCGCAGTGTCTACAGGTTTAACTCCAGTCCTGGAGGACCGCAGTGTCTGCAGATTTAACTCCAGTCCTGGAGGACCAGTGTCTGCAGGTTTAACTCCAGTCCTGGAGGGCCGCAGTGTCTGCAGGTTTAACTCCAGTCCTGGAGGGCCGCAGTGTCTGCAGGTTTAACTCCAGTCCTGGAGGACCGCAGTGTCTGCAGGTTTAACTCCAGTGCTGGAGGGCCGCAGTGTCTGGTGGTTTAACTCCAGTGCTGGAGGACCGCAGTGTCTGCAGGTTTAACTCCAGTGCTGGAGGGCCGCAGTGTCTGGTGGTTTAACTCCAGTCCTGGAGGACCACAGTGTCTGCAGGTTTAACTCCAGTCCTGGAGGACCGCAGTGTCTGCAGGTTTAACTCCAGTGCTGGAGGGCCGCAGTGTCTGGTGGTTTAACTCCAGTGCTGGAGGACCGCAGTGTCTGCAGGTTTAACTCCAGTGCTGGAGGGCCGCAGTGTCTGGTGGTTTAACTCGTCCTGGAGGACCACAGTGTCTGCAGGTTTAACTCCAGTCCTGGAGGACCGCAGTGTCTGCAGGTTTAACTCCAGTGCTGGAGGACCGCAGTGTCTGCAGGTTTAACTCCAGTGCTGGAGGGCCGCAGTGTCTGGTGGTTTAACTCTAGTCCTGGAGGACTGCAGTGTCTGCAGGTTTAACTCCAGTCCTGGAGGACCACAGTGTCTGCAGGTTTAACTCCAGTCCTGGAGGACCACAGTGTCTGGTGGTTTAACTCCAGTCCTGGAGGGCCACAGTATCTGCGGCTTTTGACTTTGATTAAATAATTACATAACTCAAATGCAGAAAATGAGACGCTCCAGAGCTGAAGTTTAATACCCTGCTCCTAGAACTCTTAATTCTCTCAGGGCTACAGTGACAGGCTGGCCTGACTTCTCTGGACAGCCCTGAACACCCGTGACCCCAACAGGCACCAGTGATCGACAGTCCAGACACTTCTACTGGCTATTAGAGGAAGCTGTTCTGCGTATTACTGTTTATATTACAGAAAGATAAGTCAAGCAGGCTTTCAAACATTTCAGCTCTTATAACAAACTTAAGATAAAGTAAGCGTGAAACATTTTAAGAGTGGGTCACAGACACGCACGCACGCATGTGCGCATGCACGCGCACACACACGCGTGCACACCGAAACAAAGGGTGCCTCCATCTTGAATATACTTTGAACCCTCTGCATTCATCTCATGCTCCTAAACTTGGGTTTAATAACATCATACAGAAATATACACACAAAAACCTACCTGTACAACTATTATACCTAAATGGTTCCAGCCAATTAGAAATAGTTTTAAAATCATTTTGTGAATTATTATAATTTTTTTTAATAAACTAAAATTTTCTTAAACTATACTTTTGAGCAAGGAGCTGTACAATGATAAACAATTTAAAATGAGTCTAAATGAACACCAGGACACAAATATGCTGGAACCACACAAATATATCAAATAAAATGTTGATACAGATGAAGAAAAAATTGAAGAATTCTAGGGTTCTAGTGGAACACTGAAATGTTCTGGTGGAAAACTGAAGGGTTCTTGTGCAACACTGAAGGATTATAGTGGAACACTGAAAAGTTTCTGGTGTAACACTGGACGGTTCTAGTGGAACACTGGAGGGGTTCTAGTGGAACACTGAAGGGTTCTAGTGATTCATAATGGTGAAGGTACATTTCCCTGGCATAGATTGGGCGCACTCATACCCTGGACACTAACCTTATCCAAGTCATGGCCTTCTCAGTCACCAGATCTGAACCCAATCAGGTATTTATGGAATATTCTGGAACATCACCGGAGACAGCATTTTTCCACCAACTAAGTGTGGGTTGACTGACATTCTCAGGCAAGAGTGGAGTCACACTTCTTCTGCAGAATTCCAGACTCCAGTAGACTGCCACAGCACATACAGACTGCTCTGCACCCAATGAAAACACTTTTAAACCTGTGTTTCCATTTCCTTTTGTGCACCACATGTATGTGTATAGTCCTACAATGCATTGTCCCACTCAGCAGGACAGAATAAAACATGACCACCCTGTGACCAAAGCTTTTACACTGTTATAGTTGTTATATTGTCATCCTGAAGGACCATGGGCACCTTTGCTCTGTTTTAAGGTGCATCTCCTAGTACAACCTGGCTAACACTATATAAAAAGAGACACACATATATTGATACATATCAGATGAGTGGGTCTATAGTCTTTAGCTAGGCTACTGGTTCCTATGGGGGTTGGCAGTCAAGACTCCTCCAGTTGGAGGCTGATAAACTCTTGGATGCACTTCCTGTACTGCATGTCGGTTGGGCTGTAAGTGGAGTATTGACCTGTCTGTCCGTAGGGTCCCTCGGCTTCCCGCATCTCCTCGTTCATCTTGGCCAGTCGCAACCTGCCCGGGGCGAGAGAGAAAGCGCAGAACATCAGTGCAACATTGAACATTGGCCGCCTCCACCTCGCTAGGCGTCCCACCTCGCTAGGCGTCCCGCCTCCTCTAGGGGGTGCTCTGCACCTGTTTTTACCAAGGCAGCCGTGTAGCGCAGTGGTCAGGGAAATGGGCTTGTAACATAGAGGTAGCAGTCTTGGGTCTGATTACCTTCGATAAAGTATAAAACACCCTTTACAACACTAATTATAATTACGCAAAAAAAGTTTTATGTTTTGAAATATTTTCCCAAATCTATATATAGTCATTGCATATCAAGTCTGGCCAGGGACCCCCTGCAGTATCTTCAAAGATCCCCAGGGGTCCACGGACCCCCTGTTCAAACCCAGGGCATTAAAGTGTATCAGACATGAATACATGACTTTGACTGAAAGGAAAAGACAGTCAGCAGACAGGACTGAGTTTGAGATCCCTGCGGCCAATCAGAGAGTAACTCACAGGGTGACGATGTCAGCATTGGCGGCGTCCACCGCGATGGACAGAGGGCTCTTCCCTTCCACGTCCACTGCGTTCTGACTGGCCCCTCTCTTCAGGAACAAGCATACCTGCCTGCGAGGGAGAGACAGGTGAGTCAATACCTGAGAAACACTTGGCACACACCTGTGCACATCTGCCCCATACCTGCCCCGCCCCATCTCCCCTGTAATCAGCCAGTCACGGCTGCTCTCCCCATTTACAGCAATCAGGCATTCAAATCTCATAAAGCCCTTTTCTCTGCTCATATTCCAGCACCGGAAAACACTGGACAGGATATGTGACACCAAACAGAAACTAATGACAGATGCACACCGTGGTCCTCGTACGGTTTGAGCGGAAACGCGTTTGCAGGCAGTTTTCCTGGCTCATGGCGAAGGTCACAGTAGGATTCTGAAGAAAGGAGGCTGTAACCGTGCTAACTCACCCAGTGTGGCCCAAGATGGTGGCGTGGTGCAGGGGGCCCCTGCCGTGGGCATCCTGCTGGTTCACGTTGGCGGCATTCTGGAGCAGGAACTCACACGTCACCAGGCAGCGCTGAAGGAGGTCAAAGGTCACACACAAACCGAGCACTGTGAACTTGGGCCTGGACCCCATTCTAAGATCCTGTTCCTAAACTCACATCAAAGACACCAGACTGGGCTGGTTCTGCACCACAGTCACATTACCTTCGCTTCCTTCTCACCTGTCACTAAACACAGTTACTATGGCTGCATCAAAGATATATCAAAATATTTACTACAGCTGTATCAAAGATATATAAACCTGGAAATTAAACGACTGTACGTACACTGCCTCTTGGACTTGAATTTATACAATTAATCTCTTATAACCAAAAAAAATTCTGATTATTCAAATAAATGTTTTAATTTTTTTCAGTTTCTGAATATATTGGGAACATTCCACTGGCATACTGTGCAGTCCATAAGTATTTGGACAGTGACACAATTTTTGTTGTTTTGGCTCTGTACTCCAGCACGTTGGTTAGTACTCATCTCATCTGTGAATAAGAGTTTGTCCCACAACTCTTGTTTTTAAAAATGTACTTTTAAGCAAACTCTAACCTGGCCGTTCTGAGACTCACCAGTGGTTTGCATCTTGCAGGGAACCCTCTGAGGTTATGCTGGTTTAGACACAGCCTTTATCCTGGAGAGTGTTCTTTATCCATTCAACAGTTCATAAGGGGTTTTTCTTCACAATTGAAAGTCTACCAGTTTGTTTGCTATTGCTGAGCTCACCAGTGTTCTTCCTTCTTAACAATGTATCAAACAGTTTTATTTTGACACACCCAATGTTTCGGCCATATCTCTGATCAATTTATTCAGATTTTTCCACCCCATGATGGCCTGCTTTACTGGCATTGACACTTCTTTAAGCTTCATGTTGAGAGACAACAGCAACACCAAAAACAAATTCCACAACTAGAATCAACTTTAGACCTTTTGTTAGCTTTCTTCTGCTTGAATCAATGATGCAAGAACACCCAGCCGGCCAAGAACCAGCTCAGCAGCCAATTGTCCAATAACTTTTTGTCCCCCAAAATGAAGGGACTATGTATAAAAGTGCTAAAAAATGCTAAAATTCCTACATGGTTCACTCGATATGGATGAAAATACCGGCAAATTAAAGCTGACAGTCTGCACTTTAACCTCATATTCATCGTTTTACTTCAAATGCTGGAGCAGAGCTAAGACAACAAAAAATATATCACTGTCCAAATACTTATGGATTGCACTGTACATACCAAAAAGAACAGAGCATTTTAGAAATGGCGAGTGACAGCAGACCCACCCCCTGCACTGCCATCATTAAGGGGGTCTTCCTGTCGTCGCGGGCGTTGACCCAGTTGACTTCAGCGCCGTGGGCCAGAGCCTCTGCCATGTTGGGGAGACTGCACGCTCCAGCAGCCCAGTACAGCTGCAGGCCTGGGGTGCAGTCTTTGGGCTCCGGAATCACCACTGAGTCCCGTCTGGGAATGGGCAACGGCAGGGTGGACTCCGGGAGATCTGACACATCACACACAACCTTACCATCAGAGCAACGTTACCTCACACACAACCTTACCATCAGAGCAACATTACCTCACACACAACCTTACCATCAGAGCAACGTTACCTCACACACAACCTTACCATCAGAGCAACATTACCTCACACACAACCTTACCATCAGAGCAACATTACCTCACACACAACCTTACCATCAGAGCAACGTTACCTCACACACAACCTTACCATCAGAGCAACGTTACCTCACACACAACCTTACCATCAGAGCAACATTACCTCACACACAACCTTACCATCAGAGCAACATTACCTCACACACAACCTTACCATTAGAGCAACATTACCTTACACACAACCTTACCATCAGAGCAACATTACCTTACACACAACCTTACCATCAGAGCAACATTACCTCACACACAACCTTACCACCAGAGCAACATTACCACACACACAACCTTACCACCAGAGCAACATTACCTCACACACAACCTTACCACCAGAGCAACATTACCTCACACACAACTTTACCATCAGAGCAAAATTCCCTCACACACACAACTTTACCATCAGAGTAAAATTATCACACAACATTAACTAATTGATTGATTGATTGATTGGTTGACTGACTTGTTGACTGACTTGTCGACTGACTGACTGATACAGCTGTTTGCAGGCTGTCTCACCTGATTCAGGTTCACACAGGCTGTTGGTGGAGGGTGGGGTCACCAGCATCTCCTGGCTCCCGTCTGGGCTTTTCTGGATGCCACTGTCCGCACTCTTTACTGAAACACAATAATCCACCGGTTACCATCGGCAACCATCACACAGACCACTGGGAGCGTTACATTGACCGCTGGGTTACACCATAGAGCAGGGGTGCACAGTTCCGGTCCTGGAGGGCCGGTCTGCGTACTCGTTTTTGTTCCAACCAATTACCTTAGTTTTATGACAGCTCTATAAAGACAACGTTGGTTCACTCCTGCACTTTACGATACACTTTCAGTCTGCGTCTGTAGCTAGAGCTTAAACAAACGTCAGATCAAGACGTGATTGAGCCAATTAAATAAATAAGAGCAGGAGTTGGCGGATCGGCCCTTGTTATGCAGCCATAAATAGACTCACCAGATGGTCATCTCTGCTTTCTTAACATCTAAAGTTCTGTCTCTTTTCCGTTGAGGCAGAAATGTTCCAAATTGGTGCAACCTCGTGAAACTCATTTATGGGACAAAATACAACACAGTTTCAACGGATGTTCAGAAACACCAGAAACTAGTGTTTCAGAGCCTGGTTACGAAGCAGGGAGGATTGAAAGAACGGAGGAGGTGACAATCTGGTTAGTCCATAATATCTATGGTCACACTGACCAGACACCAGCCTGACACAGAATGGGGAGAGATGCAGTTTGAGTGATAAACAGACCAGAACAGAAAAAGCTACAACCACAATGGGAGAGACTGTGTGTGTGTGGTGTGTGTGGTGTGTGGTGCGTGGTGTGTGTGTGTGTGTGTGTGGAAAGAGAGGGACAGGTGACCTCTCCAGCGAGTGCTGAAAACAGCCCAGCATATCACTGGAACTGCACTACCACCCATACAGGATATCTTTCACAAGAGATGTCTGAGGAGAGCTCGTTGCATCACCACAGACCCCTCACACCCCAGCCACCACCTGTTTGACCCTCTGCCATCTGGTAGGAGATACCGGACCATACAGTCACAGACCAGCAACCAGCAGCATACTGAACAACAGTTTATTTCCAAGTGGTGTAAAGCTAGTGACCCCCACCCCCACCCCCATCCACCCCACACACTGATTACTAAGCCAGACTATGGACACGGGTTCTGCAATAATACAAATTTTTAATGCCACTGTGCAATACTTTCGATGGTGACTATGTAATACTACCCATAACTTATGCTACCAAGACGACTTGCACTCTTTGTACATAACTTTTCAAATTTCTAACTCTTTTCTATTCTTATTTTTATTTACTTATTTAGTTTTGTTTTTGTGTTTTTATGTCTAAAACTGTCTTGAAAGTGTGTTTTTTAACTGTGTCAGTGTCTACACTATGTTTTTATGTTGCATCAGAGAGACTGGCGAACAAGACTTTTTGTTATACTGGAATGGTATAATGACAATAAATTGAATTGAAAATTGAATTGAAATTGAAGTCCACTCCAGAGAGAAGGGGAAACAGGCCCCTCAAGTGCTGGTGAGAAATACACTCAGGCGAGAAAAACCCCCCCAGAACGAATGGTACCAGCCACGCCAAGCCAAGATGCACCATTGCACGGATGAGTCCACAGTGCCGAATGGGAGGAGGGAGAAAAAGACACACGGATGAATGACCTCGCTGGTGACCATTACCGTACTTACTATTCCGCAGCTTTGAAGAGGTGTCAAAGTAGGAGAAGAGCGAGTCAAGCTCGTCAGGACAGAAGAGAGACTCTCGACGTGCCTTTTCGTGGCCAACTGCAACTACGCGGGGTCAGAGGTCAAAGTGCAGGAGCGGGTTAGCGATGGTGCACAGGAAGGACAGAGGTGGGGGTGGGGAGAAAGAGGTAGGGAGGAGAAGAGTGAGAAAGAAAGAGAAAGGAAGTGAGAGGTAGGGAGATATAGAGGTGGGGGGAGAGAGAGGTAAGGAGAGGGGGAGTGAAAGAAAGACAGAGAAAGGTAGGGAGAGAGAAAGAGAGAGTGAAAGACATGGAGAGAGAAATAAAGCAGGGACTGGGTTGAGCCACAGCAGAGATGAATAGGATATAAGCAAATGCTGCTGGCTGCTGAGAGAAACAGTCTCACCCCACTGAGGCACTCTAGAAGCACTCTACTCCATTGACAGGTACAAACCCTGATAACGGCACACCGCCGTCACTCTGGAGGAAGAGCTCTTGGAGGAAGAGGCAGGGAAGGGGGTCTCACCTGACATGCCGGGAGACGGGGCTCAGTCTCTGCACCTGAGTCTCACCTGAGACGTGGGAGGAGTCTCACCTGATATGCTGGAAGAGGGGTGTGGTTTGGGCATAGGGGAGGGGTCTCACCTGACATGCTGAAAGTGTGAGTGTGATTTGGAAGGAGGGAAGAAGGTCTCACCTGCTACGTTGGAGGCAGGGTTGAGTTTGGGTATGGGAGGGGGCGGGGTCTCACCTGCTACGTTGGAGGTGGGGTGAAGTTTAGGCGTAGACGGGGTCGGTCTGGGCGGCAGGTGCTCCGAACTGCTGCTCAGTCGCTTCTCCTGATTGCTCAGAGCTATGACCTTTGACCTCTGCTGGGCCGGCGACGGAATGCGGACGAAGCGCTTGTCGACGTACTTGGCTCTGATGTAGGTCTCGATCTCCTGCCTGGAGCAAAGACACAGCACAGAGCGGGGGTGAGTACTCGATTGGTTAGTTTAGTACAAGCACATCGTCAGTAGCTCGTTACCCAGAAGGCCGTGTGGTACCTTGGATCTCCGGGCTGTGGCTTCTTGACTCTCATTTCTTCTTGACGGGCTTCATATATCCGGTTTACGACTCCGTTCCCCAGCTCACACATTAGCTGTTCCAAAGAATAAATAGTTTAGATAGTACATACAGAACATAGAAAGAAACACAATAGTTTAGCTACCAGCTAGCAGCTACCCCAGTTTAGCTACCAGCTAGCAACTATTTCTGAAGAAAGCTTACTGAACGGCGATTGTGTAGACTCATCGCTGAACGTACTTACTACAAGTATCCCTGGAGAAGAGAATCTGCTAATTTACAAAAAAACAAAAAAAAAACGGATTGTAAATCGCAGCAGACTCCATGCTACTGAGTCTCTTATTTAGTAGCACTGTTCAACTGTCATTTCCAGTTAAGTGTCTGTCGGAAACAGGCACTTTAATCATTTAGTTTCTCAGAGTGAGTGAGTGAGTGAGTGATTGCGTGCGTGCGTGCGAGAGAAAGAGCTGAGTCTGTTCCCTCTCGTGTACAGCAGGAGTGCAGACAGGATAAATACTGTGTGTTCTAACGAGCCATCTGTCATCCTGCGCCTCTCCCGTCCCCGTCCCCGCCCCTCTCACCTTCAGCAGCTCCGGTTCCCAGGTGTCCAGAGTCAGTGATCTCACCTTGGAGAAGTGAACACCCAGACTCCTGCAGAGAGGCGGGAACGACACACCGTAAATCAAACGCTTGATCAGTCGCAATCAGGAGACGTTATTCACTGAAGAAGCCCTGCTTTCAGAAATGTCCTTCAAGTATTTAATTTCTGAATAGCCTTGAAATAGTCAAGCTTTTTTAACCCTACTCCCTAGCTACCCATATTAGGTGAAAAGTCTTACCACAAAAAAAAATAAAAAATAAAATAAAATCATCTATTCATGTATTTTTTTTTTCTCCTGATCCTAAGTAGGAATTGACTCATGGTGAATTTTTAATTTTTAAAACTGAATAATGGTAGTTGTGCTTATCTATGCCTGGGCATAGAATCATTTATGCTTTGTGGTAACAGAATCATTATGGTAATCAGATGCAGAGGGTGTTGCCCAGGTTTACCTGTGTATTCCGGAACACACGATGCAGAAGGTGATGCCCAGGTTTACCTGTGTATTCCGGAACACTCGATGCAGAGGGTGATGCCCAGGTTTACCTGTGTATTCCGGAACACCTGATGCAGAGGGTGATGCCCAGGTTTACCTGTGTATTCCGGAGCACTCGATGCAGAGGGTGATGCCCAGGTTTACCTGTGTATTCCGAAGCACTCGATGCAGAGGGTGATACCCAGGTTTACCTGTGTATTCCGGAGCACTCGATGCAGAGGGTGATGCCCAGGTTGATGCTGGCCCAGCTGGGGTCCGGTTGGCCACAGTCGCAGCAGACTGTGTTTCCCGGGATGGACAGAACCCGCTGCAGCGCCCCGTCCCCCCGCACACAGCGCTCTTTGGACTCCGAGTCCAGGCTTCCTGTGGACGTCGATGACTTCCTGTCCAGCTTCTACAAACAAAAACGATAAGAAGGCCCCATGCAGGAGTCATATCAAGCAAAGCTGTAAAACTCACACTCTGAGCGTATAATGTGGGTTCAGTCTCACCCACTCTCACATAGATCTGCTACTTACACAATCTCCCTCTCACATCATACTTTGCGTTATGTTGCAGGTTTCTGCACTGATGGCTACTCTCTGCCGTGACCTTCACTGACCTCAGCATCCTCGCCTTTCTCCCGGAACGCAGTTGCGATGCTGTTCTGGACGGCTTTGATCCACGCCTGTCTGAGTTTCTCTGAGTCGGCCTGCATCATACAGCTCCTGGGTGGGGGAGAAGATTAGCAACCCAATTAACTAATAAACTAACCAATCAACTAACCAATTAACCAACCAGCCACACAACCAACCGATCAACCAACCAGCCACACAACCAACCGATCAACCAACCAGCCACACAGCCAACCGATCAACCAACCAGCCACACAACCAACCGATCAACCAACCAGCCACACAACCAACCGATCAACCAACCAGCCACACAACCAACCGATCAACCAACCAGCCACACAGCCAACCGATCAACCAACCAGCCACACAACCAACCGATCAACCAACCAGCCACACAGCCAACCGATCAACCAACCAGCCACACAACCAACCGATCAACCAACCAGCCACACAACCAACCGATCAACCAATCAGCCACACAACGAACCGATCAACCAATCAGCCACACAACCAACCGATCAACCAACCAGCCACACAACCAACCGATCAACCAACCAGCCACACAACCAACCGATCAACCAACCAGCCACACAACCAACCAGCCACACAACCAACCAGCCACACAACCAACCAGCCACACAACCAATCAGCCACACAACCAACCAGCCACACAACCAACCGATCAACCAACTAGCCACACAACCAACCGATCAACCAACCAACCAGCAACACAACCAACCGATCAACCAACCAGCCACACAACCAACCAGCCACACAACCAACCAGCCACACAACCAATCGATCAACCAACCAGCCCCACAACCAACCGATCAACTAACATGGTTGGATTTCTGATTGATGGTTGTGACTCCATCAGCAGGCTTCCCAGGCTCTGGTGTCCCATTGGAGCGTGACGGGGTTTGGGGGTACTCACTTGGTTGGAGACACGACCTCGAAGCAGAAGCGGCGCTCGATATCCTCGCAGTGTTTAACTGTGCATAGCCGCAGGTCCTCCACCACCACCGTGGGGTTATCCTGCAGGGGAACGCACAAACGTTTGAGTTACCGTTAGCAACCAGGTCCCGGTGCCTACTAAAGAGCCAATGTACTCTTCTCCACACATGACTAATCACCTTCTTTACTAATCACCTCTAACTCATCACTCAAACTACTGCAGAGCCACCGTACCCTTCTTTACACTAAACAAATCACTTCTAACTCATCACTTACTCTACACACAACTAATCACCTAACTCTTCACTCACTTTGTACCATAACCATAATGCCCAATAACCACGGCTCTACAACTGGTGTACATTCAGTGACTCTCAATGCATTAAAAATGAAAGACATCCAACCGATGCACCTTTCACTGTGAGCCGCACGCTTTTGCCTTACCTTGAACTTCTTCTGATAAACTAGCTGGTTGTTTTGAATGGAGAACCAGCGCCTGAGAAGAAACAAATGTTATGAGCCAATATCCCAGATTTACAAAAACCATACTACCAAAACAAGGGAGCCAATCAGTGTGTGAAATGAACCAGTCACCAGACAAATGCGGTTAGAATAAAAACCAGCCACAATCAAACCAACCCTGCGTTACATATTCTCAAAGGTAGTGTGGCAGGTAAAATGTTGAATATGGCTGGTGATTTTTAGAATCCACAAGCCACTCCCAAGCCAGTGGTTAAAAAAGTTAATTTTATACCCTGGAACCAACACAAACTAATATCCTGACATGGAGCCAGTAGTCGAACCCTTGAAAGAAATGGAAAACCACAAATGAGAGAACTGTACAACTGAAACAGGACTGTAGTTGCACAGGGCAAAGCAGATATACATGGGATCATATACAACATATGTCCAGATGTTCATTCTCAATTTATGTATCGTAGTACAGTCCAGGGATGATAAAATGTGGATAATGGAGTTGTGACGTTACCTGACTGGTATAAAACCGAGAGGAGCTCCACAAATCACTAAGTATATTTTTAACAACCATCAGAACAATAGGAACTGCCAGGATGTTGCCAGAAACCAATCACTGTTGGCGTTGTTCCGTTAGTTGTTACCAATGTATTCCATGATTGGTGGAGCTCCTCTCTGTGACATCACAATCGTCACCAGACAGGACTGCACTGCCAGAATAAATTTATTTTTTATCAATCTTAAAATGACACCGATAATGATTTTACAGATTAAAGCGATCTAGTAATGAGATGGCACACTTAAAGACACATACAGACAGATAATGAAGCAGAGTGCATATGAACAGCGATACTGTTTTATGGAGTGGGGTGGGGGCAGCAGTTTTTATAACATCTGTAATGCAGTTATGAATAAATAAGTCATGGTGGGAAGTCCTGAAAGCAGGAGTCTTACTGAAGCACTGTCTCCAAACACAGACCATGCTAACTACTACCCCCTACATGCAGGAAGAAGCATGCACCCATTTATGAATCATTGATGATGTCATCAGGCTGACAGTTCAGTTAAATGGTACCTCTATGAGAGATAAGAAAACTACAATGTATTCTTCCCACTATAAAAATCACATCTGTTTGACCTCTTGTAAGTAAGGCCGGGCAATTCCATTTCAATTCACTTAATTCAGGAATTAAGCTGAAATCCAAATCATCAATTGAAAAATTCCCATAATGTTCTCTGAGGATTGTGACAGCATTGAAAAAAATTGACCAGAACTCTGAAGGGCAGGTGGATGTGCTCAAATGTGCTCAAATACCCATAAAAATGTAGAAACTACAGTAGTGGTGCCATATACAGTGGTGCTTGAAAGTATTCATACCCCTTCACTTTTTGCGCATTTTATTGTGTTGTAGATTTAATTTTAAATGGTGTTACTTCTTGAAGTCTGTGACCCATCAACACCAAAAGACTCTCGATATCTTATTTTCAGGTACTGTTACAAGCGATACTATAACCTCTCTGCATTTGAATGGATCTCCATGGGAATTTGGGGGTGAGACGTATGTGTACATGTTTGCGCGTGTGGGGGTATGTGTGTGTGTGTGTGTGTGTGTGTGTGTGTGTGTGTGTGTGTGTGTGCGCGTGTGGGAGGGGCAAAGAGGCGGGGACACAAACTGTGACATATGTACCTGATGTGAACAGCCTTTTTTCTGTCATGTGACATATTTCAGGAAGGGCCAAAGCATGGGGGGGGTTCAGTTTTAACACAAACACAGGGGACAGACAGGAAGACAAACACAGGGGAAAAACAGGAAAACAAACACAAATATGAGACTATGTAAGCCAACGGCCAGAAGCCGCAGGAACAAAGGTATAAAAACAGAGGTGAAATGAGAAAAAAACAACACAGTGCTGCAGTGAAGCACATTCACTGTGATGGGGTTTATCAGGGGCATGGTACACGGGAGGGAAACGTCTTCTCAAACGAGTGCTCGTTCTGAACCAGTTCTCTTTAGCATGATAAAAAAGTATGACAATCCAATGAAAAGGTGACTTATTTAAACTTGACTGGGTGGCAGGGAACTGGGCTCGCGACTGAGGTTGCAGGTTCTATTCTCAAGTGGGACACTGCTGTTGTACCCTTGAGCTAAAGGTACTTAACCTGAATTACACCAGTAAAATACCCAGTTTGGATTGTACATAAAGAATGTAAGTTGCTCTGGATAAGAGCGTCTGATAAATGTCAGTAAGGTTGTAATGTACTGTACCAATCATTTTTTCTTGTTTTGTTTTCCCTTCTTTTATAGTCCAATTTTAATGAAGGATGCATTTTCTTTTCTCTCATTGTGGAATGCTCGGCTGTGTGTATAAGCCAGTCTCACGGTTGCAGCATTCTCTGTGAATTCGGGAGAGCAGAGACAAGCACCCGCTCTCCTCTGAAATACATGTGTGCTGTCAGCAACCATTTTATTACAGTTCCTCAGCTGAGCAGGGTGTGGCACCTGCCTATGCGGTCACACATGATGCAAAGATGTAAGAAATGAGAGGTCTTTATTTTCACACAGATATTAATCGTGCACAACAACAGAAGCTGGGTTCAGGGAAACTAGCAGTTAAAAAGAACAGCCTTTACACAATAACACAACCCCCCCCGCCCCCACACCCAACTTCCATAGCAGAGGGCAGTTTTCACTATGACCTAAGGGTTCTAATTCTAAACACCTTATTTACCTTAAGCATGCAGCTAAATGGCCATGACACTAAATGTAAACGTGCTGCTATTTATAACGTTGCACAGACAAACAAGCAACAGAAGCCTGTTAATCTTCCTCCACATGACGCCAGCATGGCCCTGAAGAGCTTCTCTCTCTCTCTCTAAACAATCCTGTGAGCTGTCATTGGGAGGCGTGACTCTGGGGCACCTGCTGACTACAGCACGTCACCATCGATTGTGCTCGGAAACGACTGACTCAGCGTTGCCCCGGCGACCGTGACCCACACAAGCAAGTCCGCCTGCAGGAGCATACGTTTACTAGGGACGTAGGAAGGATCAAGCATCTTTGTTAAACTTTACAGCTGGTCTTAATCAAGGGATGTTAACTGGTAATTTTAGCGGGGACTGTTTGAGCAGTGCGTGACAGCAGGGGGTTATGGAAAAGCAAGTCAGGGTGGGTACAGCCTTGCAGGATGTGGTGGTGGGTGGAGCCTGGCAGGGTGTGGCAACTGGCGGAGCCTGGTAAGGCGTGACGGTGGCCATGGAGGAAGGCTCAGTTGAGGGGTGTGCCGAACTCTCACCTGTTCCATGTTTTGAAGGCATTGCTGGCCCTCTTAAACAGGTACCCCTCCATGGCAATTCCATTGTCTGCATCCACATTGTACTCCAGTTTGGTGTCCTCATTCGAGAAGTCCTGAGAGAGAGAGAGAAAGAAAGAGAGAGGAGAGAGAGATGGAGAAGAAAAGAAAAAGAGATGGGGATAGAGAAAGAGGAAAAAACAGAGATACAGAGAGAGAGAAAAAACAGAAAAATTAAAAGAGATGGACAGAAGAACAGAGAAAAAAATAAAAACATTAGAACACAGCAGCCAATTAATCACTAGATCTGAGCACACTTCGCGAACAGAACTGATGAAAGCAAGTAACCCTCGAACCCTAGCTTGGAGTGTGGTCTTTGCCTGGTGGTCAGCGGTACAGAGCGGTTCTGGCGGGTTTGGGGTGCAACACCTTCGACTGCACCGGTACACCGGAAGCGCAGGTATTAAACATTGGGCAATTCTGCTCAGGAGAACTTTAAACTGAGCCCAACGAAAGGGTCCGAATTGGTCAGAGATGACTACACGTGATATTTGTCAGGCCTGTTAACAGACTGAGAGCACCGCTTCAGCAGGGAGACGAACACAGCAAGGGGGCGAAACCTCTGCATGACTCTGCTGAATAATACACCAGAACACAGGCTGAAGAGAGCTGTTAGCCTGCCTCCAGCCGCCCGCGAGTACACACACATAATGTAGGGGTCAAGGCTGCGCCTCTGTGCTGTAAAATTACCCCATTGGGGGTTGGGGGGGTGGGTTTCTTGCCAGCGCACAGCGAGCCAATCAGGGTCAGAAAAAGACCTTCTGTACCGCACTGGCAGGGACAGAGAACACCGCGGCCAGCGCATTACCGTCGGCTCATGTTACCGCCAGGAACCTGCGGCTTCAAATGACATGAGGTTTGGTTTGGTACCATGTCATCACGGACAGGCTGCCCTGGAAATAAGCCACTGGCTGGAACAGAGAAGAGAAAGAGTTTGACCAACATGTTCAGTGTTATTATACCACTGCCAGGTAATAGTGTTAGTGTACCACTGCCCTGAAAGTGTTAGTATACCACTGCCCTGTAACAGTGCCCTGTAATACAATGCTAGTATACCACTGCCCTGTCCCACTAACCTTTAATGCTGTTAGTATTCCATTGCCCTGTAATACTAACCTGTAATACAGTGTTAGCGTACCACTGCTCTGTAATAGTGTTAGCGTACCACTGCCCTGCAATACAGTGCTAGCGTACCAATGTCCCATAATACAGTGCTAGCGTACAACTGCCCTGTAATAGTGTTAGCGTACCACTGCTCTGTAATAGTGTTAGCGTACCACTGCTCTGTAATAGTGTTAGCGTACCACTGCTCTGTAATACAGTGTTAGCGTACCACTGCCTGAAATACAGTGTTAGCGTAACGCTGCTCTGTAATACAGTGTTAGCGTACCACTGCCCTGTAATACTGTGCTAGACTACTACTGCTCTGTACTGCAGTGTTAGCGTACCACTGCCGGCAATACAGTCTTAGTGTAACGCTGCTCTGTAATACAGTGTTAGCGTACCACGGCTCTGTAATGCAGTGTTAGCGTACCACTGCCGGCAATACAGTGTTAGCGTAACGCTGCTCTGTAAGTGTTAGCGTACCACTGCGCTGTAATACAGTGTTAGCGTACCACTGCCCTGTAATAGTGTTAGCGCAACACTGCTCTGTAATACTGTGCTAGCGTACCACTGCTCTGTAATACAGTGTTAGCGCAACACTGCTCTGTAATACAGTGTTAGCGTACCACTGCCGGCAATACAGTGTTAGCGTAACGCTGCTCTGCAATACAGTGTTAGCGTACCACTGCTCTGCAATACAGTGTTAGCGTACCACTGCTCTGCAATGCAGTGTTGGCGTACCACTGCTCTGTAATACAGTGTTAGCGTACCGCTGCTCTGTAATACAGTGTTAGCGTAACGCTGCTCTGTAAGTGTTAGCATACCACTGCTCTGTAATACAGTGTTATCGTAACACTGCCCTGTGTAACACTGTCCTGTAATACAGTGTTAGCATAACACTGTCCTGTAATACGGTGTTAGCGTAACAATGTCCTGTAATACGGTGCTAGCGTACCACTGCTCTGTAATACGGTGTTAGCGTAACACTGTCCTGTAATACAGTGTTAGCGTACCACTGTCTTGTAATACGGTGTTAGTGTACCACTCTCCTGCAATACAGTGCTAGTGTACCACTGTCCTGTAATACGGTGTTAGCGTACCACTGCTCTGTAATACGGTGTTAGCGTACCACTGCTCTGTAATACAGTGTTAGCGTAACGCTGCTCTGTAAGTGTTAGCATACCACTGCTCTGTAATACAGTGTTAGTGCAACACTGCTCTGTAATACAGTGTTATCGTAACACTGCCCTGTAATACAGTGTTAGCGTAACACTGTCCTGTAATACGGTGTTAGCGTAACACTGTCCTGTAATACGGTGTTAGCGTAACACTGTCCTGTAATACGGTGTTAGCGTAACACTGTCCTGTAATACGGTGTTAGCGTAACACTGTCCTGTAATACGGTGTTAGTGTAACACTGTCCTGTAATACGGTGTTAGCGTACCACTGCTCTGTAATACGGTGTTAGCGTACCACTGCTCTGTAATATGGTGTTAGCGTACCACTGCTCTGTAATACGGTGTTAGCGTACCACTGCTCTGTAATACTGTGCTAGCGTACCACTGCTCTGTAATAGTGTTACCATAACACCGCTCTGTAATAGTGTTAGCGTACCACTCTCCTGCAATACAGTGTTAGCGTAACACTGTCCTGTAATACGGTGCTAGCGCACCACTGCTCTGTAATACGGTGTTAGCGTAACACTGTCCTGTAATACAGTGTTAGCGTACCACTGCTCTGTAATACGTGTTAGCGTACCACTGCTCT
Source organism: Ilyophis sp. 1 JC-2022 (assembly GCA_022702515.1). Taxonomy (NCBI): domain Eukaryota; kingdom Metazoa; phylum Chordata; class Actinopteri; order Anguilliformes; family Synaphobranchidae; genus Ilyophis; species Ilyophis sp. 1 JC-2022. The sequence goes on from CM040403.1 coordinate 27,214,850, forward strand.
GTAATACGGTGTTAGCGTAACACTGCTCTGTAATACGGTGTTAGCGTACCGCTGCTCTGTAATACGGTGTTAGCGTAACACTGCTCTGTAATACGGTGTTAGCGTACCGCTGCTCTGTAATATGGTGTTAGCGTAACACTGCTCTGTAATACGTGTTAGCGTACCACTGCTCTGTAATACGGTGTTAACGTAACACTGTCCTGTAATACGGTGTTAGCGTAACACTGCTCTGTAATACGGTGTTAGCGTACCGCTGCTCTGTAATATGGTGTTAGCGTAACACTGCTCTGTTATGGCAAAAAAATTATGAAACGGCCTGCAGAGCGTGAAAACATCACATCACATTACAGGCATTTAGCAGGTGCACTTATCCAGAGCGACTATCACAGCTTTTTGCATTTATATCCATTATGTCAATATCCATTTATACACCTGGGTATTTACTAAATAAATTCAGGTTAAGTACCTTGCTCAAGGGTACAATGGTAGTGTTCTACCTGGGAATCAAACCTGCAACCTTTAGGTTACAAGCCCAGTTCCCTAACTGTTATACTACACTGCCCGAAAACACCTCAGGACTGCAGTGCACTGCATACAGAAGGTCAATGAGCAACGTCCTGAACCATTACAACTCCGGTATACCTACAGTCAAGACGGCGCGTTAGCATCGCTATACAGATCGTGTTAGCACAGCTAGACACATGAATCGAGGGTTATACTGGTGATGTTGGTTAGCAGAGTTAGTGGAGATTGACGCGGTTATTAACACCCTGTGGCGGTACAAGCCATAACTGTGCAGAAGAATGACAGAGAGATGACAATCTCAGGTGAGGTACGAATGACCTCCCGAACAGATCGTTTCTCACCAGCGCGATTTCACCTGGCTGCCAGGTAGACACAGAGAGACACCAAAACCGCGTGCCCGGTCTACAACTGATCTAGCAATAACAGTTCTTCAACCAACATTCTGCATACATTACCTACAGAAGACTACAGAACATCCAGCCATGCTAACACAATAAAAACGGGACTTTCACACACAAATGAGAGCAGGTGTGTGATGGGAAATGTGGTTCTGCCCGTAATCCCACATGGATGGCCAGCAGGAATAGACTGCAGGGTTACCAGTCAGGGGGGTGATGGGTGTGAGTCAGACAGAAGACGGTTAGATACACATAAAAGCTTCTGTACGTACAGCTGTGGACCTCCACGCACAAAAGCAGCGGCCGTCGGGCAACACGTCACGCTCTGCCACCTCCTAAAAGTCACATCGGAACAAGGAGAGTCTCAATGGAGAGTAACCCCACTGCTGTCTGAGGTACTGTCCCAGCCAGGACATGAGAGCATAACACAGCAGAAATGCACACGCACACACACACACACACACACACACAGACACAGACACAGACACAGACACACACACAAGCGCAAGCACGCACGCACACAAGCACCAGGTTGATGCACACTAAAAATACACACGCACATATTTTCTGCAGTCCCTCTGCACTTACCAGATACCACACGTAGTGAAACCGGCTGAAGATCTTCATGGCTGCCGGTGTGTGTGTGTGTATGTGTGACGTTGCTCCTGCCTGTCTGTTGTCACAGTCCGTCTCAGTGACAGCTGTATCTCTGCCCCCACCCCACTCCCCCAGCCGCTCGCTCCTCCCTTAAGTAAGAATGAGCATGAGTGTGCGGGGAACGTACGAGTGTTTGCCTGTTTGTACGGGTTCACATGTGTAAGTATAAGTGTGTGCACACAAGTGTATGTCCAGGTGTGTTTGTGTGTGTGTGTGTGTGTTTGCGTGTGTGTGTGTTAGCACCAGGAAATTCTAGGGGATTGGCTCTGCGCGTAGGTCATGGCTGTGTGTGGTTGTGAGTCCTTGCATTTGTGTTTATGCTTTAGGTGAGCAAGTGCGCATATGCAATAACGCAGTTGCCATGCAATATCTGGCCCCTCCTACTCCACCCGACACTGGGGTTAGGATATCGCAGTCACGGTATGAAACATTAACACAGCCTCACCCCCCCGTCTCCGGCAATTAAGTCTCCAATTTCCCCCACCACAGAACACGCTTCCGTGCCGACTGCATCGCTGGACACATGCAACCCTTTCCTGGGACATATCACCCGCCCCCCTCCCCTCCCTTTCTCCAATGTCACATTTCAAAGCTTCTCAAGAGCCACGTCTCCACACACAGCATCCTGAACCACAGTTATAGTCCAGTTACACAAACAGCACACGCAGACCACATTTACCAAGAGGCGGATGGTGAATATGAGCCTGGAAGTTCACGCGAGGTGAAGAGAAATTAATTTTCTCCACAGCTTAAGATTCAGACCGTTTTTCATTTTTATTTGTATTTTTTTTTTAAACCCGCGTGAATTCCGGCTTTACAAATATGACGCACTACTCTGCTCCTACACTGGGGAGGAGCAATCCCAGGTTTCGAGTGTTGCATCGCAGTCCCCGCTCACAAGCCTGTCCCTGCGAAAGCATGCATGCTACCGCCGGTGATAGAGCCGTCTGCTGAAAGGTCACTGCAGCATAGGGGATACAGAACCACCTCCGCCACAGCCCTCTGAACAGAGCATAAATCCCTGCCACTGCAGCCAGGAGCCTCTGGGAGACCGGAGCTCACAGGAGACCAGCGATAAAAGGAAGCGATAGAGTCTTACCTGCAACGATGCCTGAGAGAGAGAGAGAGAGAGAGAGAGAGAGATCAGATTAGAAACTGCAGATTCAGACTGTGGGAGAGAGACGGAGATGGAAAGAAAGACAACACAAAAATAGCATCCTATTGAAAAAGGGGGGAGGGAGAGAGAGAGGGAGGGAAAAAAAGAGTGAATGGGAGAGAGAAAGAGTGAGAGTGGAGAAGAGAGAGAGGGTGGGGGGGAGGAAGGGAGGCAATGAGATCGAGAACAGTCAGAGAGGGAGCGGGAGAGAAATAGAGGGAGCGAGACTGAGGAAGATCGGGACGGGGGGAGCGGTACACAGGGGTGAGTGCACGTTGCCATGGCGCGGCGTGCTTGGGGTGTGGTGGGATGTCTTGCACAAATCACATGGTTTCACCCATTCCAGCCAAAAAGCACCACAGCCCTCCCACTGACCCATCCCAACACGTCCCTCTCCCCAAAGCCCAGCCCTCGCTTCTCCACAGGCTAGTGGGAGGGCTCGGCTCGGCTCAAGAGGCAGCCCGTTTTCAGGAGCAGTGGCCGCTGCTACCCGACCCCCGGCGGTCTGACACAAGCAGGCGGATCAGGGCTGAAACGGATCCTCCCCCCTTCCTGGTCTGTGAGCGAGCTCACTGCCTCCTCCACACATTAATAATGCAGGGTAGTGATACGGATCCTGCTCCAAATCTCCGCCCCCTGCACCAGCCCCCTGGGCATCACTCTGAATGGCGCTCATAATCGGCAGACAGCGCAACGCTCTCACATAAACCGTCTATAGCACACCCGGCTGCAGCAGCAACCGCCCTGCTCTTGGCACAGAATGTTAATATCTGCGACATCCTGCTTATAAAAAGTTATGAGTCTATAAGTCACTGAGTGAACAAGACGGAGAGTCTTCTCTTAACTTTTGCAAAGGAGATTTACCCAAAAATGAAGGCTTTGAGAGTATGGTCAGACTCATAGGCAGGGACTGTTTTAACACTGCACACAGACTGGATTAAGGGAGGGAAAGTGTGATTGACCTGCTGCTGATCAGTGGTGGATTTCAAACTCCAGCCTGTACACGGGAATCTCAAACTCCAGCCTTTACAGTGGGAATCTCAAACTCCAGCCTGTACAGTGGGAATCTCAAACTCCAGCCTGTACAGTGGGAATCTCAAACTCCAGCCTGTACAGTGGGAATCTCAAACTCCAGCCTGTACAGTGTGAATCTCAAACTCCAGCCTGTACAGTGGGAATCTCAAACTCCAGCCTGTACAGTGGGAATCTCAAACTCCAGCCTGTACAGTGTGAATCTCAAACTCCAGCCTGTACAGTGTGAATCTCAAACTCCAGCCTGTACAGTGTGAATCTCAAACTCCAGCCTGTACAGTGTGAATCTCAAACTCCAGCCTGTACAGTGTGAATCTCAAACTCCAGCCTGTACAGTGGGAATCTCAAACTCCAGCCTGTACAGTGGGAATCTCAAACTCCAGCCTGTACAGTGGGAATCTCAAACTCCAGTCTGTACAGTGGGAATCTCAAACTCTAGCCTGTACAGTGGGAATTTCAAACTCCAGCTTGTACAGTGGGAATCTCAAACTCCAGCTTGTACAGTGGGAATCTCAAACTCCAGCTTGTACAGTGGGAATCTCAAACTCCAGCCTGTACAGTGGGAATCTCAAACTCCAGCCTGTACACCGGGAATCTCAAACTCCAGTCGGTACAGTGGGAATCTCAAACTCTAGCCTGTATAGTGGGAATTTCAAACTCCAGCTTGTACAGTGGGAATCTCAAAATCCAGCTTATACAGTGGGAATCTCAAACTCTAGCCTGTACAGTGGGAATTTCAAACTCCAGCTTGTACAGTGGGAATCTCAAACTCCAGCTTGTACAGTGGGAATCTCAAACTCCAGCCTGTACACCGGGAATCTCAAACTCCAGCCTGTACAGTGGGAATCTCAAACTCCAGTCTGTAAAGTGGGAATCTCAAACTCTAGCCTGTACAGTGGGAATTTCAAACTCCAGCTTGTACAGTGGGAATCTCAAACTCCAGCTTGTACAGTGGGAATCTCAAACTCCAGCTTGTACAGTGGGAATCTCAAACTCCAGCCTGTACAGTGGGAATCTCAAACTCCAGCCTGTACACCGGGAATCTCAAACTCCAGTCGGTACAGTGGGAATCTCAAACTCTAGCCTGTATAGTGGGAATTTCAAACTCCAGCTTGTACAGTGGGAATCTCAAACTCCACCTTATACAGTGGGAATCTCAAACTCCAGCCTGTACAGTGGGAATTTCAAACTCCAGCTTGTACAGTGGGAATCTCAAACTCCAGCTTGTACAGTGGGAATCTCAAACTCCAGCCTGTACACCGGGAATCTCAAACTCCAGCCTGTACAGTGGGAATCTCAAACTCAATCTAATCCAACTCCAGGACTGGAGTTAAACCCGCAGACACTGTAGCCATCCAGTGAAATTGAAGTGTGGTGGGTTTGTAGAGAGCTCAGGCGCTCCAGTGTGTTACTGTGCTGTTGATGCGATTACTGGGCCGATGGATGCCAGAGTCACTAAAACAGAGACTATACTTAGACCACAGGCCTCCAGGCAGAAACAGGCAGGGCAGGTTCCCCCTGTATCTCCGCACTCTCAGCCCTGGCTTTGGGGTCTGTCAGAGGGATCGAGTACCCTGAGAATCCCCACAGATTGTGGCTACCATGGTAACCATGAGCACTGCTGGGTGTTGGTGGTGGGTGGAAGCAATAGCTTACAATATCTTCCATACAATGAAGAGTTTCAGGTTGCCAGGTGATGGGATAGTGACAGTTTGACAAGCGACAGGGAAGAATGATGAGTTGCAGCTGATGGGGACTGGCATGTATCCAGGCAATGGGGAAATTTACGGGTTGCCAGGTGGTAGGCTATGAGGGGTTGCCAAGGTGACGGAGGACCTCTGCACCATACCTTTTGCTGGATGGTGGAGTGCTTCAGTTCCATGTCTCTCTTCTCCTTGTCCGCATCTACCACCAGCTGGTCCAGCTGGAAGAGAAAGGGGCAGAACAGCTCTCAGATTGGCAGAGGGAGAGGGGTGTCGGTCTGATCGGGGAACGGGAGGAGGCGGAGGGTGCCAGGGTGGTGACTCACTGTCACAGCGCACTGGGAAAGTAACTCGCCAGCGCCGCTTAAAGCAGCGTGTTTATGCAAACTGTCTCCTCAGCGATGCGGACGGCAGCCTGCTTTCTCTCATCACAATGTCCAGCACGTAAATCCAAACCTTCACCCCTGAACCGTCACAAGTCAAAGTGATAGCGGACGTGGCTCATTCTAATTCCAATGCAAAACAATGGGTAAAGGAACACCATGCAATAATGTCTCATAAATATTACAATGTAAAAAAAACTGCATACAGCACTGAATATAATTTCCTAATAATTAAGGTCAGCGCTACAAAACTGCAGGTCCTGCGGGCCGCAGGGTCTGCTGGTATTTGCTCCAACCATGCACTACACCACCGGATTTCACTAATTACTTCATCTTCAGGACATAAGCTCATCAGTGAAATCGGGTGGTGAAGTGCCTGGTTGGAGCAAATACCTGCAGCCACTGCGGCCGAGTTGATTAGCCCTGATTTGGATGAATGCACACAAAAAAAAAAATACTCAAAAGTTTATACATATTTATAAAACCATACTTTTAACTACAAATCTGTATTCGCTGAGTATGAATATTGAGATTTAAAAGTAGCCTAATGCATAGTATATTTCAGCTGGATATAATCAAACATTATATTTTGTTGTTGGAATTATCAGAAAATTATTTCTTAAAATATGCAGATGCAAACATATGACTAATCAGAAGGCTTTCGATAAATGCGATTATGCGCAGTCCATTTGTAGAGCATAAATGCGTCTCCCAAGTAATAACTGCTGGACTTGTGACCCAAAAGTGGACAAGACCCAGCAAACTGGAGCATTTGATTAGTGGTTTATTGTGTGTGAAATGGAATTCTGGGAAGCAGGTTATGATGAAAGATTCTTCATAAAACACACAGAGGGGACATCAGTGAATGCATGAATTTATCTGTACAACTTCTGGCGATACGATACGGCCAGTGTGGAAATTACTACAGTGCTTTCCTGAATGACAGATAAACTGCCCCTCTATATTCAGAAACAGCCCCCTGCCATCTGATGTTTACACAACTTTCATATGATAATTACGCAGTTGGCCTTGGCACAGATGTTCCTTATGTAAATGTTTGCGCTGAAATATTCACATTTACATCTCGTGGTCAAACTTAACGACAGACACAATTCACTTCACTTCCGTTCCCTTGCAAAACAACAGAGGGAGGAGAATCGCTCTTATTACAATATGTCCAAACATTGTAACTACTAATTACATTCTGTTACTGTTCATTCTGCTTTAGTTTAACCTGGCCGGCCAGCGAAGGATGGACTCCCCCTCTCTAGCCAGGTTCTTTCCGAGATTTCTTCCCATCTGGGAGATTTTTCTCGCCACTGTTTGAGTGGTTTTCTTCCCACCGGGGAGTTTTTACCACGTTTGCTGTTCGGAGGTTCAGGCCTGGTTTTTGTCCAATTCTCCTTCTGTTTCTCTGTACAGCATCTTTGTGACAGATTCTCTGTAAAAAGCGCTATACAAAATAAATTGAATTAAAAAAATGTATTAACTCCAAGCAAATTAAATTCCCAATAATTTAGACAAAGCGTAAAACCAATAACCAACTGTGGACTTATTTAAGAACCACGATTCCAGATTCTCTTGTATGAAAGTAGAATCCACATTTTTTTCTTCTGGCAACCAGGAAGTAGGCAATCAGCCAGGATGATTCCATCAGATGGGAAATGTCTCTCCACTTCTCAATAACAAACAGACCAAACCTCCCACAGCCAAAATGTCCCCAGCATTGTCCTCTGAAGAATTTTAAATGGCTTTTTTATGCCTTCGTCACCATCGTCAGAACTGAAGTGAAATGAAAAATGTAGAGACGTGGAAAAGTTGAAATCTCACAGATGACTGACGGGGACAGAAGGGGAGTTCCTGCGCATTGACAATTAAAAAAATTCCACCTTTCAGCCTATCAGAACAAGTTCCCTGTCCCCATTCTCCCCGATCTCACATTTACATGGAAGTACAAGGAGATCTTTTTCGGTAGCAAACTCCTCCTTATTAACTGAAGATGACATTACCATTATCTAGGTTATTAATTTGTTTTTCTGAGGTAACGTAACCTAAACAAATCTATTCTGCGCGTGGCCAAGCAGCCAATCGTAGTGAGAATACCAAATCAAAACACTGTAATTTCATAGCCTAGGCTACTTGGAGTTTGTTACTAACCGAGGAGAGTCCACAAACTCCGCAAATACATTGAATCGTTCATAATTTCTGAACACGGTCACAAAATGGTGCGCTTACGCAAACAAATAGATTTTAAAATTATAGTAAAATTTGTTTTAAAAAATAATTATGTTTTCGCCTATTGTATTGTAGGGGAAACACTGATCAGATATCTTTTTGTACAAAGCAGTCACTTTAAAACTCAAATTAGGTAGACATGCTGAGTGACGACTGTAAGCTTAGCAACTGAAAAGGTCAGCTCCAGGTACCAATTAATACATGAAGTATATGAAGCATTATGACACATAGCTGCCTCTATATTTTTAAATCAGGAGAGTATTTGTAGCACAAACAGCTTCCTTATTCTGACTGAATGATAATTATTCACCATTTCCTTCATGATAAGAAATGTCCGCTCATTACCGGAAGACAGCATTAATACATGTGAAACTTTAGCACTTTTCTCCACACGTAGATCCTTCATGAAGCAAATGAACAGAAATGAGTGACAACGAACTACTCGTACTGAGGGACGGCCTTTGATCATGCTTCATAAATTGTTTCATGTTTAATGATGCAAAACTACTGGTACTTTCTCATGACAATTGAGCACTCAGTATGTTATGTGAATTTGAACTTCTGATGACTACAACTAGTCCAGCCACAAGCAACACTACATTTACATTTCAGAAATTTAGCAGATGCTCTTACACAGCTCTTGAATTTTTTTTATTCAATTCAATTACATTTTATTTGTATAGTGCTTTTTACAGAGAACTGTCACAAAGATGCTGTACAAAGAAAATTTGGCAAAAATCAGGCCTTAACCCCCAACCAGTAAAACCAGGTAAAAACTCCCCAGTGGGAAGAAAAACACACAACAGTAGTATCTATTTTTTACAGATGGACATACTGAAGCAATGCAGGTCAAGTACCTTTAGCTCAAGGATACAATGGCAGTGCCCCACCTGGGAATCAAACCTGCAACCTTGGTGTTAAAGGTCCAGTTCCTAGTTTGAGTCTCTGTTACGAGCAGAACAGCTCAGTCCCACCCCAGTGTCCAATCAGAGTGATGGAGACGATGTCCCCGTGCCCAATCATAGTCAGAGAGGGAGAGAGACTGAGACTGACCTGCTGGCAGCTCTTCCATACCTCCCGGCAGAGCCGCTCCACTTTCTTTAGCCTCATGGAGAGAGGGGTAGGGGGTCGGAGGTCAGTCCCAGCAGAGAAGCTCAGAGCCAAGCTGCTCTCTACCAGCTCTGTCCCTCACAGTCCCTGCTATGACTCAACCAGAACCTCAGCAGCCTGGTAAAACCCCTGCCCCACCCCCTCCGCCTCCCATCATGCCCTCCTCCCACTTCCTCTTCCTCCCCAGACTGCTGTTCAACGCTGGACGCATCACGCCTGAATACAGGTCGCTCAGGCTTTCTCAGCCCTCCCTTACAGGAAACTCTGACTGAGCTCCGGTAAACACCCAAATGTCAGTGCTGGATGAGGCAGCACCAGCACGGTTAGCCCCGCCCAAACCCCAGGCAACTGGCATATCATTAAAGGGGGCGTGGCTCATTATGCGCCCTGAAGGGGTGGGTCTTCTTGTTTATTCTCAGAGAGAATTGGCTCCAGCCTGTTGATGAACACATTCTGAGCGGCCCAGACCCGCCCACTATCCCCAAGGCATCACATGGGGACCCAATAAACCAATACCCCCATATGAAGCAATAATCTATGAAAAACATGAGCTAATCTAAACAATACGCCAAGATGCCATCTCCAACCTTGCAAAAACTGTGACAAACGTCCAAATAACGATTAAAGTTCCAAAGAATGGCACAGAAACAGGCAAATGATGGATTGCTGATACTCCACCCATTTCAGTTGCCTCAGCTGCTTAAAGGGTAACTACACCCACTGTTTCAGCCTGCCTCCGCCCACGAAACAATTTAGAAAATACTTTGTGGGGTGAGCGAGGGAGAGGGGTGGGGGCGGAGGAGCTGTCAGAGTGGAATATTTACTGAAGCACTTCGAGTCCCTCCTGAGATTGGAACCTATAATGTCCCCACCAGTGATTCTACCTCTTTATGAATTTAGCAGAGGCTCATATACAGAACTAATAGCATAGCATATTCAGCATATTTATTTAAATGAATAGAGGTAGTGTAATATAATGGGTAAGGAGCTGGGCTTGCAACGCAAAGGTTGGGGGTTCAATTCCCAGGTAGGGCACTACCGTACCCTTGAGCTAAAGGTACTTACCCTGAATTGCTGAAAAAATGGATACTATGTAAAAACGTTGAAAGTTGTGCAAGTTGCTCTGGATAAGAGCGTCAGCTAAATGCCTGTAATGTAATGTAATGTAATGTAAAAGGACAGACAGGTAAAGGTCTCTCCAGGTGTATGGCTCACCTGCACAGTGTATTTTACTGAATTATTTAAATAAATGGAGACAGGTACAGGTCTTTCCAGGTGTATGGCTCACCTGCACAGTGTATTTTACTGAATTATTTAAATAAATGGACAGACAGGTACAGGTCTTTCCAGGTGTGTGGCTCACCTGTCCCCCCAGCTGCTTCATCAGGGGCTGCAGCTCGCTGAACAGATCGTATCCCTGGTGGAAGAAGGTCAGGTGGGCGTACATGAAGGCCAGCATCTGAAACAGGGACACAGTGGGGTACACTTAGTTAAGGGGGTGCGCTACAGGTACGAACCTGCTGCAGTATCCACCAACCCCTCCACAGAGCCCCCCAGGTCCAGCCACAGGGCCCTGGACTCCACACTCCTTCTAAAATACAAAACAGCCTGCAGATGTTCTGGGGAATTTTGTGTGTGTGAAATGCTGGACTTTAAAGCTGAATTATTTTTGACCGATTCAACAATTGTATTAAATGTCTGCTCAAAACAAGTGACTTTATTCCATTTTTAGCATGTGATATTATAGTTTTACTTTTGAGTCATTAAGTTTGCTACATAAAAGTGAAAATCATTTCAGGACTGTGGACAGATAAAGAACTGTGGACTGATGTTATCTGGAATATGTGATTTAACTGCACACTGCAGCAGTTATTGAAGGTCTGGCTATGATTTTCTTGTTGAGTTGGCTATGGAGCTGGACAATAAAAACATACTGCCTGTGACTACACACACACACACACACACACACATGCATATACAAATGAAAACTTATTTATTTTGTTCTGGGATTGACACAGAGAGCAGGGATTTTTCTGTTTTACGAACAAACGGCTCCTTTGTTAAATGTTGTGTCTGGCGTCCTGCTGCTATTGAAACATGTGAGGAATCAGGTACGAAAGGAGGTGGAAGCTTTGGGACTGAGGCTGAGAGACGCTCACATGCTTTCAAATTTTCCACAGGGAGAAGATTGCAAAGTACTTTTCTGAAACTTTAAATGCAAATTTACCGATTTGAGAATCTCAGATCTTCTCTTGGATTGTAGCACATTGATCTGAGGGGAGAGAGGAAATATTTCAGTCTGTGACGTGTTGATTTTATTATGACATCACACACCAAAGCACATCACTTTCATTATGACATCACACACTGCACCATCTTCTCAGGGATCTCAAACTACACCATGAAATTAACAAGCGCAGCTTAAACGAATGAACTGTGTTTGTTTTTGTAGTAATAAATCTCCAAGCCGCTGTATCGTTCATGAGAGGGGAGGACTTAATCCAGTGAGGGTTACTGCACACTGCTCTTAACATGTAGTTCCCCTCTCATACCACCAGTGGGCAGAAATACACAACTCTTACTGATGGACTTCCTCCTACTTCTCTATATACAGTGTTTACAGTGGCTCAGTTCATCGATATCGTCTACAATAAAAACGATGAAAACATTGCAACAGCACAAGCGGCAAACGCTACAAACATCACAACACATCAAGTGTTTAAAGTCAGTACAGTGACTTCCTTCATGAGTGACAGCTCACAGAACAGACTCAACAGAAACGAAGGTGTGTCGCACATCTGTGCAGGCCGAGACAGAGAAAGGAACGCAGCGTAGCGATTAACCCCCGCAGCGTAGCGATTAACCCCTGCCTGACCATGCAAAGAATCACACTTCTTCTCAAATGCAGACAGGCTGTTACAAAGCACTGCACGACTACAGTCAATATCATCACTCTAATGCAGGAAAACAACTATAGAAAAAAAGCAAATACATTTTGTTAATCCTAAAGCTAGCCTTCTTATGTTGGCTTATACACCAGGGGTGGGTATGGAAAGCCAGCTTCAGCGCTTAATTATTTCATTATTTATTTATTTATTCACATTTTAGGCAAATTCCATAATAAGCTTTGATTCACATGTGGAGACTGCTCGTGTCCCTGTATGAAACGTTTTACTGTGGCCTGAGCCCTACTTACAATGCTGTTTGTGTACAGAGCTAATTCGTTAATTGAGGGGTAACAGGTGGAAACAAAAAGCTGCAATAAGCAGCCCCCCAGGAATGGAACTGCCCCCCGTGTGATACACTGGGTCCTGAGTTATTTAGGAAAGGCTTTTCCGGTAAAATGTTAAGAAGTCACCAGGGTCAAAATAAACAGTCATAAACAGTGTCCCCATCTTCCTTCCAGATTATTATTCAACACAAATCCTCAGCAAAGGCTTAAAAACATGGTTTCGCCCCTAACAGAAAAGCACCAGAGATCTGGCCTGAACGCGTGTCCCTACAATTCACAAGATTATTATTGGTGAATAACCCCTTTCACATTAAGGATTAACCTCGATCAGTACCTACAATCCCCCCGTCCCGTACAGAAACGCCAACAGCTGTCGCCAAAAAGAGACCTGCGCTCAATCTCACTGTTATAGAAAGACTCCTTGTGACTGGAGTCTGTGAGTGGAGTATTTAGACGTGTGACTGGCTGAGAAAGCTCCAGTGTGAGCCTGTGGTTTCCCAACAGTGATATTCTTACCCTTTTCTCACAGTGAACTCACAGGTTTCCATGGGAACTGTATGAAGTATTTAGATGGTGAGAAGGGTGGGGCCAAGGTTAGACGAGAATGAAGGTGGGGCTATGCAGAGAGAGGTGTGGCTATGTTGAGAGGGAGAGACAGGAGCAGGACTGAGTTTAAACAGGGAGGAGGGTGGAGATAAGCAGGTAGAAGGGCGGGGCTGATTGGGAGAGTGGGTAGGGCCATGCAGGGCGTGTCAGGGGCAGAGCTCTCTGACCTGCAGCACGTAGTCCAGGACGATGTGGCGGAAGCACTTGCGCGTGGCAGTCAGGATGTTGGTGGCCTCCTCCACCTCGTGCTGCTTATTGCGTGGCGCCTGGGCATTCTTCGCCAGAGCCACCTCCTTCTCCTCGCTCACCTTGTCAAACTGCTTCTTGGCTTCCTTGAACTTCCGCAGGTCCCTGGAAAACAGCGGCGACGTCCCCGCGTTAGCGGGTTATAAAGATCGCACAGCAGCGTCGTTCCCACGTTAGCAGGTTATTAAGATTGCACGGCGGTGGTGTCCCCGCGTTAGCGGGTTATAAAAATCGCACAGCAGCGTCGTTCCCACGTTAGCGGGTTATTGAGATCTCAGAGGCGACATCTCAGAGTTAGCGGGTTATTAAGATCGCACGGTCAACAGAACCGGCGTCAAGAGGACCCGCTCGCTGGGCAGCGCTTGACCCGTTAGCCACTGCCTAAAGTGGGCGAAGAGCAAAATTATTTCCCCATTCGCTTCAGAGAGCGGATAACAGATGAGAGCACTGGCCCTTGGCCAGCCTACATCACTGCACACACAGACTGTGCTGCTAAAGCCATGGACTCAACAATCAAATCCCGCCGGGAATGCGCCAGAATCTGCCTTTTCTGGGTCAGGGAGGCGGGAGCTGTCATTACCCCGGGGGCCAGGACAGGACAGTGGGGCACTTTGTTCCAAACTAATTAACAGATGAACTGAAAGATGAAACGACCCAAATGAGGGTAAAGCACTTTGCCGTGAATCTTTATCTGAAGCATTTTTATGATGTTTTTGGGGGTTAAATCGGAAATACTCACTCTTTCACAAAGGTTTGGAGTTGTGTCTTGATTGATCTCTGGACTTGGTCAAACAGGATCTAAGGAAGAACAACATGTCTCGTTAAGCGCGTGTACCAAAACAGCACAATCAAATGACCCTTATGACCATTATAAATGAGAACTATGAACTACACAGAAATGGGATGCACTACGGTCTAAATTATAGAAAGCCACAACCGATTCATGTAATATACAGCGTAAGAATTTCCATAAAGGGTAACAAAGTCTGGTCAGCCTTTTTGGATATTATGACCAGTGATTTACAGCAGGCTTTTGGCTTTGCCTTTATGCTTGGCCAAGAAAACAAAAGAAATAGCCTCCAGGATCCAGTATTTAATAGAAAAACTGAAGTAGAGCAGACAGCACGCAGTGTGCGGTTTACATGGCCCCAAATTAGCGGCATCTGCCCTATGACTAAAGACCATGCGCTCCACCACACTCAATGAGTACTTTAACCACAGATCAGCAGATGAGATAGTCAAACCTCCGCCTATGAGTCACAGCTTAACGCTAGAAACCCTGTGCTTTCCAAGACTCAACCAGCAATGCCTCATGAGTCAATATGCTCGCCAATGCCAGAGTTCTCTCCATCAATCCCCAGCCAACCCTAGCAGAAGGCCATTTTGTAGGCTTGTTAAATTTATCCTCATTATTCAGAGAGGACAAAGTGAAATTGGCTCCATGTTCCCAAGCCCTTGTTTGATAATGGCCTTTAAGCCTCTGGCTGCTTTTATAATAATTAGCTTTAAGCTAGTAAAGGCTTTTCAGAGAGTGTGGAGCTTCTCAGGCCTGTGGCATCGAGTTGCACTGAGCAGACCAGAGCAAACAAGCCCAGATGAGCTTCCTGCAGACCAGGCGGCAGATACTGTCTGGATTAAGAGGATTTGCGATGGCTGGAGAGGGTCTCAGAATCTGAAGTTGATCCCGCCAAACGCACCACGACAACAGCGAGAGCGCGCTCAACCCGCGCTTACTGCCGTGGACGTTTGCCAGCACAGCGCAGAGCAGCGGTGCTGACTTACTGTGTGATAGTTGATCATCTCCTGCAGGCTTTCGGCAAACTTGGTCAGACTGGTCTGTGGAAGGAAGAGAGGAGGAAGGACAACAGTAATTAAATAAACCCCAGCTGTGCTCCTCCCTCAGTGTGGCCTGTAAAACAGCACTTAGTGCAGTTAAGAGAAAAAGCGCACACACACACACACACACACACACACACACACAGAGGGCTTGAGAACATTTATCAGCCTCAGAGTGTGATATTTGGTAAAAAACCAATGCCAAACGTTAATAGACTCAGATTGTGGTGTTTGGTAAAAACCAATGTCAAACGTTATTAGTCTCAGATTGTGGCGTTTGGTTACAGATACAAGCCATTAATCAGCCTCAGAGTATACATGATATACTTTCAGTGATATATTTCTGTAATAAATAAAAAACAATGCCTCACTTGAATGGTCATTATGGCAAAATAAAAACAAAGAAGATACTCACAACACAATAATGAACTTATTCAACATAATAAACTAAGTATCTGTGGTTTGTATTAAGCAGAATCAGAATAGGACAGAGTTGAGACTGTCAGTGACGTGCAATTAATATTTCCATTGTGTTATGTGGACACTTAGCATCACAATGGTGCTTTCTGGGAAAATTCCTCCACTGTCGCATTCATTCTAAATATGGACCAGGACCAGGAGAGAGGAAATGCATGCGATAGAGATACAGACTCTGTGTGCGTGTGTGTGTTTGCGTGAGAACTTATTCTGCTCGGATATCTATTCTGATCTGTAGGTGTGAGAACTGGGATACAAGCTGTCTTGCAGCCAGTTTGTTTGTGTTCGTGTGAGTGTGCCTGGGTGTGGGTAAGATCTTGAGTGTGTAGCGCTCAGACACTCTGGTGGCGGCTTTCTGTGGCTCACAGATCCCGGCGGCTTGTTTACCTCGATGACCTCATCACTGGCAGACTGCTGGGCCAGCTCACGGATCCCGCCCACGAACTGCTTATTGGCTGTGTTATAAGCTTTCCCCGCGTCAATCATTCCAATGCACAGCTTCACTAGCTATAAGAAGGGGGGGAGAGAGAGGTAAAACATCACCATCTGGAGGGAGGGAAGGACCTTTACTAGCAGGAAAGAGAGAGAAAGGGTAAGAGAGGGATAACTCTATAGATAGACCAGCTGGAGGGATGGAGCGAGAGAAGGATGAAACATTACCAGCTGGAGGGATGGAGTGAGAGAAGGATGAAAACATTACCAGCTGGAGGAGGGAGAGAAGGAGAAAGAGGGATAGCATGGCTCCCAGGTAAAGCACCAGCTTCATATTGTGATCACTACAAATGTGAGATTAAGTGGATTCCACTCTCTTGCTCACTCTCCCAAGCTGCTTGTACCAGTCTGGTCGAAATGCCTCAGTTACTGTTGAGCAATCCATCAGAAGTGGTGTTTTTCCTCAACACAAATCACACGCAGTGATTTAACCTCTCCTTCACTTCCAGGAATAACAGCATGTTTACTGAGGCTAACGCTACCTAGCATAGAAACCCAGCTGAGAATATACTGTGCAGGAAAAGAGAAACTCCTTACTGACCAGCAGGAAGTTCAGAAGCTTTAGTTGTGTTCTGTACTTCCCATTAAATAAAAGGAAGAAAAACTGAACTACGTGCTTGAATTACCCAGAGGAAGAGAAGAAAACGGCTGTGTGTGAGGTTTCCAGTTACTCATGTGAAGGTTTGATTCAGTCACGTGAAGGTTTGATTCAGTCACGGGAAGGTTTGATTCAGTCACGTGAAGGTTTGATTCAGTCACGTGAAGGTTTGATTCAGTCACGTGAAGGTTTTATTCAGTCACGTGAAGGTTTGATTCAGTCACATGAAGGCTTGATTCAGTCAAGTGAAGGTTTGATTCAGTCACGTGAAGGTTTGATTCAGTCACGTGAAGGTTTGATTCAGTGAAGGTTTAGTTATTCTCACATCACCAAGCTGTCAGCTGACCTGTTATAATGTTTGACCCCTCCCACATCATCAGGTGCACCTCCCCAACCCAAACTCCTCTGAATGACCAATGACCCAGCTCCACCCCCTTTTCCGATTCCTCTCACTGGCGCATGACTTGGCCCAACACGTCCTCCAACTGACACATGACTCAGCTTTGCCCCCTGCTCAGACTCCTCCCAATGACCATTTATCCAGATCCGGCCGCTGCTCAAACTCCTCCCACTGCCCAGTGCTAATTTAAAGCTAGAGTGTGCAGTTTTTCCCCACATTTGTTGTCACAACATCTTTGGCCACACCCCTACCCCACAGACCTCGTTGTGAACGTGATAGTCTGCTAGATACAATTTCAGGATTTTCAGAAAGATACAGGTATTTTACAGTAAGAATGTCATCTAAAATTCCAGGTAAAAGAACAAAATCTTTTCTGTTGTTGTAGAGTTGTTGCACAACACTGAGTTTGTGTAGCGTTAGTCTGAACCAGGCATTATCTGGCTACAGCTGGTAACTACACTTTGGTAACTTATAGCCGCATAGCCAGTTCGATCTATACGACATATAACGTTAGCAAGCATGCCCTTCTTCCAAGAACTAGCCGCCGAATAAAGTAACGTTATCAATAATACCAATTACCAACCTAGCTACTATTCATTAGAGGTAATTACAGTTATCTGGCAAGCAGAAAGTCCATTCATGTTGAAACTTTTGATCTACTTGTCCAGTTTTTCTTTAAACCAATTTGTTCCCGAAGATCTCATCACCATCTGAAATCAGCACATATGTTTACTCCAGTTTTCAAGCGAGCTTTCGCCAATTCCCATTTATTTTTCTTTCCGTGAAATAGCGCCGGTGTAACGGGTCACTGTGAAATGTCTAACTGGTGAACTTTCCAGCTACTGGCAAGGTCAATCTCACAGTTGATTGGTCCGCATTGTGGTCATGGTTAAGCGAATTGCTGGTTTTAGAATGCAGAATTTGAGGGTATGAACATAGTCTATGGTGCTGGATTTCTCTCATCAGTTCTTTCTATGATTGCTACCAAATAAGCATGACCGTTCTCTGACATTTTTTCTAAATAAAAGTTACATACTGCAGCTTTAAGGTCAAAATAAAATTTTAATTAAAGGGAACTGGATGAATGAGGGTTACTCTGGAATTAGTGTGGTTCCATGTGCCCCACTTACCAGCCCTTTCTTAAGTGCGCCATTGCTTTTCTTGCTTTAGGAAACTGGAAATATAATAAGACAAGGCAAGACCCAAAAAGCTTAAATTATAATACATCAAATTTTAATGCTGCTCCATGTTTTTATCTGCAGTACATTAACTCAGGGTTAGCGCAGACATTGTTTTGCAGGATTCTTTATTGGTGCAATAAAAGCGGTGTTGTGTTTAGATTTGCGCTGTAATCCTGCGCTAAACCTCGGGGTATTCTCAGTGCAGGGGCAAACACAGCCAGACCTCAGTGACATGCAGTTCCGGCAGGAGCCAATCAGAATGCAGCACAAGTCAGAGGCTGGGTTCCAATCACTATCCCTTTCCTGCTGCAACACTGAACTCTGACCCTTAGGCTGAGCACAACATGGGCGCGTGTGTGTGTGCGCGCATATGTGTGAAAACTCACCTTGTCCAGCTTGGACTCCAACTCACACACATCTCCCTCCACTTCCTCGATGGTAGCCCTGCACACAGAGACAGACATGGCTGTTAGAGAGCTGAGCAAGCACTGATTTCCAGGCAGGTACTAATGCCGCTTTCCAGGGAACATGCTAATCAAACCGCATCCCCCTTCCCCCCCTTCATAGACTAGACCAGTGCCTGAACAGGACGAGCCCCCAGCAGCATCCCCTCCCCCTCCCACCCTGCCCCAGCCCTGCTGGTCTTCATCCAGTACAAGCACACCTTCACACTGGTAGAGCTACATCACTTGATGATCGCCTAATCGCCCAGCAATGCCTGTCCCACAGCGGCCATACCCACAGCGGCCACAGAGAGAAGCAGGAAACCAGATGAGAGGAACACTCACTCATGACCACTCACATTCACGCACGCACGCACGCACGCACACACGCCAAATTTTCACAGACAGACAGCACGGACCCCTGACAAACAGCTCCGGCCTGTTGCACACACCTCTCTATGTGCACTAAATACAATCCAATCATTCAGCAAGCAAAACTACAGTATGTTGGAGCAACATTTCAGCAATGTTACACTAATGTTGTTACAAACCTGATTAACATACATGCACATGGTTCCCATTTCACTGAACAATACCGGAAAAGAACATCTGCCAAGGGTTTTAATGAACCCTATAGATTTTTTAGCCAATTCCATCATTTACTTAATTTTTATATATTAACCCCAGTCATCAAAACATTCAGTGAGTGTGAATCAAAGATTAACATAAAAAAACACCGTCTTCTAACTATTTAAATTGTTTTAAATTGCTTACTGCAATTTGGCTTCCGGTTAGCTCAGTTTTATTACAGCATATGGACATTAACATGACTGGCACTGTGTGTACAGATAAAGAAGGTGGTAATGTGCTTTGAGTGCCGGTAAGAGAGAGCTGGAAGTCTGCCCATAATGCTGAATACAAGAATTCACAAGAAAAACACCCACATCTGCTTCCTTGAAACACAAAGCCAGAACTCCACCACAAAGGCATTCTTCCAATCTCTCCTTACAAAAGAAATTTAAACAAACTCATATTTTGCTTTGAAGCCAGAATCTCAAACACAAGTTTGGGAGGTTATTGGCAGAATACGTCAGCTGATAGCAGTTATTTACATACTTTTTTCCATGAGACGATACTCTAAAAATAACAACGATAAACCAGTGAGATTTTTTAAAAATAATAATAATTTTTAAGCCTGACAGCTATTCCCGAAGCTAATCTGATGAGCTTTTGAAACGATCACGAAAACAGTTATGCCCTTTATGAATTTCAAACACATCTCTCTGCTTTAGCTGGCAGCTGTTAAGATGCCGGTAAGAGCCAAATTCAGTGAGTTTGTTTACTGAAACGGCCGTCTGGATGAGGTGAATCAGAATGGGCTCACAGCAGGGGATGGGAGAGGGTTTTATGCTGGGTTTTTGTGTCTCCTGGAGGTCACCACACAGCCAGCCTACGCTCACCCACTCAGACACAGGAATGGCCTGTACTCTCACCCACTGTCCGTCTTTTATTCCGCAGGTATGCATCATTCCATGAGATCAAAAAAAAACTTCACCTGAACTGGTTCAACCCATTTGCGTTTACCTTTGTTTACCATAGTAGAAATCTGTACGACACAGCTTGATTCACTTACATGAATTATAAATCCAACCTATTCTGTTGTGCTCAGCAAACCCGACCATCTGATTTGGCATTGCAATACAAATCCCACCAATCTTTCACCAACACCTCATAGGAATTACAGGCAAAAACTCTGCAAGGAACTATGGGAACTTGAGGCAAGAGAAACACAGATTATTTTGGAATCCTAAAGACATTAAAAGTAGCCGAGAGCATGAATGCCAATGTGCATGTGCTTTTGGTATAACACAATTTCTCCTCGCCCACGTCATCCTCTGCGATGTAATATAATACATAATATAATAATAATATGGGTTGAATTTTTCCTTCACCCATTAAGGTGTAAGATCACAAATATGTGTTTAGAATGTTCTTAACTGAACATTCTGCTGATGTAATACTCACTACTGGAAATTGCAAGCAACGGGGTTCTAGAACCTTGACTTAGAGTTTTGAAAAAAACGTTCCAAAAAAAAACTTAGGCTACACTCCAAAGAGTTTAAGGTAGGAAGGACACGGCGTAACGAAGTTCAGATGTTCGGATCATTCACAGCTCACCCTGCTTCCACTGTGCGAAGAGCGAGTGAAAGATCCACTCGCTGTGAGTGTCCGTAATCTCAGCAGGCTGAAGTGTGGGAGTCAGACATGCCTGATTTTGACACGGTTTCACTTTCCTGGCCTGGATCAACCCACCCAGAGAAAGACCTTGAGATTAATTACACGCTTTGGTGAGCTTAGAGCCCTGTTGTGAAAGGGTGAGCCGTAAGCTCTGCCACTACAGAAAGATTTGAGAGACGTCCGACTAAACGGCAGCGTAGGGCGTTCGGGACCTGGGCTTGTAGCTCAAGGGTTGCAGGGTCGTTTCCCAACTCGGGCACTGCCATTGGACTCCTGATCGAGGTTATTATCCCCAAAAATGCTTCAATAAATATCCAGCTGTATAAATGGATTGTCGGTAAAAAATGTAAGTCCGTGTAAGAGCATCTGCTAAGTAAAACAGTAAGGGGAGGGAGGAAGCCTGCCAATCAACACCATGAAGAGATCAAATGGACAGAAAACTCCCCTTTTCAGAGGAAGAGAGGGGGACTACCAAAGGAGTGAAAGTCTCAAAATAGCCCAATGATGCAGGCGGAGTTTCCCACCCCAGGGGAAATGAACACACTCACTGTTTGGGCATTTTGGGGGGGTGTCGGAGAGGTAATTCACACTCATTAGTGAGGTCACTGGCGGATGCTGTGAGATCAACTCACTACAGTGGTGCAAATACACTGAGGCCATGCCAAAAAAGTCAGACCACCCCACCCTTCCTACAGGAAGCATATCTCAGCAGAGTGACCTCACAAACACCGGAGCTCCACCAATCAGCTCCTCACTACCACTGGAGCTCCACCCATCAACTCCTCACCAGCACAGGAGCTCCACCCAGCAGCTCCTCACAAACACTGGAGCTCCACCCAGCAGCTCCTCACAAACACTGAAGCTCCACCCAGCAGCTCCTCACTAACACTGGAGCTCTACCCAGCAGCTCCTCAGAAACACTGGAGCTCCACCAATCAGCTCCTCACAAACACTGGAGCCCCACCCATCAGCTCCTCACAAACACTGGAGCTCTACCCATCAGCTCCTCACAAACACTGGAGCCCCACCCATCAGCTCCTCACAAACACTGGAGCTCTACCCATCAGCTCCTCACAAACACTGGAGCTCTACCCATCAGCTCCTCACAAACACTGGAGCTCTACCCATCAGCTCCTCACAAACACTGGAGCTCTACCCATCAGCTCCTCACAAACACTGGAGCTCTACCCATCAGCTCCTCACAAACACTGTAGCCCCACCCATCAGCTCCTCACAAACACTGGAGCTCTACCCATCAGCTCCTCACAAACACTGGAGCTCTACCCATCAGCTCCTCACAAACACTGGAGCCCCACCCATCAGCTCCTCACAAACACTGGAGCCCCACCCATCAGCTCCACACAAACACTGGAGTTTCACTTCCTGCAGGAGTGGAAACCAAGAACATTCTAGAGTCACCCCAAAACACTGAACAGCTCCTGAATTTAGACAGCCCCTTTTTTCTGGTCAGGGTGATCTGTGATTCGACATATTTCTATTGGAGAAGACTGCCCTCCTCATTAGATACGTGTGAGATGTCGGTTTAGTCCAGAAAACCTATAATCCACAGCTCCAAAATACTCCTGCATAAGCAAGTTTCAGAATCCATAACAAATTAGTGAGCCAAACCAACTGAGACACAAACGTCCCTGCTGTTACTGTAAGCCGTGTGCTGCTGCTGCTCCAGCCATGTTTATGCAGGTTAGCATGAACACGCACGCACGAATGCACGCACACACACACACACACACGCACGCACGAATGCACGCGCACACACACACACACACACACACACACACAGACACAGCTCCTCTCTTCCTGTAGAGCGTCTGGAACAGCAGACAAACAGGAAGCTGGAAACAGCCCTCTGATTTATCACTAATAATCACAATAAGATAAAGCCCAAAGGTTACCGCAGATCACTGGAGCCAGTCACGCTCTGTGGAGCCCTGTGGCATTCCTGTATGAAAGGCAATGGAGTAGCACAGCAACACATCCCTCAATAAACCTTTGTTATATGGCTACGCTATCAACATCAAGACATTATTTTAGGTAAAAAGTAACTCTTATAGCTACTGTATAACTAACTTCATCTTTACACGGCAGAGAAAACTAGCAGTAAAACGCAGTCTGAAATGAGCTGGTGGCTCTACCATGGACCCCAGACCAAAGTTTGCCTCTGACAGCGCTTTTATGATAGCAGAGACTTGTCTTTGCCCAAAAACAAGTCAGTATAACCGATTGTGAGGTGAGCTGGACTGGGCTAGCAAGGGAAGATCATGTGACCACAGGAGGGCATCATGGGAAGCACTATAAAAGAACAGCGTATGTGAGACCCAATAAAAGGCTCACTCAGGGAGGCCCTGCAGGCTTGTTCAGGGCGCTCAGTTCAGCAGGTCAGTGAGACTGAACGCCAGGAGCTCTCAGGTGGAGAGGAAGGTCGTTCCCTCATCCGAACATTCTCCGATAGAGCCTGAGAGCGGCACGCCTGCCCAGCCTCCCCGTCCGGAGAGAGAGGAGGGAGCAGGAGAGCAGTCATTACTGAGCTGTCGCTCTGCCCGGCTCGGCTCAGGAAACCGCCAGCGCCCCGCCCATCAATCACCCCGCTTCCTGTGCTTACGCACCCGTGTTACAGCGCCGGGGGGTGGGGCTGGCAGACAGCTGCGGGGGGCAGGGCTGATGGGGAAGGAGCTGCTGGACTGCTGCATGGGGGGCAACAGGCAAAACCAGTGTCTCAAAAACAATGACAAAATGGCAGAAAACAGCCCCTTTGCAGGCTCTGCAGGCTGAATACAGTGACCCTGGAAAACAAGGTGGGGGGGGAGGGGGGGGGGCTGTTTCCTCCAAACCAGTCTGGACTGCACAGATTGTGATGCTCCCCTTTACTGATTACCCACAAGACCACTGTGAGCCGCCTACAGTTACTTACAAACTCAGAGCAGAGCTAAACAATAGAGTGAGAAAGAGGCGGCCATGTTTCCATACAAACTACTGAGGTCCTGAGGGGGGTGGGGGGGTTGCGTATGGATGAGGTCCATCATGCTGGATGATGTTGCAGGCAGCATAACATTCGCCACGGCGTCTCCAGACTCTTTCACGTCTGTCATATGTGCTCAGTGTGAACCTGCTCTCATCTGTGAAGAGAACGGGGCGCCAATGGCGAACCTGCCAATTCTGGTGTTCTCTGGCAAATGCCAATAGAGCTGCATGGTGCTGGGCTGTGAGCACAGGTCCCACTACAGGATGTCGGGCCCTCATGCCACCCTCATGGAGTCTGTTTCTGACAGTTTGGTCAGAAACATGCACACGAGTAGCCCGCTGGAGGTCCAGCTGCTGGGTTGTTGCCCTTCTACGGCCCTGTCCAGCTCTCCTCGTGTTATGGCCCGTCTCCCGGTCTCTCCTCCACGCTCTTGAGACTGTGCTGGGAGACACAGCAAACCTTCTTGCAACGGCACGTGTGGATGTGCCATCCTGGAGGAGCTGGACTACCTGTGCAACCTGAATGGGCTGCAGGTACCGCCTCATGTTACCAGTAGTGACAAGGGCACTAGCAAAAAGCAAAACTAGAGAACAATCAGTCAGGAAGGATAAGAACAGAGAAATGGTCTGTGGCCACCACCTGCAAAACCATTTACTTTTTGGGGGTTGTCTTGCTGTTGCCTCTCCTGTCCATCTGTTGTCACTTTCATTTGCACCAAAGCAGGTGAAATTGATTCACAATCGTTTATGCTTCCTAACTGGACAGATTGATATCCCAGAAGTTTAATTGACTTGGTGTTATACTGTGCTGATCAAGTGTTCCCTTAATTTCTTTGAGCAGTGTATATATATTTTTTCTTCTTCTTTTTTTTCTCTCATATCACTTAAGTAGGATTACAAGTTAACAGAGGTTGTTTCATCAATTGTCTCATCAAAAGTCTATTTTGTGATCGCTATCCATTGATGCTGAGATTCATTACATGGTTTTGTTCAGGTGTCATTAGGAGCCTGTCTGTGAGTGAGAGAGCCCCACCCGGTTCGGCCTGTCTGTGAGTGAGGACCGCCCAGTTCGGTCCGTCTGTGTTTGTTTAATGCCGGAAGTCACCCTCAACAGATCTTGCCAATAAAATCCATTCAATTATTATAATTTATTATTATTTTATTTGATCAATTGTTTTTAGTTGTTGTACCGTGTACACTTAGGGCTACAATAATTATCTCTCTTTCACTCTCCCTCTCTCTTTCACTCTCCCTCTCTCTGCCAGGCAGCCTGTACCAAACAAATTAGAATGAGTTGTTCAGAGGCGAGCGGCTGCCCCCAAAGTAACCAGCTTGACTGCTGTACTCCCTAAATCAAGCCAGCTCCACTCAGGGGAAAGAGCCAGCCCACTTAAATCAATGGGGAGCAGAACACAGGCTTCAGGGCTGAGGGCTAATATAACAGTGCTTCATTCACAGACCCCAGCAGCAGCTCTGAATCCAGCCAGAAAAGGAGTGTGCTCACAAAAGCCCTTCCTGTGTTTACCTGCTGCGATACCTATCTGGAACAGTTATGTGCAGGGAGGTCACCTGACATGGCTCACCTGAAGGCTTTAGATCCTGCAGGTAACTCAAAGTGCCTTTGTGTCGCTTCTTTTTAAATGGCCCCTCATACACATCCTTTCAGCTGAGTTGCTGCTCTTGATGATGGCGTACAATGCCTGCTTGTGCCGACTGTTTGTTTGACCGAGGAAAGTCATGCAGACTGAAATGTTGACTGGGCATGTGCCACTTTTACTTCATACAACTTTCTGCACGTTAACAATGCCTCTAAAGAATATGATGGTTTTGGTGGCTGGACTTTTTGAGCTGAATAATGATTAGACCCAGGTGTGGAAATTCCTTGGAGGTGATCAAGTGTGAAGGCCTGTGCAGAGGACAGAAGAACAGGATCCAGGAAGCCCACACAGTTACAAGACCAGCCATGTAGACATCACTCAGGTTATGCATGTTTTACCAGCTAGCTCTGTGCTGTAGCCTTGTTAGCACAAAAGTGTTATCAACCTGCAGCTAGCTCTGCGTTAGCCTCTGTACTGTAGCTTTGTTGTTAGCACAAGTGTTTTTGTTTTTATCGACCTGCAGCAAGCTCTGCAAGCTAGTTTACACACCCTTTTAGATACATACAGCTATCGAAGAAACGTTATAACAAGAATATGTCATGGTGTCCCTTGCCCTGTCATTTTTGGGAAAGGGCCTGAGGAAACTCCATGCAAACTGCACCCTTTTGGCTTGCAGGTGAAGTGGAGAAATGTTTTTTTTGTTTTGTTTTTGTCGGCTTTCCATTGTACGCTCCTAGATTACAACAGAGGACAAATGGGAAACAGGAAACATCTGCTTTCATAACTCAGCAGCAACTAAATACACACAATACCCATCACTCAATCCAATACACCCAATACCCATCACCCAATTCAATACACACAATATACGACACCCAATCCAATATGCACAATATACATACACCCAATCCAATACACACAATATACATACACCCAATCCAATACACACAATATACAACAGACAACACCCAATACAATACACCCAAAACCCAACACCCAATCCAATACACAAAACTTCTGGAAACAATCACTACGTCCCACAGTCAAGACAAGTCCCTCCTGAAAAAATTAATGACTTAAATTCAAACTCTTAAGTGCAGGAACATACCAAAAACGTGCCAATGTAGCAGCCTTCCAGGACTGGGGTTTGAGATACCTCATCAAGTGATTAATAAAGTGACGATGAGTGTTACATTAATGAGGAAAAATGTTTGTTTTTTGTTTTGTTTGGTTGTCTGTCGGCAGCTTAGAGAACTTTTCCCCTGCTATGCTTCACTGATAAAGCCTAATGCCCTATTCACACTGGACTAGCATTACCTGGGGACTTTGTGTGATTTATAATTGCAAAGGTCGTCTGAGATCTTAATCCTGTGCGAATCTGCCAAGTCCGTAATTCATAAAGTAAAAATTCCACCACAAATTGGGCTACCTACCATATTTCGCAAAACACATGTGACCTGATAATATTAGTCCAGTGTGAATCGGCATTTCAGTAATTTGAGGGTATATTTTTTTCTCCCGCAAAGATCCGTAGTTTTTTTCCATGTCTTTTTCTGCATCTTTTTGGGTCGAGAATTTATTATTTATGCAAATTTTGACAACATTTTGGGTGCGGTTCTTATGCCAAATGTTTTTAAATGTAGGCCTACTCCTGAATTTAAAATTCTGTTAATTTCACTAAGCTTTTTGTGATTAATTTTGTCCCATCATTTAGCTTTTAGGTATTAAAAACATGGCTATTGTCAGCAGTTTAACAATGAATTGTTAATTAATGAAAATGACATTAGTTTGGGTCTTGAAAAGTATAGATTGATATCCTTGGGTCATCACTTAAAAGGTTTGTGCATCCCTGCTGTAGAGGGCAGATCCAAGTAAAAGGGGTCTCATCAACTTCCCCCTCTCAAAGGAGGAGCCAGTGGCCTGTCACTCACCTCCACAAAGACCAAAGCCCTCAGAATTCACACAGTGCCTCACTAATGCTACTAAACCCAAGAGTCTCTAGAGTCTGCCAGGGATTTACAGGAGTCACAGTAAGATTATCGCTCTTGTTGCGATCACTATCAAGCCAAATTTGACAGATGGTTTCACGTAAGTGCATGTCTGAGCGATGTTATTTTTAAACTGAGCTTCATGCAGGATTGCCTGGAGTGTGCCGGGTGCCAATCAAGAGCCCGACTTCCCGGTTACACTGGTCTAACCAACAGCCCCCAGCCAATCAAAATATTGCTAAATAAATAAATAAATACACGCCAAGGTGTGTCCTCCTGTCTAAAATCCAAGAGCCTCCCTGCAGCTGAGCGTACGGAAAAAAGCAGAAGTGATTAAAGGCAGGCACTGGGCGATATACTCATTCAAATATGTTTTGTGCACCAATCATCAATAATGGTCATCGCCAACATGTGGTGTATTGCTTTTCTTTCTGTCTTTTTTCTTTAATAATACCTGATGTGGTAGTAAACATCCGAACTTCAGAGGCAACGTGAAATGCTTCTGGGGAAAAAGAAAATCACCACTGATATCTATTGGATGTTGATAAGCCAATCAGCAGCAAGGTATTACAGCTTCCATGTAATTGACAATAACACATCACATGATCACATGTTGCTGATTGGCTGTCTTATCAAAATCCAATATACAGTACCACTACAGTCAAAAGTTTGGACAGTTGATTGAATGCATCCTTCTCATTATCTTAGAGACATTTTGATCTAAAGGGTTATGCTTAAATGCTTTTTGAGTTTTTTTTGTTAGACAAAAATGTGGTAGGCAGCCGCGGCTGTGGCTCAGGAGGTAGAGCGGGTCGTCCGCTAATCGCAGGGTTGGCGGTTCGATCCCCGGCTCCACCTGTCCACATGTCGAAGTGTCCTTGGGCAAGACACTGAACCCCAAATTGCTCCCAATGAGCAGGCTAGCACCTTGCATGGCAGCTGCCGCCATTGGTGTGTGAATGTGTGTGTGAACGGGTGAGTGAGAGGCCATTGTAAAGCGCTTTGGATAAAGGCGCTATATAAGTGCAGTCCATTTACCATTTACCATTACAAATATAAATAGTGAAGTTCATGCCTACATATGAATTTATTTCCAAAACAAAAATTAATTGAAATTTAATTAATTGAAATCGGGGGGGTGATAGTGTGGGGTTGCTTTGCTGGTGACACTGTTGGACGAGTTATCTAGAATTGAAGGAACACATAACCAGCATGCCTACCACAGCATTCTGCAGTGACATGCCATCCCATCTGGCTTGCACTTTAGTTGGGCCCTCATTTGATTTTCAACAGGACAATGACCCAAAACACATCTCCAGGCTGTGTAAGAGCTACTGGACAAAGAAGGAGAGTGATGCATCAGATGACCGAATCTAACACCCAACATAAACCCAATAGAGATGGTTTGGGATGAGTTGGATCGGAGCGAGTGAAGGAAAAGCAGCCAAGTGCTCAGCATATGTGGGAATTCCTTCAAGACTGTTGGAAAAGCATCCCAGGTGGCTACCTCATGAAGTTGGTTGAGAGAATGCCAAGAGTGCAAAGCTGGTATCAAGGCAAAGGGTGGCTACTTTGAAGAATCTAAAATATAAGATACATTTTGACTTGTTTAACACTTCTTTGGTCACTGCATAATTTCATTTATGTTATTTCATAGTAACTGTACAAACATAGTAAAAATAAAGAAAACCCCTTCTATGAGTAGATGTGTCCAAACTTTTGACTGGTAAATGGAAAACAGGAAACATCTGCTTTCATAACTCTACAGCAGTGATGAAATCAATATAAAACACATTAAAGTAGTGAGGAGAGAGGTCAAAGCACCTTATAATCAATGAGCATCGGTTTCCTTTCAACCCAGGGGAGAAGCACATGTCCACAAACCAACTAAACTGGCTTGGTCCGCAACTAATCAACCTGCAGCTCATTAACCCCTTGTAATCGTAGGGCTGGGCGTTGTGGGCGATATTGCATGGTTTGCGATAATATCGTCATTTAGATGTCCACAAAATGCTATGTGAAAGTGAACCAGGTAGGTAGGTATCATATTTCCCAACAAAAATTATAAAAATAAAATGAGTTGAGACTACTTCATTTATTTAATGACAAAACATTTTTTTCATATTACGAGACTTAATACTGCTTCCAAACAAGTTTCTTCTTATTGGTCACCTGAACTGAAACAGAAGATCACGTGCATAAACAAAGCTGCACACTTCACATTGCTACTGCCTGCATGGCTGAGGAACTCCACACTCCAAAGAGTGATGCAACCAGCAAAAAAAGGCCTCAAAAGCAGCCTGTGCCTCTGAAAAACCCCATGCAAATGTAATTCCGCAAGGCAGTTCAAATTCAGTTGCCTGGAGATTGTTTTCGATTTGAACTAACTGATAACAATTAAAATAGGGTGCTTTGTAAACTGGCAGTTCAACACAAACCTGTTTCACCATCTTCGCATTAATCCAGGAAATACGCAGATCATTTAAAGCTTTGTCATACTCAGGTTTCAGACACAAATACGACCCATGAATTAAATAATATATTTGAATATTTCTGAGCAACTGTTATCTTAATGCCATTTCATTTGAATGTTTTGATAAGATGCCATACATTTCATATACCGTTTTACTTTTTGCCAATTTCAAATAGGAATTTTTATTTAGTCATTATTCGTTTATGGTCATACTTGACATACTTGTGGATAAATAATTTACTTTAAGCATTTTTCCAGCATTTGTTGACTTTTAACAATAAAGCTTTATTTTTTAACTTGATAAAAAATTCTGATGCTTACATTGAAAAAGACCTCTTCATTTAACTTGAACCATGATCAGCTTTTGAAAATATGTTGGAAGCTAGTACATCAAATGTCCATGTTATGTAAATGTTACATTTTTAAAAAGCTGAAATATCGCCAAGATATCGACATCGGCAAAGTGCCAGAAAATATCGGGAGATTATTTTCAGGCAATATCACCCACCCCTGTTTAACAGAGCTAGGGATAAGAGATAAGGGATTGCCTTTCACTTTTTCCTGTGAATTAGAGCTTGGCTCAGTTAAAACAGGGTAAAAACCTCAAGTGCAGCACAGAGACGCACCACTGGCCTTGACACAAAACCAGCTTTGTCCCTCAAACAATAACAAGCGCATCACAAGACCTGGGCTGCAACCTCGGCTTTACTGATGTACACAAAATCACACACAGCAGCACATCTTTACTGATGCACACAAAATCACACAGAGCAGCACATCTTCACTGATGCACACAAAATCACACACAGCAGTACATCTTTACAGATGCACACAAAATCTCAGCCAATGATACCGGAACTGAATTGTCCATTAACTTTACATTGGGGCGTAAATTTGCTAGCAACCGAAGGCTAACTGAAAGTTGGAACTACCGTTACAGCAGTCTCGTGCATCAATGCGAGTTTAGTTACTCCTACACCTTGCTCTATCTGCTGTATGGAGGGAAAACATGACTTGGAGATCTGTTCACACCGATTCATTCTCCCAGATCTCATGGGATAAAAATTGGGACATCAGAGGAGGAATGACGCACAATCTGCACTGTTTGGGATTTTAAATGTTTTTTTTGGGGAAGGACTTTCAAAGGCCAGCGAGCGAGCCCCTCTGAGGCGGCCATCCTGCCATTGTCTGGAGAAAGGCCCGAGTGTCAACGTGACAAGGGTTTCCCACTGAGGGCGAAAGCTGACCAATTGGCTTGTAGTCTGAGTAACAATGGATGAGTAACATGCTGATGACATCACCTCAGTTGGGCTTTCCACACAAAGCATGCAACATTGTTTTTCAGGTGATTCTGGCAGGCTGTGTGAATGTAAGCCCCTTGGTCCTCCACTGCAGTATGGCAGAGAGATGGGCTAAAGTGTTCTGCACAACAGAGCAAGAAGAGGCCCAGTACCACAAATTATACAGACACACTAGATACTCCTAGCTACTACTAGACTAAAAAGGGCTACTACATTCCTTCCATCCTGCCTGGTTCTTAACTTCAGGATGTGTTGGTGCTATATTACAGAACAGACCGTCCTTTACCACAGTATTGTATTTGGTGGATAAAACTGGAATGTTTCAGTTTTAACAGCAGGTAGGCAAAACTTTCAGTGTTTATATTATGGAGCCGACTAAGTATCTGAAGGGTCTATAGACTCTGTGCCTGTTCCATGTCCCGGCACTGCCCTGCAACATGGAGGACTGCCGGGGGCCTTTCAGAGTTTCCTCACCACAGCAACACCCCCCACCTGCTCCAATCACTAAACTAAAACGCAACAGACTTTCCTAGCAATGAACTCAGTAGTTAATGCACCTTCTGCCTGTCTCCCAACCTTTTCAGAGGTGGTTTAAGATAGAGATAGGCCCACTGTACATGGCACAGGAGGACATAGAAGCTGAAGAAGAGGGGAATGGAGAGTATACAACTCCATCCATCAGCACTCTCCCCAGTGCACAGTTTGAGAGCATGGGCCCGATATGAGTTTAGCAGGAAGTCCAAACGCTTAAGCACAAATGGAAACAGATGTTATACCATGTACATCTGAGGCCTTGTTTGTCTACCGTTATCTCTTTATTTTCTCTTCAAACCGTGCCAAATGAAACAGGGAGCCCGGGGGTGGGGAGTTGTCCGCTGCATAAACTGCTGCTCCTGGGCTGAACCCCTTCGTTCTAACAGAGAGCTGGCTTTAGGTAGTAATTGTAAAACCAGTGGGCCAAAATGCATGGCTTTCATGGATTCATAAAATTAGCAAAACGCTGCTGCTGCAAAGACCTGTCACTTAAAAAGATTCTTGGGGTCAAAAAAGAAATAAATCATGAATGACATTCATTTTAAGACTAACCATGCCTCTAAACGTCACCATGGGCACGCTGTGTCATTGCTTAAGAATTTCCAAATCCTTCAATACAAAGTGAATGCCCCGCTTCAGAATTCAAACAATTTGGCACTGGTGCTCACTCAACAATCAAACCTCTTTCAGTGATAATCCATGGCAGCCTGAATACATTTCGAATATGGTGCTCCTGGTTTCTCTGTATTTAGTGCGTGCTTAGTTCACTCTACATTGTCCTCTATCTTGAGGAAATGATCACGGGGGGGGGTAAAGCCTATCTCCACGAGTCCTGCCGTTAGCTTTCTAACATCTGTTCCCTATTTTGGGAAGGGTGATGTTGTTCTGTTTACTTCTAAGAGCAGGGAAGCCTGCTGGTTGGGCCTGTATTTTTGGGAGGAAAAAAACACTTCCTTCTCTTGAAGATCGAAGGAACACAGCTAACAACATAACCGTTGAGAACAGCACAGGATACAACACGACGTTATCCAATCTACCAGATACAAACTTCGTTCGGAAGACTCTTGCCTATTGTGGCAAAATTTAGAATAAAATTAATTTAAAATAACGTGTATTATTTACCGGCAACGATAGTGTTGTATTGATTAGCTTGGTACAACTGACAGTTTTGAGTGTGCGTAAACCTAGTCATATTTAGGACTGTAGCATTAACCAGAACCCGAGAATCACAATACTGACATTAAAATATGATGCATTTATCAAATCACGCTCCACAACTATATCAAATCTTAGATCGTGCAAAATATTCTGGGCAGTAATGGTAACGATAGATTTAATGCCATAAGTTACGTTATGTCTTCTTTCCCTGAACTGATTCGATCTTTAAAATACCTCGCCTTCCCTATAATGAAAACCGTAACGTTATCCTACAGCGGTCTCCGTGCCATCTTTTTAAGCTTTAGGAATAACATTACAGACCCAAGACGTCTTTGTATAGTCTTCCACAGCTAGCTAACAATGAGTACGCCATTGTTTTCAAATATATAACGTTATCCCATCAATGTTCTTCCCCCCCACAAAGTTGGGACAAGCAGGTTAACAAGGTCTGAAGTTAGTTTTCTAGCTAGCCAGCTGCATGTGGACAACATACTTAGCTAATGTTGTTACATTGGACATGCAGGTTGCTGGCTTGCTAGCAAAATAATTAAAGATTATCTTTTCAGTCAGTCCCTGTCATATGACACATGAGTTTGCCAATTAGCCGCTATCTAGCAAAGATAGCATTGGATACTAACTTGGCTACACTGTAGCAAGCTCAAGCAGGGTAAACATTATTTGCTATAATTAGCCAGCTATGTTGCGAACAGCAAATGAAACAAAGTAAAAGGTCCCACAGCGACTTGTATAGCTAACGTTTGCCAATTTAACGTTAGCAAGTTGGCTCACAGAATTAGCCAACCTTTAACTCAGCTTCTCCACAGTAAACTGATAGCCTCGCGGTGAACGTTAGTTCAATCAGCACTAACGTTAGTAAGGAATAAGAAAATGTGTCCACTTCATAGCTAACGTTACATTAGGAATAAAAAACAATGGACTATTTGATTAGACACATAAAATATCCTACCGGAACCGAGGCGAATCCTTAAGACATTCCTCAAAATCCACGGTTACCTTCATCTTGTTAGGTTAGATTGAAACACAAAAACGGATCAAACAGCTTCTTCGGGTTCACGCTTCCTTTGGGAGCGCTAGCTAACTAGCCACCTTTCTGAACAGTAAAAATTAGCTAGCCTAGAGGCTGGCTAGCTAACGTTAGCAAGCAACAACTGGACCATAAATAAATACTATACACTGTGCTAAAGTTAGTTCACAACATAAAATAAATAAACTAAAACTGAGCTTCATGTGGTGGGGGGCGAAGACGCTGACGAGAATTTAGACTGAAGGCAGCCTGGCTAAGTGAGTTCGGGTTGAGTTGTGAAAAAAAGGTAACGTAGAACCAGCCAACCTAAACTGACCAATCGATAAAACGGTGTATTTCAGATCCATGGAGACACATATGAGTGACAGAAAATCCAGCCAATGAGTACAGTCTCTACCACTAGACAGGCTGGAGGTTTCTGTTCCTGAAAATGAACTGACACGGCAATCAAAAGAGAAGGAAATGACATATTCCAACTTACTTATGAGGTACGTTAAAACTCGCTGGCCTTAGTTCCTTAGTTGGTGTGTTGTTAATGTACCTTGACATATACCCATAGCATTGGCCAATACACTGATGACATCTTATTTGGAAATTGTTTAGATAGACACACGTTTATCAAATATGGATACTGAATAATCTCATTTATTTATGCAGGATTACCTTATAAAATGTGTTCATTTTAAAGTAAAAAAGTAAATACCCAATTCCCTACTATAACACAATGCCATCTAGTGGACATGTACAATAACTGAAATGATACGAATGGTAGTGTCCTTATGAAAACACGAGTTGTGGGTGTCGGGAAAACGGACGGTGGCTTGACAAGTTGTGCTAACGATGTGGAATCAATGCTATTTAGGTGCTTTGTTAGGGTTGAAGTGAAAACCTACAAGAGGGTAGATCTCTAGCTGTTGAATGAGGTGTGCTTTGTTAGGGTTGAAGTGAAAACCTACAAGAGGGTAGATCTCTAGCTGTTGAATGAGGTGTGCTTTGTTAGGGTTGAAGTGAAAACCTACAAGAGGGTAGATCTCTAGCTGTTGAATGAGGTGTGCTTTGTTAGGGTTGAAGTGAAAACCTACAAGAGGGTAGATCTCTAGCTGTTGAATGAGGTGTGCTTTGTTAGGGTTGAAGTGAAAACCTACAAGAGGGTAGATCTCTAGCTGTTGAATGAGGTGTGCTTTGTTAGGGTTGAAGTGAAAACCTACAAGAGGGTAGATCTCTAGCTGTTGAATGAGCTTTGTTAGGGTTGAAGTGAAAACATACAAGAGGGTAGATCTCTAGCTGTTGAATGAGGTGTGCTTTGTTAGGGTTGAAGTGAAAACCTACAAGAGGGTAGATCTCTAGCTGTTGAATGAGGTGTGCTTTGTTAGGGTTGAAGTGAAACCTACAAGAGGGTAGATCTCTAGCTGTTGAATGAGGTGTGCTTTGTTAGGGTTGAAGTGAAAACCTACAAGAGGGTAGATCTCTAGCTGTTGAATGAGATGCGCTTTGTTAGGGTTGAAGTGAAACCTACAGGACGGTAGATCTCTAGCTGTTGAATGAGGTGTGCTTTGTTAGGGTTGAAGTGAAAACCTACAAGAGGGTAGATCTCTAGCTGTTGAATGAGGTGTGCTTTGTTAGGGTTGAAGTGAAACCTACAAGAGGGTAGACACTACTGGCCTACATCTTAGGGTGTAAAGGCCTGGAAGAGGTGTAGTACCGTGTCTGGCCAGGGAAAGGCAGCAATACGCCACGTCGGCGTCTAGACTGCCAGAAAACAAAAAGAAGAAGAAGAAGAAAACACGAGTTAAGACTGACAAACAAAAGCCGTAAAGCAGGGGTGTCCAAACTTTTTTCACTGAGGGCCAGATGGAGAAAAATGATGACTACCACGGGCCACAGGCTATTATATATATATATATATATATATATAGGCTATGTGTGCGTGTGTGTGTAAAATAAATACAAGTGCGCTCAGACATGTGGCATACAGTTGCCAACATCACTTAGATTTCTATTTAAATTAGGCGAATAGTATTATAGCCTATTAAAAGGCGAGCTTGAAGAGATTTTAAGAATTTCACTCACCAGTGACACTTCTAATGAGAACAGTGTTGTTGTGCCTTGGACTGAAGAATCGCTGTGATGTCGGGCGTGAGGTTTGTAGATGTGATTCGCAGCACATCGCAAAGGTTGACTGTCTGTTATCTTTGATCGCAAACGGCTCTTGTTTAGCGTCATCAGGGAAAATGTTTTCTCACATATGTGAGAGTATATCAGAGTGGTAGATCACGTCCCCATATTCTGTATCCATTTCAGACAGGAATGCCCGAAATTCTCTGTGATTGAGTGCTTTCGCACAAATTATGTTAATAGTTTTCACGACTGTATTCATGACATCGCCCAGTTTCGTGACTTTGGCGCATAATGCTTCCTGGTGTATAATACAGTGCAATTTAACAGCCTCGCCCCCAGACTCATGAACTTTTCTGCAAACCAGGGAAGCCATTCCGTTACGCTCACCTATCATGACTGGAGCACCATCTGTTGTAACTCCACACAACTTGTCCCAAGGGAGATTTCGATTTTGAATAGCAACTGACACAGCTTCAAAAATATCAGCTCCTTTCGTTGTTCCAGTCAGGCTCCGAAGGTCGAGGAGCTCTTCAGTAATGCAAAAATCATCGTCAACCCCCCGCAAAAAAAATAGTAGCTGAGCCGAATCTGTTGTGTCGGTACTCTCGTCCCACGCAATTGAATAGAAAAGAAACAACGGAGCTTTGTCTGATATTTGCGCCTTGATGTTAGCTGATAAATCCTCGATTTGCCGGCCCACTGTGTTTCTCGCAACACTAACATTGCAGAATTCTTGTTTCTTTTCTGGGCATACAATCTCCACAATTTTTACGCACTCTTTTAATAAAATCACCCTCTGCAAAGGTCTTTCCATACTTCGCTATTAGCTTAGCCACCTCGTAGCTAGCCCTGGTAGCATTCTGCGGCGTTTTATTAGCACAAAAAAACTGGGTTTGTTGCAATGATAGGCTTGCCGCCAACTGCTTTGATTTCTCTTCTCTGGCTGCTCCAGTATATGCCTTAAAAGACGCATCATGTTTCGTTTCATAATGTCTCTTAACGTTAAATTATTTTCATCACCGCTACTGATTCCTGGCAAATTAAACAGACACACTTGCCTCTGTACTCTGAAAAAGTATTAATTTTGCCATCGTGGCTGGAATTTCCTACATTCACTATCCACCTTTCGATTCTTTGCAGTCGCCATGTTGATAAGAACACGATTTGTAGGCTACAGGAACGTTGGCTAGCTAATGCATAAGATATTTTTTTGTTTGGGGGGGGGGGGGGGGCGCAAACTGCTGATCTGTTTTTAGAGTTGGGCTTTTACTATGCTGCCCCCTAGTGTTAAAAAAAACAGCATTTTTTTTTCTCATTTGTAGCAGCGGGCCAGATTTAATAATTCTTCTGAAATGTTTCGAGGGCCGCTTTAAAACGCTTCAAGGGCCGCAATTGGCCCGCGGGCCGTAATTTGGACACCCCTGCCGTAAAGGTTATTTTTAAAAATACAATAAATAAATAAAAATAAAAAAGCCGTAAAAGTTATACAAACAAATAAAAATAAAAAAGCCGGTAAGTATCCTATATTTGTGCTCGATATCAGTCTAGTTTCAAAATATTGCAGACAAAATAAACACCGTTTTCTTTGTACGGTTTCACTGTAACATCCTCGTTTATTAATGGAGACAAAATTACACACATCCTTAAGTTCAAGAACATGCTAATTTAAGGTAAAAAAGCAAATATCCCAATCAGGTCGGGATAAATATGACCAGAAGGCGGAGTACTGCTATGGAAAACATGTAAAAACACACCTCAAGAGATTGAGGCATTACAAGACACAGGCGCAATGGATTAAGATAAGCGGCCATGTGAATATTATACTCTCCTACACACGTGAAAGTAATACAAAGGTTGAGAAAAAGGGACTGTACCACCTACCCAATGGAAAATAAATATTTTGCCCCCAATACTTTTGTATCAGATGAATATTCATATGATTCCAATGCCGTTGTAATGGAAATAATCTTGTACAATTCTGTCAAAATTTGGATATAAGTTCACTGCATCTTCTAAAAGCCCAATTTACCTGTGGGCTGTTTTACACACAGCCAACGCTCTTTGAAACTGTTGGAATGGCTGCCATTAGACAGGTATAATTCTGAAGCTAAACATGCACATCCACTTTGTCTGATTCACAAACCTAAGGTTGATGCAATTAATGTTCTACACAGGGACATTTCATTAAAATACATACAATTTGCAGTGATCCTGGCAAGCACACTGAGTAATGACTGTGATCATTTGCTCAACGTGCTTAAATAATTATGCCATGTAAAAAAAGAAACAAAAATAACCCAATGTTTCATTGAGACCTATTTTTATGCAGTCGAATGATTAAGACCGACAAACAGGATTCGCTTTGGATGTTCCATGTAAACATGGCCCACTCAGACCCTTTCTGAGAACTCTCATAGAAAGTATCCCATCTAAGGCTGTGGTAAACAGTGTTATCAAAGCACTGGAACAGCCGCCAGTCTTTTCCCAAAAAAAAAATAAAAAGTGATAATGAATGAGTTGGGTGCCCCCTAGAGGATATTCAAGATATTTATATGTTTTTTATCATAATCCTGTAAGTAAACATTCTGCATTTTATACATTTAAATAGAAATATATCATTGGAACAGGGGGGAAAGAGAGAAACTAATAGGTAATATACATTTCACACATGGTACTTAGTCTTTCAAAATGCCACCAGATCCGGCAGCTAAATCAGCAACACTTCCAGTGAAATGGATGAACAGCAGCATGCAAATGGTGGAAAGCCTTTATGTGGCTGGGCTGTGAAAAAAAGTGGGAAGGCATAACCTTCAAATAAAGAGCAGAAAAAAATAAGCTTCCAAGCACAATCTTTCATTCACAAAAAAATTCCTGTCACAATTTAAACCACTCTCAGAAAGGCCTGGAAACACGTTCAATAACAGCTGCAGCGTTTCGGAGCGCTGAGAGCGCTTTGCTCGCGAGTTTCTGCACCATCGTTCAGAGGGAGCACCCGTGGGCGGGGCCACATTAAAAGGGGGTTGGACATGGTGTGGAGGCCATCTTAATTACAGATGCACACTCCTGAAGCAGGTAGCCATTGTACAACACACTTAACAGCAAAATGGGCATATTCAAAACTATGCTCCTCCTCATATGTAAATCATCTGTTTACATATAGTCTGGAATTATATAGCAACTCCAGTTAATAGTTGCACTACATATCAAGTTAAATTGCAGTAGTTTGGTATCTTCTATGCTAAAACTAGTCAGATAGCTTATGTCAGACACATTTTACTCAGCATTTGGCTGCACACGTGAAAAAGTGCCCCATCCCCACCACAATGGGTGCACTTTATGTGGAGGTTAAGTTCATGGCTGTGTCCGAATCAGAGACCTATCTACTGCATCCTGTCTCCTGTGTAGTGTACTGGCAGATGTGTGCCATTTAATGTGCACTGTAGCCACGACGTGCAGTATGCAAAAAAAATCCTCAATACTATTTTCCAACCGTACTATGGAAGTGTCGTAAGGTCGTAAGACGTCCCACCGTTGCGGGGCCATGTCACGTGTTGCGTTTGATGTTATCTAAGGAAAATGTCAGCGAAGCTGCGCCTCATATTTTAAAACAAAGCTGCGCATATTTATGCGACCAAAATGTATCATACAGGGGTTTTAAAGAGATATTTCACCTTAGTGTGACAGAAGTCATTTTGTGGAGCCTACTCAATTATATTTGCATAGCGTGAATACGAGCAACATCAGCTGTCCCTGCTGACCGTTAACGGCATCCCCGGTAGTCAGCCTCCCCATTCACTCCCATTAATTTTCGGGACCTCCCAAAATGAATAGTTTTAAAGCACAAACTAAATCCGGCAGATACTACACAGATAATAGAGAACACCACAGTGAAAAGGTTTGTATTACCTTTTAAAGGAAGATCCGGCAAAAACCTTTGCTATTTTAACTCAGTGAACAATCCTTGCGTACGATAGTTTACGTCAATTCACCAACTGTAGTAGGCTCCCGTTAGTTGTAGGTTTACGTCATAATAAAACTAAAAATCAAACTACGGCTTGTTGCATTTCTACACGGTAGCATATCCGAAAATAGTTCCACTATTACAGCTCATTTAAACGTGACAACATCTTGTAAACTCAAAACAAACACGTACCTTTTCACCATTGCGTTCTCTTTTATCAATGTATTATCTGCCGTAGTTAGTTTGTGCTTTAATACAATTCATTTTGGTGAGGTCCCGAAAATGAATGGGAGTACATGGGGAGCCTGACAACCGGGACTAACGGCGATGCCGTTAACGGTCAGCAGGGACAGCTGACGTTGCTAGTATTCACGCTATGCAAATATAATGGGGTAGGCTCCACAAAATTACTTCCGTTACACGAAGGTGGAATATTCCTTTAAGTATACTATGTTTAGAGAAAATTTTGCCTACTCAACAAGCCTACCCAATAGTACGGAAGGGTGCTGATTCGGACACAGCCATGGGCCGTGTCGGAATCAGTACTCTTCCACACTATTGAGTAGCCTTGGTGAGTAGATAAGATGAGAAAGTCGTTGAGTAGGCACATTTTTCAAATTAAAGTATACTTGAAACACCCGGATGACACAATTACTTTCGGGTTTCGCTGCGTACATTTTGGTCGCATAAATATGACTTGAAGCTTCATTTTTTTTTTAATGAGGCGCAGCTTTACTGACGTTTTCCTTCAAATAAAACAAAAACAAAAAACACGTGACATGGCAGCGCAAGGGTGGGGCACAGGGTTGCCAGATGTTTCCAGCCAAATGGCGACTCAAAACTAGCCCAAAATACATTTTTAACCAAAACCAACGGATTTAAAATAGAAATCATCAGATTTTTACTTTTTAAAGTAAGTGCGTGCTTTGTGATTTCTCATTTTTACCCATGACTGCACTTTGAAAGTATCCCAATTTAGCTGTAAAACTGCGTACATGGCAACACTGGTGGGATGTCTTATGACTTGCTTATGACACTTCCAGTACGGTTGGAAAAGAGTATGGTTGATATTTTTTGCAGACTGCACATTAAACAGCACACTTCTGCCAGTGCATTGTACGCAGTAGATAGGACGCAGTAGATAGGGCGCAGTAGATGGGGCTCTGATTCGGACACAGCCTTTGTGTATTGAACGTACCTCTGGTGTCAGTAGCAATTTACACACGCCACATATTGCAGTTCCATTTGTCAGTAGTGATACGTTTTTTTTGGAGAGGTGTTATTGCATGCCCCTTTAAATGTAAAGGCTTATTTAAATTACTGACATTAGTGCCACTCAGGCTAATACAGGGGAGAGTGGTCACATGATCTCATGGTCACCTGATCACTCTTCACCCATCTTGCATATTATTGAGTTTCCACAGAATGTTTTTAATTCGCTCAAGTCAATAAAAAAATCATCCATACATTGAAACATGAGCTCTTTTCATAACAAATATATAAACATCTACCAAAAGGAAAAAAAAACAGGCTTGAGCCAATAAAAACACCAGTGAAAACACCGGTTTTAGTTTTCCTTTCTGGAGCTATAGTGCATTTTGCTTATAACAATCATTAATGACAATCAATGAGCATAGGACCAACTAGTGCAAGCCAACATATGCCTGACTTTAATAAATAAATCACACTTAAGAATGAAGTTACAAAGGGGGATGGGATTCTTAAAAAGAAACAAAAAAAATATTCTAAAATTATTTAAAAGGCAGTCCACAAACCAGGGCAAAACTTGCAGCCAATCACCTTTACCCACAGCAATTCTTGTGGCCAATCACCTTTAACCAGTGTGCCGACAGTGTCTTTTCACAATCACACAATTACCCAGAGAGAGAGGAAACAAAAAGTCACAGAACAAATTAGGGAAAAATATAAAGGAAAGGAGGAGAGAAAATTGAGGGAAATGAAGACCCCCTCCCCACGGGGTCCCAGTGTAGCTCTGTGGTGTGGGTAAAGCATGCCTGTGCCACAGGCCCCAGGGTCGGTCCTGCTGAACGTGCAGGTAACAGTCTGTGAAAACAGTCTTTAGGTGTCCTTCCATTCAGCAACGACGATAACACTCTTGGCAACAGAAGAGACAACCACTGTGTCGATATGCTTTGCTTTGTGGCGTTCGTAAAAACAGATGTGAATGACAGGGTCGTGTGGCAGTGTTCCGTCTGACTACCTTTGTCTGTTATTAATGTTACAGGGGCCATGTCAAAGGGAGAAGGGGTGTGCCTTCTTCTATGAGTCCAAGGGATCCGCTGCAAAGCAAATAGGATCAAGTTAGCCACCTGACACAGGACAGGAAAATCTCAGGCACCTAAAATCTACAAAGGGACTACGGGAGGGATCTCAAACTCCAGTCCTGGAGGGCCACAGTGCCTACAGGTTTAACTCCAGTCCTGGAGTGTAACATACAGAAAAATAGTTCTGTACATACCTCAGAAAAAATTATGAAATGCTAAATATAAAATAGCTTTTCATTTATTATGAAAATGTAAACAGTGGCTAACTGGCCATAATTTCATAAGTCCTGGGAAACCTGGGTATTTTGAATTCAAGGTCTGTTTATAGGTTCGATATGAATGCGTACCGTTACTCCCCTAGCAATCAGGCAGATGATAAATGCCGCTGATTTGAGCTGAAGAGCACATTTGAAATTCCAACCTTTCTTGTGTGCGCTGGGCCTTATTGGGGACTGTGAATTGGCCTTTTGACATTATGGTGCCGTACTAAGACCAGCCCTGTTTTGGCAGTGCATGGCAGGCTCTAAATCCAATAACATCTGAATCATGTGACATGGCATGATTTATTAAAGATGGTTCCATGCATTGGCCTATGTGACATGTTCAATTATAAAATCAATATTTTTGGAAGAGCCTGCTTTGCTCTAACTCAATCTTGCTCTAACTCCTAACATGGAGTAAACCGCCGAGCACCAAACTTTCCAAGTGCAACTTGAACACACTGATGACGGTAAAAACATGGAAACGACGCATTTATCACCGCGATATCCGACCTCCTTCCATTAACGAATGCAAGGTTAGCTACTATAGCTAGCCTACTCCATGACTAACATTTGAAAACCAATTTGTTTCATGCCAAGAAACCTGTTGCTAACAACAGCTAACACACTAGCCCAGAAAAAATACATTGCTTCTGTAATCGAATGCTCAGAGCGAAACCGTTCAATTATGGTTAGCTAGCTAATGTTAGTCTACTTAATGGTCATAGATCATAATGTAACGTTAGTTGACATGGTTCCTTACCGGGTGATGTTCAATAAGGCAGAGGAAGATGTAGGGAATCGGGGAATACCACTCTGTAACTGACAGCACTCGAGTCCGGTTTGGTTTAGTTTGCCAAAACATCTTTAGGAAATAACATAGCCCATCAATGTAATTTTCTGACATTATAATAAAATAGCTATGATAGCTAGCTTGATCTACGATGTGTCCCTACCACAGCACCGTCCCTATTCAGAACAG
The DNA here is from genome assembly GCA_022702515.1 of Ilyophis sp. 1 JC-2022. NCBI lineage: Eukaryota > Metazoa > Chordata > Actinopteri > Anguilliformes > Synaphobranchidae > Ilyophis > Ilyophis sp. 1 JC-2022. The sequence goes on from CM040403.1 coordinate 27,258,480, forward strand.
TGAGATGCAGGCAGTAATTCTTCCCTCGCTGGCTCCGCCTACTTGCTATGCAATTTACACACCAAATTAAAAACACTGTAGTATTTCAAAAAGAGCAAGTGGTAGAGGTATATGCCATTTTTACGTATACCTCTGCCGAATTTTCTACTTTATATTCAAATAACTCAGTACAGATTTTTCTTTTGGCCAGCTACAAAAAAAGACAATCTGTTCAATAAGGTTAATGTTGTTTTTGGGTGGAATTCCCCTTTAAGTCTGCATTCTTAATGTTTTCTGAATCTTATTCTTAATTTAAGGGTACAGACGTTTAAAAAATATATATATTGTAAGAATTTACAATGGAGCGGAAATGGAGCGCAAATTTTGTTTTTGTTTTTTGTTCTGGAGCAAACATGGATGGAGCGAGTTCTCTCACTAGTGAGCGGGGAACGAGTGGGAAGCGGGAAATAGAAAACCAGGAGCGGAGTGATTACAGAAAGCTTTGAGCGGGCAGCGCAAATTTCTACTGCTCCACTCCGCTCACTTACTCTGATCGACGCTGATGTCTTCCGCCTCAATGTCGTCTTTCATCTCCGCGTCTTCGTCATCCTCCTCCTCCGCTGCGAGCTCGCTGGCAATGAGTTGTCTGGCCAGCTTAATGTTCATACCTTCATTGTAGTGCATTTTCCTCATCATTTCGAATTGCTTCTTTTTGGCTGAATGGAGATGAAGAGCATTTAGTTTAGAGGCGCATCTGTTTTAATGAGGTCTCTCAGTGCTGAGCAATATCAGCCATCCATAATCTAATGACTGTAATGTACTGTGTGATCAGTTGCTAAGCCTGTGCATTTTCAGGTGACTCATGGCAACGGTTGATCAGTGGACTTAAACAGCATGAAATGTCTTTATAGACAAGAAGAAAAAAAACCTGTAACAATCATTTTGAAAGCGCCTTCTCATAAATGGACAATATGCAATACAATATGCGTGCAAGTCTGTGCGCTAATGGGAGCAGGATATTACCGCCATTTTCAATAACCAGTGTGGAAATGTGCAGCTTAGTGCCGATGGCGCTGGAATGTGAACTTACTGCAGTGTATTAAAACTTTAGACGACATTGCTTAGTAGTGCTCTCATTGGTTGCTATGCACCTAATTTGCATATAAGGTTTCATTGGTTTTTGTTACCTGCACATGAACTGACAATGACTACAATGCCCACGATAAGGTGACACTGTTGCTGTAATTATTTGTACGATACCTTTATGAACTGGTAAAAAATACCACTGCATGGATTTTGCGAGACAGAGACACTATTGTAACCTTAAACTAATCCGTTTACCTGTTTACCAATAACCACCTGTTTGAATCATGTATTAGGGGAACTAAATATTCACTAAATAATGTTCTCATATTCAGCACACGGTAATGTGTATGCAGTGACAGTAGCAGCTTTGATGTGTGATTGTACACGGCAGTGTCTTCATAGGATCGATCAAGTTAATCTATCAGAAGCACAGATATCTCCTATATCTATTAAAGCCTAAAGGAGCTGAGAAAGTGCTAAACCTAGCAAAGGCATTTGAGGACAGGACTTGCCCATCCCGATAAGAGCGTATGCAAACACATACCAGTCATACTCACGAGACATCACGGCACATTTAGGCATTTAGCAGCTGGTCTTATCCAGAGTGACTACACTCCTGTCTGACTGGATTTTAAGATGCAAATGCATCATTAGCACATGCAAAGCTAAAGCTCTGATGTGGGGGCATCAGTCAGTTGTTGACCTTGACAGACACATTTTTTTGATGCAGTTGAATAATTCTGTGCTTTTGTGTCTCACAGAGTATGTCTGTAACAGGTCACGTTTTGCCCAGGGGTGGCCAGCTGAACGGCCCCGCCGCAAGTCAATATTTCAGTCAATATTCAATATTACAGCAATATTCAAAATTCAAGTCAATATTACAGCAACAGTGTCACCTGCAAGTTCAGCGGCCATCCTCCTCTCACCTCCTGGCCACGGGTCTGCGTTTCCTTATTTTCTGAACGGCCTCAAACGTGTCTCGCAAAGCCGTAAGGAACGCGTATGACACATGGTGACACAAACTTTCAGAACTCGAGAGGAGAAAAAGATCCGCAGGCTTGGTGAATGATGACCCAGAGGGACGTGTAGTAAGCGCTCCTCCTAAGGTCAACACTTGTTGGCAGCGTCGCGTAGGCTGGTCGCGCAGAGTCTGTTGGCTCAAATTTCAGGTGCGGCACTGCTGTGCCCTTGAGCAAAGTCCTTAAACTGAAGAGCTTCAGTACAAACATCCAGGTGTATAAATGGACTGTATGCTTAAAAGAAAAGTGCTTCTACAGTCCAAGTTCCTCACAGTGACTTAATTCTGATGTTAAAGCAGGTTCGCCAACCATGCTCAGCCAGCACAGTTTATGCCTCCTGTCTGGCCAATACTCAGACCTCACCCTAAACGAGGGGGGGGGGTCGGTCAGCTAGAAACAATGAAGCAGAGAGACTGTTCTGTGCATTAGTCAGGATATACAGCACTGCGCTGCACTAACACGGCCAGCGGGAACGCAGGGACACTCCTGGGACAGAGAGCTGGTCACAGCGCGGTCTCAAAAGCATGCCACGCTCCGGCTTGTTCCGTCCCTCAACCTGGAAGAGGTAAATGCAGACGCCCGGCTGGCTCTGGATGATAAACTCTCAGGGTACAGCCTACCTTGCTCCTCAGGGCTAAGCTCTTCCTCTTCCTCTTCCTCTTCCTCCTCACTGCTCTCCTCTTCTTCCTCTGCCATGAAGCGAGACTCCACCCCCTCTGCAGCCGCCAGTCTAGGGAGAGGGAGCGGCACACTGACTGAACACAGCACACACACCGCACGCAGCGCGCACACACTGCGAGCAGCGCGCACACACCTCACGCAGCGCACACACACCTCACGCAGCGCACACAGACCGCATGCAGCACATTGCTAAAAGCAGGTCAGGTATTTCTGGACGAGCTGCAGCGTGTCGGCTGCCCACCCTCCATGCCTGTCCAGCTCTAATGCAAGAGGTAAGTTCTGCTCTAAAAAAGCAGTCAACTAGGGCCAAGCGCTCCAAAGAGCAGGAAAACTCTCAATGTCAATAACACCAGTGCTAATGGTGTCTCAAATCGCACCAGGAAACAATCATCTCAGCGCAGGGTGACAGGGGAACAGACCAGATCTCTAGATCACTGAACTGGGAACAACTAAAACCCACAGAAAATCTATCGTACTTCAGCAAGTGGAGAACAGGCGTTGGGAGGAGGGTAAGAGTTAAACAAAAAGGATAAAAGGCAAACATGGACAATCCTGATAATATTTTATTGAGACAGAAGGCTTTTCATGTAATTAATCTCAAAACGCTTGTTCCCTGCAGCCAAAATGTTCACGATCCGACTTTTGTGAATTCTGGGAAGCTGTGAGGTCACCACTCGGAAGCCGGGACAGGAACAATGAAGCCACGCACAATGAGGGTGACATTTCAAAACACACGGGCCGGGAGCCGCGGGGCCCCTGGAGTCACTCGCCTCTTTGATTCAGACACAAGAGCGCTGGAACGCAGAGTTTAATTAGACCGAGGAATCGGGGCACCCGAGCGCCAATGTCAACCAGCTTCCACGCCGTGACGTCCGTCAGCCATCAAATCCGACGGACTGGGAGCAAACAAATCGGCTTTTAAGAATCTGAGCAGCGCTTTGGGACTGTTCACACAGCTTTCTGAGCTTCGGGGACACGGCTCGAGTGTTTGCGCCTGATATTTAGCAGCCGGAGAGGACAGAGTGCGGACCCGAGGCAGCAGAGTAGTGAACATGCATTTACACTTCCTGTCTTCGTTTGATCGGGGTGATATAACGCGCTGGGGCATTTTCATCGATTAGGAGACCTTCGACCAACGTAAATGACCTAGTGCGGATCCATCAGAAGGTGATTAGGTGATGCTTAGCCAATATGCTTCCTGCATCCAGAGGGCATGAGAGCATGATGTCATTTCAGCCAGAAGGACATGAGGAAGGGCCACATATCACGTAAGCACATAGGCCTAAATTTAATCTAAGTGCAAATGAATTTACGCAAGAGTCCACCTCCCCACCCCCACCCCCACCCCCCCTGGAACTGAAACAACAGTCATCAGGTGGTTTGTAGCTAATGAAAAATTCTAGAAAATAATCTACAGAATGTAGCACTTAAACAGCTGAACTTTCACATTGTGATGAGAATGAATCCCGGCCAATCTGGGGAGCGTGGGGAAAAAGCCGTTACCCGGAACAGACGTACACGCTGAGGGCGTGCCATGTTTGAGCACCTCTTAAAAAGAATGGATCATTATAGCCAAACCCTCTGCTCTCTATTGGCTGGCTGTGTGGATGTGCAGCTGAGCTCTGCCTGGAGCCTGAGGAGATTTATCTGCTCCACGCAGAGGAAGCATCGTCCTGACAACACCCTGCCTGAGCAAACCTCAGCCAAACACCAACACCAAACACAGAGAGTTACAGACCGGGGGAGAGCAGAGAGGGTTACAGACAGGGAAAAATCAGAGAGGGTTACAGACAGGGGGAAAGCAGAGAGGGTTACAGACAGGAGGAGAGCAGAGAGGGTTACAGACAGGGGGAAAGCAGAGATGGTTACAGACAGGAGGAGAGCAGAGAGGGTTACAGACAGGGGGAAAGCAGAGAGGGTTACAGATAGAGATAGGATCACAGTACAGAAAGTGCCACAGCTGGGATGCAAACCACTGGCCACGGGGGGGTGGGGGATCGTAGATGGAGTCTGATGAAGAGCAAATAGGCTCAAAAAAGGCCCAGCTGTGTTGGTGCTTACTTCTCAGCGAGGTCATCCGCCGTGGGCACAGCACCGTTCTCAGAGTCACTTAGCGTCTCGCCATCCTCGTCTCCCACCATCCTGTAATGGAGGGGGGTATAATTGGGGGGTATAAATTATTCAGTGGCACCCTGTCCGGGCCCTACAGAGTCAGCAGTGATGACCTTTCCACGGAGCACTCCTGTAGATTGGGTTACATATTCACCCAGACGCCCTTGCTCTGAGCACACTGTGTCCTGGACGGGCGGTCTCAGAGCACAGAACTGCAGGGGTCCATCTACAGATAACAGTTCAGAGATATCAAGCATCACAACGCTCAAGTCCCATAACATGGCATTGCATATACAGGTGCAGCTCAAAAAATTTGAATATCGTGAAAAAGTTCAATATTTTTTGTCACTCATTTCAGAAAGTGAAACTCATATATTATATAGATTCATTACACATAGAGTGAAATATTTCAAGCCTTTATTTATTGTAATTTTGATGATTATGGCTTACAGCTAATGAAAACCCAAATTCAGTGTCTCAGAAAATTAGAATATTTTGCTTTAACATATTTTGAAAGTATCATATTTAATATTTGACTGGCGAAATGGCTGTACGTCATCAAGGGTCTAAGGTATCAAACGAGCCCCAAACCATCACTCTGCGGCCAGATATGGAGTAGATGTGGATGGATCCCTTTAAGGGTTGTTCCTCCTGACTTTTTTCCCCCATAGAGTTCTATAGGAAAATGAGTCAGGAGAAATAACCCTTGCACATCTACTCCATATCTGGCAACAGAGTGATGTTTGGGGCTCGTTCGATAGCTCAGACCCTTGATGACTTACAGCCATTTAGCCAGCCATGTGTTCCATACTGTACCAGTGTAATTTACAGCTGAATCTAGTCTCACCCCCAAATTCCCATAGAGATCAGTTCAAATGCAGAGGTTATAGTATCGCTTGTAACAGTACCTGAAAATAAGATATTGAGAGTCTTTTGATGTTGATTGGTCACAGACTTCAGGAAGTAACAGCATGCAAAGGATATGCGACCAAATATTAAATATGATACTTAAAAAATATGTTAAAGCAAAATATTCACATTTTCTGAGACACTGAATTTTGGGTTTCATTAGCTGTAAGCCATAATCATCAAAATTACAAGAAATAAAGGCTTGAAATATTTCACTCTATGTGTAATGAATCGATATAATATACGAGTTTCACTTTCTGAAATGAGTGACAAAAAATATTGAACTTTTTCACGATATTCTAATTTTTTGAGCTGCACCTGTACATTAGTTTTAACAAGCTTAAAAAATATTTATTAATTCGTTGATTTCAGGTGCTCAATGTCAAAAATGTATTTCATTCCCGTTAGATAGAACCTCACAGTTCCCTATAAATCCTGAACTCCACCACCATACCCTGTTCCTGTGGCTCTTCTGCTAGCCGTTCCCTGAAACGTGAGCTTACCTGACAGCCATAGTTTAATGTGTACAGCCATCGAGAAACAAACACACCTCCAACTCTCTGGAAACGTCAAATGTGAGACAGACAGCAGGCCGTCAAGCAGGACAGAAACGGTCATAGGGGTTGTGCTCTACAAGCTGCTCCTCAAGTACTTGGTGTGCAAAAGTAAAACGGTTTGGGTTTCATTTCTCATAAAACTTGAACAAAGAGTCCTGGTGCAGGTCATTCTTATCAATTTATCAGTGAGATTTTTCACATTAACCATTAGGCATGACCTTAAAAAACATGCTTGTGTACGAAGTCAACAACAGAAAAACAAAACATCATTATAAGCATCTTGGTCACTGCTTGTGAATACCCTACACTGGATGTACACCATGATATCACAAGGCTGAAATTCAATTCATTAAGTAAAATTTCTTCATAGAAAATCATGGACATTTCCTTAAAAAAAAAAAATGAGTAAACAAGATGAAGGTACAGATAAAAATAACAAATGTATTATGAAAAGCAAATACAATATTCATAAAAAAACATCATTTAAAAGAAGCCTGAAACCCTCAAAGCTTATCAGACTGTCTAATTTGAGGGTAACCTGTAGCTGATTCAGTTTAAAAGGTGCACAGAAGGTAAATCCAGTCTTCCCTAATTCAATGTCCATACGAGTTATAAAGAGTAAAATATTCAATCAAACTAAACAGAAAAAGGGAATAGATATAAGATGGCAGCTTATTCAACAGTGCTTTATAAATGAACATAAGGCAGTAGTAGTGAGGTCAAGCCCAGTTTCCCATATAATGTACAGTGATGTGTTCTAAAGTTATCACCAGTAATAAACCTGAGTGCTCCATGATACACTGTATCAAGGGGTTTGAGGGTCCTGGCAGATGCATGCATATAAATTACATCTGCACAATCCAACACAGAAACTGTATATGGGTAGTTTACATGATATATACTGTATATTTGTACTCTATATGGGTAGACCAGCGCTACTCAACTCCAGGTCCTGCAGACGGCAGGGTCTGCAGGTATTTTCCCCAACCATGCACTACACCACCTGATCCCACTAATTATTTTACCTCCTTGGTTCAGAAAGTAAGCTCATCAGTGAAATCAGGTGGTGTCGTGCATGGTTGGAGAACATACCTGCAGAAACCGCGGCCCACAGGACCTGGAGTTCAGTAGCCCTGGGCTACAGTCTATATAGGTACATTCTATGATATACTCTATGGGTACACTCTATACACGCTTTCATACGGACATGTACATGAATATGTTCCATAAGGGTATATTGTCACATGGAGGAGTGCCCGGCTCAGACTTACCGGTTGTATGGTGTACTGGGTTCGTCGATCTTCATTAACCCATAGTCCTTATCAGCTGGGTGGTACGTGGCCAGGATGTTCATTTCGTCCCATTTCTGTGACTTCTTTCTGGAAGAGTGGGTCCAGAGAGACCAATCAGGCCTTTTCTTTGGGGGTACTGTGTACTTTTACCATTTAACACTGACGCAGACATTACCCAACGGGACCTGGCAGATCTATTCTAGGTCTTTGTTCGCCCCAGTTTCAACTCAGCTCAATACAATGGGCCCACCCCCGGCCCCACAACACACACAATTATGGGAACGTTTTGAGACCTTTACTATGGGCACAATTTTTCAGTCATTGTGGATTTCTTGCATTTCAGAAAAACAGAACAGAAGACACGTGGATGATTTGCGTGGGCTTGTTCTAGTTTGTCCCAGATGCACTGGCTGATTGTCATGTTTTTTTCCACCGTTTGTTTGTTGTTTAAAGACTTCTAATTTTGATGATAAAAAAGCTCAATTTTCCCTGTATGGAATTGAGGACATGGTCTAGTTTTCCCCACGTTTTATTTTCTCAGAATTTTCGATGAGTCATTTCTGCTCCAGACCCCAGTACTACAGACCAGCTTTGGATGTTAAGAACATAAATAAACTGCCACTCTGGCGGGAAGAGCAGATGCTCCGCCTTTCCCTCCGAGACAGGAGTGGGTGTTAGAGCCCCCCCAGCAGGGTCTCTGATCCAGCAGGCATACAACAATGACCCTGAGAAACCGGCCTCTCATTACCACGGTAATGCAGACTGTAGCACAAATTGCTGTAGTAAAGTATCCAGCAGTCCATGGATTTGGATATTTAAATAGAAATGTGTCAAATTCGGGGAAAATATGACCCCATTTCCACCGCAACATGCAGGCGCACTATATCAGCCTGGCAGTAAGTCGCACGCGGCCTTCCACTCTCAAGTTCTTTAAAATCACGGTGTACTCTGGGTTCGACAGGCCTGAATGTGTCTTTGGCGGGAAGTAATTCTGGGCGGTGCGCCCACAGTCCACCGACAAGCCGCTGTCTGCCAGCGCCAAAGAGCGAGGGTTACGCAACCCGTCACAGGCTAGCGCAACGGTGGCCCAATTTATACCCACAGTGGAAATCCATTCCGACCTGCACCCACTCCAGCTGGAGTGGGAAAACTAATATATTTTTTTACAAAAGCATGATGATGTAACCAACTCTGGTTGAAAACATCAGCTGTGCTGGAGACAAATTAATCCCCCCCGTGCTATCTGTGCAGATCATCAGAGCTCCTTCCTTTATACTGTAATAGTGCCTTCATCTCATCATTCTTAAATGTTTAATCTCCCAGATACACAGAAAAAATCTGATCAGCACAATCAGATTATCCGCAGTCCGGCCAAATCAACTCGGTTCACTGTTCCGTTTGCAAAAAATAGAAATATGCCGAATCCAACGGGACACGAAATGAAACCAGGAAGAACAAAAAAAATTCCCATGGGATTGTGTGCCATCTGGATAAAGGATCTAATATTAACTGTGGTTATATCAGTTAGTCCCACTTGAATAATAACAGTGTGCAGGGCCGGCTGCGTAACCTAACTCAGCACAGGCAGTAAAACAGAGCACCTGGTGAAAATCCCCTTCAGTGTTTCTATGATGCGATAAGCAGAGGAAATGAAGCGCATACAACCCCAGCCCGCCTCTCCTTCAATGGGCGAGTGGATTCAACAGTGGAGGGGATATTAAATTTCAGCTCAGTGAGAGTAAAAAAAACAATAAAAAAAACAATTAATAATAAATGACCTAATGGAAGAGGTAGAGACACGACAAAAAACATATTAATGAAATAATTCCAAGGTTTTGCATCGCCTGTTGAACGAACTGAATGTCGTCCCACTGGTACACTAACATACGGGATAGTAGGGTGTGTTTGTGATTACTTTCCATGATTACAAAAACAAGAATAATTGAGAATGACGATTATTAAGGCAGAATCTGTTTACAAATGAAAACTCTCACTTTACTGGACTTTCTCTGGTGTTCTATATGAAATTAAGCACTCCTATTTTACCTCCCTCACAGCAGAGGGTTAGAACATGTGAAACTATAAGCATTATTCTGTTCATTCAAAATGTTTAAAGTGCAATAACATTATTATGTTCCAAAAACCAATGAATAATCGCAATCGCAATATTGACTAAAATAATTGTGCAGCCCTACAGGATAGCGTCCTTGGCGTGAACTTGGACACAGCTCTGTGGACAAAGCACTCTTTAAAATATTTGCTGATTCTAAAGTTACAACAAAAACCAGGACAGCTTTCCAGGACCAGGGTCGAGAACCCCCGCCCTAGAATTTAGTTCAATTGTGAGTTTAGATGGGCAAATGACCCGTTCGTATCATTAGACACTCATGTTGTCATATTTGAATTCCTCCTCTGTGCCAACCGAGCAGCCTGCCTTGGTTTTTTATACAACGCAGTCAGTACATGTGCCATCAGGAGCACGGGTTCTACAACGGGCCAAATTGCTTTGGTAACTGTGGGACGGCTCCGTGGTTACACTCCTGGAATGCAAAGCAGCCGAATCTCGGGCCGTGACCGTGAATATGCCGATTAGACGGTCATTAAAGCGATGCAGCTGCAGGAGAACCAATCAGTCATCTCGGCGCACCAATGCCATAAATCATGCTCCTGAAGAGATGTGTGTGGGCCGCCGGAGACGGAACAGAGGAAGGTAGTCCGTGGCTGAACAATACCCAAATGGCCACTTCTTAAATTAAACAGGGCTAAAAAAGTACTCAACATAAAATTATTCTCATCTTACCACAACAGTCAAAAAAAAAAGCTTGAATTCTCAGCTACTGCATTATCTGGCTGAGTTACCCAAGCTTCCCAAGCTGGCAATACAGTTCAAGTTCTGAAGCTTCATATTTACATGGCTATACCACCTACTGTAGTTAGCAAAGAAGTCCATAAAATTGTGTGCAATTGGCAAGGTAGCTTCACATAGCTGGTAGCTGAGCGCTCTGCTGTCAATAGACTGAATCCTGGAGACGTGATGGTGCTGAGTCACACCACAAACTGGTAAGCTGGAGGAGTTTTAAAGAGATAGCAAGCTGCCAGAAAGCCAAAAAAAGAAATATGGAGCACGACTTTGCTTCTTTCAAATAAGCTGCTCATCAGGGAAGAGGACATTGAAAAGAAATTACAGACTGTGGCGCGCACACGCACGCACGCACGAATAATGATCAAATATGCTGAAAAAAAAAAAAAAACACCACAGGTGTGAAGACTGTAACTTAAGAGTAAAATAAGCCAAATCGCTGTAGCGTCCCCAAGTGTGAGGGATCAGTCAGTGGAGGGGGGCGTGCTGTGTTCTTCATGGCTGAAGAGCCTGTTGTCCATCACCCTCACCTGTCCAAATGGCCCAATTTGAGATCACACCAGCTAGGCTCAGAACCCCAGTGCATTTCCCCTTCCTTTTCAAAGACTATTTTGGTATCAGCAGAAACAGAGCAGTCTCATCTCAGTCCGCATCCTTCTCACCCCAACTTCCAAAGGCTGGGGGGGGGGGGGGGGATAACATCCAAACTTCTCTACAGCCAAGCTTTAGACTAAACCACTGGTCTACTAATCAGTACTAAAACACCCAACTTATCAACTAAGAATGGTCTTCAATTAAGACTTTAATTAGTTGAATTGGGTGTTTACTGTGCAGCTAAAACAGAACCCTGCAGTCACACTGGTTCTTTTCAGATAAGACTCAGGGCCCGACTTTAAAAGTTAACTTTACAGAATATTCGAACTTACAATGTATATTTTCCCGTACAGTTTCAGTAGTAAGATCATAGTATTTGCTGGTTGTCAGAGCGATTCAGAATACATTTTCTTCATTTAAGTAATTCCCAAGTCCACACATCTTGTTTCCAAGATCTAGACTAGCTAGTGGCTACTGCTTGAAATGAAACCACAAAAACACAGACATTTAACTTGTTCCTTACCGTTTCTGCAGTGGGAATCCATGCAGAAAACCTAGGCCTTGTTTTATAGCACAGGAGATGAGATAATATGAAATCAATTTGTGATTTCTCAACGAAACCGCCCATTGCTCTGACCCATGTTTTCTTGGGGAAATTAACTTTGTAAATCACTGTTGCTCATTTTTAATAAATAATTATTGATGACTTGAATGCATAAATAGACTCAACACTAGTCTAAGTGGTAGGCAAAGAACAGGGGTACACAACAAAAGATGATCCATTTTAAGGATTTTGTGCAAACTTCTGCTCTTAATTATTTAATTAGCTCAATCACATCTTGATCTGACATTTGTATAAGCACCAGCTATAGCCACAGACTAAGTGTATCCTAAAGACTTCACTCTGCAGGAGTGAACCAGGGCCCCATTTCCCAGAGGTGTCGTAGAGTAAAGATCATCTTAGGCCATTTTGTTTTTATATTACTTTCATTGTTTGTTTGCTTTTTTCCCCATCATTTGTTTTTTGTCCGTTTCTCCCTCTATCTTTATCTTTTTTAAGTAATGTCAGTAAATTTTTTAAATGAATAAAGTACAAACACAAAACACCGTAAGATGATCTTAAGTCTAAGATGCGTTTGACATTAAGCTTTTTGAGCACTTGTCGGACAGATGGGACTTCATTTTTCACTTGTCTGAAAGACTCGGCAGCTTACCCCAAACCCCCATTTGTGATCGATTTAGATTCAATTTGTTGTTGCATTTTCTCAATTCCTATTAGCAAAATGATCTCATTAACAATGTAACCAGGATGGCAGAATAGCTTCATAAATAAAGATACATATGAAGTTTCCTACGTAGCTTCAATGAGGTCCAATCACATAACTCATAAAGAATACAATGATGAGTATGTGATTCAGTATTTAAAGTAAAGCACAAAAATGCATGATAAATGGAATCTATCTTGCCTAACAAAGAGGAGGAAGTGTGCAAATATAGGATATCACCATAGTATATTGCAGATAATGTAGATTGGACTAAAATTTTTCTTGCATCAAAGGAGAAACATTTCTTAAAACCAAAATGAAAACCCAATTTTAGTTTGTACGACCAAATAATATACATGTCCCAGACAATAGGACAAGCCTTAATGTCAAGCCCTGCTTTGGGAAAAACGGGGCCCAGTATAGTTTATGGAGCTGTCAGATAACTAAAACAAAGATAATAGGTTGGAACAAAAACCAGCACGCAGACCAGCCCTCCAGGACCGGAGTTGTGCACCCCTGCTTTAATGTTACACTGGTTTAGCTCTGCGGATACCTAATTTATAGCTACTTACAAGGTTAATGGCAGAAGACAGATTACTTACTGCATTCAATGTATTGGAGGTAAACTAAAACTAAAACATAATTCATTTTAGCCTTCAGCTCATATTCAATACAAATATTGCAATAATGTGCACATCTTAAATGTTACAGAAGAGCAACCTGTACAGATTTAGAAGGCTCATACAGGGAGTGGGAAAATACAGGGAGTTACAAATCAACAGTTGATTTAACCCTGAAGCACAAGGAGACATCATGCCCTAACATGAGACCATCATTGAAGGAACTGGAATGTTCTCTGTGGAAAAAGGCTCCTTGCTTTTCAATGTGCATATAAACACTTAAGATAGGAAACAGTGAACAGTCTTTTTTCCTCCATTACCTGTTCATTGAAATTGCATTGTAAAACTGGCTTCAACACACAACCAAAAGCTTAAGCTTTCTGGTTTATTCCTAATTTAATGCATTAGCCCCAAACTTTATTAATTGGGGGCAGAGTTCTGACATTTTCTGACCGTTTATAAACATAATTTGACAATGGCATTCTCAAGACTGGAACTTTGCCTGCAAGAAACGCAACGCAACGCAAACGCATTTGTCATTCTAGTCAAATGAGATCAATCCAGCGCACATAGCTCCCTTTCAGTTTTAACCTCATAATTTAGCAGTTTTGACAGGTCCACAGTCATAGCGCAAATACAGAGTGACAGCTTGATCCAAAGAAGTCCAGCAAAGCAATCAGGCTATGAAGATCCACAGTACATCCAATTTTACTGATGGCACTTCAGAGAAAACTCTCCTGTCCTGTCCACAGAAAACAGGACATATATTTCCCGTGGCAACGTCACAGGTAAACATGATAGTTTATATGAGTATAATGCTGGCCCGCTGACTTTTATTATCATGCATCCTTGTTAAGGCAGTTAAGCTTTGACGTTGTTTACTACAAACCGATGCGATGCTAAGAGCATCAGTCAGTGTCTAACGTTACACAAAATTAAGACAACTAACGCTCGCAAAAGGTACATAGGTGGTTTTGTGCTCATAAGGACCCCAGGCATGCACAAACTTCACGCACCGCACTAACCAACGCACTAACGTTATTACTCGCATTTTAGATAACCAACTGGCTACTAAAGTTAACAATAAATTAACATGGACAGTCGACGACTGAACGATGACAAAACGGCTGTTTCTTAGATGCAATGTGTTTCTAACATTAACGTTATTCAACTGAAATCATCCGTAACACAACAGTCCAGGGAATAGCTCGAGTCTTACATCAAAGTCAAGAAAGAAGAGTAGCTAACGTTATCAAGCCAAGTTATCAAAGTTCCCCAAACTGGCAGGATAAAGTAACGTTATTGAATCGTCATATTTGCGGGGCTATTCTACACATACGTTTACAATAGGTAACGTCAGCATAACAAAGATATTAACTTGGTAACAACGTATAACGTTATGCAATTTGGCAGGTAACGTTAGCTCCACTGGCAAGTTCAATGGCAACGTTAGCTAACGTTGACTAGCTATTAGCTAAAGAACAGACTACACAGAGGCAAGTTAACGTTAGTTATCTGCTAGCTAGCCAATGTACGGTAACTAACGGTACAGTCGCCTTACTAAAAGCATAGCTAATTGGGTTGGCTGAGAGCGCTAACGTTAGGTTACGAAATTAACTACACTACCCAGTTAGCCAAGTTTGTCCAGCAGCGCGAGACACCCCATATAATTAGATGTGCTACTCCTGTTTAACGGCTGAAATGTCGCATATTACGTTAGCGAACTCTACTCACTGCTGATCATCTTCCAGGAGCCCGAGAGCCGCTTGCTGCTCTTGCTTCTCCACCGGCAACACCTCCGGGCCTTTTTTGGCGGTTGTCCCGCTGTTTTTGTTCTTTAAAATGCCTTTAATGGGCCGGGGAGCTGCCATGCCACTGGCTCGGGTCTCTCCCGACTGACAGCGTTCAGTCTACGACCTGCGCTTGTTTCTCGCGGTCTATGGTAGCTACTAGCTAACGGTTATCCTTCAAAAAAAATCACTCGCATGTGCTAACGTTAACCTAGCGAGCTAGTTAGCATTCGGATCAACACTCGCTGCTTGTTGACTCCACCCGCCCACGGTATAAACTACCATTTACTATAAAAGACACATCCTTACTAAGGCAGCATGCTTATCTTTAACTGGCCAGCGATGAAATCAGCACTAGGCTCAGCCGACACCCCTTATGTTTTTGGCATCGCGAGAGTTTACAAAAGGATGTTGCTATAGCGACGGTAAGACGCTCGCTCCAGTGACAAGTACGCACGACCATGTTGTGTGTGGCTGAAATTCAACTGAGTGGAGTCGCCGTTTTCGAAAAGCCATCCCAAGCCTGAATCACAGGTGGTTCCTTCACGTTTCTATGTGTCACTGTCAAGGTTTGGGATGAAATATTCTCACTTCCACAACCCTGACCAGGGCCGTGTCCAAAGCAGAACTCTTCCACACTATTAAGTAGCCTTGGTGAGTAGATAGTCGTTGAGTAGGCAAATTATATATTTTTTAAAACTGCAGTATAATTGAAACACCCGGATGACACTTCCGGGGTTTCGCAGAGTACATCAGTTCTTCAGTTCAGAGTTCTGTGGAGTACATTCTGGAGCACACTAAGTACACGAACATTTTGGTCACAAATAGGACGTGAGCTTCATTTTTAAAAATGAGGCGCAGCTTCGCTGACGTTCCTTCAGATACAACAAAAATGTGACATGGCAGCGCAAGGGTGGGATGCAGGGTTGCCAGAGACTTTCCAGCCAAATGGCGACTCAAAACTAGCCCAAAATGTATTTAACCGAAACCAACGTATTTAATAAAAATGTCTTTTACTTTTAAAAATAAGTGCATGCTTTGAGACTTCTCATTTTTACCCATGACTGCACGTTGAAAGTATCCCAATTTAGCTGTAAAACCGTGGACATGGCAACACTGGTGGGACGTCTTATGACCCGCTTACAACACTTCCACAGTAGGCCTACGGTTGGAAAATAGTATGATGGATATTTTTCACGGGCTGCTAAACAGTGCACATTAAACAGCACGCTTCTGCCAGTGCACTGTACACAGGAGACAGGGCGCAGTAGATAGGGCTCAGATTCGGACACAACCCAGGTTTTTTTTGTTGATCCACCCTTCCCCAAGCAGTACACAGACCAAGTAATAAAAGGTAAAAATAAAAACTTTATTAGATACATAATTCATAAAAGCTCACGGATGTAGACGGTGGACTTTGCCACGTCTGCGCATTTCTGTCCTCTCTCTCCACTCACACAATTCGCCAGATCAAGCCGGCCCCACCCGCAAATAAACGTGACCAAATTCCCCTCACACCACACAATTGTTACTGCTCACGTGCAGTCTGCCCCACACTCGAGCGAACTCAGGTCACAGTTCCTCCACTGCTCTCTGCCGCCCTCGTCACACTGGGCGGGTTTGCCACGGGACACCGACTCTAGGCAGGGGAAAGGACACACCCACTGCCGCTCAGTTCCCTGCTCACACCGACTGGACCCACTGCCGCTCAGTTCCCTGCGCGCACCAACTGTACCCACTGCCGCTCAGTTCCCCGCTCGCACCAGACTGGACCCACACGCTGTGCTCGAATGAAGCGAAATCACATTCTTTACGACAAGGGAGAAGGCAATCTCTCGCAATCGCTTTGTCTTGCTCCTCCCTCTTCCACAGGCTCCGTCGCTCCGAACAGCTCTGCAGTCCGCCGCCAATGCTGTTCTCCGGTCCCGGGTTTCACGTGGCACTTGCATCTATTTTTGGGGATGGCCTAATCTTTTAAAGAGATGGTGTTCACCCCACGTGGGGGGGGTTCAGTTCTTATCTCTAAAAATCTGGCCTTTAATCTTAGAAATTTAAATCCTTGACTATTTAGAGCCAAGGCCAGACAGCAGATCTACTTGTCTGCTTGTTCCCCAAAACCATCAACTAGGGTTCACTCTTTAAAAATTGAAACGGTGTCTGTCCCCCGAATACAAAACCATTCAAAATTAAAAAAACGTGAAGTTTGCTTCAATAATTTGATTAGGATTAAAACAAAACCCAATTCTATTACTTCAAGTGATAATATTACCATGAGAATTGGCTCATTAAATATAAGATCCCTTTGCTCCAAGGCAGCTCTTGTGAATGAACTAATCTCAGATTGCTCTCTTGATATATTATGTTTAACTCAAACATGGCTGAAAGCGGATGAGAACTTTACATTAAATTAATCCACTCTGCCTGGGTTCATATATAGCCAGAACCCCCGTCTCTTTTTCAGTCCAAAATTAGAGTATGCATTTGATTCGTTTGAAGTGTTAGTTATGAGCACTCAGCCAGCAGTGGTTGGTAGAAACCGCCCTCAGCCTATTTTACTTGTGACTGTTTATAGACCTCCTGGACCATATTCTGGCTTTATTCACAAATTTGCAGATTTTCTTTCTCATTTAGCTGTAAGGCATGACAAAGTGTTAATATTGGATGATTTTACCCTGTATTTTGAAAATACAGATTATCCTTTTTCCTCAGTATTTATGACCATTTTGGAATCAATTGTTTTCATTCAAAATGGTTGTCCCCACACATTATTGGTCATACTTTAGACCTGGTCTTAAGTCTATAAGCATGCTCTCTCCAATGCTCCTCTTATTTTTCAAAACTTATACAAAAAAAACAAGACTAATCCCCGATTTCTATTCAGAACAGTTGCTGAACTAACTAATAATCATGCAGCAACTAACTCTCAAATTCCAGTTTCATGTAGCAGTAATGATTTTTTGTGATAAAATAAATTTTATTAAGAAAAAGATCACACAAGTTAGTGGTCATGATTTTGACAATATAGAACTGCCTCCTAGTCTTGAATCATTTACTCCCATACATGAGACTAATTAATGTATTGTCTTTTTCGAAATCATCCACGTGTATTCTAAACCCCATACCCACAACGTTATTGAAAGAGCTATTGCCTATACTCATCAAACCAATTCTTCACCTAATGAACTCATCAATGCTATCAGGCCATGTTCCTACATCCTTTAAATTGGCAGAAATCAAGACACTACAATCCCACTGTCCTGGCTAATTATAGACCCATTTCAAACCTCCCATTTTTATCAAAGATTCTTGAGAAATGTGTAGCGCAACAGCTTTCTTCATTTTTACATACTAATAGCGTGTATGAGCGGTTTCAATCTGGGTTCAGAAAACACCATAGCACTGAGACCGCCCTTGCCCTAGTAATGAATGACTTGTTCCTCTCTCTGGATTGTGGCTGTATTTCTATTCTTGTTTTACTTTACCCGAGCGCTGCCTTTGATACTATAAACCATCATATTTTCCTCTGCAGGCTAGAAAATTTAGTTGGTCTCACCGGGCATGCTCTTATGTGGTTTAAATCTTATCTCTATGATAGATCCCAGTTTGTTAGGGTAAACAATCAGTCCTCTGAATTTTCTAGGGTTAACTTTGGAGTACCGCAAGAATCGGTTTTGGTGCTCTTTTCCCTGTACATACTCCCTCTTGGGAACATTATAAGTAGACATGGTGTTAACTACCACTGCTACGCAGATAACACACAACTTTATATATCAGTTAAGCCAGGTGAAGTTGTCCAGATGTCTAAACTAGAGACCTGTCTTAAAGATAAAGTAAATAAAGTAAAGGCCTGGATGACCCAACATTTCCTCTTATTGAACTTCGAGAAGACTGTGATATTAGTATTAGGTCCCAAATCCCCTCGAGATAAATTCTTACAGTTTTTTAAATTTAGATTGCTTCTCTGTCTCCGCCAACAAGGTTGTTTAAAACCTTGGTGTAACAATTGATTCAGACCTCTCCTTTCAGCCTCATATTAACAATATCACAAGAACGGCCTTCTTCCACTTGAGGAATATATCTAAATTAAGGAAGATCTTGTCCCCGGAGGATGCTGAAAAAATAGTTCATGCCTTTGTAACCTCTCGACTAGATTACTGTAATGCCTTATTGTCTTGTTGCACTGGCTCAGCCCTGAATCGTCTCCAACTTGTACAAAATGCAGCTGCTAGGGTTCTTACCAGAACCAAGAAATGGGAGCATATCAGCCCGGTGCTCAAAATTTTTCATTGGCTGCATGTCAAATTCAGAATTTTACTTCTGGCATTTAAAGCTTTAAATGGTTTGGCACCAGAATATCTTAGCGACTGTCCTCCTAGATTACTTCGGTCTCAAAGTGCTGGCTATTTGAAAATTCCTATTATATCTAACATTACAATGGGTGTCAGACACTTCTCTTACAGAGCTCCTCTTTTATAGAATAATGGGGGGGGCTAACCCCCTTTCCCCCCCTTTCTCACCCTGAGCTGCAGATTACTCCAGCCCGTGCCCTCCTCGCCCTGAGTTTGCAGACTGCTCCAGTCGAGTCCCTCCTTTGGTTTATCCTCCCGACTTGACGCAACTGGAGTCCCAGATATACCACCCGCCCCTTTGAATCCTTTTCTTTGGAATTCTTACTTATCAGCTAGTTTTATTAGATCCCTTATTACTCTGTGTTACTATCCAGATCATCAAATTTAGTTTAAACCAAGCCAGCCAGCGAAGGATGGGCACCCCCTCTCTAGCCAGGTTCCTTCCGAGATCTCTTCCCACTGGGATGTTTTTTCTCGCCATCGTTGAATGTTTTTTACCTCGTTTTGCTGGTTGGGGGCTAAGGCCTGGTTTTTTGGTTACATTTTCCTTCGGTTTCCCTGTACAGCGTCTTTGTGACAGTTATCTGTATAAAGTGCTATACAAATAAAATTTAATTGATTACTGCGGGGTTTGACACTCAATCTTGGCAGCTGCCGTTCGTCACCGTCAAGGTAAGTTTCACCACACACATCACTCGCACACAAAATAAAGATAACCAAACATAAGAAAGTTTAAAAGTCAAAAGAAAAACCCACCACACGTTTCCAGGAGCTCAGAGGCAATCTATCCTCTATCGCTCATCACACGTCATCTTCTCTCTTTGGTCCAGGTGCGCTCTATTTATTCCCTCAGGAACCCAGCCCCAGCGTCCCCCTTTCAATCATTCAATTCCCTCCTTTCAATCATTCACTTCTCCCCACAGGTGCCAATTATTAGTTAAATTAAGCCCTCTCATTTCATAATCAGCTCATTTCACACCGTGGGAACCCTTTTCCTTCCCTCCGCTCTAAGGGAGACCACAAAATATGCTACATCACTACAGCATTCACGGTCTAAATAAATAGCTTTTAACAATTAACTTCAATGGGATAAATAGTCTGAGCACGCTTTGTTGTAGAAAAAAAAAATGCTGGACTATTCATGTGGATTTATTTATTTATTATACAATTGAATGAAGTAATAGTATACATTATACACATGTTCTGTATTAATAACTGCAAAAGCCATGTTTAAAAATATTCTGCAAACATGGGGTTAATATTTGACTTTGTCTGGGTTTAGGCAAATAGTTTTTCACAGACGAATTTCATTAGGTTTCAATTCAGAATAATTTGTTGTTACAAATAAATTATTCTCAATATCTCTACGTTGAAGCTTGGTTCAACTCACTGAAATGAGCAAATAAACGAGCACATCTGGAATTGTGTGGAAACCAGCCAGCAACTGAGCAAAAACACAACACTTCCTGCACCTCCAACACCATGCTCACTGTAACTAGTCTTACCTTAAGTGGTCTGAACCCAAAATATCTGAGTGGAGCACCTGGATTATTTACCCAATTTAGCATGATCATTAGGCTGACAGGGTGGTGTAATGGCTAGAGGACTGGGCTTGTAGCTCAGAGGTTGTTGGTTTTATTCCCAGGTGGAGCAATGTTGCTGTGCTCCCTGCTATTTCCATTTGAACCACTTCAGTAGAAATGCCCAGCCTATAAATGTATTATATGGACGGAAAAAAACAAAAGCTAAATTGCTCTGGAAAGGAGTGTCTGATGATTTGCCTAAATGTAATCTTTCTAGATGCAGTTAATACTAGAGAGAGGTACAGTGGATCTGTGGTGGGCCTGTGGTCCATTGGACTGTAGTATGTCCCATTTTTGTGTGACATACTACACACAAAAATGTAATTAAGTGTAATTAGTGATTAAGTGTAATTATGTAATTACATTAATTATGTAATTATGAGGCATAATAAGTTAGAATAAGATAACGTGAGTGCTGCATGTAGATCACAGGATCTGCACCGCAGTAGGTAGTTTAAGATGGAAGAGCAGAGGTGAGACCCCCCTGGTAATGTCAGACAGAGAGCAGCGAGACCAATGACATCGGGATCAGCAGCAGGCTGAACTGAAGGGGCGTGGCCTGGTCTGTGAGTAGGCAGTCGGTGTATGGCTCCAGACAGGCAGCGTAAGCCATGGCATGCGCGATGTAGCTCTGCTCCTGCACGCCATGGAACAGGTGCGCCATGGGGCCTTTGGCATAAATCGCCACGTCCTCCGAGCCATGCGTCTCCGATTTGAGGGGCACGGCCGACTGCTGCTTGTAATCATTGAACTCTACGAGAGAAAAGTTGTGGTGGTATAGTATAACGGTTAGGGGACTGGGTTTGTAACTTAGAAGTTGCAGATTAAATTCCTAAGTGGGGCACTGTTGTTGTAACCCTTGAGCAAAGCACCAAACAAGAATTGTTTCAGTACCTACAGTGCCCTCCACTATTATTGACACCCCTGGTTAAGATGAGTAAAAAGGGTTATAAAAAATGCACAAATATATGAATTAGCTTAATATCACACTGAAAACATGAAAAAAACCCAACCTTTAATTGAAGTAAATTTATTATTCATCAAGAAATTATTATTTTTAACAAAATCACGTGTGCCACAATTATATTGGCATCCCTGCATTTATATATAAAATAAAGTAATCATTTTTAATATTTGGTCACATATCCTTTGCATGCCATGACCTCCTGATGTATGTGACCCAACAACATCGAAAAGACTCTTGATATCTTATTTTCTGGTACTCTTACAAGCGATACTAGAACACCTCTGCATTTGAATGGATCTCTATGAGAATTGGGGGGTGGGACTAGATTTAGCTGTAAATTATGCTGGAACAGTATAGAATACATGGTTGGTAAAATGGCTGTAAGTCATCAAGGGTCTGTGGTATCAAATGAGTCTCAAACCACCACTCTGCTGCCAGATATGCAGTAGATATGGATGGATCACTTTAAGGGCTGTTTCTCCTGACAAATTTTCATATTGAATTCTATGGAAAAATAAGTCAGTAGAAAAAACCCTTCAAGCTATCCATCCATATCTACTGTATTTCTGGCAGCAGAGTGATGGTTTAAGGCTTGTTGGACACATCAGACCCTTGGTGACTTAGAGCCATTTAGCCAGCCATGTGTTCCATACTGTTCCAGTGCAATTTACAGCTGAATCTAGTCCCACCCCCCAATTCTCATAGAGATCCATTCAAATGCAGAGGCGTTTTAGTATAACTTGTAAGAGTACCAGAAAATAAGATATCAAGAGTCTTTTGATGCTGTTGGGTCACAGACATCAGTAAGTCATGGCATGCAAAGAATATGTGACCAAATATAAAAAAATATTTCTTTATTCTATATATAAATGCAGAGGTGCCAATAATTGTGGCACACATGTTATTGTTAAAAATAATTATTTCTTGATGAGGGATTTTTTTTTCTCATAATAAATTTGCTTCAATTAAGGGTTGGATTTTTCTCATTTTCTCAGTATGAGATTAAGCTAATTCACCAAACAGTTAATTTTTTATAACCCTTTTTACTAATCTTTACCAGGGGTGCCAATAATAGTGGAGGGCACTGTATATAAATGCAGCATACTGTAGGCTATTCTAAGTAGGTTTTTCTAAAAACAATGTAAAATGTGTACGTTGTTCTGGATAAGAGGAATTAAAACGTAATTCCCTAAATGAAGATATAAAGCATTTCCCGTGATCTTGTCTTTGTCAAACATGGAACTGAAATCAAAACATCATGTACACGGTATCTGGTGCATTGTATGTAACAAGTGCAGTGTTTAATGTGACTGCGGTAAATGGTGATGGAAGTGTTTTACACTGTTTTTTTTATTTTATCATGTGTGTCTCATAACCCACCTCAACCCATCCCAAAACCTACTAGTGAGTCCCAATCCACAGTTTGGGAAACCCCTGCTCAAAATAAGGGGCACAGTGTTGCAAACATCTTTGTCCTTGTACAAACGTATATAAAACAAAGCAGGCCAGTACCTGTTCTAATGAGTAAGATAGTGTTGTGCTTTATGTTTGGTTGTACATCTTTGTAGTGAAGTACTGTCACCTCTGAGAGAGTAATTTCTCCATGGGGGTTTGTACAGTAGCTACCAGGGAAAGACTACATTTTTAAAGAAATCTGTAAAGTTCAATATTAAAAACAACAAAGCATAACCTTACGGACATTTTTCAGCTTCAGTGTTTTATTGTTACCTCACGTTATAGTTTAAGACCCTTAACAACCCTACCCTCATCAGCTTATGATGATGTACTTTCTGAAATGCTTATACTGCTATCGCAAAATCACATTTGGACTCCATTTATGATGTGTGATGGACAGTTTTCATAATCTCTTTTATCTTCTTGTCTAAAAAATGAGACCATGTTTTTAAACGGGCTGGACAGAGATTCACATTATATGGATGTGATATGAAACAAGCAGTGGGTTTGGACAAATTTCTTTTATTGTATTTTTTTCATCAGATAGTCATGGGAGATTTAATTACTGTGTTGATAATTATAATTAAATATGATCTTATTCAGTTGACCATCTCCATTTTAGTACATTGGTTCAAGCGGTTCAAGCAGTACTTATAAGCAGTTCATTACCGGATTATTCTAATTCAAATATATTTTAGGCCTCTATTCTTTTTATTTGTCTTCTTGTTACACCTGTGTTAATGTCTTATCTGGAAATATATTGAGTATAAGGAATATATGCTCTCTATGTTTCATGTTTATTGGATAAGCCAATGATGCATCTCCCCTATAAAATGCACCTGATGGTAAATTATATTGATTCATAGCTTGTAAATGTTTAGCTTACTATAATGCTATAAATCTTTCTTGACTTATTCACCATGGTAAATGAAAATGCAGCTAACAAAACGAATGAAATCATTAAACATAGACAAACACACTATGAAATTCCATGATCTCTGTTTGCCACAAGATGGTGCTATTATACCAGTTCCATCTATTTCAAATGGTTGCCAGCGTAGAGTATCTGTAATTTCACTATGACACAGTAATAGTCTATAATGGTATGGACACACTGACATTGTTAGTTCTACACCAAAAAGTAACTTGATATGATTTGTTCCATGCATACATGCACACTGCACTTGAACCCCTGAAACAGCACTACTTTTACAGTGACTTACAGGAAGTTACTACCGCAGTTGCATTCTTCCATGTTCCCACTGAAACAGCTCACATGCTAACAGAGCTTTTAAATTCAAGGCCCTTACCTGACATGTTACTGCTCAGATCAGGACGGGTCCCGTTAACCATCTGGAATCCTGGTCCATTTCCGTACAGGGTAGTGGTGAAGGGCTTGTCATCTTTTGCAATCACTCGTGATAGCCCTTACACACAACACACCAGCAGAGGATCAGTCAGCTGTGGTCAACAGGAATGACACCACTACATGCAGCTTGCTCAGATACAAGGGTGGTGTAAACTACTGACAATTTATGTAAGAAACATCTATTTTCACCAGTACTTAGTACAAAATTGTTCTTTCATATTTATTGTATGTATAGGCCTATTGATTGATTTTCATTGAAAATTTTCATGTGTCTGCTGGGTTTCCAAATCTTACCGGCACCTGTAGTTAAAGTACATATATGTAGGCCTACCTTTACAAAAAAAACAAATAAACAAAATTTTGAATTTTGAATTAATTTTATGAATGAAAACAATAGTCGGCCTATAAATTTATGTTTTTAATTCATAAAAGTATACTTACTAAGAGGGCCAATTTTGTCTCAATAAGTATCACAATAGTACACTTACATATAATAATAGTTTATCAAAATGAGTATACTTAAAAAGTAAACATTAGTTCACTAGTTCTTTGTAAGGGATATAATATTTAACTGGATTTGGTAGGCTTAAAGATTGACACACAAATAAAGATGTTGCATTTTAAGATGTTTAAAAGGTTATGTGACAGCAGCAGTATTCCATGGTCTCTGTACCAAGAACAGGGTTCCCTCTGGCGGAGTACCCTCCGAAGGTGAAGACGTGGGAATGGTCAGCCGTGACCACAGTAAGAGTGTCCAGTTCGCTCGTCAGCTCAGCGGCTTTCTCTATGGCCTTGTCAAACTGCACCGTTTCCGTCAGGGCATAAAGGGCGCTGCCGTCGTGGTGCCCATGGTCTATTCTCCCCCTTGCAGAGCGAAGAAACAGGGTGCCATGTCAGAACATTATCCACTTGAAAATCGCCACTACCACAGTTTACTAGTTGAGGCATGAGATAGCCATGATGAAGATCAGCTGGTAAGAAAATACCAAGTAGTTAGTGAGTGGTTTTGCTGCTGGTAGATGGTTGTATAGGTCCACTGCTAATTTTAAAAATGCTATTTGGACCGACATCTGGTACCAATAGATGTTTGCTTGTGGGGTGCTTGTTTCTGGGGTCTATTCTCATTATTCCAAAAAGAGTGTGGTGAAAGAAAAAAAAACGGACAAATGACAGAGTCAGCCAGGGGGTCGAATCCATTTTCAATTCAGGCAGTCAAATTAAATTCAGTTCATTCATCTTATTTTTTAAAATGGCTAAAGCGTTGGCTAAAACCTTGTCATGCACATTTTCATTCACAACAGAGAAAGCACTCATCTTCCACAAACAGGTAATATCCTTTGGGATTCTTCTGCAGGATTCTGATTGCTTTCTCCACCATGTCTGTGAGGGAGGGGTCTGTCTCCGGGTTACGATCCAGTTCAAATCTGGTGTCCTTTGGCTCAAATAGTCCTGAACACACACAGATGCACATGCACACACACACTTTTTTTCAGAAACATTATGTAACCTCAGCAATCCATTGTTTTGGAGGAAGACATAAAACAGCTTTGACAGGTTGCCATGGACATGAAATCCACAGTATCAATATGAAAAGATTTCCTGATATCGGGCATGTGAGGGTTTGTGCAGAATAACGATGAGCCAAATGCGACAAAGGAAAAAAGGGATTAGGGATAGAAAGTCTGTAGCCAAACAATAATACACCCCTATAAAACGGGCTAGCCACCTAAACACGGGCAGAGAGAAGACTGAATAACGAACACTAAATAAATAGCGAGAAAAGGACAAAAACAATGCACCTTTGGAACGTGATTATAATGCCCGATAAATGGTGAAATAAACTAAATAAAAATAAAACTCACACCCTCAGAAACAAGAAAGTGGGAGCGACGGAGAAAGAAGGATAAATAAGGGAACAGAAAACCTAATTCCCTAGGCTTCTAGGCCGAAGAATGTTTCAACTGCGAAACCAAATAAATAATCTTCTTTTAAACTGCAGAGAGACAAAAATCAACTAATCCTGACTTTGTGAGGGCACAAAATTATAATGAAGTGTCTGGAAGCGGAAGAGAGAGGCTTAAATACCTAACCGGTAGGGGAACAGGTGTGGGGAAGAGCAAAGAGCAAAGCCCCGAGACGGAATGCGGAAAAGATCCGATAGATTGCTAACCGGCGCAG
Organism: Ilyophis sp. 1 JC-2022; assembly: GCA_022702515.1. Taxonomy (NCBI): domain Eukaryota; kingdom Metazoa; phylum Chordata; class Actinopteri; order Anguilliformes; family Synaphobranchidae; genus Ilyophis; species Ilyophis sp. 1 JC-2022. Next base: position 27,285,145 of record CM040403.1, read on the forward strand.
AGAGAAAGAAAACCGTAGCAAACAAGAGAAGAAAGCCACAACCCATGACAGGCCATTATTGTAGTGGTTCGTGGATGTTTGTTTTCTTTTCTTTTGCGGCTCTCGTCCTGCTTTCACGATTGTTAATCAATCTGATTTTTTCCATGTTCCGATTCGTGGTTTGCCAGCCTCATTATTGTTTTCACCTGGGCTTCTACGTGCGGGGTATTTAAGTTCCTCACTTCCGCTTCTCTGGTGCTTGATTGTCTTACGACATTGCATTCGAGCCAGGTATAGCTGGTACTAGCAACCTCCTGATATTAACCTTGGTTTATGTTCAGGGGGGACTTGCTATACATACTTAATCGGGTATATGATTGTTTTTCCGCCTGGTAGCGTTTGGCGCTATCTATTTTGTACATTGCTTTTCTCTCTGAGACAGTTTTTCTTTATACTTTCGTTTTGGTTTTTCACTCTACCAGCTTTGAGCTATGTTAGCCGAGAGTGTTCTTTTGTTTTACTTAGTTTTCCGTTTTTAGCTCATTACGTGAGCTCGGGAGATTTAGTTGGTATTCTACTAGTTTTCTAGTTCGCCCGTTTTAGTGGGTTTATTTTTGTTTTGGCTGTCCGCCTTAAGGAATTAGTTCCTGTCTTTTCTTTTTTTGCTTTTTGTTATTTTCTCTCTCTGTTATTGGTTCTCACGGTTGTGAGCTGATTTGTTCTGATTTCCCCACCTTCGCGTTTGAATCTCCGAACCATTTAAAACCCATTACAATTATGAGCTGTTGGGTTATTTCAGTCCTGTGTACTTTGAGATTCTTACCCATCAAGTAGTCTGTGTTATCCTCATCCACGGCATCAAAGTCAGCTTTGTTCCAAACATATTTCGCATTCTGTTACAATTGCAAAACAGATAGAAAAATACATCAAAAAAATGCTGCATTCAGATGAATTACCTGCATTAATATAAGGTAAAAATGGATTTGCAATTGTTGCATAAAGTCTCTAAGTTGGCTTTCACTGGTGAATAGAGCAAACAAATAAGGCGCAGAACTCTAGGCTAACAGTCGTAAGGCCTACCATTTTATTTTTCAGCCATTCTGTAATGAGGTTGGTCTTATCAAATCGGTCTCCGGTATATGTAGGGTACTCAGGATCAGCTGTGTCATTGGGTAGCATATACGTCCGGCCTCCACCCAGAATGACCTGTCACAGATACACCAACATTAGAAAAGAAAAGAAGGATTACAGTATGCTGCCAAAAAAAGTACTGTAACTCAAGAAGATGGCAGCAATCCACCAATTACATGATTTGCGCTAACTAGCTTGTAGCTTCTAGATATTACTAGAAAGTATCTACTGAATACTGCCAGAACCAATCAAAATGTATTTTTACAAGGCTGTTATGTTGATATAAGTGTTGCGTATGAGCTGGCTTCGGCTCTTACGTTGTTATTAGTGAATACAAGCTGGCTTTGGCTCTTACGTTGATATCATTGAATACAAGCTGGTTTTGGCTCTTACGTTGATATCAGTGTTGTGTATGAGCTAGTTTTGGCTCTTACATTGATATCAGTGTTATGTACTAGATGATTTTGGCTCTTACGTTGATATCAGTGAATACAAGCTGGTTTTAGCACTTATGTTGATATCAGTGTTGCATACGAGCTGGCTTTGGCTCTTACGTTGATATCAGTGAATACAAGCTGGTTTTGGCTCTTACATTGATATCAGTGTTGTGTATGAGCAGGTTTTTGCTCTTACGTTGATATCAGTGTTGTGTATGAGCTAGTTTTTGCTCTTACATTGATATCAGTGTTGTATACGAGATGATTTTGGCTCTTACGTTGATATCAGTGTTGTGTACAAGTTCGTTTTGGCTCTTATGTTGATATCAGTGTTGTGTACAAGTTGGCTTTGGCTCTGACATTGATATCACTGTCATGTGTGAGTTGGTTTTGACTCTTACATTGATATCAGTATTGTGTACGAGATGATTTTTGCTCGTTGATATCAGTGTTGTGTATGAGATGATTTTGGCTCTTACGTTGATATCAGTGTTGTGTACAAGCTGGTAGGAAATGTCATGGCAGCCATCCTTTACAGCATCGGGGGGCAGGTCTGAATCGCTGTACCACCCTCGGTTGGCTGCGTGGGCGTAGGCGGCTGCACCTGAGGCATGTTGGACCCGTGTCGTGGAGACAATGCCTACAGACTTTCCTGGAACCCGTCATACACAGACCCATGTAGGTACAGGTTTTACATTAACATCAATTCCCCTGCCCAAACAATGGCCTCCATTATCAAAGGGTCTGGTTTATTGTTTCAGTACTGGTGCGGTCACATGCTCTGTGGTTCACTATTACAAAAGGATCTGTGTTTACCTAGGGTTTATCACCACAGGATTCAAAAGCACTTTACAGTACTGGGATTCCATAACCAGAAATTATGCAATTACTCAAATAGGGGATTACAGCAACTATGCTTACCATAAACAGTTTTGCGGGAGAGAAAACTCTATTGGTACAGAATGGATTGGCTGAAAAGCACTGCTATTGCTGTAAGGTAGAATGACTGCTTGATAACACTGTAGATATAGCAGAATGGCTGCTATGGGAAATTAATTCATTAAAATAGAATGACTGCTAGGTGGTGCTATTGCTATTTTGGTAGAATGGTTGCCAGGTAGCGCTGCAGGTTTCAGGTTATGTAATGCCTGTTAGCCCCATCGCCAGGCTAGCATGCCCCTACCCGCCATCCTGGCTCGGTGCAGGACAGACGTGACCTCGTTGCCGAACACTGTTTTGCACTCGTATCGGCGAGCTGCTGCGCTGAGACCCAGAGTGCCGTAGTTTGCCTTCACGCCGCAATGGTAGGCAGTCCCTGTCCCAGCGCTGTCTGGCATCTGCTGGTCAACATTGTAGGTCTGCAGGCAAATACACAGGAACAGCTGCAGTGTAGCAGTGGCAGTGTAGTGTACCGGTTGGGGAACAGGGCAGGGGAAAAGGTTGCAGGTTCAGTTCCTAGGTAAGACATTGCCGTTGTACCTTTGAGCAAAGGTACTTAACCTGAATTGCTTCAGTAAATACACAACTGTATACTTCATAAAAGTTGTAACTTCTCTGTTTATCTTTGGATAACAGCGTCTGCTAAATTCCTGTAATATAATGTAACAGACTCCTCTCACCATAGTATGAGAACATAAACATACCCAGCTGCTCCTGTCCTGTGTAATAATTGATAGATAACTTGGTCATGTTATGGTAGTCAGGCATAGTATTGTGACTTCAGTTGATTGCTGAGTTTTTGTACAAACTGGTGTTGGCTCTTATTTTGATGATTGAGTGTGAGCTGGTTTCTGGCATTTCATAGAAACTGCATATGACCCAGACCTGGATTAAGACATCTATTTTAATATCTTAACACTTTAGTGGAGGTACAATTTGTAAAAAAATAAAATAAAATAAAAAAACTTCTCAGAAAGTTTGTTACTAACCAAAACACACAATCATACTAACAAAATAATTTTGTTTAAAATAGATTTATTTCTAAATTGCAAGTAATTTGCCAGAATTTTGCATTTAATGAAAGAAACAACACATGTGAGAAGAGAGATGATATTGAGTGTAGAATATTGATTGAAGACTTTTGGCTGTGTGGCGCTGTAGAGTGTAGAACGTGGGTTGAAGAGTTTCGGTTGTGTGGGATTGTAGAGTGTGGAATGTGTATTGAACAGATTTGGCTGTGTGGGAGAGTGTAGAAGTGAATTGAAGAGTTTTGACTGTGTGGGAGAGTGTAGAAGTGGATTGAAGAGTTGTGGTTGTTTGGGAGAGTGTAGACGTGGATTGAAGAGTTTTGGAACCTTGGAGAGGGCGAGGTAGGGGAAGGTATCCATAGTCAGTAAGGTCTCTTCGCCTGGCTTCCCTGCCATCTGGCCCTTCAGGATCCGGGCCGCTGTCACTGTGGAGACTCCCATGCCTGGAAAACAGCCAAACACACACTCTTAGACAATCCCTCTGAGCTGATTGGAGGGATGCACCCTGGCACTAACGCCATTCAAAATGAGGTTGCCTTACGCAACTGAGATCTGGTAATAACTTTGTCACATACAAGCTGGCATTCATATCTGCTGGTGTTTTTTAAAACTGTATACCAATACTACAGGGCTAGTTTGCCTGATATGAATATCTGATAAACTGCTATGAAATACTAATATGTTCTGGTGGCTTGGTGGCCAATTCTACCTTCACCACAGACAGGGGTGTGACATTTAGTCAGGTAAAGTGTCTCTTCTGGCCCCACAGTTGTGGAACAAACTTCCGAAAGTGACCAGGACAGAGTACAGCTTGGTTCCCTTCCCATCCCCACCTAGTAACACTGTATAAAATCAGGTTGTGGTATTTTTCTTATGGCTGTAGTCTGTATGTATTTAGAAATTGTACTTTGATTCTCGGTTATCGTAGTTAACTTAGTGTCGCTGCATCTCTACTTGCTGCTCTGGGAATGTCGTTAGCCAGGTCTGGCACTACTGCTCATATTAATCAGGAGAATGCACTTAGGTTTCTACTACATTGCAAGTCGCTCTGGATGAATTCATGTTATGTAATTTAATGCTCGGTTTTATGGGTCCAATTTTAATGGCTGACAGGCGATGCCATACTGATTAATCTGATTGGTGTTCCCATTCAATTCTAATATACTCTTCAAAAAAGAAAGTGTACATAGGTACAGAAAACACCTTATGAGGGAAGATACGACTGATATATACCTAGATATGCACATGGAAACAAACTCAATATTTTGATATGTATGCTTTCTTTTTTTGAAGAGTATATGTGGGGTCAGCACATGAAAGAGACCGATAGACTCATTTGAGGTTTATAGAGGTTTATAGACAACAACACACAGTAAATAATATCATTATGCCATTATCCAGAACACAATGTTATCAACATTTATGGTGCAATTGGAATAAAGCACAAAAGCTTTTTACCTGGCACCTGGACATAGCCAATCCAGTTTATGGCCATGCTATTCTGCTCACCAGGGAGATGTTCCATGACATGTGAGCTATAAGCTGAACTACAAACCCCAATTCCAAAAAAGTTGGGACAGTATGTAAAATGCACATAAAAGCAGGAAGCAGTGATTCGTAAATTCTCTTTTACATTTATTTAATTGAAAACAGTACAAAGAAAAGGTATTTAATGTTTTACCTTATCAACTTTATAGATTTTTGTAAATATATGCTAATTCAGAATTTGATGCCTGCAACACGTTCCAAAAAAGTTGGGACAGGTACAAAAAAAAAACTGGGAAGTTAAAAAAACAGCTGTTTGGAACATTCCACAGGTAAACAGGTGATACTATCATAATTGGGGATAAAAAGATATCAAATTATTTTCAGGAACTCTTACAAGCGATACTATAGCCTTTCTGTATTTTAATGGATCTCTATGGAAATTGCATCAAATTCTGAATTAGCGTATATTTACAAAAATCAATAAAGTTGATAAGATAAAACATTAAATATATATTTTTTGTACTGTTTTCAATTAAATATATGTAAAAGAGAATTCACTGCTTTCTGCTTTTATGTGCATTTTACAACTTTTTTGGAATTGGGGTTTGTACTTGAGCTCACCTTGTGGTAATGAAAAATTTATAATGAGTACAATTTTCTTGAATCTAATATAAAAACCAGCAGCCAGAACTGGATCTGTTCATCTGGTCCGTTTGATCTGTTGATTCTCTAACTTTAAGAGGTTTATGTTCAAAATCAAATCAAAACCTTATCAACGCACTTATTACACAAAGAGTGATCAATGATTGTTATTTGGTCTTAATCTTCAGATATAACTTTGAACCAATGCCATTCCAATTATTGTATATTTTTATTGCACAATATTGCCATATTTGCATTAGTTTGAGATAGAAAGGTTGACAGGACTGATGCACCTTGCAAAAGAAATATTCATTAAAGTTCAACGTTTTTGGTCACATAGAGCTTTTGTGCATATGGCAGTACCGACTAATTTTCAATTTCAAAGCACATGTTTTCGAATTGACTCAGTTAATTCAGTAGGTGCCATGCATGTGAAGGTTTCCTTTCTCATAGTCATGATGAAGGTAACGACCGACAGGGCGCTAACTGTGTGTCACTCACCATCTCCCAGTAAGAGGATGAGGTTCTTGGCTCGGTGTAGGTTAGGCTTCAGGTTCAGTGCTCTGCTCAGGGACTCCTTCCCTTTGACATTCCAGAAATGAGGCTTTTCCTCCTCCACTGGGGAACCACAACGGGACACATGCAGACATTAGAGGCCATCATCGATCCTCCTCAAATGTGACAAAACACAATGATATACATTGAAACATTTAGTTTTGTTGCAAGGCTAAAATGTACCCTTAAAGGGAGCCTACCCCATTTTATTTGCATAGCGTGAATACTAGCAACGTCAGCTGTCCCTGCTGACCGTTAACGGCATCCCCGGTAGTCCCGGTTGTCAGGCTCCCCATTCACTCTCATTCATTTCCGGGAGCTCACCAAAATTAATAGTTTTAAAGCACACACTAACTGCGGCAGATAATACTTCGATAAAAAAGAACACGACGGTGAAAAGGTATGTGGTCAGCAACTGGCTAATGACGAATTAAGTTTTTTCTCTCTTCATTCACTACCATTGCATGGCGAAACAGGTCTCAAAAGCAACACTTTTAGCCGATATACAAAATCACGACATCCGGAACTGTACGTTTGAAACGACCGGAACCTAACCTTTGTTTGGAAAAAGTGTAAAATATCACGAATGGAGCTTTTTATATTTTCAAACAGATGGTTCCGGATGTCGTTATTTTGTATATTGGCATAATCTGCATTGTTTGCATTCATTCATATGCTAAAAGTGTGCTTTTGAGACCTCCTTCGCCATGCAATGGGAGTGAATAATGGAGAGAGAAAAAACATAATTCTTTGTTGGCCAGTTGCTGACCACTGGAGCAAGTCATGAGTGAATTATTAATTGAATATTACGACTCCACTTGCGTAAATGGATGTGTGTGCAAAAATGTAATCTGTGTATGTTGCTCAGTTGCTAAATTCTGCAACATAAATAAATGTCAGTCTTTCTACAACCACCATGATTCCTGCTGCTCCTCCTACATATAAGGAATGAGAAAACAATTGGGCTGAGAGCAGGTTCAAGAACATGAAACTCTGCATGTTGGCCAGTAGAACAACTCGGGCAATTAAACACTATAGTAACGAATAAGGTAATATGATCATTTTATTATATAGCTATACAAAAAAAAAATTATTAAAATTTCCACAAATTACAAAATATACCCTACTGGAGAAAATAACAAAAAACTATTTTATTACTTACCAGGGATGATTGAGAATGACCAGTTGACCAGGCAGAGCAGAAATCCTGCAGCTAGGGGAATATGCTTCAGAACCATGATGTGCAAACACACGTGTAAAATTTACACTGACGAAAGAAGTGAGAAGAAGAACCCAGATTTATAGCTTCCCTGTAGATCAAAGTGCAAAGTGTTCATAAAACCTGAACATATGAATGCCAGCATTTTACCACATAGCAGCAATAGAAAATGATTCGGGCAAATGAGGGAAGATTTTTATTAAATTTTATTATAATAACAACAACAATAATAATAATGATAATTTTTATTTATATGGAACTTTTCAAAAAACACTTACAAAGTGCTTCACTATACAGGTAAAATAGAACAAATTAAAAATGAAAGAAAAAAATTATGAATAAATAAATAAATTATATAGATATCAGATATAGCTATCAGAAATGATGTCACGAATCTACTGTCATGTCACGTTTTATTTTCTTTTTCTTGTCTTTGTTAGATTTCTTGTTTATGTCACGTATTGTGTTTAGTCTAGTCACGCCACGTTTTATGTTTTAGTCTTGTTACGTTTCATCTTTATGTCATGTCACGTTTCATGTTTGATTATGGTTATGATTTATTTTCTAGTCTTGTCATGTCACGTTTTATATTTGATTCATGTTACGTTTCCGTTCTTTGATAGCATACACATTTCCGTGTTTTTCCGCAGCCTTGCGTTCATGCTGTTTCTCTATCTCTTGCTGTCGCTCACGCCTCCCAAATTGTTTCATTCTCCCGTGTCTAGTTTACTAATCTACTAACGTTAGATCAGGATTGGGTAATACTAACTCTCTAACCATGTGTTCATGTTTACCTTACGTTTCTCATGCATGTCATTTACTAATTTACTAACGCTAGGTCAGGATAGGTTTATTACTAACGAATACTAATTATCTTGTTACCTTGTCAGCCTTCCACACCTGATTTCCATTTGCATGCTGCTCTCAAGCTAAGTGTTTGCACCTGTCTACACCTGCATTTAAGCTCAGTGTTCATGTCGGTTCTTTGTGAGGTTGTTGCCCCTGTTTATCAGTGCACTATCGAGCGGTTTTTCAAGGAGATTTGAGAGCTGTGTGCGGAGATGAGGAGACTCGTCGTCACCGTTCAACCACACTTCTTGGAACAACCTGCAACATCGCCTGCACCTCCACCTGCTAACCCCATGAGAACCTGGCAATTCCGGGAGCCACAACAACCCCCCCCCGGAGAGGTTCGGAGAGATGCAAGGCGTTCCTGCTCCAGTGTGACTTTGTGTTCCGACAGCAACCACAAACTTATAATAGTGACGACTGCCGGATCAGCTACGTGATGGGGCTACTCAAGGGGAAAGCATTGGACTGGGCTACAGCAGTGTGGTCCGGGGGTTCATTCCCTCCCCGGTACCCAGTCTTCGCTGAAGAGATCCGTAAAGTTTTCCAGCACGCCTCCAGCGACCAAGAGCCTTCCCAGTGCCTGATCGCCCTTCATCAAGGCCGGAAGACTGCGGCGGATCATTCGATTGACTTCCGCACCCTCGCGGCCCCGACCAACTGGAATGATGCGGCTCTAGTGTACCTGTTCCTTGCCAGTCTGAGTGAGGTACTCCAGGATGAGTTGGCGCGTCTCGATCACCCAGTTCATCCGTGCCGCTATTCGTTTGGACAACCGGGCCAGACAACGCCGGACTGAGACACAGGTTCTACCCGGCCAGCCGTACCCCAGGCGAGGGTCTAGTTCGTGTCCCGAGGAGATGCAAGCAGAGGGAGTCGAACCCATGGATCTTTTCCTTGCAGGGATGAAGATCTCACCTGAGGAACGGAGACGATGGAAAACTACCGGTTCCTGTTTCTATTGTGGGAGGTTGGGACACACCCAAGATCAGTGTACCCTCCGCTCCAAGAAGTCAGACCCATCCGTTGAGGTGAGAGCGCTCGACAACCAGGAGGGGTCTGCTAGGAATGACTATCGTCCTACTCTGACTGCTATGTTGATTTTTCCCGACAGAAGGGTCCAGGTTAACGCGTTGGTGGACTTCGGAGCCGACGCGAACCTCATTGATGAGGTGATGATCAAGGAACTGGACATTCCCACCCTTCCACTGCCCCACCCCGAGCTCGGTCATTGGATGGCAAGACGTTTTGCCGCATGACCCACATCACCAAACCCATCCAGCTTATCATTTCTGGAAACCAGATGATTCAGTTCCGCGTCATCCGGTCCCCTAACGATCCACTCATTCTGGGATTACCTTGGCTCCAGAAACACAACCCTACCATAGACTGGGGTTCAAGCCAGATTCAAGCCTGGAGTCATAACTGTCACCAGTCCTGCCTGCGATCCGCTCCTGCACCTGCAGAGGGCGTACCCACTCCACCGATAGTCCCCAAGCCCTCCCTTGAGAAGGTGCCCACCCCTTACCACAATCTGGGCGCGGTCATCTCCAAGACACAGGCACAGACGCTTCCCCCTCATCAACCCTACGACTGTGCCATCGAGCTGCTACCCGGTTCCACTCTCCCCTCAAGCCATCTCTATAATGTCTCCAGAACTGAAAGGGAGGCCATGGAGAAATATATCCGGGACTGCCTTGCCAACTAATTGATTCGCCCATTCTCTTCACCCTTAGGCGCCGGATTCTTCTTCGTTCAGAAGAAGGATGGTTCATTGCGTCCGTGCATCAACTTCAAAGAACTCAACAACATCACTGTGAAGAACAAGTATTCTCTGCCATTGATGGACTCCGCTTTTCAACCTCTACACAATGCCACCATCGTTACCAAGTTAGATCTACGTAACACCTACCATCTAGTCCGTATTCGAGAAGGTGACGAGTGGAAGACCGCCTTCAATACCTCCCTCGGACACTTTGAGTACCTGGTCATGCCGTTCGGCCTAACTAACTGTATTCCAGGCGCTCGTCAACGACGTCCTTTGAGACTTACTAAATTAGGCTAAAACTCCGTTTTCCCAACCAATACGTATTGTTGTAGTTGTCTTTTTTGAATCCGGCAGCAGGCTGCCCATAAGGAAAGTTTTCAAAAGATTATTGTATGATTCCTCAGCAGCCTCTTTGTCAAGATCGGAATGCTTTTCAAAAACTTCTTCCATACAAGTTTTGGAGAAGGTTATTTTCACCACTGTTCTGTCTTGTCCTTTGTATTCGCCCCCAGTCTGTTCCGTTTGGATACAATCTTTTCACCGCCTCACATAGTTCATCCAGTTAATCTTTAAACTTTCCTTCCACTCGATTTATGTCCATCTTGAACGCTCCCCTTACAGCACTCCATTTAAGTTTAAAAAACCTTTGAAACACCATTTCCAGTTTTTGCGCGGATGATTGATACAGCTGATCCAGTTCTCGCATGGCTGTACACCATTTCTCAGCATTGTCTATGGGATCAGGTCATTCCCTGACAATGTCCACGATCTCTTCTATAGTCCAGTTGCGTTGTACTAAAAGATCCGGCCTCCTTCCTCCATGCCTCCCTGGTCCGCGAGGATCAGGAAATGCCACAAGGGGAAACAGAGACTGTCCATCTTGTCCATACAGCTGGGGGTACAGGGAAGTTGCAGCTGAGACCACAGCAGCTGATGTTCTTGCTTGGCCCTGGGGTGCCGTCGGGGGTGGAATACGGAGGGGGTGGCGACTTTCCTTCACTTTCTTTCTTCTCCTTCATCATGAGGCCCGCCGCCGCCCGTTTCCCTGTTGTCTCTGCCTCTCTTTTCTATTTACAAAATGAATCCCAATCTATCCTCTCTTTTTTCTTGCCTTCCTCACTCTTCTCTAACAAAGCCCTGCAGACCGCCAGCAATGTAAGACTAAGTGTGCCTTCTGTGGGGAAATTATCATCTGTTAGTTTTCTCCATAAGGACATCTGAGTCAAGACAATATGTCCCCATTTGTTACTCATATGTTTTGCCGGTCCGGTTAGTATCGGGTCCCTTTGGCTCACCTCCTTACTACTCTTACCTCCCATTTTCCTAGACGTCAAATAATGTCGTGGAAATTCTTCTGTTTAATAAAAAAATCAAAGTATTCCACCAGGCAGCAATAAGTTTGTCTGAGTTTTATTCAGCTAAAGAGAGCACCCAGAACACACAGCATAGTGTCTCCTTAGGATAACTCTACCCCATGAGCTAAAATACAGTTTATATACATTTCACTCTACTGCCCTATACATCATTGTCAACATGCAGAAACAAGACTGGGCTGTCTACCTTATCTAATGGCCTAATTTAGTATCTAGGTATACAAAAGGTTAAATGCCTATCTTCCAACATGTAGTGATGCATAACATGTGTAGGCTATTGAAACCTAAATTGCTCCTTTCTTCCACATTATTCTGTTGGGTAATGCATGAGTAAGCTTTTTCTGTAAGAAGTTCATGTAGTGTTGGCTCTAACCACAAAGCTCAGAAGTAGTGATAAGAATTCTTATCGTCCAACAACCACAACGTGTTTTTCTTGCACCCATAACTGCCATAACATTTTATGATGCATGCTGAAAATCACCAGTGCACTTCTGTGTGAATTCCCTCAGATAACAGGACAAAACTAACTATGAGATTAAGAACAAACAAATAGTGCCTAGACCATCCTCTGGTCATCTGGATCATGTCACTTTGAGAAGCATGACTCATGACTTTATAAAAACAACGTGAAATCAAATAAATAATTGAGGCTAGTTAAAAAATAAAAACAGAGGCTAGCACGAAATCCCAAAATAGATCGGCATTTGTAGTGCACCTCAGACAAGGACTGAGGTGATATCAAGCAGTTCTGCCATTTTTACTGATTCCTGTTCAGTGTTTGGCCTCATTGCAAAAGAATGGAGACAAAATCTGAGGAAGCAACTCTGTTCCAAGTTCAGGAGTTATTTTTAGTTCTGAAACCTTTTCAGCATGTGGCTGGGATTCAATCAACATGTCTTTATCTTTTTTTTAACAATTAAAAGGAATATATATTTTTTTCTTCACACAGTTAACTAATTTGTTTCAGCGAGTTTGGGAAGAAAACAAAGAAAAAGAAAACAAGAAAAAAAATGTACATACTATTTTTTTTTCATGGCACTGATATGATATTACTGCATGCCCTGAATGGAATGGAACCATAGTCACAATATACGTGAGTAATACTGTAAAAATGTGAATCATATTATTACCTTCAGTGTGCAAGCAAGTTCCAGATGTAAAATAACCATAGACTAGCAGCATTAAATGTACATGTCATATAAAAATGTTTTTTATTGTTCAGACAGAGTGATACATAAATTGTTTTCAATGTTTATCAGGTGTGCATTAGTGAGGGGTGGGGGATTACTAAAGTTATAGCATGTACAGAAGATGTGTCCTTTCCTGGACTCATGTGTACATGCATTTTTAGAATAATTACAAAAGATTTATGTATACAAAATACATTCAGAGGCCTTTCAATATACAAAATATATTCATTTCAAACATAGAAAACATGTAAACCCAGTGATTGCATAGTATTAGACAGAGAATGACTGTCGTATTCTGTGAGAAACATACATGTAGAAGTAAATAACATACATGTAAAAGTCACTAACTATGCCAGAGACCCTGACGAATGCTGGAGCTCCCACACACGTACTGAGCAAGCTTGGCTCTTACCCGCTCTTCACCTTCAGGACACTTTTACTGCCACAGAATAGTGTCGCAAACAGAATATGTGAATTTCAAAATCAACTTTTGAAACAGGTCTCCTTGAACAAAGTTTCCTCTGGAGTGACAGCTTTGGAGATAGTGGCCTGTGTGAACCGTGCAGAAGATATGCTTGCAGAACACAGTTTAAAATGGTTACAGTGCAGTTCTCTGCTAACCACACAAACACGCTGCCACCATACCGTACTTTTGCACAGGCCAGAAAGAGGATAAAGGCACTACCTGGATAATGGTTACTACTACAGTTAAATTATTTTTGACTAAATTTTGCCTGAGATTTTCCTGAATGTTTCAGCCCAGTTGAATTCTGGAAGTGCAGAATGTGGTGTGCTGTGCTGTGGAGGGGGTGGGGTCATGTTTTCAGGACCCACAGCAGAGCAGCCAATGAAAGCAGCGTTGCTGAGTGGTAGTGGGCGGGGCTGCCTGATATGGCTGGGGGCTGGGCAGGTGGACAGTCAGTGTATGGCTCCAGACAGGCAGCGTAGGCCAGAACATGGGCGATGTAGTTCTGTTCCTTCACACCGTGGAACAGGTGCGCCATTGGACCCTTAGCGTAGATGGCGACGTCCTCGCCACCGTGCGTCTCTGAGTCCAGAGGTACAGCTGCTTGCTGCATATACTCCTCATCCACTACAGCAAGAAAAGAGAGAGAGAGAGAGGAAGAATGAGAGTGAGAGGGAACCCCTTGTGGAATATGGACACAGACAGAACTGTATATTTCAGGTCAGCATTGGGGAGAGCTAGGTTACTAGTAGGGTATCTGGGGTTGCAGGCTCAATTTCCAGGAATTAGGCATTTAACCTTAATTACTTTAATACATATTGAGGAGAGTATCTGCAAAATGGCAAAGCATGATACAGTTGGATAAACTCACAGTAATCCACAGCTGTGACGTTTCCTCGTGTGCCATTCACATGAATATATCCCGGTCCGTTGGCGTACAGGATACTGGTGAACGGCAACTTGTCGTCAGCTGTCTTGGGAGCTAGACCTGGGGTAAAATGACACAAACGTGCTTCAGTCACGCCTTACTGGTGTCTTAAGCCTGCACTTTCAGCCCCTCTGGTCCCATTGGCCCTCATTGGGCCAGTCACGGTAAAGGGCGGAGGTGGAAATCCAGGGGACATAAAGGTAAAGTGCGGCAGTGTAGAATAATGGTTAAGAAACTGGCCTTGTAACCGAAAGGTCGCATTTTCGATTCCCAGGTTGGACACTGCCATTGTACCTTTGAGCAAGGTACTTAACCTGAATTTCTTCAGTATATATCCAGTTGTATAAATGGATAATATGTTGTGTTGTGATAAAAAAAAGTTGTGTAAGTCGCTCTGGATAAGAGCGTCTGCTAAATGCCTGTAATGTAATGTAAAAGTCCTCCCCAGTATTTTGCTCCAAACACCTGGATTTGCTAATTAACATAATTCTTCAGCGAGGAGGTAGAACTAATTAGTGAAATAGGTGGAAGTCTATAGGTGGAAGAAACACATGGTAGGACTTTTACTTTATGTCCCCTGGATTTCCACCTCTGGTAAAGGGGGAGGAATTTTTATGGAATTTGGACCTGACAATAGATCAGCAGTTTGAGGCTTTAGTGCCTCGGTTTGTAACCGAAAGGTCGCAAGTTCGAGTCCCACGTAGGACACTGCCGTTGTACCCCTGAGCAAGGTACTTCACCTGAATTGCTTCAGTATATATCCAGCTGTAAATGGATACTATGTATAAATGCAAAAATGCTGTGTAAGTCGCTCTGGATAAGAGCGTCTGCTAAATGCCTATAATGTAATGTAATGTAGTGCACTCACTGTAGAAATGTCGCTAATGTTACCTCTGCAGAATTAGTGACGTTTAAACAAACTTGCATTAGCACTTTAGTGACGTCGCACATACACTTGCTGATCTGGACCGCTGTTAGCCAGGTCTGGTGCTATTGCTCATGCTAATCAGGTGAACGCACTCAAGTTCCTTTACTGTAAGTAAATGGATTCCGCTAAATGGATACAATGTAATGTGATGTAATGCTCCCTGGGCCGTACCAAAGATGGGGTTTCCACGGGGGGTGTTCCCGCCGAAAGTGAATACGTGTGAGTGGTCAGCGGTGACGACGGTGATGGTGTCCGTCTCACTGGTCACCTGAGAGGCCACCTGCACCGCCCGGTCAAACATCACGGCTTCCGTCAGCGCCAGCTGAGCGATGCCGTCGTGGTGACCGTGATCGATTCTGCCCCTTAAAACAACAATTGCAGAGCACAACTTGAACAAATCCTGGCAGACAATAAGTCTGGCAGGTAAAACCATTTCCTTGTGTTTGTGGTCAATCACAGGTTGTGGGTTGAATTCCCAATTCAGCACCATCAGCTCCACACATGAGCAAAGTATTTTAAATTTTGTTACATTATAATCACTAAGCAGACATGGTCTGTGGACCAGTTTAGAACAGCAGTGTTAGTCTCAGGAATAAAAAGTGCAATATGACAGAAAAAGCACAGAAAGCCCATTCATAATCAATAAGTGTGAAGTTAACTGAACAAACCAACATTTAGGATTGCAAACAAAAGCAAATACCACAAAAGGAGCTAACCTATCTTTGCACAGCTATACTTAAAACATTATCCCAGAAGAAAATACAAAAACAAAGAAAGAGGATATCCAGGTTAGGATAGTGTGATTTTGTGGTCTAATTGATTAGACAGAGCATTGAAAAAGCAGGCAGTATCTAAGTATCTTACACTGTATCTAAAGCCACCTGCTTTGAAAACGATTGGATACTTATCTTCTACAAAAAGGAAAAATCCCTTGGGGTTCTTGCTGAGAATCTGGATGGCTTTCTCCGTCATTTCGACGATGGAGGGGTCTCTGGTCCTGTTGCGAAACAACTCGAATCTCATGTCCTTGGGTTCAAACAGGCCTGCAACAGGAACATCGCCACACATTCATAATTTGGCCGAAGTTTGCCCTCTAGCGGCGAGAGCCTGTAATCACCACAGTCGTGCATATATTTAATAAAAGTTTTACTTATTTCTTTTTTTTATAATTTTGCGCCCAATGCAGGGCTGTGTATATCCAATTCCCAGCCAAATTTGGAATACCCAATTGTCCCCGAAACGCGTTCATAAAGCAACCCCACTGCACAGGACACACGGGTATCATACCTCAGTGCAGACCCACGGCTTTCCTTTGAAACACGTGGCTCACTCTACGCACCATCACCAAACCCGCAGAGTGGAATCGAAGGAAAACCACCCGTATGCAGCTGCATGCAGACCATGGACGTGCCCAATCGCCCAGCGGGGTCGCCAGATGAACGCGGGCCGACTGAACCCACCCATACCCGGGGCGATGCACTCGCCAATCGCGTATCGCCCCAGACGGCACTGGCACAATCTGGATTTGATCCCAGACCGTGGGGCTCATCCATGCACCACAGCGATGGCGCCTCAAATGGAACAAACCTCCCAGCAGCCCACTACCATGCATTTAGTGCAGAAAGCCTCGCCGATCGATGACATCACATGGCACAATCTATCATTGTAATTAAGTCATCATTTTTAAATAAAAGGCAATTGAGATTCAAAAATAACTGTAATAAAGTACTTGTGCTATCGTACGAGTAAGAAAACATGCCACAATTAGTTTGAAATGATAACTTTGACTACCATAATGGGCACCTATTATGAAGATACTCCCTCCATCTTATCTTTATATTTCAGACTTTGTTTTATCACATGATAAGATCCTGATAGCACAGTGTTTCCATGGAGAAAGCAAGTCTCACCCATCAGACGGTCGGTGGATTTCACATCAACAGAGTCAAACTGCTCCCTGTGCCAGACGTACTGGGACTTCTGTAAGAAACACAAAGTGCAAACCGGGCATGTTTCCCTGATAATACTATAACGGGAGGACAGATTGTGATACAGCACCCAATCGTAAACATCCGCAGAGCTCGATTCCATTTCGGTTCACTCAGTTCAGGAAATCGTAATCAAAATACTTTTTTTTCATTTTAGCTCATAGTGTACTATGAGGATATTTCAGAAGAAGAATTGTTGTTTTAAATAAACAAAACATAGTAATATTTCAAAACTTCTATCAAAATGGTAGAGGAATAGGTTGCTCTGCAGGTGTAAAACACAAAAAAGAGCTTTTACATTTGTATTTAAAATACAATTTTGAAATGCATATTATAAATGCACAAAGCACCTTGCGAGCACCTCAGGTGTGTGGAATAGTGTGTGCATTTTAGTGAAATACCTTACGGCCCTTCAGCCACAGGTGTATGAGGTTCTTCTTGTCCTTGCGGTCCCCTCTGCGTGAGGAGGAAGTGGGGTACTCTGGGTCTGGGGTCCCCTTTGGGGTCATGTACATCCTCCCGCCTCCGAGAATCACCTGCAGAAAGGAGAGCAGAAAGTAATGAGGCTGTCTTACGGTCGCGACCGCCAGAGTCAGCCGGTCACTGCACAGCAGAAATGTCGGCGTAAATTTAACACTGCTGGTGTACATTTAACACCTTAGGGCATTTATATGAGCCACCATTTTTGCTGTGTGGCCTGTTGCACTCTTTCCCTTTCAGCATACAAGGCATGGGGCGGAGGGGACAGGCAGGGCCATACGGTGTTGATATTGAGCTGAGTGGCATGGTGGGGTCTGGGGCGGAACAGGGTGTGTCAGGGTGGACGGAGCCTTATGCGGATAATGGTGTTTTTGATTAACTAAATGGTGCAGAGTGTGGATGGGGCAGAGTAAGAGGTGAGGCATGGTGTGGGTGTGGCCATATTGGTGTCATTATTGGTGATGAGCTGAGGAGAGTGGGGTGGGGTATAGTTAGGAGCTGGGTAGGGCTTGCCACAGTTCGGGGGCAGGGCGCCTGAGGGGTGGAGCAGGGTGGAACAGGGCAGTGCACGGTGGGGGCGTGGTCTTACATCGATGTCGGTGTTGGTGACGAGCTGCGTGGCGATGTCAATGCAGCCCTGCCTCCGGGCACTAGAGGGCAGGTCGGAGTCGCTGTACCAGCTGCGGCTGACAGAGTGGGCGTAGGAAGCCGCGGGCGAGGCGTGCTGCACGCGGGTGGTGGTGACGATGCCTACGGACTTCCCTGCCGCACAATGCCACACGGAAACATCTCACCATTCAAATAATTACTACAGCAATGGGCACTCATACAGACAAAGAACTGGTATAAATATAAAATACCTGAAGCAGTGTAGTATAACGGTTAGGGAACTAGGCTTGTAAATGTATGTGTGTGTGTGTTTGTATGTGTATGTGTGCGTGTGTGTGTTTCTGTGTGTGTGAGTGTGTGTACCTTGTGCTTTAGCTCGATGCAGTACAGAGTACACCTCGTTGCCGAAGGTGGAGTTACACTCATAGGGAATGGCTGCAGCGCTCAGCCCCACAGTCTTGGCGTTGGCCTTCACCCCGCAGTGATACGCAGTTGCTGTGCTGGCGCTGTCTGCCACCTGCTTATCCACACTGTACGTCTGCGCAGACACAACACAGCCAGGATTACTGTCTCACATCAATCACACTCACCAGCAAGAATAGTCTCACATCAATCACACTCACCAGCAAGAATACTGTCTCACATCAATCACACTCACCAGCAAGATTACTGTCTCACATCAATCACACTCACCAGGATTACTGTCTCACATCAATCACACTCACCAGCAATATTACTGTCTCACATCAATCCCACTCACCAGCAGGATTACTGTCTCACATCAATCACACTCACCAGGATTACTGCATCACATCAATCACACTCACCAAGATTACTGTCTCACATCAATCACGCTCACCAAGATTACTGCATCACATCAATTACACTCACCAGCAGGATTAATGTCTCACATCAATCACACTCACCAGGATTACTGCATCACATCAATCACACTCACCAAGATTACTGCATCACACTCACCAGCAAGATTACTGTCTCACATCAATCATGCTCACCAAGATTACTGCATCACATCAATCACACTCCCCAGCAGGATTACTGTATCACATCAATCACACTCACCAGGATTACTGCATCACATCAATCACACTCACCAGGATTACTGTCTCACATCAATCACACTCACCAGCAGGATTACTGTCTCACATCAATCACACTCACCAGGATTACTGCATCACATCAATCACACTCACCAAGATTACTGCATCACACTCACCAGCAAGATTACTGTCTCACATCAATCACACTCACCAAGATTACTGCATCACATCAATCACACTCCCCAGCAGGATTACTGTATCACATCAATCACACTCACCAGCAGGATTACTGCATCACATCAATCACACTCACCAGGATTACTGCATCACATCAATCACACTCACCAAGATTACTGCATCACATCAATCACACTCACCAGGATTACTGTCTCACATCAATCACACTCACCAGCAGGATTACTGCATCACATCAATCACACTCACCAGGATTACTGCATCACATCAATCACACTCCCCAGCAGGATTACTGTATCACATCAATCACACTCAGCAGCAAGATTACTGCATCAAATCAATCACAGTCACCAGGACAACTGTCTCACATCAATCACACTCACCATGATTACTGCATCACATCAATCACACTCCCCAGCAGGATTACTGTGTCACATCAATCACACTCACCAGCAGGATTACTGCATCACATCAATCACACTCACCACCAGGATTACTGCATCAAATCAATCACAGTCACCAGGACAACTGTCTCACATCAATCACACTCACCATGATTACTGCATCAAGTCAAGCACACTCACCAGGACAACACCATCACATCAATCACAATCACCAGGATTACTGTCTCACATCAATCACAATCACCAGGATTACTGTCTCACATCAATCACAATCACCAGGATTATTGTCTCACATCAATCACACTCACCAGGACAACTCCAGAACGACTAACATCATTTTCACATTTAATTCCCAATGCAAGTAGCAGCTAGTTGGATGCCAAAGGCCTTGCAAGACTTGCAGAAATAGTATCTTCAGTGCAATGAAATGAAAAATCTGGAGCACCCTGAACTGGACTCCAAGTCTATTGTAATATTAAAGGAATATTTCACCTTCGTGAGACATAAGTAATTTTGTGGAACCTATCCCATTATATTATATGTAACGGCATCACCGGTAGTCCCCGTTTTCAGAATCCTCATTCACTCCCATTCATTTTCGGGACCTCACCAAAATGAATCGTTTTAAAACACAAACTAACTATGGCGGATAATACATTGATAAAACAGAACACAGGGGTGAAAAGGTACATGTTTGTTTTGATATTTAATGTATTTTCAATGTTTTATTACCTTTTAAAAGAAAAAGAAGATCTGGCAAAAAGCTTTGTTATTTTAACTCAGTGATGAATCCTTGCGGACAATAAAGTTGATGTCAATTCACCAACTGTAGTAGGCTACCATTAGTTGTAGGTTTACGTCATAATAAAACAAAAAATCTAACTACGGCTTGTTATATTTCTATGCAGTAGCATATCCGAAAATAGTGCCATTATTATAGCTAATTTAAACTTGAAAACAGTTTATAAGCTCAAAACAAACACATACATTTTCACCTTTGTTAGGTTGTGCTTTAAAACGATGAATTTTGGTGAGGTCCCGGAAATTAATGGGAGTGAATGGAGACCCTGACAACTGGGACTAACGGTGATGCCATTAATGGTCAGCAGGGACAGCTGGTGTTGCTAGTATTCACACTATGGAAATATAATTGAGTACGCTCCACAAAATTACTTATGTCACACAAAGGTAAAATATCCCTTTAAGAATGTAACGGAACACTCAGGGTATTGTGGACCATATGACAGAAAGTGGAAAATACACTGAGAATAGGTCTGGCTATGCAGCTTCAGTTCTCCAATGGTTTTTGTGGTTGGTTATTCCATTTGACACATTCACATATTTATTTTTAAAGTGTGAATCACCCCCTTGGAAGACTATACAGAGGTTGAGGATATGAATCCAAACAATCACGCATGCCCTTCATGCTGACAGTGTGTGAGGTGGGGTGCAGGCATAGAGGAGGTGGGGTCAGAGAGGGGGGGGGTCTGACTTTGGAGAAAGTGCAGGAGGGGGTTTGTATGACCTTGGACAGGGCGAGGTAGGGGAAGGTATCCATGGCGAGCATGGTCTCCTCTCCAGACGCCCCCTCCAGCTGTCCCCTCAGGATCCGTGCCGCAGACACCGTAGACACGCCCATACCTGTGTGAGGGGAAAGAAAGGTGAGCCAAGGTCAATCCCTCCTGTCCCCCCCCCCCCCACTGACATTCCCAAGGGTGAGATCTCTCAGCAGAGCAAAGGCGAGTGTAGAGTGAGTAGGCTGTAGGGTACGAAGTGTAGGGTGTAGGGTATAGGGTATTGAGTGTAGGTTGTAGATTGTAGGGCATGGATACTCAAATCTGGCCCTCAAATCTAAATCCGGCCCTGGTTTTCTTTCTCCCATGTAATTAACTGAACAGTTAATTGTCATTTTTTATGGAATCGTGAAGCTCCTTTCCTTCTCAATATAAGAAATTCGAACGGTCCTGCCTGGAAAATATTTCCACTTCATGCGATCTAAAGGATCCGTCCTTTCTCGAATTTGACTATTGGAATGCAGCCATAGAGTATAGGGTGCAGGGCGTGTTTAGGGTGTAGAGTATAGGGTGCAGGGGATGTCTACAGTGTAGAGTATAGGGTGCAGGGCATGTGTAGGGTATAGAGTATAGGGTGCAGAGCGTGCGTAGGGTGTACAGTTTAGGGTGCAGGGCGTGTGTATGGTATAGAGTACAGGGTGCAGGGCGTGCGTAGGGTGTACAGTTTAGGGTGCAGGGCGTGTGTATGGTATAGAGTATAGGTTGCAGGGCGTGTTTAGGGTGTAGAGTATAGAGTGCAGGGGATGTCTACAGTGTAGAGTATAGGGTGCAGGGCGTGCGTAGGGTGTACAGTTTAGGGTGCAGAGCGTGTGTATGGTATAGAGTATAGGTTGCAGGGCGTGTTTAGGGTGTAGAGTATAGGGTGCAGGGGATGTCTACAGTGTAGAGTATAGGGTGCAGAGCGTGCGTAGGGTGTACAGTTTAGGGTGCAGGGCGTGTGTATGGTATAGAGTACAGGGTGCAGGGCGTGCGTAGGGTGTACAGTTTAGGGTGCAGGGCGTGTGTATGGTATAGAGTATAGGTTGCAGGGCGTGTTTAGGGTGTAGAGTATAGGGTGCAGGGGATGTCTACAGTGTAGAGTACAGGGTGCAGGGCATGCATGGCATGAGGTGTGGTTACCGTCTCCCAGGAACAGGATGATGTTCTTGGCGCGGTGAGCACGGGGCTGCAGTCGCAGGGCAGCATGCAGGGTCTCTCTGGCCTGTGAGTTCCAGAACTCTGGCTCCTTCTCTCGCTCATCTGCCCCCAGCGCCACGGCAACACAGACAAGACAGCTGTTACACACTCTACTCAATGATCTCTCTCTCTCCATTTACATTACATTTACATTGCAGGCATTTAGCCAACGCTCATATCCAGAGTGACATACACAGCTTTTTTCCCCCACATAGTATCCATTATCCAATACTTATTATACAGCAGGATATTTTTACTGAAGCAATTCAGGTTAAGTACCTTGCTCAAGGGTACAACAGCAGTGTCCTACCTGGGAATCAAACCGGCAACCTCTCTCACTCTCTCTCTCTCCCCCCCTCTCTCTTTCTCTCTCATTGTGAATCCCACAGCTGCCAGAGTGCAGAGGTGTGGAAAGCAGGAGACAGGAAGGTAAGCTACACAGCGGCACAAATTTACCGTGAAGGAAGTTTAAAAGAACAGCAGCACAAAAGCAGTGGAAAGACAACTAAACACATGCCCGGTACCTAATCCAGAGTGTTTTACACAAGCGGGACTTAAGACAGAGAGAAACACACACACACACACACACACACACACATGTACATACACACACATGTACATACATGTACTCACACACACACGCACATACATGCATAACTCACATATTGCACATGCACATATGCAAGGCAAGGCAAGTTTATTTGTATAGCACCTTTCAAACAGCAAGCAATTCAAAGTGCTTTACATAAAACATTAAAGACAATAAAACAATTTAAAAGACAATAGAACATTTAAAAAACAATATAATTGTATTATTTTCTTAATAAGATAAAAACAATAAAAACAGATAAAAGGCTAAAGTGCATGAATAGATAGCCCCTGATTTAATTCAGTTGAAAGCCAAGGCAAATATAAAGGTTTTAAGCTTTGATTTAAAAGAACTGAGAGTTGGAGCAGACCTCAGATCTTCTCACACACACATACATTACACACACACACACACAAGTGAAGCTGTGCCCTGAGGTCACCTGAGAGCGCTGCCTTTATTAGGCTGCCACCTGTGTTCTCACCTGTGCGCTCACCTGCGTGCTCACCTGGGGAAGAGGCTGCGTTTGGCCTGGCCAGCAGGAGCAGGAGCAGGAGAGGAGGAGAGGCAAGGAGGAGCAGCGGGGAGGTGCGGCCCTGCGGTGTGTGCATGGCTGCACAGAGCTGTCCGTCTGCGTTGCGCAGAGACGTGCCTTACGGAGACTGGCTGCGCAGACCTCCAGCATCGGCCTTTTAAAGCCCAGCACTGCCAGCTCATTCGCTCGCAGTCAGAAAAAAGGGAAGCAGGGACCACACAGGGCTGAGACCAGCTCCACACACGCAGGAGCCCCTCGCTCTCTCTCTCTCTCTCTCTCTCTCTCTCTCTCTCATATTTCCAAAAAACGGCCCTTTTGTTTTTAAGGTTGTTTTTTTATCCCTCTCTCCTCCCTCCTTTCCCGCTCCTGTTTGCACATTATTGAAAATGAAACGGAGCTCTTGATGTGGCTCAGGTTTTAATGCGCTTTTTTATACTTGACTCAAATTCCCTGAAAAAAAAAATCATAAGGGCGGGCCAATTAGTCTTAAAACCTGAGCTATAAAAACCCTGATGTACTTCACTGTGGCTTTGAAAAAAAAATTCCTTCCATAGGAAAAAAAAACAGTGCAAGCTGTCAAGGAAGATCAGCTCTTCTTATGCTAAAGAGTTTGTGTGTGCCGACTGGTGAAAGAAGCTATACCTTCAGAACAACGGATAACGACATGTCCGCACTCCCTCACAAGCTTACAGAGGGAAAATCGTCTGGTTGCACATATTTCTCCGGTGAGGTAGTGGAGACTGGACGTCCTGTAAAAATGTATCTTTTTTAACGCAAATGCTGCAGTTTGTGCGCGAACGGATCTGACGGGATTGGCGGCTGAGGAACAGCAGGCTGACGACTGCCAGCTTACCGCCTCGGGCCCTTGTGACGATGAGTCATGGAAGCTGCAGCGGAGCTAGTGCTCAGCGGCTAGCCAAGAGCGGTCGACCGGGCCGCTCATAAAAGGGAAATCTGAGCAGCTTTGCGGCTTACTCCAGGCCTCACATGACGCAGAGACACCGCAAGTATCAAAACACAAGAAGGGAAGCCGGCTGGGCCTGAGAACAGGCACGACAGCCCATTGTTTTGGACACATTCATTCATTTACCGGGAGAAAGGCTGCAGCCTAACGACAGACCCAAATCTCTTTGGACGTCTTTGTATCTCTGCCTGTACGTTTTGCTTTTATTTCTGATAAAAAATGACAGCATTCCCCCATGCTCGCATCCTTAAGGGGCTCTCCTGTGATTACACTGGTCTGGAGATACTCTGGAAGGGATAGACACTGGGATAATTAGACCACATCAAGACCCAGCATGTTAATGTTGGCTGGGAACGGGCGATGACTGGCAGTTTACACTGCGTAAACTCACATGTCAACAAGGATATAATCCAAAGATCTGTTATAATGGGGACCCTGCGAGCACACTCCCCAGGGAACGAGCTAAAGAAGTGTATTCTGTACCTCCTTCTGCAAAAGGAATTCACTTACAGTGGTCATCTAAGGTTGAACGGGTTTGAGGAAAGACAGTTTTAACGTGGGCACAATTCGCACACAATTAGCATTAGCCTGCTTCCTCCATTTCCTTTTTGGAGCTCTTGCATCCCAGGTAGAAAAATTTGGTGGCTCTACAAACGGCCTTCTTACCTCTCCACTCCTCCAAAGACTCCGCCCCCAAACTGTCCCATCTGAGAGGTGAGGGGGCCCACAGATGGGCAAAAATTCACAATTTTTTTTCAAATTTCTGTTACAAAATGCCTCCTGTCGCTTTACCCTACAATCAAAACATTGAAGAAATGACAGAAGGAGACTCGCATAATATTCCTGAATCATACTTGCATTTTCAATACATGTATTCTAAATATGTATTTGATATATGCATTAATTGAAATATCTCCCATTTATTTTGGGGGGCGCACATTTAATGTGACTGGCGTGTGAGACTGATGGATATTATGTACTGATTTTGGCTTCTTTCCCCTTATTTATAAACAAGCTGAGTCACCATGGCTCCCTAGAGAGGAGGGTGGGGGGTGTGGGGTGTGGGGGGCTGTTTTAGGGCCCGGGCCAGAATGTAAGCTTTCAGGGTGGGGGAAGGGGTGAATGAACTGGGCGTGTCAGGTTGGGAGGAAATGGCAGCAGACTCTGTGACAGGTCAGTAATCTTGCATTCCCTATCAGGGATGTGCAATATGTCAAATACACATGTTGAAAGGATGTATTTGCATGTATGTATTATATGTAGTACAGATTTGCTCGCCTAATTTTTTATTATGCTTTTGACCTCTACACTTGCAAATTAATCAACACTGCCACCATTTTAATTGTATCATTTTGATACAATTGATACCATTTTGGGGGGTAGTTTGTCATTTGTAATAATTCAATTTCAACTATGCTGTCATATTTATTTTCAAAAGGATGAATTTCAATTAATTTAATCAACAACTAGAACTAAAATGGCGACTAAAATCCGCCTTTTTAAGCGATCTTGTAATGCGGCCGCAACTTGTTTACGTACATATAAAGTAGAGTCGCACAGCTGGAAATGTGCTTAATCCAACGCAATTACACAACAGCCACCAGAACCGCATTCCCTCATACAAACTGCAGACATAACTGCGCAAATGACAGCGAGCGTCCCAGGTCCAACTTAACGCAGCAGATAACGCAGTTTGATGGTCAGGACTAAGTGGACCATAATGCCTTTCATCGTGAAAAGCCCAGACCAGGCACTTCATTTAACAAGCTCAAAGCCTTAACTTTACAGCACTATAAACCAGTACATACATGACGGACAATAAAGAAAACTGGGGGCTTTGAATTCAAAGATTAATTTTACTTGCGTGAAATAATAGAGCACAGTTGAGTCAAACCATACAGACCGTACGACCCTGTAGCCATGAAAACGTGGAGCACACACAGCATATAAACCCAATGTTTCCTGTGACTATGGCATCCAGTAGAGTTGAATTGCAGTTTCTGGGATTTGTAGTTTCTCTTAACATGAATTAAATAAGTGTGTAACAGTTCTTACCTGGCTCGCCCATGGCAAGGTCACACCCACTGAGCAGAAGAACCAGCCGGAGTCCGAATCTCATGGTTCTGATGTTTGGGTTTGCTAGGGGGGCTCTGTGTCTTGCATCCCCCTCTCCCGTCTTCATCTCTGCTTCCCAACCCTTTCGGCACAATGGCTGACGAAGGTTCTTACCTCGGGGGAATACAAAAGTAATAAATGACAGACGCAGTTTTGGTTTCCTCCACCCCAAACACACACATCCTTTTAGAGCAGAAGGGAGGGGGGGAAAAAACTACCAAAAATCGACATTTCCCACGTTCGCCTCAAGACATGCCATCTACAGTTTCCCACAAAATGTCCCAGGGCTTTGATGGAAGCCTGCCTGGCTCTTAATCAGGCCCCCACCCGCACAGCACCCCCCCCCCCCCCACCAAATTTCTCAGAGGCTCACAGTTTGCCTTTTTAAGATCCCCGTACTGGAATGAAAACGTTGGGAAAAAGTAAAGCAGCACCTGGTTTCTAGCCGAGATTCTTCACAGGTAGCTTTTGGAGAGCTTTGAGAGTTCCTGTCACCGCAAAAACTAAGATGGTGGGGTGAGTTTCAATCACAACAGGAGTCAAAAGAGTGATCTCTGCCCCACACAAGTGCAGTTTCTCATGTAATCAGTGTGTCTGTACATCAAAAGAGGCTGCATTAGGACATCATTCTAACTCCATTTCATAGCCTTCAAATTCACTGATTGCCATGTATCGCTGGAATACTTCCAAAAGGGCTTATGTATTGCAAAGACCTCTCATTCCAATTCAGAATTAATCACCAAAGAGAGCAGTCTCAAAGTGGTTGTCAATAAAAGGGCCAAAAACTAACCGAGACAAGAGGCAAGTGACGTTTCAGGATAACTTTTACACAATGGAAGACAAATTCAAGTTTTTGTTGCCAGAGAGAGAGAGAGAAATAAATAAATCCCTGGAAAATTCACCTTCATGCACCTTAACATTGGACAATAAGTGAATATTAAGTTGCTGTTAGAGGACTATTTTTTTCATGTTTCTGATGAGCAAAAGTACTGTATATTAGAATCAAAAGTCTCTGGAGTAGACACAGTTGCATAAGTAATATGGATTAAGGGATTCAAGAGGGTCTTTTATAATAAGTGCTGAAGCTTATAGCACATTTATCCTCCAAAGGAAGTGGACACACGCCTGTATTGGGCGGATAGTCTCCCCCCCGACACCGCTCGAGCGTGGTGTTCCTCTGCCGGCAAACGCTTGCCTTCGCGGAGGTCAGCTCTCCCTTGAGCCGGGAAAATGAGGTCAGGCGGGGATTTATTTACTCAGAAACCCCGGAGTCAGGAAGACAGCTCCAGACCACTAGTCTTTCCAAAAACATCCTCAGCCACTGATCTGTATGTCCAGCAGGTGTTTCCAGGGCGAGAGACAGGCAGTGAGATCTCAAACATTTACGAATTGACATTGTTAGAGCATCTGCCTGCTCATATTCAACCTGACACCAAAGACCAGAGGCTTTCACAATAGCTAATGTACAACTCAGAGGAAGAGACAGACAGCTCTACTTCCTGTATTTGGGCAAAGTTTGTGTTGCCAGGGACAATTGAAAGTAATAGTAATAATAAACCTTCTGGGAACATGATGCGGACGTGAGCGTACAACATCTAACGTTTCCAAGAAGCCTGTTCTTATGAACCCTGCGGAACCCAGAGCCTGTTGTTATGAACCCTACAGAACCCAGGGCCTATTGTTATGAACCCTGCAGAACCCAGAGCCTGTTCTTATGAACCCTGCGGAACCCAGAGCCTGTTCTTATGAACCCTGCGGAACCCAGAGCCTGTTCTGATGAGACACTGCAGAACCCAGGGCCTGTTCTTATGAATCCTACAGATCCCAGGGCCTGTTGTTATGAACCCTGCAGAACCCAGAGCCTGTTCTTATGAACCTTGCAGAACCCAGAGCCTGTTCTTATGAGACACTGTAGAACCCAGAGCCTGTTTTTATGAACCCTGCAGAAACCAGAGCCTGTTTTTATGAGACACTGTAGAACCCAGAGCCTGTTCTTATAAACCCTGCAGAACCCAGAGCCTGTTCTTATGAGACACTGTAGAACCCAGAGCCTGTTCTTATGAACCCTGCAGAACCCAGAGCCTGTTCTTATGAACCCTGCAGAACCCATAGCCTTTTTTTATGAGACACTGCAGAACCCAGAGCCTGTTCTTATTAACCCTGCAGAACCCAGAGCCTGTTTTTACGAACCCTGCAGAACCCAGGCCTTGGTGTGCTTTCTGCTGGAGGCTCTATATGTCCCCTTCCTGTTTGATGTGTCACAGTCACAAACGTATCAATGTTTGTTACTATAAACACTGAGAGGAAACAGAAGGCAAACCAGGCTTACTCAGCACTTTCACTCTTTCTGTCATGTTGGCAGATTGCTGACAGAGTGTTTCAAACATTAAAAAATACTTCAAACAGCACAAACATTTAAGCTGCACACACATAAAAGGTTTCAGTGTTAAATCAACTCTGAAAGTGTTACATTGTACTTTGAGGGAGTACATTTTAAAAGTTAAAGTCTTAAAAGTTTAAATGACCTCTGAATATTTTACCATTGCAAGATCATCCTCTTTGGAACACTGAGAGGGATTAATCAGTAGAGAAGGATTGATCAGTAAAGAGGGATTGATCAGTCATTGTCTACTCAAATATGCATAAGAAGGTGTGTACTGCGCCCATGAAAAAACGAGTTTAGAGTACAAAAGAAAGATCCTTTGGTGAAATCACCTCTAACAGGGTCCAACAACATTATATTATTGAGTCTGTATGTATTAGATTTTAAATATATTATACTCTGTTAGAGTTGAAAGTACTCTATTGGAGTTGATTTTTCACAGTCCGCAGATCGGTATGAGACAAAGCTTCCTTGAATAATTAAGTTATAACTTATGGGCCCTGCCACCAGTGTAGTGCTGAGATGGACGCATTTCCCCAAACTGAAAAAAAAGGCTCGGCTTTGAGATGACATTTCCGCACCTTCCAATAAAAAAACCATAAAAAAATAAGAAATTAAATGGGTGCGTTTGTGAGCGGTTCTAATTATATTTGACAGTAGAGACCTTGGGGACTGACTCTGCTCAGAAACAATGGCCCGTTTATTCCCAGGGCAGCTGCTTTAACTACCTCAACCTCAGATGAGAAAACCTGGGTAAAGCCAGCAGGTTCAAAGCCCCTGTTTTTGATAAGAATTTGCAGAAAGTCTCCAACGCTAGGTCAGACAAATTTACTAAAATAAAGGGCAAGACAAAGAGCTACTATCATACTAAAGAAGAAAACCGCGTCAGCTTTAGTGTAGACACTGAAATCAAATATATACTTCTAAAGATGCTTGTATTATTTTGTGAATATTGTATAGCAGAGTTGAATGGGTTAATGGAATTACATTTTTTTAACAGCTTGAAAGGGGGAGTTTGGTAAACACAATTAATGTTGTACCAGCAAGCTGTGACAGTTAAAGGTAAAGCTTTGGAATCATAGTGGATGGAGCCCTGATTAAATTCCAACGTAACACATTAACTGGACACGCCTACTACCATCATCAGCCGTTAACATTAGCAACACACTGCAATCAAAACAGGATCAAACAGGATTAAACTTTGTATAAACAGGAATCAAATCCCCGCAGTGTAATATCCTAAAAACCAAGTGCAGTCTCTTCAACCATGAGCTGCAGTTTCAATAGCAGTCATGGTTCTTAAATCCAGTCCATGCAGACAGTGTACAGACACCGTACAGACTGTGATTACATTAGAATGAAATTCCATTTAAACAGTGACTTTCATTCACTGTTAGGAAGTGAAAAATTAAAAGTATTTTTATATGGTGGGCTGCTTCAAAAAATAAATAAAATAAATAAATATAAAAGAATGAATGTTGAAGCCAAAAACCGCATGAAACTATGGGAAGCAGGAATGTTCCAGAGAGTCAACATTGCAGTAGGCAGACCCGGGGTATACAGTATAACCAGGAACGTCTGTTTTAGACAATAAGTCGTGAGAGTCAATAGGGGGGAAACTCTTCTCAAACTTCACAGGAATAACAACAAGCTTAATTGAAACAGTTGGTTTGCATTTAAACTTTTAGGGCTGATTGGATGTTTGCAAAATGAAAGACGCTTAACTGGCTAACTATCCCCTATTTTACCTATACTGATCTGAGGCAAGGCTCCAAGACCACTTAAGAGTTTAAATAAAAAAGCATAGTTCAGAAAGGATTGCCAGGAGCTTCTTTTTGTGGTGAGCACTGTACTTCTTTTAGACTGCTAGAGCAAACAGTTTAATCCAGGTCTTTAAACAATATTATAACAGTATGCATTTGTGTGTGTTAGGTGGGTGGGCTGAGGATAGGAATGTTGTATGTGTGTGTCTTTATACAACGTCATGTGTATTTGATCCTATAAGTGGCAATGGTCACGGAATCTACTTTTTGCCCTAGCGGAGGTGCGGTAGAATGTACCTGACCGTTTCAAAATCCCACTGAACTTCGTGGAGGGCAAGAAATCTGAACAAGGAAACAAGTGAGTACAGCACAGAATGTGAGGTTAAAACATCTGCTCTCTGGTGTCCCCTGTGGGATGGTTCAGTACTGCAGCACATGCTCCTACATTGCTGTTGATAGGAAGAGAAGTTTGTAAACATAAAGGTTCACCAGCAGAGTAAAACTGGTACTGGACTTTCAGAGGCAATATAGTGGGATTGTAAAGAGATGACTGTAGGACTGCTCAAGACTAATTTTTGCACACCCGCATGCACACACGGACACACACACACACACACACACACACACACACACACACACACACACACAAATGCTGTCACCTTAGGGAAAAAGAGTGAACTCCCTAACCCTTCAATGACTGCTTATATCAGCACCTGTAGCCTATATATGCAGGTCTAACACACTTTACACTACTTTAAATAGGGCACATCACCATGGTAGGTACACAGCTATATATTCTTCTCAAAACATTGAACTGGCATTCTGTGTTTAGGACTGGGTGCATTTAAAACCCAGAGTAAAGCCAAATGGAAATAAAAAAGGGAAAAACCACTAAAATTAGAAATTTAATGGAAACTTTTCTTCTGCCTTTTCGTTTTGACCATAATGTGTATTGAGCTAAAAAAAAATCTATGTCATCATGAAACTTGTTGGAAGCAATATGCCCGATGGTGTGATGAAAAAATCTCCCTAATATCTCCATTAGCCACCCATAAGGCAAATGTTCTGCCCTAGGTGCACCATTTTTAAGGGAACTCATGACTGAAAGGCCTTTTTTGGTTGTCCTGCCAACCAGATGGGTGTTGTTTCTGGCTACAAACGCAGCTCACTGTAACATTCTCAAGGGCGTTGAAATCCCACCCGACACAATGAATATGCATAATAAACCCTGCTATCCTTCTTCTGTGGTGTCTGTTCAACTCAAGGTTCAAGGTTCAAGGTTCAATTTTATTTGTCAACTCTACTATATATACAAGACATACAGAGGGTTCAAGGGTTCAAGTGAGGCCTTAGCCACCCTCTTTCCCCAATTACCATGTTCAATGGCTGCTCTTTTACAATACTTCCCTAGTAGTGATTCTGAGTTTAACCACCAAGTTTGAGTCCTGAGATACTCAGAGTAGAGCGGTATGTTATTTTTTTTAGCATGACAATGTGGCATGTTTATAAATTCACACAGTGTGACTGTATCCATGGTCTGTGTGTAAGACCACATCAGTTAAAGGTCAGCATAGTGAGAGCACACCCACAGAGTCTGCATAAGATTGGGTTAATTACAGCTACAGTGTCCTACAATGAAGCCGTATCCACATAATCTGTGTGCAAGACCAGGTTAGCTACAGGTCCCCACAATTTAATACCCACAGGATCTGTGTGTAAGACCAGGTTAGCTACAGGTCCCCACAATTTAATACCCACAGGATCTGTGTGTAAGACCAGGTTAGCTACAGGTCCCCACAATTTAATACACACAGGATCTGTGTGTAAAACCAGATTAGCTACAGGTCCCCACAATTTAATACCCACAGGATCTGTGTGTAAAACCAGGTTAGCTACAGGTCCCCACAATTTTATACCCACCGGATCTGTGTGTAAGACCAGGTTAGCTACAGGTCCCCACAATTTAATACCCACAGGATCTGTGTGTAAGACCAGGTTAGCTACAGGTCCCCACAATTTCATATCCACAGGATCTGTGTGTAAGACCAGGTTAGCTACAGGTCCTCACAATTTCATACCCACAGGATTTGTGTGTAAAACCAGGTTAGCTACAGGTCCCCACAATTTAATACCCACAGGATCTGTGTGTAAAACCAGGTTAGCTACAGGTTCCCACAATTTCATACCCACAGGATTTGTGTGTAAAACCAGGTTAGCTACAGGTCCCCACAATGTAACTGAAGCCACAAATTATATGTGTAAGGCCAGGTTAGTACCAGACTGATGTAAACTTATTGTTTGACACATGCCCTGTGAGATGGTGAAGAGGTGAACTAAGTTGACGCGCCACACACCTGATCTATTGATTGGAATAAAATATTATGGCCTCTAATAGCAGGTCAAAGTGCAGCAGGAAACTTGTCGTAATAAAACCTTGGGCTTCAGGGAATTAGGAGGCCATGATGCCTTCAAACAGAAAAAAGGTCACACAAACCTCCACAGAGATTCACAAAAAACAGACTAGAGTGTATTTTGTTACAAAATGTCTCCCACAAATGTATCTATAAACCACAAGCAAATTGGACAGAGGTATAAAATCATATGAAAGATGAGGTGAGCAACCTGTATTAATAGAGCCATGAAAATGCAAAATTCCATGTGCGCTGGTGGTCTGTTAAAAATTAACTTTCTTTGAAGAAATGTGTCTGACAGTTTTGCCACCAAACTGAATATTCCAGATGGCAGCTAAGACATAAAAGATGAAAGGAGTTTATATGATGACGCACCGCAGGACTACAGATGTCATCTTTCTTCAAACATTTCGATCCCGGCCCGTTGTATACGTTGGGCTACAAACAGCAGAACTCTTCTTCAACTTTTAAGCTTCTCCCAATGCAGGGATATCACGTTGGCTCAGTTGTATGTAGACTTTGACCAAAGTTCTATAAAAACGGTAAATGACTTGCTGTTCGTAATCAAATGTCCCTCTCGAGCATCATGAAATCAAACCAGAAGCAATGACAGCTAAACATCACACGGCTAATCAAAAACAGGATTGAAGACTGTAGTTGGCTTCCAAACCACTCCCTTTTTTATGCAAAAAGCTGTGATTTTAACCAATCATCTTTCCTGTACTAATCATTGAATACAGTTGAGTGCTTGCTTGTGTACTTACAGCAATCTTAAAACTGCTGATAGAAGTTATTAGCAAATAGAAAATAAGGTTGTATTAGATGAGCTGGCGCTAGTCACAGAAGTTTCTTTTGGCTTGCAGTGGTGCTAATCCATGGCAAAATATATTTATAAAAAAAGAGCCCTGAAAGAGGAGTTTATCTCTGAAATGTGTTGCTGTCTTGTGGTTCAGTAAATACTTTGTAAGGGAGTTGCTGCCTGAACCCTCATTTTTCAAGAAAACAAAGTTGTGTTTGTATGCCTCACCTCTTGTTTGGGACAAGAAAGCACATGTTGTGACCATTTAGCACACATGCCAGAAACCATGGAGCTAACTCTATTGCAATACTGCCACCTGTTGTTTGACAAGCATATGACAAGATGTTTCTTGTCATTTTCAAATACAGTAATACAGTGGTCCTCAAACAGAGCCCTCGGGATACCAATGCTGGTTTTCTTTTCAACCACAATGGCAATCCCAGAATTTTAAGAAGCTGTTGATTTATTATGCTTTTCATGTTTAAATTAATTATTTACCCCCTTAAGCCACATTATGTCAGAAATAGGTATGCATGCCATGAAGAAAAGCCCCATACTCACATTCTGTTGTTTTAAAAAAATTCACTGATGAAATTAAACACTGAGGTGAATCAATAAGCTTCTAATTGGTCAAAGTGTGGACACATGGGCACAAAACTAACCATTTGGTATATAATGAAGACTTTAGACAAAAAAATAACAACGAGCCAAACTCGCATTGCGTTAATAAGTTTTACGAAAAAAACTGTGAAACAATTCAGCAACCTTACTAGGAACCTGTTGATTCACCTGCATCTTTAATTTGACCAGTTAAAAAATGATGTACCCCTTTATGTGACGTGAACATTTTACATGGCAGTTTTATTTTACATGGCATGCATAGCTATTTCTGACATAATGTGGCTTAAGAGGGTAAATAATCCATCTAATCATAAAATGCACCTAAATAAGAAAAACTAAGAGCTTGTTACAATTCTGGGATTGCATTTGTGGTTGGAACGAAAACCAGCATACACAGAGGTACCCCAGTACCCCCGGACCACTGAAATAGTACAATTCGAGATGTTAATTAATTTAAATACTTAATTTGAAACACTTCCATACCAATCAAAGTGATATTTACTGGTGTGTTAAATTCAATGAAGGTGCTTATAATAAAAAAATTACTCAAATTTTTGTTTTTAATTAAGTAAGTTTGTTCATTTCTAATTAGGTCATTAAAGCCAATCAATGACATATTTACAGTCATCAGATCTCCATATATCTCAAAATACTCTTGCCAGACTGGGAACAGCACTTAACTCATTCAATGCTAGAGTGTTCTGGAACACTAAGACTCAGCAGTGCCAAGCCAATTTGGTCACACTTTAAACAAAGTTTCCATATGAAGGCTTTATATACCGTAAATTCCGGACTATAAGCCGCTACTTTTTTCACACACTTTGAACCCTGCGGCCAATACAACGGTGCGGCTAATCTATAGATTTTTACGAGCTAACGGCCTCCAGGGGGGCGCTCTAGCAGGAAGCGCAAGAGCGAGACAGACAGAGATAATGCGCCGAGGAAGACGCTAGTTTGATTGTGTTTTGAACAGCCGTTTTGCGCATCATGCACACACCCTCATCATGGAAAACACACGAAGAAATGCATATGATGCAGCTTTTAAGTTAAAGGCAATCGATCTGGCTGTCGAAGAAGGAAATAGAGCTGCTGCAAAACATTTTTAGGAAACGTGCCTGATTATTACAACGGTATTTGCATTGGGTGAACGCGATCGCGATCGCATAGCAAATACAGTAAAAAATAATAATCGGTCATCAGAAAAACTACCAATAATAGGCCCACAAAAAAATAACAATTACGTAGGCCTACTGATCGACATTAGATTCGCTTTATTGGGCTATTCAACAACGCGATAGGGCTACTTACTTTTTCCACCTCGCTGGTTTAACTTGCAGGGCGAACAGGCTAATCCGTTTTGTTTTTTTTCTTCGTTTAAAAGTTATTATTTTTTTAAATCCTGCGTTGTTAACATAGTAACGGATGCTCGAGATAATGCGCCGAGGAAGACGCTAGTTTGATTGTGTTTTGAACAGCCGTTTTGCGCATCATGCACACACCCTCATCATGGAAAACACACGAAGAAATGCATATGATGCAGCTTTTAAGTTAAAGGCAATCGATCTGGCTGTCGAAGAAGGAAATAGAGCTGCTGCAAAACATTTTTAGGAAACGTGCCTGATTATTACAACGGTATTTGCATTGGGTGAACGCGATCGCGATCGCATAGCAAATACAGTAAAAAATAATAATCGGTCATCAGAAAAACTACCAATAATAGGCCCACAAAAAAATAACAATTACGTAGGCCTACTGATCGACATTAGATTCGCTTTATTGGGCTATTCAACAACGCGATAGGGCTACTTACTTTTTCCACCTCGCTGGTTTAACTTGCAGGGCGAACAGGCTAATCCGTTTTTTTTTTTTTTCTTCGTTTAAAAGTTATTATTTTTTTAAATCCTGCGTTGTTAACATAGTAACGGATGCTCGTTTTTTTATAAAGCAACATTTATCCAGGAAAACATGACATTTCAGTGCAAATTATGTCAATATGTCATTTAAATGTGTACATTAATAAAATAATAAGTTTAACCGACTAGTATTTCTGGTGCCGACTAGCGAGGGTAGCAACATTTAATCGTCTAGTCGACTAAACGCGCACATCCCTACTGTGTATCATCTTTCTGTGTACGTAAATATCTCATGTTACAACGTGGACACCTGCGGCTTATAGACAAGTGCGGCCTATATATGTACAAATTTTTTTTTTCTTCTAAATTTCGTTGGTGCGGCTTTTATTCAGGTGCGCTCAATAGTCCGGAATTTACGGTAGCATATAATAGCAGGTGACTATTGTTGGTTATGTCACATTTGGCATAACATGTTGCATAAGAAGGTGTTATGTCACCCTTTATGAAGCATGACATTTGCTTATGTATGATTTATGAAGCCATTATGTCTCTTTTATAAAGGCTTTATATATGCTATATAAAGCCTTCATATGGAGACTTTGTTTAAAGTGTGACCACATTTTTAGATTGATCCTGTCAATGTGCAAACTTCTAATAAAGCACATTAGTTTACCTATTCCAACATCATTTTTTGTTAATAAGCATAGATGGCACTAAATAGCACACCTTCTGGTTCAGTTCACTATTATAACAATGTCAAATAATATTGATAGAAATATAATTTTTTTATTTTCAGTGCTTCTTAGTTTGGTTTAACATGACTCTTACATTGGTGATGTGTAATAATAGTAAAAACAGTTTTCCATAAAAATCAGCTCTTGC
Organism: Ilyophis sp. 1 JC-2022; assembly: GCA_022702515.1. Classification (NCBI taxonomy): domain Eukaryota; kingdom Metazoa; phylum Chordata; class Actinopteri; order Anguilliformes; family Synaphobranchidae; genus Ilyophis; species Ilyophis sp. 1 JC-2022. The sequence continues at coordinate 27,322,464 of CM040403.1, forward strand.
ATAACTATAGATATGTAAAAATGAACAATACATATAATAACTGGTCATTTGTATAGATACACTATATGGCCAAAAGTATATGGACATCTGCTCGTCAACATCTCATTCCAAAATTATGAGCATTAATATGGAGTTGGTCCCCCTTTACTGCTATAACAGCCTCCACTCTCCTGGGAAGTATTTTCACTAGATGTTTGGTCATTGCTGCGTGGATTTGCTTCCATTCAGCTCGAAGAGCATTAGTGAGGTCAGGCACTGGGGTTGGGCAATCAGGCCTGGCTCACAGTCGGCTTTCCAAATGATCCCAAAGGTGTTCTATGGGATTGAGGTCGGGGTTTTGTGCAGGCTAGTCAAGTTCTTCCACAACAATCTTGACAAACCATTTATTTATGGACCTGGCTTTGTGCATGGGGGCAATGTCATGCTGGAACAGGAAAGGGCTGAAGCAGAAAACTGTTGCCACAAAGTTGGAAGCATAAAATCATCTAGTATGTCATTGTAAGTTGTAGTTTTTAGATTTGCCTTCACTGGAACTAAGGAGCCTAGCCTGGAGCATGAAAACAGCCCCAGACTAAGGGGTGTCCGCATACTTTTTGCCATGTAGTGTATGTACAAATGAGCTGTCCACGCGCGTTACTTTGTATCAACCGTTTCAAACAGAAACAGTTATCCTGAGGCAAAAATAACGTAGGTTAAAATCTGTGGTGTGAGAAACTAATTCAAAACGGAACCACAAAACGATGGTTACTGGAGGAGATGGGAAATAACTAGACAGAAGTGGAAATCAGATAATTATTAAATATATGTCTGTGAGGGTTGGTGTAAGGTTCGGAGAACCAAACGCGTCCGATAAGGATTCTAAAAGCGTATCTTGAAAGATAACCCACTTAAGCGGAAGAAACGGCACCAGGAAGGGGTGAAACAAAAGAACGGGAGCAAAAACTTCCCTCGCACAAGGCGAATGAATACTACCTCAAAAGGAGGCGAGACTCGGAAATAGCGAGTATAAATAACAAAAAAATCTCACGCTCTAAATGAAAGAGCGCACACGAGAAAAACCCCAGGTAACAGGTGAAGGAAAGAAATAGAAAATCAAGCCTGTAACTAAGCTCTAGTAGCGAAAGAGCTGAGCACATCGGGAAACGCACCCCTGCTCAGTGATAATCACGTTAATGTTTATCGCGGTATTACACATTAAAAGCGCATACAGAATGGAAAAGACGGTGTATAGGCCAATAAATACAGGTTAATCAAGTAGTAGTTTTCTATTTTGTATTTCACAGTTTAGAAAATTGCTTTATGCAGCAACAGAGTAGCGTATTGTGGGATGACGGATTATTAGGCTACTCATCTCTCAATATTTTTTCCGTATAATTTGCCAGATAGCCTAACAATCAAACAATTTAATTTCTCAATAACCAAGACGAATAGGTAAATAAACTTGTGCAGCATTTTACTATATCCACATTTGTGCTGATGCAAAATGCGTTACAGTTTTTTACAATTGCTTTGACTCATTTTGCACAACAAAGTTTCAATGTGCAAAACTCTTAACACAGAACGCTATACTGCTCATTTTGGGTTCAAAATGTAATATAGCATGCAAAATAAAAATACCTGTGTCAAATCAGAGAACATTATATGCAAATGTTTATCATAGCACCAGAACATTGGATATGTTCATCGTTGAAGTTTAATTTTTGGTGCATTTCCAAATACAACGGCCATTATCAAATAATGCTGTCAAACACAAAATAATTGCCATCAAAAAAGACTATGCAAGGGTCATTTCCTCATAAGTACTTGAAATGATGTACAGCAAGCATCCCTTGTGATAGACTGCAGTGTATATATATATATATATATATATATATATATATATATATCTTGTGTTTTTATGGAAGACAAACTAAATATTAGATTACAGTAGGTGACTGTATATGAAGCTTAATCATTGAAAACAAATCATACAGTAATGCAGTAAACTCAACTGTATTTTACAGTAAAAGCAAAAACAACAGTAACAGCAAAAACAGTAAAAGCAAAAGCAGTTACAATAACAAAAAACTTTACAGTGTCGCTTGCTCATATGGTACATTTTATGTAGTGGTGAAGAGATTATCAATTGTGTTGCAATGCTACTCACCTGGGCAAGGTTGTTGGAAGTACTGAGACATGACTACAAACACATGTTGAATTGATTTAGTGATCTGCATTTGTATTAACAGTTTTGCACTTTGTATGTCAGCATAGGATATAGTGTCTTAAGGTAAGAATTCTGCAAGTCAGTTTGGCACTTTGCATTTTGAGTTTTGTACATTGAAATTCTGCTGTGCAAAATGAGTCAAAGCAATCGTAAAAAAAACTGTAATAGCCTATGTCATGCGAAGTGATCAATGAACAGCACATATTTGGGTAAATTAGTTTTTCCATCTTGAAAGCATGCATTGCGCTCAACGCTGGTTCCAGTAATTTAAGAGGTTTTCTTCTTTAAGTGTATGCTTTCTAATGTTTAAATCGTTTTGACTAAATCGAGTGCCGTCTTTAATTAATGACATTCTTTAACGTGATGAAGAAAAAACGCAATGCTAAGGTGCAAACGCAATGCTAAGGTGCAACTTACCAGTTAATTATTCAGAATTATTGCCACCCTTGTTAAACAATCTCACATTAGTTATCTCTTCAATCTGTCATTGTCATTTGTTAATCATCAGCCTATAGGCGAATGTTCTTGATTATTCAGGGAATTTGATTGAAATAGCCTAAGCAAGCAAAATAAACGGAAACAGGTTGAGAATATGTTCGGTTTAAATGCTTTATTCCAGCGCACGGGCTGTCCTACACATTTAAATGTTACACAATTTTATGACACAACGAAATATGCTAGCCCACAAAACTTGCTGTATTTATTGATATTTGTTATATTTAAAGGTAGGCTATGGTGACAGACGTTTTACATGATCCGAGATCCCACGCTACGCCCCTGTGCAGCAGCATGGTTAACTTCCGAGTATAGATGGCCGAAGTGCCTCTCAATTCAAATAACCCGCTCCGCCCTCGCTCCCTCCCACTCGCTAAACGAAAGTGATTTATTGGTATGTGCGTAACATCCTCCCAAGTGAAGTTGATTGAGATGCAGCCGTAGAGACTTATGGGAGATTGGGGACTGCATCCGAACCAGAAAGTTTTCATTTTGCGCTCATCTCACATACGCAGTTGTGTCCTTGGAGTCACGTGTACAATGAGGATGGTGCAGAAAGTGGCGTGGAAATAGCCTTACAAGTGTGTAATTGGTTGCAGACTAGCGCGCAAACATAAAACGTAGGCCAGAATAAATCATTAAAAAAAAATTATATCTCTGTCTGTGTGGTAAGAAAAAAAAAATTTGACCACAGACAAATAATAAGCAATTAATTTTTTTTTTTTGATGCACAGTTAACATCAATATATGACTGGAACTATTTTAAATTTGCTGTCAAAAATGAATGGAGCCCAATGGGGAAACTGGCTTTTTGAGTGCTGGCTTTTAAAAATAGATATCAACAGACGGCGACATTATATCCACTGCGGAGGTTGAGAGCCGAACGCTGGCCCCTTGGGTATACCCACAGAACTATATATAGTTCTGTGGGTATACCCCTGGCTCACGAGCGGAAGATGGGTGTCTCCGCCACTTTTAGGGGTTCAGCTAGGATTGGCTAGAAATGATCTGAATATTGGAGAGTTACTAGACAGTCACACAAGGCTACTACTAGCGCCTATTACTCCCAATGGAGCATAGGCCATCCACGACTCCTCTCCATCCAGCACGGCTTTGGGCCATCTTCTCCGCCTCTCCCCAGCTAGTGCTGTGACTTCTCAGCTCTGCCTCAGTGTCCCGCCTCCAGCTGTTTTTGGGCCTTCCTCTGTTCCACTTCCCCTGGGGGTTCCAAGTCAGGGCCTGGCGTGTGATGGTGGCTGCCGGTTTGCGCAAGGTGTGTCCAATCCAACCCCACTTTCTTCTCTTAATCTGGCTCTCTACTCTCTACTGGCTCCTGGCTCCCTCTCTGCCACAGCTCCTTATTGGTGATTTTGTCCGGCCATCTGATTCCGAAGATGCGCCTCAGACAGCTGTTTATAAATGTCTGGATCTTCTGTATCGTCTTAATTGTCATTCTCCACGTCTCTGAACCATAGAGAAGGACGCTTTTGACGTTGGAGTTGAAGATGCGCACCTTCGTTGTTGTTGCTATTTCCTTTGAGGCCCAGATGTTCTTCAGGATAATAAAGGCTGCTCTAGCTTTGCCTACCCTGGCAGTGACATCGCCGTCTGTGCCACCCTGTTTATCGATGATGCTGCCAAGGTAGGTGAAGGAGTCGACTTCTTTGATGGGTCTGTCATCTATGGTGACAGGGGTGGTGGTCGGGGTGTTAATCCTCATCATTTTCATCTTCTCCTTGTTTATCCTGAGGCCTGCTCCAAGGGATGTTGTTGTTAGCTGGGTGGTCTCGTCCTGCATGTGGTTGTGGCTGTGTGACAGGAGGGCCAGATCGTCCGCAAAGTCAAGGTCTTCGAGTTGTGACCAGAGGCTCCACTGTATCCCGTTCTTCCTTCCTGTTGTGGTGGTCTTCATTATCCAGTCGATAACGAGGAGAAACAGGAAGGGGGACAGTAGACATCCCTGCCGAACTCCAGACATGACCTCAAAACTGTCTGACAACTGGCCAGCATGTAAGACCCTGCAGGACATTCCCTGGTAGGTGTTCTGGACCAGGGAAATGATCTTCTCCGGGACACCATAGTGTCGCATTAGCTTCCACAGGGTCTCTCTGTCCACACTATCGAATGCCTTTTCATAGTCAATGAAGTTGATGTGTAGGGAGGAGTTCCATTCTATTGATTGTTCTATTATGATGCTTAGAGTGGCAATCTGGTCAATACAAGATCTGTTACTCCGGAAGCCTGCCTGCTGGTCTCTGAGCAGGGGATCAACTGCTGTTTTCATTCTCTCCAATAGAATTCTGTTCAGGACTTTGCCTGGTACAGAGAGGAGCATGATTCCCCTGTAGTTGTTGCAGCTGGTGAGGTCTCCTTTTTTCGGTATTTTGATGATAACTCCCTCCCTCCAGTTCTCCGGTATTTTCCCTTCCTCCCAGACTTTGGTGAAGAGGCTGTGTAGCATGTCAGTGGTGGTTGTTAGGTCAGCCTTGATTGCCTCTGCTGGTATTCCATCCGGTCCTGCAGCTTTTCCTGTCTTCAATGCCTTGATAGCCATTCTAATCTCTGCCTTGCTGGGTTTCTCACAGTTTATTGGTAATACTGTGTCAGCTGGTGGTATGTCTGGTCTTTCTAATGGGGCAGGTTGATTCAGGACTTCTTTGAAGTGTTCGGCCCATCTTCTCCGCTGGTCCTGAGTGGTTGAAATTGGGTTTCCCTGTTTGTCCTTCACTGGCTTGTCTATCTGATGATGGAACTTGCCTGCTAGCTTCTTGGTGATTGTGTATAGGTCTTTCATATTTCCCTGTGCTGCCGCTGTTTCTGCTTGTTGGGCCAGGTTGTCTATGTAGGCCCTTTTGTCCTTTCTAATACTTTTGTTAAACTGGGTGTACTCTTCCTGCGCCCTTCCCTTTGCTGCTCTAGTTTTGCTTATATTAATCTTCTCTTTCTTCTCCTTTCTTACTTTCAGTTTCTGGAGTGATTCAATGGAGACCCAGTCTTGATGTTTAGTTTTCCTTTTCCCGAGGATTTCCTCGCAGGTTTCGAGCCAGATCTTTTTGGACTGTTGCCACTGGGTCTCTACATCTCCATCTCCATCCGCTCCTTCAGACTGCAGTATCTGGTACCTGTTCTTAAGGCTGATCTGAAATCTCTTCTCTACTTCTTGATTCCTGAGAAGTCCGAGGTCATATCTTGTTGTTGTGCTGCTAGTGGTGGAGTGCCTTTTAAGACGTAGCTTTGAAGTCATCAGAAGGAGGTGGTGGTCTGATGCTGCGTCTGCTCCTCTCATCACTCGCACATCTTGACATGACCTCCTGAACTTTCGACTGATGCACATGTGGTCTATTTGGTTCTCTGTAACATGGTCTGGGGATCTCCACGTGGCCTTGTGGATTTGCTTATGGGGGAAGATGCTGCCTCCTATGACCATCTGGCTAGGCACACAAGGCTAGGCTGTGCTAAACTCCAGCAGGGGCTGTAAGCCTCCATAACCAGGCACACACAGGATTAGTGTGGGTGTGAGAAAAACGCATGCCAGTCTGACACTAGATTAAATTTGAGCTGCTGCTCATCACAGTCTCAAATACAGAACCAGCACTATGACAAGGCTCATTATTTTTAGTAATTTTGGGGAAAATATTGATTTTGCTATGAGCACGAATCTGTCAAAAACACCACTAATGCCACCTTGTGGGCAATTTGTGAAACTACAATGCGTTCCCTCTTTTCACCAGGCATTCAGTACAGTGGAGTTGTGCTGGGAATGCACTTCAATAGTAATGCAGATGAAGACAAAAGCACAGCATAAATGCTACTGAGTGAGTTTTCAACATTAATGCAGATGCAGGCGAATTGCAAAAATGAGGCCGCAAACAAATACTGGCAAGAAAAAAGGTAGAGAAACTTTTGTACCTTTCCCAGGTGATATTACAGCTGGCCAGCCACAGTCGGCACCGGCACGGTCAGGATTTTATACCAGATCACAAGGACCATCCATGCTCTGGCAGAGGTACATTCTGCCGGAGCAGTCCCCGTAATAGATGTGAATTCAACACAGAATTGAAGGTTCTGTTTTGTTTGGCCGCAGCGCTGATGCCATTAAGACGGATGCAGCTTGGAGAAGGAGGGTGATTTGCGCCACCACAGTTTGTGTTAACAAATATTACCTTAATTAAAATTAATTATAGCAGCCAAATGACTGTCAACTGACTTAACAGAACAAACTGTTCTCTTGCGGTCATTGCCTTCAGCAGGCATTTATTTTTGCTGCATGTTACCTTTGCACATTGTTAGCTAATGTGAATGTTCTTGGCTAACAGTCGCCTTGTTCAATGCAAGTCTGAACTCATTCATTAAGAGGGTGTGAAACAGGTGTACAGAGGTCTGCTCTATATGCAGTTGTGGAACAAAGCCACCTTCATCAAGGCTCTTCATCATCAATCAAAACAAAAAAAAAAGAACAAAAACCCAGGAAATTCTTTTTTTTAAATTAATTTAAAAACCATCCTAATGAAAATTAACAGGGGAAATTACATGAGGTATACGTAACAATGTGACAGTGGTGACAATGATTAAACAACTCTAAATTTACAATGGTGGTAGGGGAGGGTATCTTCACTATCGGCAATTTTTGTCAAACTTCAAATCTCGCTTAATAAGTCTGAGAGAAATGGTGAGGTGTAGATAATGTAGATACACCCTGTGCCCCTCCAGCAGCATGGAAACATCATGCCGAGCTGACAGGCCTCACGTTATCCATCCAGAAAACCATCAGATTGTGACGCAGGGCCTCAATCACTGACAACGAGCAGAGCGTAACCACGCATCCAAATCCCCGGCGGCAATCCATCGATCTCCCGAGCAACGGCGCGTCCGCGGCCTAGGCAGGCGGCGACAGGTCGGCCTGCGAGGAGAGGTAGTTAATTACCCATCAGTCTTCAGGATAGAGGAGCTGCAGAACATGCAGCCCCACTCCACTGCCAAGTGTCTTGAGTAACAGCCAGCAAAGCCCAGGTTTTAGGAGCAGGGACTTCCTTGGAGAACTCTCTGGTAATTTCCACCTGCTTCGCTAGACCACGGCTGAGATGATTATGGTAGGTCATCAATTTCACACAGCCGGAGAAGAGGCCTGGGGCCCAAAAGCTCACGACACACCTTGACAGGTACATCCATCGCAGGTTATTAAAACCGTGAGTAACAATGAGGAGTGCCACACTTCGACAGGAAAGGGGCTAATCTCCCCAAAGAAGAACAGCCAAACGCCCAAACTCCTCACCGCACACCGACTCGCTGAACACTCTCCAAGTGTGGAAAAGGACGCTAAATAAACTGACAGAGCTGTCAAGTATTATCAGGAGAAGCTCTGGGTGAAGTGAGGTAACAAAACGGATTCAAATTCAGAATACTTTGGGTAAGAAACTAATAAGCAAAAAACAAACAAAAGACTAAACAGCTCTCTTTGAAAAACAGGAAACTTTGCACTTAACCACATGGTGCATTTCCTCTTTAATTCTTAAAAATGGTAATAAAAGAGCAAACTAACTTTGAAGGCTTGTTCTATTGTATTTGTTGTCTTTAAATGTGCCAGAGAAGACAGAGAAAACATATGTACGTTGTGTTATTTATTCAGCTCATTGGTTTTATTTGCCTATTTTGGCCGCAGGCAAATGCAGAGTGAACGAGCCATTTTATAAGAAAGCGGGGCCATTAAATTCATCACAGAGCAATTAATTGCAGTTGAAAGCCATTTCAGTTCTCCTATTTGCATTCTAGGGCTGTGAACTGTGGCTGGTCACGTACCACATATACAGACAGCTCCGGTATTCATGGCAAAGGGTTAAAAGCTACCGTTCCATACTCTGTGACAAAATTTGCTAGTGTTACTTTTCGAAAAAGAAATCCTCAAGTCTTGCTCAATAAGTTTCTTTGATCTTGGCAATCACTGAGCCATGCAATGGCATTAAACAATCACTGAGCCGTGCAATGGCATTAAACAATCACTGAGCCGTGCAATGGCATGTAAACAATCACTGAGCCATGCAATGGCATGTAAACAAAGCAACATTTTCATTTGCATTTGTTGCTCTTCATTACAGACTAAGATGGATTGATTGAATCACAGCCCAAATCCTCATAGAGTAGAGTTGGGAAGGGAGTGTGGCCCTAATGGCGCATTATGATGATGATGATGATGATGATACCGCTGTTACTAGAGATATTTTCCATTTTGTGTGGGGTGATAAACAACAGCTTCTATTCGGGGGTACTGCACAAATCTCAGTCTTAAAAACCACATGATCTCCTGCCATCTTCCAACAAGTGAAACCCAAACATTCGGTTTGCATTTTCTAGGAAACAGAGAGAGACGAGAAAAAGTAGCGCAACCGCTAATCAAATATTGTTCTAGAAGAAGCTCGGGCGTGCCACAAGCGCCTTTACATGCCTCCATCAGATGCGTAAAAGGTTTGACGAGTGAACTAAAGGCACTGCATGTCCACGGTAATGCTTTCCAATTCTGAGAATCGCTATGGAGGAGGGGGTGGTAAATTAGGGACAATGATCCAAGACAGCCTGCAGGGTAATAGTGGGATTGGGGTGGGGGGCCGGGCTCTTCTTTGAACTCCCCTTCACTCTGGTGAACGTTTTAGAGAGGCCTGTTATTATGGTGCTGTTTTCTGGCTTCCCATTAAAACAGAGCTTGTTCATATAAACTCTGAGGTCTGAAGAGCCCGCTCGCCTGGCGGCGTGGTTACCGCCAGGGCCTGTGTTGGCAGGAGACCAGTGGCCGTCCACTAACCTGCACAGGCCTGGAGAGTGGCGTCTTTCCTGGCCCCCCAACTGCGGCCAGCACCCCAACTTTGGCCAGCGTGCTGGGGTTTCCTTCAGACTTTACTCTGAAGGCCATGAAGGACACAAATTCATTGCGTGAGGTGCTTTAAAAAGCATGCGTCATAAATGAGATGCCTTGAAAATATTTAACTGACAAATGCCCAAACTATGGAATTTCATTGCCTGAAATAAAGGGTTAGGGTCTGACGGGTTTTTTCTTTACCTTGAAATCAGACCCAAGAAACCCGGTACAATGAGTTAACTGTGTGTGCAACTGCTTCATTTGATCAATTAAGTGCTGAGTAAACAGTCAAAACCAGCAGGACTCCTGTTCTAGGGCAACCCAATCAATTACATTTTAAGCATTTAACAAACAGCCAGTTCAGCTAATTTTCCTTACATACAATCAATTCAGGTTAACTACCTTGCTCAAGGGTACAATGACTGTGCCCCACTTGGAAAGCAAACCTGCAACCTCTGACCTACAAGCCCAGTTCCCTAACCATTGCACTACATTGCTGCCGGATCATAGATACAATTTATCACATTCCTCAGCTGCGTCTACCCCTGCTGGTGTCACATTTTTTTTATCCCAGATGAGACATGACTGGGTTACCATCCCTCAGAAGTCTTTGCCATTTCCCCTACCCACAATCCCCTAGAGCCCGACTGACACCCAACGCTACATCCACCCTCATAGAGTTTTCACGGAGAAACATTGCTGAACCGCTGTGAGAATGTTCCGGGGGCATTGAGCAAAGCTTGGGCCCTGGCTCTCTCCACACTAATTACAGGCCTGTAACAGTGGGTGGGTCAGCAGCCAGGTGGTGCTTTTCCAGTGCTCCAATAGATGGCAGGAGAGAGCTGTAGAAAACCATTCAGCAGAATGCGTCCAATCCCAACCTGCTTGCTGACTGAATTAACGCTCTCAATCAGCAAGTTGTGATACTTTTCCACCACAGAATGGCCACAGAATCAATACCAGTTGAAATACTGGGTCCCGTTGAAAAACCTTTGTCTTCATAGTTAAACTCACTGAAACTGTTCAAAATTAAGACGAATCGGTGAATTGGTTCAAATCAATCACAGCACTTTTTTTAAAAGGGGCACCTCGTATCCAATTAAGAGGAAAGCGTCTCTATTTGTAACTGCTCCATTTGATTAAGCAAACAGCGTTTATGCCGACAAACCAAATGGGGCCCCACTGAGCCATTTCCCTTGATGAGGGAACGGAAGATATGGTTGCGGATGGGTCTGCTGTTAACGAGGGCTCCCAAATGCATTCTGGAGCTCGGGAGTTTTACGATCTCTGAGCTGAGCTGCCTCCCAGTCAAATTCCAATTTTAATTTGCTTCTCACCGAGTGGGCCTAATAGCCAGGGAATTATCTCCAGCACGGCTAATGTCTGCCGGCTGAGAAGGCCGCGCTAGGGTTCGAGACACTCGGCACAGAATCCCCAGCTCTTATCCCTCTCCTCTGCGTTTATTTTACGGTCGGCTGGTTTTTATAGGCCTAGGAAGCGATCTCCATTACCGATCCAATCCAGGCTATAGCATCATGCCAAGGCCTCCCGTCCTCAGAACCTTCGGCTGGCCAGCTAATGAGGAAGAGGAAGACGTGACACAGATAAATCATAGACACCCACACAGCAACATCCACGGATTGTGCGGCACATATAAACTGCAGAAATGGAGGAGAGCGCTCCTCGGGTTCGAGAAAAGAGCCTTTGGGAAATCCTGAGAGACCCGAGCACTGTTTTATTGTCGACCCTTTCCAGTCTCTCCAAAGCATAGCTTTTAAAATGCAATATCCAGGCTGTAAACTGAAGCACAATGTGTGTGTGCGCATCTCCGACTGTTCTGTGGGGGAAAGTTCTCTTTCCTGCAAGCAATGTTTACTGACAGACTACAAAATCCATGACAGGCGGCTTTCATTCTGAACCAAATAATGCTCAATAAAAAGAAAAGAAAACCTGTAATTTTTCAATACCTCATGACTAAATGGGTTTTTTTCTGCAGCGTGCAAGATTTGAGTTTTCTAAGCATTTCCAAGGAAGCATTTCTGAAGGAGTCTGGCTGCGTGGAGCTGTATGTGTTATCACTGGCAGGCAGAGTTACCTTCAATGAAAAATGTTGCCTACTTAAGGTCTTCAGGTGTGTGCATATTAATTAAATACAGGCAAAGCCCACTGCAAAGCAAATAAATACCTTGCTGAATTGTTGGACGTAGCTGAATTGTCAGAGACAATTATACCAGAATAATATATATATTTTTTTATAATCTGCAAAAAAAATATGTTTTGCCTGTTTTGAACTGAACCACAGAAACACTAAAAATAGTGAATCATTTTCTCGGTTATAGTCCCACTAGGTAGTGCGTTCACTCTTTCCTGTTTTCATATCCTTTTGCGGTTTGTAATTGCGAGTAAATTGTTTTAATACCCCTATGGGTCATGCACAGTGTATTGTCATTTTTCATTCACAACTTCAAACGCCTGAATCGTAAAATCTGTTTGAAACATAGCTGAAAATACGTTGGGTAACCAAAGATGTTTTCGCAGCGGTTCCAGGTCGGCCTTACCGTACCCGGTTTCCCGCAGGAGCAGAGCAGCATGGGAAATGCCGGGCTGGGATACCCAAAGTGCTGAACACATTTCAGACGAAAGGCACACAAACACGTGAGGAGCGTCAACAAGGACACAGAACAGACTACAGCTGGGATCAAACACACAAGAGCAGAAGCAGAACCTCACCTAGGTGGGGTCACTGGGGAGAATCACTGTAGGTTGCCAGATTGAGATTTTATTTCCAAGAATTAGAATAGCTTAGAGTGTTATTCAAATGTATAACATTCTTCTCCTGATCTCAAGTATGTCAAACTCGAGTCCTGGAAGAACGCAGTGTCTACAGGTTTAACTCCAGTCCTGGAGGACCGCAGTGTCTACAGGTTTAACTCCAGTCCTGGAGGACCGCAGTGTCTGCAGGGTTAACTCCAGTCCTGGAGGGCCACAGTGCCTGCAGGTTTAACTCCGGTCCTGGAGGGCCGCAGTGTCTGCAGGTTTAACTCCAGTCCTGGAGGACCGTAGTGTCTACAGGTTTAACTCCGGCCCTGGAGGACCAGAGTGTCTGAAAAAAATTGAACAGAAAAAAATTCAGTGAGTTAGAGAGAAAGAGAGAGAGAGAGAGAAAGAAAGAAAGAAAGAAAGAAAGAAAGAGAGAGAGAGAGAGAGAGAGAGAGTGAGAGAGAGAGAGAGAGAGAGAGAGCCTAATCAGACCAATATCTTGACAGAGGAAATTACAGGCATTGCACAAGATCTTAACTGGCCCTCCACATGTACTCTATCATAGTGACCTTTCCTCTGAGGGGAGAAGGTAAGATGAAGATGTTGCATGATGCCATGTCACATTTCTGAAGGCCAAAATCTGCCCTTGGTCCTTCCTGCTGACAGAGAGAGGAAGTTAAACATTACATGACTCCACTGCCCCTTTACTGGAATACCAATTTTTATGAGGAAAGTTTTTTTGTTTTGTTATTGACATACCAAACTGGCATTTCCCCCCTTTAATTGCAGAAAAAATGTGGAGAGGCTTGTTAAATTACCTACAGTAATGGTTACAAAATGGTAGAACCATCATCAACACTTCTAGGGTGAAAAATGCAGTTCCAGGGCCGTTAACAAAGATAAGAATCATGTTGTCCTGTTCTCCCAGATCGCTGCAGCTCAAATAACTGAAATATCTCATTAACACAAATTAACTTTTTTTTGACACAAATGTACATTTTATGTGTTCACATAAAAGCAGCATTTGCTTGCTAACTCATGAGGGAGCATGCTAACTCATGCACCCTCATTTATGAATGCAAACAGCAGCCAATATCCACGCATCCGTACTACGAACAGAGACGTGGCAAGTGTACATGGAACCTTCTGTGGGTGTGTGTGTGTGTGTGTGTTCAGATACAAATCAAACCATAGATAGTGCACAACAGATAATGTTTTAAGTATCCATTGCATATTGAAGTGGGTAAGCTGACTAATACACTCATGCAAATTAAACCACTCTAAAAGCTATAAGGGAGACGTTGAAGGCAGCTGAGAGCTTTGACCTTGACCTTGACCCCTGGAATAGATGGCCTACTTGCCCCGTTAGCCATTATAATGTTTGTCATGTGACCTGCTATAATGGGAGGGGATGTAAAAGCGGATCAGTACAGTCTAGAACCAGTACAACCTGTAATTAATGTTGTTCCCACAGCAGCCAAGGCCAGGGTGCCTCCGCTCTGTTTAATGTTTCACACTTTATTGTGGAAAGAAAGTTTTGTTTTGGAATCTGTAAATGACTATTTAGGGCTTTAGATTGAGTGCTCCAACCAGGCAAGATTAAAATCACAGCCAGTGTTTTTAAAGCCCACATAATTACCCTGCCTTTTTATATGCAGGGAGACTACAGTGGGATTAGTTGAGCCCATTTTCATACACATTTGGCGCTATTGCTCGATTGGGAAATGTAATGTTAATTAAAAAATATATATATTTTTGTTTTCTAAAGCGTTGCCTTTGTTTCCTTAAGCTTAGAAAACCACGTGTGCCTTCAGAGACCTGGCTGCCATCATACAGAAGGTAAGCAGAAGTGCTGCTAAAATCTCAGGCAGAGATGTACTTCCTGAGACCTAATCTTCATTTATATCTTATTTTATTGGTGCTTAGCATTGTGTTCACCTCTTTTAATACCAAAGAGAACAAAAACCGCGCAAGTATTATGTGGCAAAATAAAACTGTTTAATTCATGCCATAACTTTGGTTAGGTTAAATGTTTTGAATTTAAAAAAGGTTATTATGATTATGATTATGGGTTCCATCGGCAGCGGTCCAGACCACCACGGAGAGATAATTTTGAATGCCGAAGAGATGCAGAAAACTTTGACTAATGCTCGCCTGTATTTGAATAAAAGCAATGGCTTCTGCCGCTCAACTCAATCAAGTTTATTTTTTTAACCCTGTAAGGTGTAAGATCACAAATATGTGAATAGAATGTTCTAATTATTAGATTAGAATCATTCTAATGCTGATGTCACAATCACTAATGGAGTTCTAGAACACTTAGGGCCCAATTTTTTGGAGCTGTGTCTGAAATCGCTCCCTATTCACTATATAGTGCATTATTTAGGGTACGGGGTAGGGTGTCTGAATTCAAAATGTCAAATTTGACACCCTGGGTGCATCCCAATATTCTTCACTCCCCACCTCCCTTCATCCACTCCCCCACTACCACTCCTCTCCTACCTTAATATGCTAAACTGACTGAACATTTTGAGTACAAGTATTTGCACGTACAGTATACAATGTACCTGACATTGTGGTTTGCATCAAGACATTAATTAATATGTAACCATTAATACGTAATTAAGTTGTAATCAGCAACATTAGATTAAAACACAAAAATCAGTTTCCGGGGCACGGAGTAGAGGAGGTGGTAGTGGAGGAAGGAAGGGTGCATTTTTCGACGATTGGGATGCACCCTCTAAATAGTTCACTCAATATCCCCCACAATGCACCACAAAATGTAGGGTACAAACAATGTACACTACATCACCAGATTTGTTTTGTCAAGATGGCGACGGCTGAGCCTGCACTGGTCTACAAATGTTCATATAAATGTTTAATCTTGTATGTTAAATCTGTTGAGTTGGCTTTATAACTGAAATATAAATAAACTTGTAAATTAAATATATTACAAAGTATTACATATTTTATTTAACAATTATTACTAGGCTATGTTTAATGGAAAATGTAATTAATCTTAATTAGCTAGCTAGCTACCTAGTCACCTAATCGTCACGCGTTGCTAAGTAACCTGCTCAGAAATGGTAGTGTCCGAAATCGTCTCCTCCTTTCACCGGTGAATCCCTATCTAGTGCTCTATGTAGATTTCCCTAAGTAGTGTATAGGAAGGGAGTGAATGAGTGAGCCATTCCGAACACAGCCTAAGACTTTTAGCATGTGCAAACCCTTTTAACACCCGCAAAACTAATAACACAATCAATGATTGGTGTAAAACAAATACCATAACCAATCATTGGTCATGTTATTAGTTTTGCGTGTGCTAAAAGGTTTTGCGCATGCTAAAGGCCTTAGCGTATGCTAATCAGACCCTTAGACTTTAAATTAAAAAAAACATTCCAAAGAACCTACTCTTGAAAGTTAATTAAATATGTTCTTCACACCAAGGTGTTCCAGGGTTCTAAAGTAGGTATAACAACTGTTATAGCACAGTGACAGAAAAGCACAATTGAAACTGAAACTTAACCAACTGTCTGTTTTTCTCCACCAGAACCTGCTTGACCCCCATCAGTCCGGCTTCAGAACCGAGCACTCTACTGAAACTGCGCTCCTGGCTGTGACTGAGGCACTCGCCACTGCTAGAGCCTCCTCCCTCTCCTCTGTCCTGATTCTTCTTGACCTGTCTGCAGCGTTCAACACGGTCAACCACAAACTCCTGATCTCCACACTGGCTGAGATGGGCATCTCTGGAACTGCCCTCTCTTGGAAGGGCTTTGTCTCTGCACCTCATCCACTTTTTACAGGAGTCCCGCAGGGATCTGTACCGGGTCCTCTGCTGATGTCCATTTACACTAACTCTCTTGGTTTGGTTATTAATTCACATAGCTTCTCTTACCATAGCTATGCTGATGACACTCAACGTTTCCTCTCTTTCCCTCCCTCTACCCCACAGGTTAAAGAGCTTGCCTGGCTGACATCTCTGAATGAATGTCTAGCCATCACCTGAAGCTCAACCTCAACAAGACTGAGCTGCTCGTCATGCCTTCATACAAGACCTCCCCGCTTCTAGACCTGTCCATCACTGTCAACGGAAACATGATGACCGCCACCCACTCTGCAAGGAACCTGGGGGTGGTCCTGGATGACCAGCTGGACTTCAAAGAACAGCCTCCTGGACAATATCAAGAGGATTCGGTCGTACCTGACCAGCTACTCCCCCCAGCTTTTTGTCCAGACCATGGTCACCTCACGCCTGGACTACTGCAACTCCCTTCTCACAAGCCTACCAGCCTGTGCCATTCTGCCCCTACAACTGGTCCAGAACGCGGCTGCTCGGCTTGTGTTCAACCTCCCGAAGTTCACACACGTCACCCCCCTGCTGAGGTAACTCTACTGGCTGCCAGTCGTGGTCAGGATCAGGTTCAAAGTTCTGACCCTGGCCTACACTGCAGCCAAAAGGTCAGGCCCCTTCAACTTACAAGACTTGATCCAGCACTACGCTCCTGCTCGACCACTTCGCTCTGCTGCTGCAGGGCGACTTGCACTTCCCTCCCTCTGTGTTAACGGCTCTCACTCGTCCCGACTGCGGACCCTTTTCCCCCTAGCTCTCCAGTGGTGGAACCCACTCCACTGCAATGAGCTGAAACACTGTCTGTTTTTCGTTGTGGTCTGAAAACGCACTTTTTCAGGCTCCACCTTAACTAAATTACCTATATAGGGCCAATTCTATAGTATGTATTTCCTGTTTTTTGTTGTTGTTTTTTTTGCTTCTATTTGTGTTTTTTGCTTCTATTTATGTTTTTATGCTATTTTATAGTTAATAATGTACAGGTGCAGCTCAAAAAATTAGAATATCGTGAAAAAGTTCAATATTTTTTGTCACTCATGTCAGAAAGTGAAACTCATATATTATATAGATTCATTACACATAGAGTGAAATATTTCAAGCCTTTATTTCTTGTAATTTTGATGATTATGGCTTACAGCTAATGAAAACCCAAATTCAGTGTCTCAGAAAATTTTAATATTACATAAGATCAATAAAAAAGGATATTTTAAACAGAAATGTCAGCCTTCTGAAAAGTATGTTCATTTCTATGCACTCAATACTTGGTTGGGGCTCCTTTTGCATGAATTACTGCATGAATGCGGCGTGGCATGGAGGCGATCAGCCTGTGGCACTGCTGAGGTGTAATGGAAGCCCAGGTTGCTTTGATAGCGGCCTTCAGGTCGTCTGCATTGTTGGGTCTGGTGTCTCTCATCTTCCTCTTGACAATACCCCATAGATTCTCTATGGGGTTCAGGTCAGGCGAGTTTTCTGGCCAATCAAGCACAGTAATACCATGGTCATTGAACCAGCTTTTGGTACTTTTGGCATTGTGGGCAGGTGCCAAGTCCTGCTGTAAAATGAAATCAGCATCTCCATAAAGCTTGTCAGCAGAAGGAAGCATGAAGTGCTCTAAAATTTCCTGGTAGATGGCTGCGTTGACTGTGGACCCAAAATCATCACTGACTGACACTGGACTTCAAGCAACGTGGATTCTGTGCCTCTCCACTCTTCCTCCAGACTCTGGGACCTTGATTTCCAAATGAAATGAAAAACTTACTTTCATCTGAAAAGAGGACTTTAGATCACTGAGCAACAGTCCAGTTCTTTTTCTCCTTAGCCCAGGTAAGACGCTTCTGACATTGTCTCTGGTTCAGGAGTGGCTTGACACGAGGAATGCGACATTTGTAGCCCATGTCCTGGATTCGTCTGTGCATGGTGGCTCTTGATGCACTGACTCCAGCCTCAGTCCACTCCTTGTGAAGCTCCCCCAAATTCTTGAATGGATTTTGCTTGACAATCCTCTCAAGGCTGCGGTTATTCCTGTTGCTTGTGCACCTTTTTCTACCACACTTTTTCCTTCCACTCAACTTTCTATGAATATGCTTGGATACAGCACTCTGTGAACAACCAGCTTCTTTAGCAATGACCTTTTGTGGCTTACCCTCCTTGTGGAGGGTGTCAATGACTGTCTTCTGGACATCTGTCAAGTCAGCAGTCTTCCCCATGATTGTGTAGCCTACTGAACCAGACTGAGAGACCATTTCAAGGCTCAGGAAACCTTTGCAGGTGTTTTGAGTTAATTAGCTGATTAGAGTGTGACACCATGAGTTTCCAATATTTAACTTTTTCACAATATTCAAATTTTCTGAGACACTGAATTTGGGTTTTCATTAGCTGTAAGCCATAATCATCAAAATTACAAGAAATAAAGGCTTGAAATATTTCACTCTATGTGTAATGAATCTATATAATATATGAGTTTCACTTTCTGAAATGAGTGACAAAAAATATTGAACTTTTTCACGATATTCTAATTTTTTGAGCTGCACCTGTATATCTGATTGTATTCTATGTTCATTACTAGGAATAGCTCCAATGTTGTGAGAAAGTTGTGCTTTGTCAAATTTGTTTTGTAGTTTTGTATGAATACTTATGTAAATGAGAGATTTCAGTTTTCGATCTTTAATACATTTGCAAAAATTTCTAAAAACATGTTTCACTTTGTCATTATGGGCTATTTTGTGTAGAATTTTGAGTAAAAAAATGTACTCAATCTATTGTAGAATATGTCTGTAATGTAATAAAATGTGGAGAAGGTGAGAGGGGTGTTCAGACTTTCCGGCTTGACTGTATATACGTATGTAACACACTCATCTTTTGAGTTGGAGAGAAAAACTGTAGGGCATGTCTAATCACCTTTCTGTATGTGTGTGTTGTGTGTGTATCGTGTGTGTGTGTTGTGTGTGTACAGTATATAATTCATGTGTGTGTGTATCATGTGTGTGTGTTTGTATTGTGCGTGTGTATTGTATGTGTGTGTACTGTGTGAGTGTGTATTGTGAGTGTGTGTACAGTATATCATTCATGTGTATGTATAATGTGTGTGTGTGTACTGTGTGAGTGTGTATTGTGTGTGTGTACTGTGTGCGTGTGTATTGTGTGTGTGTATATTGTGTGAGTGTGTATTGTGTGCATGTGTGTGTGCGAGTGTGTGTACTGTGTGTGTATTGTGTGTGTGTGTGTGTGTGCGTGTGTGTGTACTGTGTATTGTGTGTGTGTGCGTGTGTGTGTACTGTGTGTGTGTATTGTGTGTGTGAGAGTGTGTACTGTGTATTGTGTGTGTGCGTGTGTATTGTGTGTGTGTATTGTGTTTGTGTGTATTGTGTGTGTGTGTGTGTATTGTGTGTGTGTGTGTGTGTGCATTGTGCGTGTGCGGGTTCAGGGCAGGGTGGAGGCGGAGGTGTGGGGGGGGTTCTGGGCGTGTTCCACACAGGTGATTGATCTGTGCAGGAGATTGGCCCTGGCTGGTGTGGGGGGCATACCGGGTCTGCAGAACTACACAGGCCCTCCCAATTACACCACTGGAGGGGGGAGGGGGGAGGGGTGGAGCCAAAAAAACACAGGCAGCTTCCTTTCCCTGGGAAACGAAGAGAAGGATCAACAAAGCCAGCCGGGTTTGATACTGACCAGTTGTTTTATTGGCTTTAATGCGGGTTCGTACAGCAAAGACCCCGAGACGAGGAGGCCCTGTTTCTGCTGCCAAACTGGGCCCAGTCTCACCACACACCAAGACGACTGGGTAACGTCCAACTATTCGCTTCAAACGCCTGTTTGTTGTTTTTCTTCTTGACCCTTTATTCAAGTAAGATTAATATGTCCCTGACCGTTAAATGTGTATATCTTTCAAAACCACCTCCAAAGAAGATGAAGTCTACAGTGCAGAGGGGCTGATTTCAAGCTGTTTCAAAAAAATAATAATTCTGCGGTGTCATTTATGATTGTATGCAAATACCTCTAAGAACAGAGAAATAGAAGTGTGCACCTCAACAGCAGCCCACCAATTATGGAGAAATATTTTTCAAAAGAATCTTAATGAGACATCAGCGAACTTACTAATGCAGAAAAAACATATCCACAGTATCCTTTATGAGCACATTAGTATATGTGGGAGTGTAGTGCAATCATTAGGAGGTTGAGGTTGCAGGCTCAAGTCCCAGGTGGGGCACAGCCATTGTACCCTTCAACAAAGACACCTACCCTGGATTGCATCAGTAAATATAGGCAACAGTATAAATGGATGTTGAAATCGAATGCATAATAAATGTAAGGCTCTGGAGAAAATTATTGACAGGAGTGAATTTACTGATAGGAGTAAATGTTTATTTACAGTTTAAAATAGCTCACAAGAGATCACATGTACTCTTATTGGAGTAAAATGTACCCAGAGTTGATTTAAACAGTGAATGGTGTAAATATTCCACTTTGAATAACAGCTATTTAAAATGGCAATTACACTGGCGGCAAGTACAATGGCTGTCCAGGCCAGCTGAATATGAAGTATATCCGTGTTAAAAGCCCTCCTCCATCCCACCCAAAAATACGTAAAAAAAAAAAAAATGGCAGGAAGAGAAATGTATGATGCGAGTTGGGAGGGGGTGTTTTTTTGGATGCCCTGCTATCAGCAGTGCTGACCTTTAGCGTGCTGCGATTGTACTGATCCTCTCATACCTGCGAGCAGCACGCCGGCGTCATAGGCCCTCACCGCGATCCGCCATGCTGTGCTGCCCCTCGCCTCAGCTTGAGGCCTGACCTTTA
The DNA here is from genome assembly GCA_022702515.1 of Ilyophis sp. 1 JC-2022. Taxonomy (NCBI): domain Eukaryota; kingdom Metazoa; phylum Chordata; class Actinopteri; order Anguilliformes; family Synaphobranchidae; genus Ilyophis; species Ilyophis sp. 1 JC-2022. Next base: position 27,343,416 of record CM040403.1, read on the forward strand.
GTTCCCGGATCATGACGGAGCAGGTCGGCTATTGTGCTCTTGACCAAAAAAATTGGTCTACTCCGTAGCGTTTTAAAAGGTCAGTTGGTTAGGTAGTCACATATCTGAAAGCAACCTCCCCCGCCCCCAACCTCGGTTCGGATCCATTAAATTAAGTGGACATCAATGCACGGGTTTCAGCGGTAGCTGGGGGTGACGTGAACGTCATCAGTGGTAATCACATATTTTGTTTATGTGTGCGGATGTACACTGGAGCTAATCTTTTCCCCCGGAAAACCATTATAACTCACAAAGCTCGTTTCAAATATGCGCCCAACAAACCTGGAAATAATATTGGACTCTAAGGTTACTTTTAATGAACTATATAAAGAGGACAAATATAAAGCATAACAGTTTTTAAAAAGGACTGTTCATTTGACATTCTTAGGTTGTACTATAGGCACGTTAGTGTGTTATAAACATTGATTTGACAAATATGTTTGTGTAAAAAAGGGAATATGTAGCACACAACATGATTTACTGAGCTGAGCAAACCCTCAAATGTGACGTTGCAGCACAGCTGGGGTGTTTGGTCAACAATGGCTTCTGAACGGGAGCACAGGTTCAACCAGTGCACCTTCACCCAATGACAGGAGAACAGAGGCATTGCGTGTGACCTGCCAACCCCAGCAGAAAACGGCAGGAAACAGCAGGAGCCAGCAGGAAACAGCAGGAAACAGCAGAAGCCAGCAGGAAACAACAGGAAACAACAGAAGCCAGCAGGAAACAGCAGGAGACAGCAGGAAACAACAGGAAACAACAGAAGCCAGCAGGAAACAGCAGGAGACAGCAGGAAACAACAGGAAACAACAGAAGCCAGTAGGAAACAGCAGGAGACAGCGGGAAACAGCAGGAAACAACAGGAAACAACAGAAGCCAGTAGGAAACAGCAGGAAACAGCAGGAGACAGCAGGAAACAGCAGGAGCCAGCAGGAAACAACAGGAAACAGCAGGAAACAGCAGGAGCCAGCAGGAAACAGCAGGAGACAGCAGGAAACAGCAGGAGACCGCAGGAAACAGCAGGAGCCAGCATCTGAAGAGTTAAAAGGCAGTCTTAGCCCTGGAGAGGACCCCTGTCTTTACTCTTGACCTTGGGAAGAAAACCCAACCCAAGCCCAAGCGAGACAGGGCGAGCCTACTCAAAACAGTGCGGTGCTAATTGGGTCAACTGGGTGTCGATGCGCTCGTTCAGTGTACTTCCTCTGACCTCAAACGTTCTCCCATGATGAGGCCGAAGTCTCCTGAGTGAAATTACATTAATACCACTGACAGTCATGAGTGACGAGGAACACAAATATAAAGGCCTGAAGCACATACATACACCCACACATACTCCACATACCACACATACTCCCACACACACACATGCATACACCCATTCATACACACACACATACTCCACATACCACACACATACTCCCACACACACATGCATACACCCACTCATACACCCACACATACACCACATACCACACATACTCCCACACACACATGCATACACCCACTCATACACACACATACTCCACATACCACACACATACTCCCACACACACACACATGCATACACCCACACATACACACACACATACTCCACATACCACACACATACTCCCACACACACACACATGCATACACCCACACATACTCCACATACCACACACATACTCCCACACACACATGCATACACCCACACATACACACATACTCCACATACCACACACATACTCCCACACACACATGCATACACCCACCTACACACATACCCACACATACTCTCACACACACACACACACACACACATGCATACACCCACACATACACATATTTCCACACATACACCCACACATACTCCACATACCACACACATACTCCCGCAAACACACACATGCATACACCCACCAAAACACACACTCCACATACCACACACATACTCCCACACATACATGCATAGACCCACACACATATGCAGACACGTCTACACATGCACACATACTGTCCCACACACATGCATACACCCACACAAACACACACACAGACATGTCCCTACACATACATACACATACGTATATGCCCACACAGGCACACACCCACCCACCCACACCTAGACAAGTGTGTGCAAATACTTGACTTATTAAATATTCTCAAATTTGCTGGGCAAATATTCTGTATAATGAGGAAAATGAATTAGTGTGCTGAAAACCCACCCTTACTCTCTGTAAACTGAGAGGCCTGGATATGTATTCATAAAACAGCTCAAAGTAGAAGTGTCGATTTAAGATCAGGTTTCCCCTGTACGTATCTTACCCTTATCTGTTATGAGCTAAAAGATAACACTGATCCTAGATCAGCTTATATGGGCCCAATCTCTCACAGTCATACAGCAGCTCACAGCTCAGGTCTTGCATTCAGTAAACATCTAGGTGTACTGATCTAAGATCAGTTTAATCTTTTAGCTGCATAAGGTTAGGCCATAAAAGGGCAACCCTGATCATAGGTCAGCGGTCCTGTTTTGATGCTTTATGAATACAGGCCCTGGGGGGTATACTACGAAGCAAAATTATTGAGTTAGCTGAGTAAAACCTGGAACAGCTCTTTTAACTTCAGTTCATGTTTCAGATTCTGGAGGGTTCAAGGTTTTACTCAGTGCAGTTATCCAACTAACTCAGTAATCCTGCTTGGTAGTATACTCCTCAGGGCTGTGAACCTGTCCTGGCTTTAGCTTCAGTAGAGCACTAGGGCTGAAGGACAGCAGCTGTATACACTGAGAGCAGCTCCCACTGCCACTGCTCCCACTTGCACTGCCAGAACAGGCACAACCTAGCCCTCTTCTGCTCCTATAATGCACCTGAAAAAAAACGCAGACTGCACAGCCTCGCCCTCTTCTGCTCCCACAATGCACCTGAAAAAAACACTGGGTGCACAACCTATAACCCTCTTCTGCTCCCACAATGCACCTGAAGAACACTGGTGTGTTCTGTCTCCCCATCCCTGCCTTAAACCCTTAATGACGGGCGTGACATCTCGGCCTGTTCTATAGAGACGGTGCTCAGGCTAAAAATGACAGCGCAACAGTATCTCACACAAAGAGGTGATATAGGGCCGAGGGACATACAGGTGCCATTCTGGCGGTTTCAGATCTTCAGAAGCTTGTGGCCAACGTGGCATCCCCTGATGGAAGAGAGAACGGTCTTTCCTGGAGGGATCCTCCGAGCAACGCCTCCACACTGCTGCTGCTTTCACAGCAGGTACAAACATAAAAAACCCACGCACCTTTTTCCCCCTTCTCTTTTCCATGGGCCCGTAATCTACCTTTCACATTTCCTGTTTTACTGCCAACAACAAAGGGTTTCCACAGCCGCCTGTGATGGGAAACTACATCATTATTTCTGCATTAGTGATATGTGAGCACGGACCGTTTCCTAAATGCCTGCTGTGGTTTTGGAAAAGCCTAATTCATTTCATTCTTCCCCCCTCCCTCCGTGTACATCTATGAGGGGTATTGTGCCCGTGTTCAAATGGCACCCTCTCTTTATTCCTCTGTGAAATGTGAACTAGACAGACCAAGCCAGGCTGGTCTCCAGTGAAAGGGAGGGAATGGTGATCTCCGCCTGCTTTTCCCTAGGGGTACAGTTCTTCCTGCACCCCTTCACCTGTGTCTTTCCTCAGCTTCTTCCTGCACCCCTTCACCTGTGTCTTTTCTCAGCGTTTTCCTGCACCTCCTCACCTGCACACGTCTCCCCTGCATGCATTCCCTCGCCAGAGAAACCTTTCATGTAGAAAAAAAGAGATGAGCCCATCTCCACCCATCAGAGTATGTAGTGTGACAACAAACAGAACAACGCCAGTGGTAATTGGTAGATACCTTCTGGCTATACTCCCTTCAGTGATAAAGGGATCCTGGTATTATAGTAGCCACTGTCTGGGTTGTTTTGTTTCTTCTCTGTGATTGGTGGGGCTCTTTTCTGGTTTCTCTGCAAAACAGTGACAACATGTTGTTTCAATCTCCAATTAATTATCCGTGGACTGTGGGAAACCCCAGATCCCAGTGGAATATCCCAAGGACCACGCCCACGCTTACCTGCCCGACAGCCACAACCACAGCTCCTGAATTGCACACAATCTATTTTTAGGGGAAAAGATTGGGCCCAGAAACAGAAATAACTCAGTAAAAAGTTTTACTGGGAAAAGTTTAATACCTACGGTGGGCTCCTGTGTGGTCTCCATTTTCATTAAAACAAGCCTCATTTTTCCACTCCCAACACTGGTAATTATTTCCATGGCGACGGCTTTTGGTGCTCCCCGGTGCTTTTTTGTGTGCTGAGGAGAACCCCTTGGCGGGAATATGAGGGGGAGGAGGGTGCCCCGCCCTCAGGCCTCTGAGGTTGAGCACAGTGTTGAGTATTGCCTGCCACACCACTTGGGGGAGGGGGGTTGGGGTTGGGGGGTGAGGTCAGCTCCTGCTGAATCGCAACATACTGCGGAGCCAAAGTTTTTTTTCTTTCATGCAAATTAGACTCGGAAAAACAGGCTGACCCCCGATTCCCACTTTTTACAAACAAACACATTTTAAACCGCAGATATTCAACAACCACGAGAACACATATATAAAATTCTGCTTTTACCAGGTACACACACACAAACACACGCATGCATGCGCACATACAAACACACACACACACACATTCACACACATATGCACACACACACATGCATGTACCCACACACATGTACACACACACACACACGCATGCATGCACACACATTGTGATTTTCTTGTTGGATTGGCTATGGAGCTGGACAATAAAAATAAAGAGCTCATGACTACACAGTTAATATGACCACTAAAACACACAGAGCAGGACGCACGCACACACACACACGCACATACGCATACACACAGTAAAAAAAATTCTATCACTTTATTTATAAAAATCGGGCCTTATAAGTCATAACCATCTAGTAGTTTAGTGAGAAGGAGCTCCTGTAAGGCTCAGCCCAGTGAGGGTATAGTTTTACCCTGCTACATTAGCAGCGCAGCGCTATTCAACAGCTAAAGTGTCACAACAGATATTCATGCATATCTGTCGCATTCACAGACGGGCAGAGCTGCAAAGATTTAGTCTGTTGCATCAGACGGTGTGATGCACGTCACAGGCTAATCTGAGCCCGGGGGGGTGGGGGGTCTGGGTGCAGGGAGACAGAAAGGTAATTTCTGTCGAGCCTGACCCGTCCCTCTGATCTCTGTATTATTAACACATTAGCACACACCTGCTGCGGCCTTAGCCAATCAGGATGCTGACGGTGAAGCAAATTTGCTTATAAACTCTTCCAGGAATGGTATACTGCAATACGTCTTAATAAAAAGAAGATTCATTATTCATTATTATTAAAAGATAGTAATAATAATAATAATCATCATCATAATGTATTGCATTTATACAGAGCTTTTCATACCTAACATAAGCTGACATTGCAAAAGGCACCAATTAGCACGTACCTGAGCTATCAAGATCTGGTGATGGGAAGAATCTCCCCAAGATCTGCTTCGATTCAAGGGGCGGTGGGGTGAAGAAATTCATAGAAATGCAAAACAATCATGTGCCCACATGTTGAGTTTGACAAGGGCAAGAACATCAAGATGGAGTGCAGAAATTCAAACTTGATTCAAAATACAATTTCTTAAGCTTGCGAAAAAGAGAGATGCGGAGATATTAAGTACAAGCCCACTGTTTACCCACGTCCATGCACAAGCCCAGACAGCCATTAAAAATCGAAGCCGCACATCTTTATTCTCTCCTCATGTATATGGCGAAGACAGGTCATGTGGTTTACTGCTTCGTTGATAGTACAAAACATTTTATTGCTCCGAAGCCGGTCTCAGCCTAATAAAAAATAAAACCTCAAGCCAATCGCATTATTTGAGTTGCGCAATTTCTCTGTGCCGCGTGTCCTTTTTGTGGGGCGTGACATCAAATTTCCCCATGAGGGATGATAAAGTACTACTACTAAAAACATAACAATACATAATGATGACAACAGGCCATTCAGCCCACAATCTAGAACAGAATAACATAAAAATACACGAGGAGAACATTTAGCCCATATTTGACCTACTCCTCATTATCCTAGACTAGACAGTATCCAGCATGGCATTGAGCCTGGATTTGAACACCCTGACGGTCTCTGCCTCTACTACATGACCTGGCAAACCTGTTATATTATAGTCATTCTGGATAAGAGCCTCTGCTAAATTAATGTAATGTAATGTAACTGTAATGCCAGCAGAGCCAGTAAACGCTTCACAATATTTGTGCACAATTAACATTTGGTTAACTTAAACCTATGACATAGCTCAGTCAGAAAAAAGATAACGTTGTTAAATATCACTTTAATGAATTAGAAAACCTCAACCAAATCAACCCTTGGCCTCATCTTGGTCAAGTGATGAAAGATCTTAAATATTTTCTTCTAACATTTGCAGTCCGGAGCAGGAACTGCATTGGTAATAGTAATGGTGTTGAGGTGGGGAAGTTCTGTGGGGTAAGCACACTAGAGAAGAAGCGCCTGTGTCCCATGACCTCCGAGTGACCTGGCTGTCCCCTTTCTGTTGCTCATGCTTCCTGGTCTGCACTGGTGCCCCCCAGTGGTGGAATGACTTACTACAGTGGTGAGGAACGCAGAGGCCTGCTTCCAACACTGACTGAAGACCTTTCCACTTGAAACTTCCCTCCCATTCCCAATGCGATTAATTTAGGGCTTTCCTGTGATGTTGTACGCTTCTCTGTTTGCAATCACACTTTGCATTGTGGATCTAGGTTGATGGAGCTAACGTGTATTTAATGCTTTAGTGATGTTGCAGTTAACACTCGCTGGTCTGGGAATGCTGTTAGCCAGTTCTGGTACTGTCACTCACAAAATTCAGGTGGAGGTGCTTACGTTTTCTTAGAATGTAAGCCACTCTGGATAAGGGTATTTGTTAAATTAATGCGATGTATTGTAATGCAAATTAGTTTTTTCTCACTGGCAAACCCTGCAGCTTGAAGATGCTCTCTTTCAGTGACTAACTGTGGTCAATAAATATCCTGTGGCACTTTTTGAGAGAGCAGTGGAGTTAACCCTGGTGTTCTGTTCAAATTCCCGACGCAAAAAAAAAAGGTCTCTCCACACCTGGCCATGCCAAAACAGGTGTGACACAGGATCGGATCCCACGTGGAAAATAATAAAGAGAGAATAGAGTTTCTCTTTTTGGGTCTGGTGCCGTCCTTGTTCGTGAGCATTCCTGACTGTTTGGGAAGGAGCTTCTCACTGTGCTGGAAATCCGAGCTTCCCAGGAGGATTCCCGGATTACCGCTGCCCACGCTTGTTTAATCACCTGTGAACAAAGATGTTTGAAGTTCAAACACCTGCAGGACTCTTGGAAAACTGTCCTCGCGTGGACTACGAGAGCGGCCAAGGCCCCGTCGTTTTCTCCGAAGCACAGAAACGGGAACCCTCTGGAACAATAACGCTAAAAAAGAAAAGCAAAGGAAAACCCCATCCGATGCTATATCAAGTCGCAGAAAAACAAGTCAAGGTAGACCTGTGCATCACAGATTCCAGGTAAGACATTCCTTCCGATAGCATAGAATTCCTGAAACATTTTTCATTTGGTAAAACAATTTAAAAAAAGAAATTGGGTACAGGTGAAATGGTATGACACTTTCTGCTTAGTGATACTTATTTGTTTCTGTCTGTGTAGTGATTGATATAACAGCCTGGAGACAGGTCAGTCTAGGTGAAGGACAACTGGATAATATGGCCTAAAAATATAGTGCAAAACAGCTACAAAAAGCATTTATGCACAGGAAATATATCATGTAAAATGTATACTGCAAAGCATAACAAAGTAACAATAAACTGCAAAAACTTGTACACTGTCACACTGTACAGTATAAACAACCACGGAGACACAATATCACATAAAAATATGTTGCAATATACATTTAGACATGTGCAATACAACACAGAATATACTGCCAAGTATATACATTCACACAGTTTCTCAGAATGGGGCTGCCTTGATAAGTACTACAGTGTTAGGGTGCATTTTTGGGGTTCAGCCTACATTATGAGGCCTATATTATGGGGGTGTTGTTATACATTCTACAGTGTTAGGGTGCATTTTTGGGGTTCAGCCTACATTATGAGGCCTATATTATGGGGGTGTTGTTATACATTCTACAGTGTTAGGGTGAATTTTTAGTGTTCAGCCTACATTATGAGGCCTATATTATGGGGGTGTTATACATTCTACAGTGCTAGGGTGAATTTTTGGTGTTCAGCCTACATTATGAGGCCTATATTATGGGGGTGTTGTTATACATTCTACAGTGTTCGGGTGCATTTTTGGGGTTCAGCCTACATTATGAGGCCTATATTATGGGGGTGTTGTTATACATTCTACAGTGTTCGGGTGCATTTTTGGTGTTCAGCCTACATTATGAGGCCTATATTATGGGGGTGTTGTTATACATTCTACAGTGTTAGGGTGAATTTTTGGTGTTCAGCCTACATTATGAGGCCTATATTATGGGGGTGTTGTTATACATTCTACAGTGTTCGGGTGCATTTTTGGGGTTCAGCCTACATTATGAGGCCTATATTATGGGGGTGTTGTTATACATTGTAGAGTGTTAGGGTGCATTTTTGGGGTTCAGCTTACATTATGAGGCCTATATTATGGGGGTGTTGTTATACATTCTACAGTGTTAGGGTGCATTTTTGGGGTTCAGCCTACATTATGAGATGTATATTATGGGGGTGTTGTTATACATTCTACAGTGTTAGGGTGCATTGTTGGGGTTCAGCCTACAGTATGTTGGTGTCTTTGTGAGGCACAAATTACAGCATGGAGGCGCTTTTGTGGGGTGCAGCCCACATTATGGGGGTGTCTTTATGAGCTGTAGTATGGGGGTGCTATTATAAGGCTTACAGTATTAGGGTGCATTTGTGGGGCCCTGTGAGATGCCTGGTCTGTTTCCACTTTCTCTATCACTACAGGCTCCGTCACTACCCCACGGTGGCTTCAGGGCGGAACGTCAGGCCTCATAAACGCTTTTCCAGAGACAGAATACAAATATATGAAGAGCAACAAGTAATTTCTTTCTTTCCCACCCCCCCCGCACCCTACTCTGCTCTTTTCTCGTAAAGACAACTCATGACATGCCAAACGCATTTGCTCTCCCAAGCGCTGCGAGGTGTGAAATCTTGGCTGCGCCCCCAAACCCTGAATGCAGGTTTAGGTTGCACTAATTCCTATACATATATTCATATGCGGGCTCTGTGTGGGAGAGATGGGGAGTGTATGTTGAAATATATTCATACGCGGGCTCTGTGTGGGAGAGATGGGGAGTGCGCGGTGACATATATTCATATGTAGACTCTGTGTGGGAGAGATGGGGAGTGTACGGTGACATATATTCATATGTAGACTCTGTGTCGGAGAGATGGGGAGTGTACGGTGACATATATTCATACGCGGGCTCTGTGTGGGAGAGATGGGGAGTGCGCGGTGACATATATTCATATGTAGACTCTGTGTGGGAGAGATGGGGAGTGTACGGTGACATATATTCATATGTAGACTCTGTGTGGGAGAGATGGGGAGTGTACGGTGACATATATTCATATGTAGACTCTGTGTGGGAGAGATGGGGAGTGTACGGTGACATATATTCATATGTAGACTCTGTGTCTGAGAGATGGGGAGTGTACGGTGACATATATTCATATGTAGACTCTGTGTGGGAGAGATGGGGAGTGCATGGTGACATATATTCATATGTAGACTCTGTGTCGGAGAGATGGGGAGTGTACGGTGACATATATTCATATGTAGACTCTGTGTCGGAGAGATGGGGAGTGCATGGTGACATATATTCATATGTAGACTCTGTGTCGGAGAGATGGGGAGTGTACGGTGACATATATTCATATGTAGACTCTGTGTGGGAGAGATGGGGAGTGCATGGTGACATATATTCATATGTAGACTCTGTGTCGGAGAGATGGGGAGTGCATGGTGACATATATTCATATATGTAGACTGTGTGGGAGAGATGGGGAGTGCATGGTGACATATATTCATATGTAGACTCTGTGTCGGAGAGATGGGGAGTGTATGGTGACATATATTCATATGTAGACTCTGTGTCGGAGAGATGGGGAGTGCATGGTGACATATTCATATGTAGACTCTGTGTCGGAGAGATGGGGAGTGTACGGTGACATATATTCATATGTAGACTCTGTGTGGGAGAGATGGGGAGTGCATGGTGACATATATTCATATGTAGACTCTGTGTCGGAGAGATGGGGAGTGCATGGTGACATATATTCATATGTAGACTCTGTGTCTGAGAGATGGGGAGTGTACGGTGACATATATTCATATGTAGACTCTGTGTGGGAGAGATGGGGAGTGCGCGGTGACATATATTCATATGTAGACTCTGTGTCGGAGAGATGGGGAGTGTACGGTGACATATATTCATACGCAGGCTCTGTGTCGGAGAGATGGGGAGTGTATGGTGACATATATTCATATGTAGACTCTGTGTGGGAGAGATGGGGAGTGCGCGGTGACATATATTCATATGTAGACTCTGTGTGGGAGAGATGGGGAGTGTACGGTGACCTATATTCATATGTAGACTCTGTGTCGGAGAGATGGGGAGTGTACGGTGACATATATTCATACACGGGCTCTGTGATGGGGAGTGCGCGGTGGTCGAGAGATGGGGAGTGATGGGGATATTCATATGTAGACTCTGTGTGGGAGAGATGGGGAGTGCATGGTGACATATATTCATATGTAGACTCTGTGTCGGAGAGATGGGGAGTGTATGGTGACATATATTCATATGTAGACTCTGTGTCGGAGAGATGGGGAGTGCATGGTGACATATATTCATATGTAGACTCTGTGTCGGAGAGATGGGGAGTGTACGGTGACATATATTCATATGTAGACTCTGTGTGGGAGAGATGGGGAGTGCATGGTGACATATATTCATATGTAGACTCTGTGTCGGAGAGATGGGGAGTGCATGGTGACATATATTCATATGTAGACTCTGTGTCTGAGAGATGGGGAGTGTACGGTGACATATATTCATATGTAGACTCTGTGTGGGAGAGATGGGGAGTGCGCGGTGACATATATTCATATGTAGACTCTGTGTCGGAGAGATGGGGAGTGTACGGTAACATATATTCATACGCAGGCTCTGTGTCGGAGAGATGGGGAGTGTATGGTGACATATATTCATATGTAGACTCTGTGTGGGAGAGATGGGGAGTGCGCGGTGACATATATTCATACGCGGACTCTGTGTGGGAGAGATGGGGAGTGTACGGTGACATATATTCATATGTAGACTCTGTGTCGGAGAGAGGGGGAGTGTACGGTGTCATATATTCATATGTAGACTCTGTGTGGGAGAGATGGGGAGTGCGCGGTGACATATATTCATATGTAGACTCTGTGTGGGAGAGATGGGGAGTGCATGGTGACATATATTCATATGTAGACTCTGTGTCGGAGAGATGGGGAGTGTACGGTGACATATATTCATATGTAGACTCTGTGTGGGAGAGATGGGGAGTGTACGGTGACATATATTCATATGTAGACTCTGTGTGGGAGAGATGGGGAGTGCGCGGTGACATATATTCATACGCGGGCTCTGTGTGGGAGAGATGGGGAGTCATATGTAGACTCTGTGTGGGAGAGAGTACGCTGTGACTCATTCCCGTGATTGCAGAGCGCTGTACCCTCGATCAGCCGCTCTGCTGCTGGGCCCCACAAAAATTTGCATAAATAAGAGATTGGAATGAACCAACATAGATTGTAATTTTGCCTACTGTCCTAAGAAGAGATGGAAAATCCCATTCCTGGACGGCTGTATCCATTCCTTGTTTTTGTGCCAACTCCTGCTCTTAATTACTGAATTAGTACCATAATTTACATGATGCGACATTTCAGCTACATTTCACAAGCCAGCACATGACAGCTGATTGTGTGTCCCTATGTGAAAGTGTTCTAATGTGTGCTAAGTGAAACATTGCTATAGCGCATTAGCGTATACAGCTCATTAGCTAACTGAGCCAGGGTAATTAGCAGAACAAAACCTAAATATGCTACGCCGCTCCAGGAACGGGGTTCCCCACCCTTAGACTGTACCCGGCACTACCTCACGTCTGGTTTTGGACATCCTACAGGTCTCTGTTTCTACTAAGAGCCTTGCTAAGCTTTTCCATTCATTGATAACAATCTGTGTGAAAAAATGACCACCCATTCCAATATCAGTTGGACATTTTCTTTTAACTAATTTCAACTTTTGCAACATCATTCTGCTGAAAGAATGGCAGTTTTTTATATGTTGTTTGTGTTTTCTTTTTTATTTGAATCATTTTCCAACTTAGACTCTGGCATTGGCATGTCCCTTTGCTGATGTTACTTTTTCAAAACAATTTTTGTGTACAAATCAATGCAATGAAGTGGGAATTCCACATTTTATAGCTTGTTATCTTCAATCTACCATATATGCAATAATATAACTCTAAGCTTAATCATTACTTTTGATATTATATTTCAATGGAAGCCATTATCATTCGGTGCTTCCCATAGTTTAAAAGAATTATGCGAGGAATGACTCAGCAGGAACAATCACTGACAAGTACACAACATTTGACAGGATATTAACGGTTGATTTATTTCATACTTCAGAAAGATAGCAATAGTCCAGTCTGTGGGAAGCGTCATCTCCGAAAAATTATTCCCGTAAACATCTCTTTCTGGACAGACAAACACAAAGCTGTTTACGGACTCCAACACACCAAAAAATCCTAGTTGCAAATAATCCTGGATGATTTTGGGGGTTTTAAGAAAAGAATAAAATAAAATAATAACTTAATAGAGGTGACCTGAAGAGTCTTGCTTACGTTCCTGTGTTTTCTGAGTGGGTCTATTATTACATTACATTACAGGCATTTAGCAGACGCTCTTATCCAGAGCGACTTACACAACTTTTTTTTTAAGCATTTTTTACATATTATCCATTTATACAGCTGGATATATACTGAAGCGATTCAGGTCAGGTACCTTGCTCAAGGGTACAACAGCAGTGTCCTCCCTGGGAATCGATCTTGCAACCTTTCGGTTACAAGGCCAGTTCCTTAACCATTATACTACACTGCCGCCCGAGGTGTAAAATATAGATTCGGAAAGTAAAGGTCTTCCCCAGTATTTTGTTCCAGTCACCTGGATTTGCTAATTAGCACGATTCTTCAGCCAGGAGGTAAAACTAATTAGTGAAATCAGCTGGTTGAGTTCATGGGTGGAAGAAACACATGGCAGGACTTTTACTTTCTGACCCCTGGATTTTACACCTCTGTTAGAAGCACAAAGACAGGTTTGCAACACCCAGATCCATCAGGTGCTTGCTGTAGAATTTATGACACAATTCACCTGCTGTTCTCTCTCCTTTAGATGTGGTGAAATGCAGAATTCCTCTGGCACCACTACAGTGCTAGTTTGTCGGGAAAACAGGTTTGTCTCCTGCCGCGACTCGCTGCCACCATCACAATCGATTTTGCCAATCGCAAGCACAGCCAATGACTATCAAAACAGAGTAATTTACCACGTAGGAATGCAGACATGTGGCTCAATATTTTCTCTCCGGAACACATGAGAAAGTGTTTGCAATTGAACTGCATTCCTGCAGATTGCATTGCATGTTCTTTAAAAATGGCTTTATTTAGAACCTATGTATTTAATTGAAAACAATACAAAGAAAATATATTTAATGTTTTACCTAATCAACTTTATACATTTTTGTAAATATACGTTAATTCCGAATTTGATGCCTGCAAGACATTCCAAAAAAGTTGGGACAGGGGCAAAACAAAGACTGGGAAGTTCAAAAAACCACCTGTTTGGAACATTCCACAGGTAAACAGGTGATGCTATCATGACTGGGTATAAAAAAATATCAAAATACTCTTATTTTCTGGTACTCTTACAACTCTTACTATAACCTCTCTGTATTTGAATGGATCTCTATGGGAATTGGGTGGTGGGACTAGATTAAGCTGTAAATTACACAGGAATAGTATAAAACCCATGGTTGGCTAAATGGTTGTAAGTCATCATGGGTCTGAGGTATCAAGAGTCTTTTGATATAATTTTATACCCAGTCAAGATGGCATCAACTTCCCAGTCTTTTGTTTGCCTGTCACAACGGAACGTGTTTCGGGTATTACATTTGGAATTAGCATATATTTACAAAAAATTGTATTGGAATTGGGGTTTGTACCTTATGGCCTTATGCATTAGTAGAATATTGACAAAAATAATTAGTTCATGAAACACATAATTTGTTACTTCTTAGGCATTCATTTCTGAAACTGATTGAAGTAAAACTTGTGTAAATCCCTTATTCATGGTTATGGATAGATGTTCCCTGTGAATTCAACACGGATCATTGTTTTAAATTGCATTGCCTTAAAGTGGACAAAAACAAAAAATATTAACAGGTAAAACCAGCTCATGAATGGAGACTGGCTTTCACGTCCTAAGGAACACATTAATACCTTTTTGCACAGAACAAACAAGTGCACAATTTACTACAGCACATTGCGGTCTCGGTCTGCGTGACCACAGCGTGTTCCAGCCTTAAACTACAGAGAATCACGGTCTCTGTCTGCAGGTCCACAGCGTGTTCCAGCCTTAAACTACAGAGAATCACGGTCTCTGTCTGTGTGTCCACAGCGTGTTCCAGCCTTAAACTACAGAGAATCACGGTCTCTGTCTGCAGGTCCACAGCGTGTTCCAGCCTTAAACTACAGAGAATCACGGTCTCTGTCTGTGTGTCCACAGCGTGTTCCAGCCTTAAACTACAGAGAATCACGGTCTCTGTCTGCATGTCCACAGCGTGTTCCAGCCTTAAACTACAGAGAATCCCGGTCTCTGTCTGTGTGTTCACAGCATGTTCCAGTCTTAAACGACAGAGATCACGGTCTCTGTCTGCATGTCCACAGCGTGTTCCAGCCTTAAACTACAGAGAATCACGGTCGCTGTCTGTGTGTTCACAACGTGTTCCAGCCTTAAACTACAGAGAAACACGGTCTCTGTCTGTGTGTCCACAGTGTGTTTCAGGTTTAATTGTTTCCTCCTGTAAATGATGACCTAAAAATAGTTCAAGGCTTTCACAGAATGCTCCCAAGCCTTGTATCTCCCTTGAATTTGTAAAACACCATGAAATCTGTGCATGTGTTTATATGCTTTGTGATAAAGTGATCAAGAGTTGACCAAAACCGTATTTTTAACAGTCAAAACAAGTCACGTAAAAATACATTTAAAAAATCCAAGCGAAACAAAACCATGGACAGAGAAAGCCTCTGACAAATATATCTGATGAAGCATACATTATATATGTTTTTTTACGAGTTTGAATACTGCCACAAAGCCTTCTGTTGGCAGAGACAGTTATAGACTGCCAACACAAGAGGCCACCCAAAATTAAGAGGGGTATTTTTTCTCGCACCTTCCCAGAGGCCCGAAGTGAACGGCGTCTCGCAAGGCGGAGTGTGTTAAACAGGACTATTAAATTAGCCATCGCATGAAAAGGCACCAATGCGCTGCATCAGTCAACTCCAGCACAAAACAAACCGCCAAACACTCCCCCGGCGTAGCGCTAGGGACGGCTGACCCCTCCGTATGATCGGTCATAGAAATTCACAGCACGCTCCGAGAAGTCAGCGGTCCATTATCAGCAGCCAGCGGTCGCTTCTGGTCCTTTAGGAGGGTTACTGGGAACCTGGCTAATGTGGGGGGGGGGGGGGCAGACTAATAAAATGGGGGTGCCAGAAAAAGAAAAAAAAAGAAAGAAAAGTTCACAGAGAATGGAAAAAAATGTGTATTGAAAACCTCTCTGGGCTCGGTGAAAGTGCCATTGTTTGGGTCTTTTCGGCGGCACCAGCAAGGGGTAGTCTCTGGAAGGTCACCCGCTGTGGCGCAGATCAGATCACGTGCCGCGCCGGACCAGTCAAGCAGCTCGGGGGGAAACTAAAGCGCAGCTGAAAGTGACTCTCTGGACCTTTGAAGTCACAGAATGCCACCTCATCGATCATTAATTTAAAGGGTCCCTCTCCTTTCTCCGCTTCCCTTCTCTTTGAAACGGGACGTTTCTTGTTTTTGCTTTTCCTTTATGTCCTTAATGAATCCGCTACAAGTCAGCACCCTCTGCACTACCCCCCCCCCCCCAAACAATTTAAAAATGGCACTGGCTGCACCCTGAACTCACAAGGCAATGTATGCTGAATATATGCATTTATTTCAGCAGTTCAAATCTGAAGTCACCCTGCACACATACAGCATAATTCAGCACACAAACTGATCGCCACACTCACAAGACTTAACAGACAACTTTCACACCACAACAATGGTCTGCACTTCAAATATTATGCTAATTAA
Source organism: Ilyophis sp. 1 JC-2022 (assembly GCA_022702515.1). Classification (NCBI taxonomy): domain Eukaryota; kingdom Metazoa; phylum Chordata; class Actinopteri; order Anguilliformes; family Synaphobranchidae; genus Ilyophis; species Ilyophis sp. 1 JC-2022. The sequence goes on from CM040403.1 coordinate 27,359,971, forward strand.
TTCAACACAAGTTTCAGTTTCAGTTCCTTTGCAGCAAGTGGGAATTCGACCTGTAACTCATAGCTTGCAGGTTCCATATACCGCAAAGAGTTGATTTAACACTACAAGATCGCCGACATAGTATACTGTGTTCATACCTTCTCTATACTGAACACAATGTAAAATATTTTAAAGGTCTCTACCTGCACACATCCACCATGAACGATACGTCAGAAATACACGTTGTTCTAAACTTTTTCTCTGCCAGAGGCAACCTCTCCATGCAGTAAAATATCCAGCAATATCTAATTCACATATTTGTGTGCACAAAAAAAAAGGAATTGAACCAAGGACTTAAAAGGTAGGCTAAATACCAGAGCGCTGTCACTCCCGCAGGCCGGTGGCTATTCTTATGGTTTACAAGCTTGTTTTTTTTATGATGCGTGAAATGATTCACAAAAAGAGAATCCTTCAGTAATGGACGGGAATTCAGTAATTCACTGAGGAAGCCTGGAGGCTCTAAACCTCACAACAATCTGAAATAAAAGTTAAGTGACTCTAATGCAAGCGACTGCAAAAACTCCATCACCCAAAGAATCTGACGGGAATAAGTAAGGGGAAGCCTTCTTTTTGGCAGAAACTAAATCCCAGCAGAAAATGACATTGTTTTCTGATAAAAGAGAACGGTTCATCTCTAAGATAAAATGAAGATGAAAGACACAAACTGGAAGTGGTGGAGCCATGGTAACCTCGGCTGCTTAGAAGTGCTGCCTTGTGTAACAGGAATTGCTGTGCGACAGATGCTTGATGGTGCCACAGACATGCCACAGACACACCACAGAAACAATCCAGACACATTACAGGCACACTGCAGACACACTACAGACACATTACAAACACAGTATGACTACAGACATATTACATACACACTACAGACACACTATGACTACAGACTTATTACATACACATTACAGACACACTATGACTACAGACTTATTACATACAAACTAGAGACACATTACAAACACACTGCAGACACACTAAAGACACATTACAGACACGCCGCAGACACACGACAGACATGCCACAGATACATTACAGCAATATATGTTACCTCGGAATTAGATTGATATAATGAATGGAGGGTGCTATCTAATTTCTGTTGAACCAGTTTAGCTCTCTGTTCTTAAGTCCAGATAGCAAATTAAAGCTCATTTTTCCTCCTCGTGCTCACACACCATCACAAGACCTGCAGCCATGGAGATTTACAAAAAATGTTACTTGAGAAGTGAGAAAACACATTTGTTGCTCAGTTACAAATTGTGGCAGAGGTGTGTGGCAGTGTGTCACTTAGTTTGGATGCATCACCGATTTAAGACTTGTGCTCTGTAATGTACATCCATTGAGATGTCTCACAGATGTATTTATTTATTTAAGATCCAACCCTTTTTGCATATAGCGTTCCAATTATGGGCCGAAACTTGAGAGTTCCAGCAAAAAAGAAAAACTAAAAATGGATGTGTGACCTAACTGAATTAAGAGAAGGGATACATTTCTGAAGACTGTTCTGTGTTCCAACTGTTATTTTTCTAAAACCCTTAACCCTCACTCTACAGTGGCATAGTGGCCGGGAGACATTTCTTTTTTTTAGAACGTGAAGTATACCTGCAATGTCAATGGAGAAGTCAGACACATGATCTGAAGTTCATTTTGAAAGGGGTTTCCTGTGGGGGATGTAGTACTTGCCATCAAGCTGCATGTAGAACACCCTAAAACTGATTGCTTATAGCAGGCTGGGACACATGAACTTTTAATCCTTCTCCTGTGGCATTCCCTGATTTTCTAGAGATTACCTTTTTGGCCCTCCGGTACAAATCAGTTGGGTGGAGATCAGCCAAAGTTCGGGGGCAAATGTGCTTTTCTTAACGTCTGCTTGGATATCACTCACCGGGATCTCTGTTCTGATCATAATGCGTTCACTCAATCATCCACCAATCAGGTTTCTTGGAACACTGGCAAAAAGGACCACAAACAGAGCAGGTCATTGGGCGATGACTGTTACACTGTAATAACACCTTATGCTCTGAGCTTCTTCAAAGCTTCAAGAAACCTCAGCATACATTTCCCCCTGTTATTGAATCTGAAATATACATATTCACAGGTGGCCAAAACCGAAACCCTGACAGGTTAAACTGTCGCAAGTTATTATAAAGAATAAACTAATAATAATGCATGAGATATGTGCCACCACACATGGTATATATCTAAACATATAGTGAATGGTGGGTGTCTACTTAAGGTTTTGATATCTAAACCTTAGGCGAATCAATCCAAAGCCAGCAGGGAGAAGGTGATAGCATACTTTTTTTTAAATAAAAAAATGTTTTTCCACTGTGGATGCCCTTGTGTTGGTTGTAAATTATATGTGGTTCCTCAGGATGTTAACCTGCTAAAAACTAAGTAGAGTCATCGACATCCTCGGCCGGTTGTCCCGTTATGAGCTGCTCATTTTAACATGTGCCATGTAGCCTCATTTGACTGCCTTAACCCCTAAAGATGTGTATCACACATGCTGGTGTAACAATCGCTACTGGCAATTGAAAGCAATGGAGTTCTAGAACAATTACTTAGAATTTAGAATTAATTCCAAAAAACCAATGAATTAAAATGGTCAGAAATCTAGCAGGGAATATTACTGTAAACCTCCTTTATCAAAGAAATACATGATGAGCCGCTCCACACAAAGAGATCAAAGGCTTGCATCTTATAATACTTAATATTTAGCTTTGGAGCTGGTTCCCACCTTCTTTAGTCAGACTGAGATGTCCACCAAAGGCCAAACAAATTTATTTATATCACGCCTGACATGTCAGCTGCTGACACAATGAATTCTGGGTGAAGTCTTAATCTTTGGCACAGATAAATATAAAACAAAATCTAAACATTTCTGGCATGATAAACCTTCAGTCCATTTCCCAAAAATAGGCCTCAGATTGCATCTTTAATAATTGTAGTGTGTATTTTTAAACATTAAGGGAAGGCATTTGGGGCGCACACAGTCACTCCGACACATGACCGGCTTTTCCGGAGAAATTGTCGCTCTTGTTCGTTTGGCCACCAGGGGCGATGAAGACAGGCTTTTCTCTTGTGTGAAAATCCCTGTGGCGTGAGAGCACATCAGCACACCTCACAGAGACAGGCGGGCATGAGCGCTCCATCCGCCAGTCCTCTCCGTAAACCACCTGACAGCTCAGAACACGTTATGTCTGCATTTGAGCCCTCCCTCATGGATGGAGGTGAGACGGCGATTTCAAGGTCAATCGTTGTGTCCAGCAGATTAGTAAAACACCCTCTCGTGGATTCTATGGCTAAATCGCCCAAATACAGCCCTCAGGTATCAACTTCTACCCTCACATTCATGTACCCTCTTCCTAAATTCCACTTCTCTTCAATAATGCCTAACACATCACTTAAATAATTAGCTACACCCTCCTGTTATACAGTGCTGCTATATACAGCATATTCCTATTTCATAGCTAGCTAGTAGCATAAAATTGAGCTTCACCATGCTAACATGAGGCGAGGCATTTGAGATGAAAATCCATTGTTACGAGAAGCAAAAGAGTTTGTGAGTGGTCCTGCTGACAGCAGAACGCTGTAGAGTCGATTTGATTGATTTGACAGTGTAAAATAGAACATTTAAATCTGCATCCTGGAACGTGTTTCATGCCCGATGCTCTGGGACACCCCATCTGTTCACCTCACCGCTTCTCAGAGTTCTGGCTCGCACTGGCAGGCTTCATCTCGCACACCGACAGGCTTCATCCCATGCACCGGCAAAAAGGTGGATGATCTTTCACTCGGAAATCTGTTTTTGGACAAATTTGGGACACCTGATTGCATCTTCCATCGTAGGGAGGAAAACTAAATGTGTGTTGCACTCTGCGTAGTGTTTGGACTGCACACACAGGTGGTCACCACATCCCATTTAGCCTGATGCTAGGGATGCCACCTTTGACCTGGAGGCATTTCAGAAAATAAATAAATAATTAAATAGGCTATGTTGCTCACAAAAGCCTATTCAGATTTCATATTTTGCGTATATTTTGTGATAACGAAAAAACTGGGACATTTGGTGTTCGGGGAAATGCTATACATTGTCCGGCACAGACAAAAAACAAGGACATTCAAGGGAAAACCTGGACAGGCGGCAACATGCATCAACGCTAACAGCAGGACTGCGTTTCCACATGGTGAAGCAGCATCGCTAACAGCAAGACTGCAATTCCACACGGTGAAGTAGCATTGTTAACAGCAGGACTGCACTTCCATGCGGTGAAACACCATCGCTAACAGCAGGACTGCGTTTCCGCATGCTGAAACAGCATCGCTAACAACAGGACTGCGCTTCCATGCGGTGAAGCAGCATAGCTAACAGCAGGACTGCGTTTCCGCATGCTGAAGTAGCATCGCTAACAGCAGGACTGCGTTTCCGCACGCTGAAGTAGCATCGCTAACAGCAGGACTGCGCTTCCATGCGGTGAAGTAGCATAGCTAACAGCAGGACTGCGCTTCTGCATGCTGAAGTAGCATAGCTAACAGCAGGACTGCGTTTCCACACGGTGAAGTAGCATAGCTAACAGCAGGACTGCGTTTCCACACGGTGAAGTAGCATAGCTAACAGCAGGACTGCGTTTCCACACGGTGAAGTAGCATCACTAACAGCAGGACTGCGCTTCCATGCGGTGAAGCAGCATCACTAACAGCAGGACTGCGCTTCCGCATGCTGAAGTAGCATCGCTAACAGCAGGACTGCGCATCCACACAGTGAAGCAGCATCACTAACAGCAGGACTGCGCATCCACACGGTGAAGTATTATCGCTAACTGCAGGTTGCAGACACACAACATATTTATGCTAACAGTAGGGATGAACAATATATTATCGCTAACAGCAGGCTCCTACTTTTCCACACAGCATAACAGATGAAAGCAGTAGCATCGGTCGTTCAGTCGTTCTTCAAGGTCTGTTTTTTCAAACTCACTTCACAACAAATGTCACGGACGAGACAGCAAAGAAACAATTTTGCCTCTTACATCTGTTGGATTATCAATAGAAAAGGAAATAAAGGTAAATAAATAAATCCAACTGGTTCTAGCTCAGACATGAAAGTTATTATATGGGGGTACAAAAACTGAATGGGAGTGTGTGTGTCTGTCTGTGCGTGTGTTTACACAGGACAGACAGACAGCCACTGGACTGGGGCGTGTTGTGATCTTTAGACAGTGGGTCTGTGAAAGAGCTGCTTTGCTTAAACCAGCCATGTGTTTTTCAGGCCACAGGGGTGGATAGACTCCAGCCATGATTTCATAGTAATTGGCTTGGAAACAAACATGGTCCCGGGTTACAGATAAGCGGCTAAACAGTTGATTTAACATTGCAGAGGAGATAAGTGCTTTTAAATTTTTCAAAACTAACGTACGTGCTTAATCCTGCATCTCTCTTACCCCTGCTGACATAACAACAACAAATTTCCAAAATAAACCGCCGGTTTGTTTCAATCGTGAAAACAAAACAAAATGACAGGTTTTCATCGAGCTCTTAACACAACACACGGCTCTGGGATTATTAACACAGAGATTGTACAGGACCCTCAAGTGAAAGCAGACAGAAGTAGTGGGAGGAAGCTGATGGGAAGGCTTCATCAAAGCACACCTGTGACAAGGTACAGACAGATTTTTAACCCCCCCACCCCCCACACACACACATTGCTATTGGCCAACTTCCCAAGGCACTAACAACCCCAAATCAAAAACAAATAAATCTTTTTCCCCTTAAGACCGGAAGAGGGTTTTATAATCTATTACCGCTAAGCGCGTCGCACGAGACACGTCCCATTAATTCTTAAGTGGCTCCTTCTCCTAAATGTGGAGATGAGCGATTCATCGTGAGCACACCTAACAGACCATACATTACCTTAAAAACATATCATTAACTTGGCATGCCGCTGGCCACCCTCACTCTCTTCTGCTTCCTTTAAGGCTACGGAAACTAAAGTGGTATTATAGTCTTCCTCACCCGCCTCGTTAGCAGGTCCTCCAGAGACGACGCATTACCCTTGGAGACTATTCAGATGATTTAGGACATATTACACCGCAACTATAAATATATATTTCATTGTGACCTGATTGCAAAGTCTTGGAGGGAAATGCTCATCGATGGTGAGGCATTCACTCTTAAAGTTTTGCAACTTTCTGCAACTATCTTGGAAATATTTATGGTGCCATATGCTAATGGAAGTCCTATGTACCCAACTCTATAGTGTCACCACAGGTGTACAAGCTAACTAGAGAGGAACTACCAATCAGAGTTTCTCTTTTCAGGTAGGATATTAACAAGGACTTCTCTCATGGCAGTTACACACCTCTGTTTTTAACCTAAAGAGCCCAATCCATTTCTGTTTAAAGTGACTGCAGGTGTAGCCAGTCCACCACCCCTTTTTGTTAGTAGTCATAGAATCAATGCCCTGCAACTGGACATTGGATACGGCACTGTCTCAGTTTAGAAAACAGTTTGAAATGTGTTTTTGATGAATACAGCTCAGACAGGAAGTGCTGTAGAGGATGCAGTGTCTCCAGGTGGAAAGGGCTCCGCTGCAGAGGCCCGTAATGGTTCCTCCTGGAGGTGTTTGTGGCCTGTGCCGGGAGGGGGGGGGAGGGCTCTTTCTCTCTCTGTACAGCTAATTTCATGCAGCGGGTCACAGCTCTCAGGAGAAATACTGAGCCCAGCAGCGGCGGTGAGTCAGCAAACACGGCTGCTTGCTTCAAACGCAGAAAACAGCGGCAGGCAGCCCAGCGCTTTGGGGCAACTGATGCTGTTCATAAAAGCTCCAAATGCACTCAAATGCAAACACCCACCCCTCTGAACTCTGGAAGGTTTAACACAGCAGATGGCCAGGCCATGTACTGTAGGGGGGCGAGGTTTCGGCTCGTCACATGTGCGTCTGCACTGGTGGGAGGGGCATCAAAACAGACCCAATCGGCGGCCTAAAAGGAGACCTTGTTGTTCTCTCCCTTTTTCGTCATGCCTCTTTAAGTCCCGTACCCCTCCCCCTTTTTTGAGCCCCCTCTTTACTCTCCTCATTATTGAAATGCCAATACGTCACTGACAGAGAGACAAAACGGCCAACCCAGCACTCACACAGTTGGGCCTGTCAGAGACATTGTCCTCTGCAACCTGCTCCCAGCATCTGTGTCTGCAGGTGGCGACTGATTGAGGAGACAAAGGCCTGGTCCCCACAATGCTGTTATCAGCAGGGACACACGGGCCTCTACAGGCTTCCTGTCACACGTACCCTGTCCCCCACTACCCCCTCCCTGAGGCTCTGATGTCAGCAATCCCACTCGTCTGGTGTCAATACTCCAAAACTATTTTGCTTTGCTCTCTCTACGCCATTTCTGCTTATGAACATACTTATCATGTACTTTTATTAGTTATGAGAAACACTTTTTTGTGCTGTTTTTTGACTGTGTTACCATATTATTAATATTATCAGTATTGTTGTTTTCATGTTAAAGTACATTTTTATGCTTTCACTGTCAGACTTTGGGTTGCAAATGACTAAAACTATGAAGGGCGCTATGTAGATAAAAGTTTTAGTATCTTTTTTAAAAATGAAAACTCATTCCGTTTATTACACTTGCTGATTATAAATGGGCCGTCTGTGCCTTCTTGGTGATGATGTCACACTTTTTGCATTCCGAGACCAACACTGAGACTGATGTTCTCCACTTTTTTAAGAACGTCTGCCAAGTGAATGTAATGTAATGTGATGGCATTTCAGAACGCTGGGTTTTTGCGACCTTCATGTTAAACAGGGAAGTGGCTGAAAGGTTCTCGGCCCGCTTCCTGGCAGCGACTGGCGACGTCTGTGGCCCCCGCTCACCCTGCCCAGCCGTGTCCTTGTGGCCTGCTTTTCACCGTTTGATCTTGAGAGAAGAGCTCTGACCAGCGGGGGTGGATTTATATCTGCCCATATGCCGTCATCCGTCCTGGCTCACGCCCCGTTCACTGGCCTTCTAAAGGTTAATTGCATCGGTTAATTGCGCTCTCTCTAACGAACGGCAGCCTTCGTCTTCGCACGTCATGCACAGCTAGAGCAGGCAGACATCCCTGCTGTCTTAGCAATAGCAATAGAGATCTGAAGACTGATGAAGGCACACGCTGCATATCAATGAATCAAACTTTAAACCTTAAATTCATTTTAACCCTTTGAAGAGTAGGTTTTTTGGAATGTTTTTTTCTAAATTCTAAATCAGTGTTCTAGAACTTTAGAACATTCTAATCATGTATCATCAAAATATGTATACAAAGTTGAGCCTTTAAAACTGAAATTAAATATGCATTATACATTTAATAACTACTACTCCCAGTAAGCCTTGAGACAGAGATGGAACAAACAAAAATAAATGGGGGGCGGATGATAAGCGCGCGCGCTCCGCGGACGATAAGCGCGCACACTACATCGCTTTCTGCACTTGGGGAGGTCTCAGGAGATGCTTCTCTGCAGACGCAATAAGCCAGAGCGGAAGGTGGATATTAGTACTCATGAGGAGGCTTTTAAACAATTAAATTAAAGCCGAACATTCCCGCTATCAACCGCGCACCATGCATGGCTGCACCTCAATACAGGGCAACCCATTCAATGCTACCCAAAGAATGAAAGGTGGAGATTGAGAGTGTGGGGGAGGGTCGGGGAATGGGTGGGTGGACAGTGCTCTTCTCATAATTGCCTTTTGAAAGCTGCTAATTGAACTAAAATAATTATTTGACCTGTTTCTCCCACTAACCCCCCCCCCCCCCATCACTGCCCCCCAACCCCAGAGGCTCTCTGAGTGATTATTTTTTCCAACATGGCTCTGACGTGTTCCGGAATGATACGATTAGAACATTGGTGGACATTATCTCCCCTGCACCCCCAATTAATTTGAACCCCTCAGACCCCCCTTTTTGCCATTTCCCAGAAAGTCGACCCCAAACAGACAGGCACACTATATATAGTCAACCCACTATCGTGTAGTTTTTTTTACCCAAAACATATTCTCTTCCTGTAGTCAGTCCTCTATCCTGCCCCAGCAAGCAAGCAAACGTATCGGACCACTGTCGTTTATGGCTGTCGGCCAAATCAACACCCCAAGGTTCCACTAGCAGCAGGACAATTCACTAAATACTTCTGTCTTCTCTAAACAACTGATCTTTACCTCGACTCCTCAGCTAGCAGTCTGCTGCAGTTGCGATTTGCGAAATGCTAGCAGACTGAGAAAAAGAGGAAGTGCTGATGGTGGGCCGCTGGGGGTAGCTTGCCTCATAGTTCACTCTTCCTCTGTAACTGTTTCTTGCAATAAGGCCTGGCTATATGCTTTTCTTCTACTTGAAAAGTAGGTCCAAGGTTCAGGTCCAAGATGCAGGTGCTTGATAAATGGAGAAGAAGGAAGTGAAGGACTTTGAAAATTAACTGGAAGGACGAGTAAGAGAATATCCTGACCACCTGTGTTCTTTAATCAGTATGTAATCTGGCCAAATGTGTTGATTTATGGATGTATAATACTGCATCGTATCTCTCAACTGCCAGTTCTATTTGCACATTGATGATGGTCGGACAGAATGGCTGGAAATTAAACACCTGTTAATCCACTGATAACCATGGAAATCTTAGTCATGTACAAGAAACCGCAAATCTATTATCATAAATACTCATGAAAAATACAAAGATACGGAACTTTTTGGAAAAAACAGACAACAACAGAAGGTCTAGACAGAAAACAGGTTACACAGAAAATAATCCAGTATAATTAGAATACATATTGTATGAAATAGTTATTTATGAGCATGACACAATAACATTCAACCCTGATGGGCTTGCCAAATGGTACCGTGCCTTTTCTATTAATATCAGCTCACATCTCTCCTACATACAGAGGTGGACATCCACATTGGTTCAAATCTGAGTCAACGGCCACTTGCCTGTGTCATCGCCTAAATGAAGACACATGCCACATCCACTGAAACTTTCCTGCCCACTCTCCGCTCTCATCTGCCCCTCGTATTTATCGTACTAACCTTTAAAATCTGTGATCCCATAACCAAATGTGAGTCTTTCAAACACACAGAGAACTATATTACGAGCTAAACTTTCAACAGTGCACAAGTTAGATACCTGTTATGAGCACAGTCTATCTATTCTTTTGGGTTTTAAATGTTAGTTTTTTAACATTTTTCCAGAGCGATTTATAATTAGTGCAAAGAAACAAAAAAAAAGGCCTAGATTCATAAACGACCAACATCCCAAGTAGTGATTAATGGGAAGTGCAATGGTTGGGCCATAGCACCCCGGCGATAGGTTATTCTTTGTCATCTAGAATTAACATGTGGAAGGGGAAGTACAGAGAGGATGTTTTTGGGATAGGGAAATATATGGTAGATAGAGGTAGATGGAGGGAGAAGATGTGGAAGAGGGGAATAGGAATCAAGGTGGATCTTTTCAAGAATTGCAATGGAAATGGAATATACTGCAATACGCTGTATATATGTGGACTTTATAAAATATATAAAATAAGTATATATTAGATTATATCAAAATATATTGCAATATATGAAAGAGGCAATCAAAAGTGTTGCAGTATATTTGATTTAAATACATTTTCAGTACATTCCATTTTTAACATAAATATAATTGTAAAAAAATTGTTTTTTTTAAATATATATATATTTAATTATTTTCAAAATCAAACTGACAACAGCTTTCATTGTTGGCGTAATTTTATATTCGCTAGGTAATTCAAGCCGCTCTTGGCTGCTCTATTTATTCACAGGATTGCAGGGAAAGCTCAGTTGTTAGTGTGAATGGACAATTGGGCTTGTCATTTCAAATCTGTATGTAAATAAAGGAACAACAAGAGAACACACAATAGAATGAATCATATGAGCAGAGTTTACCTGAACCACCTGATTCTTAACAAACCTGCACCTGTGCGTCATAACTCATTAGAGCTGAATAATCTTGGCATCGTCTTTAACTCGCTGATCAGATACCACATCAACACAAATGAGCTTTGTGAATTGGCTAGTGCTTTTTGTTAGTTACCGGTGAAAAAACAAGATGGAGGAATTATGAACAATTGCGTTATTAGCCTCGCAGTAGGGGTTGAGGGCACACCTCAAATTCATAAACTTTTACCTTCCATGCATAACAAACTTGGTCAGAATATTGCTGAGTCACTTTGTTTTGTAGTCCCACTCCTTTCATTTCCACCTTGTATATATTTATTTAGGCATTTAGCCCATGCTCTTGTCCAGAGTGACAGCATTTTTTTTACATACAATACATTTATACTGAAGCAATTCAAGTTAAGTACCTTGTTCAATGGTGCAATAGCAGTGCCCCAATTGGGAATCAAACCAACAACTATAAAGCTGCAAGTCCAGCACCCTAACCACTATGCTACACTTCCACCCTGTAAAGTCACACACTCGTCGCTGTTTTATAAACCCATACCGATACAATAGTACAATTCTGACCTGCATTTCTACAAATGAAAATACAGGTGATGGGAAGATACAGGTGCCAGGACAGGCAGCCAAGAGCTTGATCCTAATCCCAAGGTGAAAAAGAGTCTATTACTCTATACTACTGCCCCTGGTCTACTGTCAGTGTGTGTTATATTTAGGCATTCCCCTAAAGCCAACCAGCTGAAACTGAGACTGTGGTCAGGGCAATTTAATATGGCTGTTGTTATCCAGGTTAATGCTATTTTAAAAGCGTCTGAAGATAGAACAACAAGATAACACCCCGAACGCGTGATTTTCACATATAAGAAAATTAAATCATAAAACTTCGATCGCAAGAGAAAACCAACATATAATTTTCTCAGGGATTTTCAGGGAACAGGATGTCAATGGCAGAGATAGCCTATTATTCCCATAAATCTAAAAACAAGAACAAGGAAATGATTTATAGACATAAAACAAAGAGGATCATGTTACTATTCTGGTGTTTATGCATCTGGCGTTCATGGGTGGCGTGTAACGTATCCGTTTAAGCACACCTACAGTTTTGCATATGTTGGCAGCGACATCTAACACGTCATGGCTTAATTTATTCCACATTAGTGCAACCTGAAGGAAGACAGCTCATTGATCACTTGAAACCAGCATTTTCTCCCATATATTCCTGTAAGATCAAGAAAATAAGCAATTTATTAATAATTTCCCCAAAACAATAAAAAAGATCAAGAAAATAGTACAAGAAGAAGATAAGCTCTCCAAAGAAACATACTCAGTGTAAAAATCAGCTCTGGTAGATTACATTTTACACTGATAATAACTTTTATTTGGGCCGGGCTCACATAAACACTGCGAGAGCGACTGAAAACTGAAGATTTTACTGGGCACAAAGGTATACGTGAAAAGAGGGAAACCCTCTGTTGTGTATTCCTTGTCCAGCTGAGCTGGGCCTGAAAGCATTACTTAATGCCGCCAGATTTAAAGTCTGGACTGCATTAGTGCTGCCTAAATTGGTTCCTACTGAATATGTCATTCTTAGAGTCACACCGTGATATCTAAGATATGTAGCCAAGTGCTTACGGTAGGACTTCAGCGATGCAAAATCCTTTTTTTCCCATACTTTCTCTCTTTGTAAGGGAAGACGCGTGTCTTTCTTTTTTACAAATGTAAACAGAGCTCCCATTTCACTGCAACAATAAAAACCCACTACAGTCAAACACAACTTTTAATAAAAGGGGATGATTTTGAAAGGCCTCGTCTTACTGCATGAGTAACGTGAAGGACAGGAGAACATGAGCGTACGGGCAGCGCAGCGGGGCCCTGAATATTGAAACGGAGATTGGGCTGCAGTACGAACGGACAGGCCCGCGGAGAGGAAGTGTTATTATAAGAGCGCAGGGCACCATGGAAGGGTGGGCCCCACAGCCCTCTGGCGAGCGGCGGCAGTATGCTCCACTTATCGGCACGGGGGCCACAAAAGCGAAGATAAAACGCCAGGATGCGATCGACATTCGCTCCGTAACTTTGATTTGAGGGTGACCTGTTTTACTTCCTCTTCGTAAACTATGGAAAGTTTGGTGAAAAAAGTGTAATGAAATTATTCCTTCACAAAATAAGTTGGTGATGAGTTTTTGGTGAGAGCTTTTGCACAACATGATCCCTCCCTCGACTGTAGCATGTCTTCTTAGCGTAGTGGTGATTAAGTGCTGTCATCACAAACACCTGCAAAGCCATCAAACAACATATCAGATCATTAGGCAATACTGGAGTTTCCTACAGGGAAGTTGCATCAGAGTGTGGCGATGTTCTTGAGAAGTGTGGAATGAGGGTAAATGTTTTTTTTACCTGTATCTGAATGCAAAAAAAATTAAACACACCCCCTGTTTGAATATAAAAATAATTATGGGAATGGTTTATTTGTCTTCAATGAGGGCTATTGATTTGACTGAGTACTACACCCAGAAAACACATTTTGATCAAATCTTTTTAAAAGATAACTTTGGGTAAGCTACTTTGAGGTTTTTTTGGTTTTCAGAAACCATCCCTACACTGCTAACATTTGAAGAAGACATCTTAATCTGTCTAAGCATTCACTGGTCTTTAATTAAACTATGTTTTACTCTTTGTAATTGCGTTGTAATGATTAATGAATTTTTTTAAGTGGAGAAATCAATGAATTCATTAAAATTGCATTTGCATTTTACATTGTAGAGTATTTTTGTAACGCAGCGTTGCGTGGAGTTCTGTTCTATATTCTACGGACATTGTAACAGTGCTTTCAGAGGAGAAGTCAGACAATGGGTATAGGCGTGGAAGAACAACAGACCTCACTGACGAATGTAAGGTGCCTCTCAGAAGATTTAGGGTTTGCTCCTGCCCAAAAACACAAAGGAAATGTCACAGGGATCTATGGCCTGGAGATGTGCAGCTTGGACCGGGGACAATTCCGTACAGACTCCCAATTGTGTCCGGCTGACCTTAAGAGTCAATCTAAGGCGCCCGGCCCTCTGATTTTAACAGCCGGGAAAAACACCGATGGGTGGTGACGCACGGCTGGTCGTCAGAAACCTGTGGCCCGAGCCAATTGTTGCTGCAGCAACGGCGCACCTGTCCAGAGGCCGATAAGGGTACAGGTGCCAACAGAGCGCCTTGATTTTGAAGATTGATGATAAAATTTGCTCCTTTACTTTGAGGAGGCCCACGCAGCAAGGGGGTGGGGGGGGGGGGAGTTTTTCAACATTTCCACCTCATTCCTTTTTTGTTTCAGTTTTTTTAATGCAGGAAGCTCGCAGACGAATGCGGTGTTTTGACAGGAGGTCACGGGTTCGCGAGTGTCCCGTTCCCGCCCCTGGTGGAACCCAGTTGGCGTGAGACTCAAACAAAGCTGCCAAATTCGCAGAACCGAAATGCCACCTGGGCCGTCCCTCACTGTGATCTCCGTTTGGAGAGAAGAGAGAGGGTCTGTCCACCTGCACGCCATGAACCTTTCCCGCCAGAGACGCCATTTCAACTGAGCGTTCCTTTTTTCTTCCTTTTTTTTCTAATGTCACTTCTCTCCACGAACGCTGTTACTGGAAACACAGATTAAAGGTGATTTTTTTTTTACTTTCCACTCAGATATTTCCTTGTAAGACAAGCCAACCACTCCTTTATATTTTACCACTTCTTTTTATTTTAACATCAGACTTCCCCCGTAATTGACTTAACCACCTCCTCCATTCCTGGGGCACCTGAGCAACTGTCTCATTAAAGGCCCTGGCGGTCTCTCCACAGTCTCCCCACCGTCTCCCTGCAGTCTCTCTGCAGTCTCTCTACATTTCTCCTGGTAGTCTCTCGGCAGTCTCCCCACAGTTTCCCAGCAGTCTCTTGGCAGTCTCTCTGCAGTCTCCCAGCAGTCTTCCAGTAGTCTACCCACAGTCTGACCGGGCCAGTGGGGCCAGTGCCCTGGGGCCTCGGACTGCCAGGGGGCCTCAAAGCTTCAGGCCGCACAGCGCAAGCTGACCACTTGGCCCCTGGGTGCTTATGGCGTGAGCTAACACTAGAGCCCCCCAGACCCCTCAGTGCTTACAATGCCTACTTGGTGTTTAAAATGTGAGGGCCCCCAGACCCATTGGTGTTTTAAATGTGAGCTTACCACTAGGGCCCCTGGGCCCCTCGGCAGCTACAGTGTGAGAGTCCCTGGGCGCCTCTGTGCTTAAAGCATGAGCTGACCACTAGGGGCCCCAAGCCCCTGGGTGCTTACAGTGTGAGCTGACCACTAGGGGCCCCAAGCCCCTGGGTGCTTACAGTGTGAGCTGACCATTAGAGCCCCCAGGCCCCTCGGTGCATGCATCGAGCGTAACACCTAAGCCCCCGAGCCCCTTGGTGCTTACAGCGTGAGCTGACCACTAGGGCCCCCGGGCCCCCGTGTGCTAACAGTGTGAGTTGACCACTAGGGCCCCCAGACCTCTTGGTGCATAGATTGAGTGTAACACCTGGGCCCGTTGGTACATACAGTGCATGCTTAAAATGAGAGCCTCTCGGAGAGTACAGTACAGAGAGTACAACTGAGCCACTGGTTGGCTCGCTACAATATGCTGTGACATGATACAATATTCACCAACAAGTCAGTTCATTCTGCATAGAAGGACAGTTTGAAGGGTGTCTTATTATGGCAAGCCGCAAGGCGTTCGTTAATTGACTTACCGTAACTAGTTATCCCTTTATTTTAGCTAGCTGCCCATTTTCCCTAGCTAGCCGCCCATATGATTCAGCTTGTTAACAAAGTGTAGTTAGCCATTTTTGCCAGCTAGCATTTTTAGATTTCAAGCAACATAATTCTCTCTGTGTTAGGGTATATAAGACATTTCTTGGTAGGAAAAGCCACAGAAAGATGCCTGTTTTCTTGCTTGGTATGCCACAGTAATATATTCAGTTTGTTTTCATCTTTTTCTAAAAGGCTATTTCAACAATCCCTCCTAAGGGCTATTTTCTAACATCCTTTTTAAGGGGTTAGGGTTATTTTCTGTGCTTTTCTATTTTTTTTTTTTAATCTACTCAAAGCTGCCTTTAAATACTAATAGACTATAAAATACTACCACTTGATTGTATTTTCCAACAACAGTATTTTAAGGGTGTTGTCATTATTAATATATATTAATTCAATTAGTATTGAGATAAGCTATAAATATATTCATATAAATAGCATACTAGTTCTAAAATATGGACCACGAATGTTGGAATAGGGTTCCTTCCAAAAGGAAAGCCAAAAGAAAAAAGGAGGCAAGAGAGGCAGTTTTGCTTCAAAGTGTTCCACTCATTGCCAACTTTTTTCAAAAACCCTCTGATAGTAATAATAATGACAGCAGCACTATTGTCAGCTGTGAGGAAGGAACTAGCACTAGTTCAGTTTCCAGTAATGTTGTCACTTCCCCAGAGCCATTCTTTGAAGGCGAACCCTCAGCAGCTAATGGTATACAAGAACCATCATTTCCACCTCAGGAGCAATTAGGCAGTTCACAAGAATCAAATCAGCAACCAAGCCATTCTTGGTGCTATGAGGTCACTGACCCTGCATTGTGGCAAAGCACTTCCAGTGACATTGTTAAGTCAGTGCTTATTGAAAGAGGAGCAGTCCCCTTCCAAAACCGCAGTGAAAAATACCCAGCTTCAGTCTAATATGGAGCGATTAGTGGAAAGACTAGAAGTTTCAACAATTAACTTCTGAACTGTATATTTCCAAATTGGCAGAAGGTTTCTAGACAGTGGCAACTGTTCTCATCCTCATGCATGCAAACTGTTCTCCCTCAAGCTTGGTGGCTTTAGTCAGGAGTTTAGTGACTGGAAGCACTCTGAAAGAATAGGGGAACACGTGTAGAGAGTGCAGAACACAGATCATGGATGCTTGCCTTGCACCAGCGGACAAGGCAGTGCTATAGATGCAGATCTCATGCAGCAACTTGATGGGGAACATAATTACTGGAGGGACATTTTGAAAAGCATTGTAGCAGTGATCAAGTTCTTGGGTGAAAGAGGACTTGCATTTAGGGGAGATGATGAACGGGGTCAACCCATAACGGTAATTTCCTTGGCATCCTAGAATTGCTATCACAATTTGACCCATTCTTAGCTGAACATATTAAAAAGTTTGGCGGAAAAGGAAGCGGCAGTGTTCTATTTGTCATCGACAATATGTGAATAACTCATTGAGCTAATGGGTCAGAAAACTCGCCAAACAATAGCAGATGAGATTCGGGATAACAAATATTTTTCAATAATTGTTGACTCCACCCCAGACCTGTCCCATGTGGACCAATTGACGTTCATATTCCAGTTTGTTAACAGCAGCGGGAATGTGGTGGAGCGATTCTTGGGCTTTGAGCTAATTGAGAGCCACACTGGTAAAAGTTTAGCAGACTGTGTGACTATGATGGTGGAGGGCCTTGGGTTGGACATCTCAAACTGTCAGTCATAGGTCAGTAAGGAGCGGCAGTGTAGTACAATGGTTAAGGAACTGGGTTTGTAGCCGAAAGGTTGCAGGTTCGATTCCCAGGTAGGACACTGCCGTTGTACCCCTGAGCAAGGTACTTCACCTGCATTGCTTCAGTATATATCCAGCTGTGAATGGATACTACGTATAAATGCAAAAATGCTGTGTAAGTCGCTCTGGATAAGAGCGTCTGCTAAATGCCTATAATGTAATGTAATGTCATAGGACAATGCAAGCAACATGTCAGGAAAATGTAATGGGCTACAGGCCCACCTGAAACAAAAAAACCCTCTGATAGAGTATGTGCCTTGCACAGTGCATTCACTTAACTTAGTTGGTATTAACACCTTAGACGGCAGTAGCCCAGAGGCTGACAAGTTTTTTAACATATTGCAGTCACTGTACACATTTTGCTCTTCATCCACACACAGATGGGGTAAAGTCTTTCGGAAGACAGATGTCACACTGACATTAAAATCGCTGTCCAGTACTCGGTGGATAAATTACACCCACATTAGAGAGGCCTTCGGTGGTATGTGCAATGATGATAATGAGAAAAAAGATACTTGAATTGAGGCCGGTGGACTATGTGCTAAATTGGACACCTTAGAGATGGTATTCATGGCACATTTCTGGGACGTCATACTTGACCGGTTCCACGCTACAAGCATGCACCTACAGAAAAGTGACATTGACATCTCTTTAGCAGCACAGCTTTTGTCTTTGTTGAGGAATTTTGTGGCGGGACAGCGAGACCAGTTTGAGGCTTTTTAAAGGGCAGCCTCAAATGTAACAGGTGTCTCTCAGTCATATAAGCATGATCTTCAGCGAAAGAGGAAACGCAAAACATTTGCAGATGAGAGCTCAGAGCCAGGTGTGACACTTGAGGGGAGGGAGAAGTTCAAAATAGAAACATTTTATGTTGTCATTGATAAGCTAGTGGCGTGCTTTGAACATTGACCAGTCTCTTTGCAGTTCTGTTTATGTCAGAGCAGGTGTCTAACAGCTCATTGTCACTTATGTCAATAGAGTCAGATTTAGTCGATCTAGTGAATGTACAGAATGTGTGCTCTAATTCCTACCAATTAGTGACAGATTGAACGTCACAGAATAGTGTCAAAGTGGCTGATTTTTGATTGGCTAAGAGACACAAGGGGAGTGGTTGTATAGCCCCTCATCAGAGCATCCTAGAGATGCAGCCATCATTTTTTTAAAGATGCCAACACATGCACATCACGACAGAGACAAGTGTGTGTGTGTGTGTTTAGTTTTTTTTTGGGGGGGGGGAGTGTTTGGTTGACCGATCAGTCCATAACTCTGAGGCTATACGCTACGTGTGCTTGTATTTTCAGTTCCTATCTCCATGACAACTCAATCACCTCAAGTACTGCTTGTGTTGTGAAATTATGTGAGAAAACCAGTGACACACATTTTCTGGCAGTGACACAGTCCACTTTTAAAACTGAGACTAATTACAAGAAGATACTAATTCATATTTTAAGAAGATTTTTATTTCAGCAAATATAATTAGCTCATCATGTTCCATTGGAGTAGAAGATGGCTAATCTTAGATGTAACCAAATGAAATAATGCATACAGGTTTTTCGATAGGCCTGAAGTTTGAATGTAAAATGTTTACATTCAAACTTCAGGCCTATTGAAACACCTGTATGCTCTTACTACTTAGCTCTCAGTTTGTAAAACTACTTTTAAAAATGTATGCAGATAAAAGCCTTTTTTTGTGTATTTTCTCCTTTCCACCAAATGTTTGTTAATCATTAGCAAAATAAACCGATCAAAGTGAGTAATAAGAACATAAGCGAAGCGAATAACCACGTCTGTACATTTTTATCTGAAGTGAACACAAACTACAAAATACCAAACCTAAGCTGTCGCTTACCTCCTCATACACACCTGACCCACCCTGACCCAAACACCTTCATAACAGGGTAAAAAATGTCACACACATCAGTTTTTCAAAATGTTTATTTTCAAATCTTCGGGAGCGCTGCAGTTTCACAGGAAAAAAGGGGACGTGAGCGCAAGGCCAGTAACACCTGACATGTTTTGGGGAAATGGGAAATACCCTTGACAGGGGTATACTTTACAGGTGCTCTAAGACGTTACATAGTAATAGAAATCCAAGAAAGGATTCACCAGAAAATGGCACGAGGCACCAAGATTTCCACGACTCCCACCTGACACCTCGCCCTCTTCAATCCGGAAAAAAAAGGGTACATGAGAACCGAGCGAAAGAATGAGGGGTAGAAAAGATTCAACACAATCTAGATTTAAAAACAAATCACATAAGACTGTAGGATTTATAAAGCTAAATAAAAAAACACACTTGCCACACAGACCAAAAGCTTTCTCTCCTTCCACAAAATAAACTCGTCAGCAACATCACCTCCGACTTCAAAGTTTCCTGAGCGAGAGAGGAGAAGGGAGGAAATGAAATGACTTTACCGCCAAACCTCCTGTATCACGTTTCGTAAAAATACCACAATGTTCCAGCTACCGCTATTGTTATTGGTTTCATCTTATCTTTCTGATTGACTGTGAGCTCTGCAGAGATAAAACACAAACTTATCTGCATTCTGAATTAAAACCCTTTTCATCTGGTATTCTTTGCTCGGACTACATAAACATTTGACACGGTGCTATTTTTGGTGTGGCTGGGGCGTGATATGTGCCCATAGCATGGCTCAGGGCTGGATGTTTGTTCTTAGTAGAAGCAAGGCCGTTCCTGTTCTGTCACTGTTTTGACTGCGAACATAACAATATAAACTTAAAGGTGAAGTTTGGTATTTAGCATGTTAAGCCCTATTAAAAGGTTATTTACGATCATATACAACGGTCCGTATCAACATTTTGTCTTTGCAGTCTTGAGATATATTTACCATTTAAAGATTTATAGAACTATTTTCAGTCAGCGTACAGCCATACATTTGTAAACTTCTGCTTGAAATTTTGGGAGGTCTTGGCTGAGTTTGAATTTGAAACTTTCCAAAACAATTAAGAAGTATTTCCAGTTTCCGGCTGCGACTGTATATCTAAACCTCCGTTGATGTCAATAGATTTAATAAAAGGAAATCCGATACGAAGCATATTTTGCGACTATTTTTGGGTCAGAACATCAACGGACACCAGTGACCCCTCAGTGAGTTTCCCATTTTTGAAAACGAGAGTTTATGGTGTTTTTTGAAGGATGTTCTATTATGCACATCCACATCCATTGTGTAAGTTAGCTGTGAGCAATAAACAATATATTTCAAGACTGCAAAGTTTGTCAAAATGTTGATATGGACCGTTGTATATGATCGTAAATAACCTTTTAACAGAGCTTGACATGCTAAATACCAAACCACTCCTTTAAGAAATATTCTGCAATATCTATAAATACAGACTTTTTGGAAATTCTATTAAATATTATATATATTATATTTTACAGCTAAATATTTGTAAAACAAATATTGCAATATTTTAAATCAGCTATAATTTGTATATTTGCCCATATATCATGAAGTGATGGAATAGCTTATTCTGATCTTGATAATATACTGTATATATTGCATATATAATTCACTTCCCTGATGTATTCTATGCTGCTATTATCTTATTGCCCAGCCCCATTGGCCTGCATTTAGTCACTGTGAGGTGTATCCTGCCACAAATTACATCCATCGTTTTATCCACCCAAAAAACATTCTGCACATTTCCTGGAAGCCGTGACCGAAAGAGTTAAATCCCAGCTGCCTGATTATACTTTGAAGTCTCATTAAGGCTGCAAGGAAAAGCAACTTAGGAGGAAAGGGTGGAAAACATGCCCTCACCAAGTGGGGAAATGTACTACACTGTACAGACCTCGCGCACACCGGGTTCTTGTCCTTCTGCGAGACCACCTAAAATGCTGCTCAATAAAGCGTGCTCTGAGAAAAACATCTCAGAGCGAACGGTCCGTCTGCACTATAGTCAAACTCTCTGTCCCTGAAACCGTATCGGCTAACACTAACTGGTTTGAGGAACTGACTCAAGTGTGAGGCTGCGACATTTAGCTCGGGCACAAAATGGCGTGGACAGTGAACTATGCACTTGCGGAACACGGCCGCTCGTTCCATAGAGGTGGAGGTATGAGGTAATCAATACCTGATACGATTGGGTTTCTCCAAGTGAAGACCCCCCTGGCCAGTGAGAATGGGCGGAATGACTGAAACTCATACAGCATTGCACAGGCGAATGAGACACAGTCAACACCATGCCCCCAACTTCTTTTCTTAGAACACAGAAAGGTCTGTGTTTACACTGCACGGATGGTTAATCTACTCGGTCTCTGGGCTCTCACAAAGAGAAGTCCAAGACTAACATTATGAAATGAACGGCACAAATTACTACAAAAATAGAGGGCTACTTTAAAATAAACCCAGCTGATTTCACATTCATTGAAATATTAGTTCATTTGAAGCGTTTTTTTTTTTTGTTCTCTCAATGAAAAATAAAATGTAAACACTGGACCGGACCTGTATTTTTCTTTTGTGAATGGCTGGGGTAACATTTCCTTCCTTTAAAAAGATCAAAGGCCCAAATAAATATGGAGAGCACATGATACGGAGGAACACCTAGGAGAGGCCGCAAAATACAGCTGATAATGAGATCTTATATGACGAAGGCCCTTAATCTGGGGACTGAAAACAGCTGATAATGAGATCCTATAGAATGAAGTAGGGTTGTAAAGGTCTGGGAAAATTTTCCTTTTTGAAGAATTTTGAGGTTATTTTGGAATTTTTTGAATTTATACTGTTTACAATATTTTTTAAATAAATCTTTAAGTATGTATTGGTTTACCACAATGTGAACAGATTTATTTGTATGTTTTTTTCTCAAATACAGTCTGTTTAAAAAAAAGCCTATTAAATAAGGAAACATAAATGCAAAAATTAGATAGGCCTTTAACGCCTTTGCACAGAGGCTTAATTTGACCCATTTTCGTCTGTTTTGTAACGTTCTGTTTAACGCTTTATAACTCCAGATATCAATGCAACACAAACACCAATAATGGCTTAAATTAAAGATGACCCTGGTACCATTTATTATCATGCCTTAAATTTTATAATTTTCATAACTCAGATGTAAATTATGGGCAGTGAATGCACAACCCCCAATGAAAAACAAAGTTTACAGTGAACACCTGAGAGTCAAATATGTCAATAAGGTTAATCCTATGAGGCTATTTGAAACAGTGTACCTTGGTGTCCAAATATCTACCCAAAATGGATAATTGTGCATCACATTAATTCAGGAGATAATCAAATATTTTCAACAGATAAACAAATAAAATTTGCATTTATGTCATTAGATAATTTCCAACTTTTGCAAAAGATTAGGGATACCTTGATAAATAATCAAAACAACCAGAATGTGGTACTGTTCTCAGACTTTTGGACCCCACTGTATATTATTAAGTCCAAAAACCTACCCAAACCTTTCCAAACCCTTGAAAACCCATAGAAACATATGAAATGTATCTAAGCTATCCAAAGCTATTCACACTATCTAAGGTTATCAAAATATGAACACAGCTTTAGTGTCCATTTGAAGCACATTATTATGTCATATGAGGAGGCAATTAATGAGGGGATAATCCCTTAGATAATCCATTTTTTTGTCTCAGTTTCCAGTGCCAAAAATGTCAGTTTGTCATAAAATGTAATTTATTACCAACCAGTCAGACTAACAATGTATGAGAACATGCACACAATTTACAGCGTCATATAAATTACTACAACTATTACAACTACTATAATTATCTCCTATAAACATATACCAGCCATGGATTACTGTACAGAACAACTAGCTGCCGTGTCATCCATTTATGTCCCTATATTAGCTATGCTGGTTCACCCAACATAATGAATGGCTAGGCCACACATGAAAGCTTTTACTATAGTGTAGTATAAATTCCCAGTAAAGTTACAGTCTAGCTGTAATAGATTGACAACTCACCACCATTGCCATTACTTATGGTATACAAATCCAATTATACAAGTCCAAGACATTTGGAGCTTTGTTTAAGCATGTGGTTGTTACAGTGAGTGGTGATTTTCCCTGAAAAATTGCTGAAAATTACAGAAAATTCCCTCTCTTTGCAAACCTAGATTGAAGGCCCCATCTAACCCGGGGGCTGAATAGAGCTGATAATAACATTTTATAGGACAAAGGCCCCACCTAACCTAGGGACTGAATACAGCTGATAGTGAGATGTTATAGGACAAAGGCCCCATCTAACCTGGGGACTGAAAACAGTTGATCTTGAGATGTTATAGGACCTAAGCTGGGACTGTATTAAATGGGAGAGTTGCAGCATCACCCGATTCCTCTTTAGACTGTTTGCCCAAAGCTTTCCAGAGGACACAGTGAAGAGGCAAGAGCACTCTCACTCCCCGTCAACTCAAACAAACCTTTCCTGCACTTACTCTCAGGCTGATTTCGTCATTTGGCTGTAAATCGATTATGTGTCGCTGTTCGGAACGACCTCGCCGGAACAATTTCCACACGCGCCAACTGTGCTTCGGAAGTCACCAAGGAGAGGAGGACAAGACGGACATCCTTCTGGTGGGTTTTCCTTTGTCCTCATTAATTTGGGAATTCTCCTTGTTCAGAAATGGGATATACTTCAATATATTATAAATATGTGGACTTTTTGGACAACATAATAATAAGTCACAAGTCAGTGTATTTTTTTTTATATTGCAACTTGCATCTTAAAGATGCAGTAAATTGTGTATTTTCCCATATGTTATGAAATTTTGCCTTATCTTGATATTTTATTTCAGAATATGGGCAGTATATTCCATTTTTGTAAGGGTGCTTCTAGGCTCTGAAAAAGATCACTGCTGCTCTTAGTACATTAAGGCCCCGTGGAGTCTCAGCAGGGTATAAAAGAGACCCTATTAAAATAAGCCTCCCATTCCCCGTCCCAAGCTCTAATATCGCCTTCATTATCAGCCGCCTAATATTAGACTCATCTAATATTAGACTCATCTAATATTAGAACCAGCTCATTTGTGTTCTAGTAAAAAAGTGTCAAAATAATAATAACCAAAAATAAAATTCATAAATTCCAAAGTTAAACAAGTCTAGAGGCTCAGACTATGGTTGGATTTGGGGTATCATATAACAGTCCGTCTGCACTCTTAGTGAACTTTCGCTGTTTGCATGTTGTGGAGCCACAGGCCTACAGTACCACAGAATCCCCACACAACTCTGACGCAACAAAAATATTTTTTATGATAATATTTGTAGCATTAACTACACATTCCAATGAAATCAAGACATTTAACGGATTTAAGGCATTTAGCTGTTACTTTATAATATACAATATATTGTGGTTTGTATTGATAAACATATTGAATAACACACTGAAATATATTGCAATAAATACCAATTATTTCTGCTTTGGTCCCAGTGGGATATATTTGTATATAACCAACAGAATGCATTCCTAAGCAAAACTGACAACGTATTCACATGTATTGGAAAATATATGTATTATTCAATGAATTACCATATATTTCTCAATATATAATGATGTATTTATATTGTGTCCGGGAAAGCCATTGGAATAGGTTGGCCATATGGAGTCATGTGTTATGGAGCGTTCTTCTTTCTGGAGCCACCTGTAAATCTCCTGCAACATAAGGGCTGACACTAATGAATGCCCTTCTGCAACATTGAAAAATGACTCTAATTTAATTCCATAATTTCTATTAAAAAACATTTATGCGCTACTTTTTCTTCTCCCTTCGCTTGTGAGAATAAAAAATTCGATATGAAAATCGCATTATAAAAATCCTTTAGTTCACATTTGACCGCTCGGGTGAATTAATATGGTTGGTCAGTCGGTCGGTCGACTGTGAGGGCTGGATGTGTTTGTGCAGTCAGGGGCTCAGTCTGACACGCTCATGAGTCAGTTCACAAACACAAGGCTTCTAAACGGCAGCGAGGTGTGAAAACATGGGGCTTCCACAAAACCTCCACACGCCTCTTCTCCTCACTGGGAGAGCACTGCTCCCCCCCCCCCCCCCTCACCCTTTTCCCATCTCTCATCTACGATCTACGCCCTGGGATATCTGCTGTCACTACACCCGCTGTGTCACAAGGTAGGTCTTAGGCAATTAGGTGACGCTCTTATCCAGAGCAACTTACAGAAAGTCACGAAGAAAAGGTCTAGAGTCCTAAATCACCAACATTCCAAGAAGCAATTAATGAGAGCATAATGGACATAACACACCCACAATAGCTATTCCATGTGTAAGGGAAGGTAGAGAGTTTTTTTAATAGGATAGATAGAATATGTGGAAAAGGGCAATGGGAATCAGGATGGAGAAGGCGAGGAGAGTTATTTCCTGAATAGATGGGTCTTCAGGTTACGCTGGAAGGTAGGGAGGAACTCTGGTGTCCTGACTGAGACGGGTCACCATCTGAACGACAAAAACTTTACCGTCGTCGACAAACATAGAGGGTCGGAATCCTTTCTGTCTGTAGCTGATCATCAAGCCCGTCAGACAGACGGAGACTCCTCACATTTAAACTAATGGGCAGGTTTGCGAACACTGACTGTGTTATGGATACAGCGAGACGAAAACTCGATGTTAAAGTCATTATGGCTGCGCGTACTCGGAACTCAGCGCTGCCTTCCACGTAGAAAGATTCCAGGTGTTCTCTCGGTGCCTTATAAAATGTAAATTATAGCTGTTTTTTTCCCGTAATTGAATTGTTTCAATGCCACGCTTCCTATAAAACTGTGAATCACCATTCCTGTTCCGGCACCAGGCCACAGAGCTGACAGACATTTGCGGATGAAAGGTCTGCATAATGCTCACCTGAAGGAAATGGGAAAATAACAAGCAAAGATGAGTCTGAGCATAATTATAAAGCAATACTGCTTGGTAAATCTCCTTATACTACTCACTAATAAAGCTAATTAAGTCATTTAAACAAACCTGCACATATTTAATTATATCAGTAACATTGTTTCATGAATAGATTTTGCTTCACATTTTATTGCATTCTGGCATTTAGCAGTCTTATCCACAGCGAGTTACATTTTTACATTGATTTTTATACAGCTGAGTATTTACTGAAGCAGTTCAGGTTAAGTACTTTGCTCAAGGGTACAAAGGTAGCGTCCCAACTGAGAAACTGAAGCCACAACAATGTATATATACACCCAGATCCCTAATCATTATACTACACTATCATAACACTTTTATCATAACAGTTTATTAGACTCTGTGAATATACTCTGTATGATTAAAGTTTGATATATAGCTTGAATTATTTTAATCAATCTTATTTAAATCGATTATCGCCTTGTTAAATAAATCTGCAATCAGGCCAAAATATTTGTATTGTCAGCGATCATCTTATTCAAGTTATGGATGTTAATTTGATTATTTTTCAACATAAAAATAGTCTTGAATCTTGACCATGTTTATATTTCCATTGCAGCCAGTTATAGACCAAATGACAACTTTAAAAAAAGATTTTACTCGTGGAATATTCCAAACATGAATCAGGCTTTGCTTGAAATGCAACATGGATTCTGTGTCATTCTAGTGTCTGGATCTCCTGTGTGAGTTTCCAGGCGTGTGGGGTGGGAATTGGAAAGTGCTTAGTTGGACTTCCCTATGATGGCACCTGTCCCTGGTTATTGTGTTAAAAGGCCCGTGTACCCAAAAAGGCTGCCCCCCCTAGGGGTACATTACATCACCCTAACTTGGGGGCACTGACTCAGTCTGACATCATTGCATTCTGTGTCCACATCATCTCGTTCATCACCCCCACAATCCACCTGACTGCTTTCTTCTCCCAATCGAGCCCAGCTGATGGCAATCATCTGGATCAGAACCAGCTGAATGTATTGTTCTGAGACTGGGCACACCTGACTGCAATCAGTAGGTCCGCTCCATCAGATCGGGTCCGTCTCTGTTTGTTCCTCCCGAAGCTAATGACCGCCATCGCTCATGTTCCCGCCATACCATATCGCCATACTGCATTCTGGAGATGTGGCAATCCTGGGCCAAAATGGACCATTGCTTCATTGTTAATTTGGACACCATATCAATAAAGCTAACTGCTAATCTAGTATCAGTTTAAACTTGCACATAGCCTGACTTATCCATAATTAGCTAAAAAGTTAAACTAATACTAGATCAGTGCATTTTCATAAACCAGCTCAGAGGAGTTTCTATTCAAAAGCACAGCTTGTACAGTTCAGTGATAAAATGTAAATAAAATTGAATTGAACTGAAGTGATCCCCAAACCAAACTAAACCATACTAAATTTTGTGAAGAAAACTTATTTATTTAAGAGAAACGTAAAGGACAGATGTCGATTGAATTGAAGCTAATGCTTCACAGCAGTTACAACTTCTGCTTTGAAATGTCTGACACAGTGCATTAGCATCATACAGGCAACCATCTTTGTGTGTAATTAATGACTAATGAATGAATTTTTAAGTGCTTATTTTTGCTTATTATCGCCGCCTAATTAGCTCATTACGCATTTGTGCATCAGTCTGAATACATAATGAATCCCATTTACAGTCTTTTCCTGTTCCAGTTAATATCCCAAAAAAACTAAACAATTTTTAAAAATTACATCATAAGTCTTTAAAAGGCCTGGAATCTAGAATTCTTTATTTAAAAAATGGGAGGAGTATGTCAGTCTCTATTCATCATTACAGAAAAATAAAACCACACAGTAAAATGATTACCACACAGTAAAATGTCCAGTGTTAATTCAACTCCAACATAGTACATATGAGTCTAATTGGGGCCATATGCACTCTGTAAGAGTTAATTTAACGCTGAACACTTTACTGTGCACACCGAACAATCAATAGAAAATATTGTGGTCTGTTTGAGTGTGTCGCTGCCTTTCCTTACAACGGAACGGGAATCTCAACTGCATTGCTGAGTGAAAAAGGCAGAGCAACGGCCGCAGGCTTCCAGGAGAAATTGCATTTCTATAACCACTGACTTTTCCCACAATCTATAAAAGCAAGGCATTTAAGAACGGTCAGCTTTGTGCCAAACAAGTAAAGTTCAAAATATTTATGAAAGCATATTAATAAAAAAGCTACTTACCATCTGGGAGTGGTTTGCAAGACGAGTCATGGTCCAGGTCTTTAGCGAAGCCTGGGTCAATCATGAACACACATTCTTTCCTACGACCAGAACAAAAACACAAAACAAAATAAAATGTTAGAGAGCGGTATTACAACGGGGAGGGAAACACCGTCGTAAACAAACGGCCCAAGAAATTCCGATGGAAAATACCCCAGTTACTGCTGCTAACATTGGGGAGGGGTGGGGGACTCTCTATGTAATAATTAAAGGCCCCGTTAAATTAAAGGTCGTTTTTAAAACCTTTACCAAAAACACAGAGGTTTTACAGGTTTTATCAAGTTAAAACGTTTTAATAAATTGATCTTAACGATCTTAATGCGGATTCACTCAGTTTCCTTGCCAAGTGCAAAGGCTCAACAATCATTAAAAATATAAAAATCCGAACTGATTTTTATCATTGCAATAATACCTGTGCAGCTCAGGCCTATGGGAGATAGAAAGGTTCTGTAAATCTGTAAAAATGTCATTTTTAACTCTGGATTTAAAGATCAGAGGCCGTGTTCAGAGCCCTTCAGCCCTTCAAATGGATTGAGCTGGTGAGGAAAAGGCCCAGAAAAACTGAAGCTTTAGTGCAACTTTGTGTTGAATCAGACAGACAGACCTCTCAAGCCAGCGAGATAAAGAGAGGGAGAGAGAGATGTGTGCTACAGATAAACTGCAGAACAATGCTTAACCCTTCTCAACATCTCTAATGTGATCTTTTAAATAGAGAAATACGGTCGGCCACTGTGGCGGCAGCCTGCAATGCTGAAGAGGCGCAGGCGTTCCTGTGCGTGCACATCAAAGCGTTCATCTACCTTTCAGCCCTCAGAGTATTGTTTATAACTGTGTAATTACATGTAACTGTTCAAATTCAACAATAACATAGTAATAGCGTTTCTGGTTACCGCACTATTGAATTTTGGTTGAATGTACCTCAAAAATGAAAGATGGTGTGTTTGGATCAGACACCATCTTTCTCCGCATCCTGTCAGAGAGGGCACACGAGGCAAAATCCGTAAAAGTTATTTTGTTCACAGGAGTTCTAAAATTATTTCTTGCACATTTTTGACAGTTGGAAACTGACTTGTTATTAGCACTCACCTTTTATTTTTTTTTACTGCTCACAAATTAGTTTTAAAAAAATTAAATACGAGGATTCTGACATCAAAATAGGACGCAGCAGCTTATGGATTCATAGAAAGTCAAGATTGCAACGATGTCATCGTTCATTTAGAGCAAGGTGGCAAGGCTGGCCGCGTATCTTTGGTTGCCATTGAGCTGCATAGTTTTTTGCCTCGCCCGTGTGGTCTGGATGGGATTTGCGAGGGCAGGACCTCTGAATACATGCCACAAGAGAAGAGAAAAAAATCACACATAAGGAAACTCTCACTAAGTGGTGACATCACTCGCATGCCAACCTCACAGAGTACACGCACATGCACAGTGTAGCAATTAGCATGCACTAATGGCAACAATAAAAGTGAGAGGTTTTGATTAAAACTGAGCATTGGGTTAGACCACACTGTACTGCAGACTACGCTCTGGATATACTCATCGGTTTGATAAAATGGCTGTTGAGCTTCAGTGTGTCATCGTAAGACATTTGTTACCACCCAGTCTAGGTTCAGATCGTAACAAAAGATATGAGAGTGGTAAATGGGAAATGCGTGATATAATGGTTGAGCAACTCCGGTCCCTCACAGCCTAACCAAACTAATTACGGCCTATCTAGTCTTATCGGGTTAGAGGCGGCTTAAAACGCAGAGCTTCGGACAAATCAGTGACCAAAAAGTCAGAATGGCGTACCCACATGGAGATTTATATTTCCACCCAGAGTCACCTACAAAAACAATAAACAATAAAAAAATAATAAAGCAAAATAACAAAATGGTGTCTCGATGGAAGGATAGCAATCCAGCTGGGTTCACCCTAACTAACCGGAGGTACTGCACACTTAAAAAAGTTAAACTGAAGATTTGGGGGAGAGGTGGAGGAAAACGGGGCGGCTGCCGTGACAAACTGCAGAGCCTGAAAGTGGCAGAGAGCGAGATGAGCCACTGTCTCGCTGTCACTCGGCTACCTGGCGTGATTCTGCTCGCTCACGTCACATGTCCTCTGGGACGAGCTCGCGGACAGGACTCCCAGCTTTTATCTCCTCCCGTCAGTGACATTGATCCACTACATTGTGTTTCTGAAGCCGACAACCACTCAAGAGTCAGGCTGCATCTTCCCCGTGATTCACCCCCCCCCCCCACTTAAAAGCTCTTGAAATCTTCCTGTGGTCCAGGTGAGCTGAGTTTTTATGTTTCTAGGGGCAACAACGTCACCACACGTCTTCTTGTCCTCCAAG
The DNA here is from genome assembly GCA_022702515.1 of Ilyophis sp. 1 JC-2022. Classification (NCBI taxonomy): domain Eukaryota; kingdom Metazoa; phylum Chordata; class Actinopteri; order Anguilliformes; family Synaphobranchidae; genus Ilyophis; species Ilyophis sp. 1 JC-2022. The sequence continues at coordinate 27,391,002 of CM040403.1, forward strand.
TACTACTCTCAGATGATTTAGCACTACATTTTTACTGTGTAGCCTTAAGTGTTACTTTACAGGGGGCTGATTAACCTTTGCTTTCTTTCTAAAAATTGAACTTGCGTGACTTGTTAAATTAACTTGTGACTTGATTCGATAGACCTCTCCAAGTAGAACAAACTCATTAAAAACAAGGGCGGGACGGTGGTGCGGTGAGTAGCGCTGGCACCTCACGGCAAGAAGGTCATGGGTTTGAGTCCCGGCCGAGGGCCTTTCCGTGTGGAGTTTGCATGTTCTCCTCGTGTCTGCCTGGGTTTCCTCCGGTGTTTCGTGCCACAGTCCAAAGACACGCAGGTTAGGCTAATTGGAGACTCTAAATTGTGCTTGGGGGGTGAATGGTGTGTGAGCCCTGCCCAGGGTGTATTCCTGCCTTTCACCCAATGTCTGCTGAACTAGGCTCCAGCCCCATCTGCAACCCTGACCAGGAGTACACGGTTTAGAAAGTGGATGGATAGGTGGAATTTAAAATAACCTTTTTGTTAGCTATGAAAACCTTAAGCAACACAGAGTGATAGGGGGAAATACTCAGCTGCAAACTGAATTACTTTTGTTTATTCCATGAAGACAGCAAACATGTTGAAAAGTCCTTTTTCCTCCTTTATCAAGGGCCTCATTTCACTGTGGGTGATGCTTGACTTTTAACGCTGTTTACTTTGTTCAAGAGCTCTTTGGGCATGTTTCCCAAAAGGCTCACACCACAATCCGTTTTTTTTTTCCATATACATTGCTCAAATTTCCAACACACTTTATTGTTACCGTTTAGAACCTAGCTATTTGTTTTCTCGCATTAAAAACAGATTTCATTCCTACAGAGTTTCATTGCAAGCCAATGGGCAGTCACAATGAGGCTGCTTCTAATATCACGTGTTCTTTTTTAAAAAAAACTTTCCCCCTTCTTCGATGACTGTTTTCAATTAAAAGTACGACTTCACAACAAGGAAAATGTGCCATTTTACAATTACTGTGCATACTGTAGATAGCATACTGTAGATAGCATACTGCGCATAGCATACTTCATTAATGACTGAGATATAGGTGTGTGTCATCACCTCTCAGCTACTGCTGAGTACAGATGAGCCTTCCCCAGCATCACAAAAGGCAGAGATCAGAGCTTGTTTTAGATGCTTTACCCAATGTGCATTTGCAAACTATTCCATTAAATAAGTAGAGTAAAAGAGTGATTCCTTATTTCTGAGATTTCACTGTTGTCCATTAAAAAATAAATGCTGATAGACAGAGGTCCATGCATGGATTCAATATTAAATCACTAGTGTGGCTAAATCACTGCACTGTCAAAAAAAACACTGCATATCCACTATGTTTAAACAATACAGAATCTCCTTGTCAAGTTGCAATCAGCTTAACAAATTAATGAATAGACTTTAATTCAAGAGCAGTCAAAGTTCTTATGCAAAGAAAATGTCCATCCATCCTCCTGTTTCATTTCTTTGCCTTACTTGCATTTGAAATGTGTTTGTTTTACAAAAATTACATATTGTATATCAATATTGCATTATATAAATATCCATGTATTTTCTTCACAAAAATGTGAAATGTAAAGCCACACAAATATAAAAACTTTGGTGCCAACTTCTAAACGTTACTATTTAATTGTATTTTGTTGTCATTAGATATTGGAAGACATCATAGAGACGAGTAACAAGCTTTTCAGTGTAACCCACACCTGCAAAAAGATCATTGGACAGGACTGAATATTATCACGGTAATATTATCACTGAATATTAACACAGGTGGCTGTCAAGACTCCATAACAAAGATAAGTGCTGTGCTTTATTGTTACGGTAAGATGATAAGCAAATATAAAAAACACTTATTGGTGACAGATCTCTTCAAACAACATCAAGCGGGCTCTTAATTTCAATGTAAATAACGCATAAACGGTGGGCAACGCGGGCTGGTTTGAATGAACACTGCTGTGCAGAGTGTAAACATGCTTTGTCAGAAGCTGTTTACAGAATAGAACTGAATTGCCTCCCCAGTAAAAAAAAAGAAGAAGGAAAAGAATAAAATGCACAGAGGGGCAGGCTGGAGGAGGCATGGATGCTCAGCCTCCCTCACAGTCTGCTGTCCTTTTGTGTTCCTGCGCGGCACCGAGGCCAGCGAAGAGCTGCAGCGTGAAAAAGCTACAGAATGCAGAATGCAGGCTAGGAGCTCTTCCAAGCTCCTACACCAGTTTTTATTCAGTGCCGCAAATGGAAATCTTCACCAGAAAACACCCCTTGCTGAGCCAATCAGCACAAACATTTAAGTGTTTAAGTGTTTTTATTTTGTTTGTTTATTTATTTATTTATTTTTTGGGGGGGGGCTAATGTTTTTAGAGTGGTAATATGGAGCCTGATTTAAGACTAAATCTTTGTACGACTGCCAGTGATTAATGTAATGGCGACAGCAACAGCTGTTCTAAAGTCTAAAGACACAATGTAGGAGAAATGGCCCTCTTCACTCCTCACAACTAAAATCTCCCGTTTACCAGGGCAAGAACATGGTGGTGATAAATCTGGGCCAGTGAATGGGGCTCCCTTTGGAACCTACAGGCAGCATAAATCTTCCATTCAGCCAAATGTTAAAGAAAGCGCACACTCATCTACTCTCAGCTAACATTCACCTGAACATAATTCACTTCAATTCATGGGGGAAATACGAACAGTTGCAAGATAAGCCTTTTAATATGAAAAAAGAGATATTTCGTCATATCTTTGTTTTTTTATGTAAGTATACTATATGATGTTACGTAAGTATATTAATGAGGTTAAACAGTCATTGTGTAAAAACTTCCATGGCTCCACTGATTAGATGAAGAGTGTGTGTGTGTGTGTGTGTGTGTGTGTGCGTGTGTGTGTGTGTGTGTGTGTGTGTGTGTGTGTGTGTGTGTGAAAACCCATTATAAATTAACTAGTGCAAACATCCCTTCTGACCAATACACTGAAAGCAGGAAGTAATCACAGGAAGATAAAAATGTCCCATAAACCTTCAGTGCTTTGTTTGCACTACAGTGCATGGTTATAAACACACTTGAATGGAAAAATGCATAACAACAATAGAAGCAATAGAAAACAATTTCTGTCATTGAGCTCTACATTCTGACAAGAACCCGTATATAGCTGGCATTATAACCACAGACCTCAGAAAAAGCAAGCGGTGACCAAACTACACTAAAAATAAGAGCTTAAAAAATCAAAAATGTTTCAAGAGTGTTTTTTTATTATTCCAGAGGTTGGCATGTGTGTGTGCGTGCGCGCGCATGAATGTGTGTTCGTGTGTGTTTGTGTTGCATGTAAGTGAATGTGCTTCCCTGTTTGTGTGTGAGTGTATGTGTATGTGTTTGTGAATGCGTTTCCTTGTGTGTGTGTTTTTATGTGTTGCATGTGAGTGAATGCATTTCATTGTATGTGTGCGTGTATGTGTGTTATACCCAATATCACATTTTAATATTTTCCCCCCAACCCTTTGTTCATATGTGTGACAAATAGGCGCACCATACACCGTACTGGATATCTTATTACAAAGTTACTAGTGTGTCACCACAGCCCCTCATGCCAGCATAACCACAGGTTTGAATGAGTGAACTGTGACCTGTGGGACCAGTTGTCCTGGTGTTATGTTCTGAAATTCTGTCTGTCTGTTTTGTATTTTTTACTTGTTTATTTATTTTGATTATGTATTTATGTTTCTGATTATTTGTGGTTTCACTGTTCTGTGTTTTGTATTACTGTCACTCACTGTCTTTGTCACACTTTTCGGGAGTCTGTGGGGATTTAGGTTTTCACTGTATTTCCTCTGTCATGCGCTTCCTTCATTACTAATTACTTCATTGTAAATAATACTAATTAACTAACAACCACTAACATCTTAGAATTAGTGTCTACTAATCTACTAATGACGAACTTGTATATAATACTAATCTACTAACGCCAAAGAATCAGGGTTTTCTACAAACTTACTAACGTCTACTTCTTTCCTCGCTGCAGCTGTCTCTTTCCGCCTGTTCTATCACTAATTATCTTTCTTTGGTTCCTCTTAACTACAGCTGACTCTCGTTTCCACTTTCCTATCTCTTATTGTATGCAGTTGTCTTATTGGAGTCCATGTCATGTTATCTCTATGTATCTGTTTCCAGTTTGTGTTTTACGTTCTCCCTCGTTATTTTATTATCATAAAATAAATAAATAAATAAATACATTTTCGAGTTGTCCGTTAGTGTCATTCTGTATCTGTTCCTGAGTTGGTTTTCCTGTTGGTTTTTTTGTTGCTGTCTCTTGTTTTCCCGTTACGCTTCCCTGGTTTTGACTCCTGGCTGTGTTCTCACAACCCTGATTTTGGACTCTGTTTTTGTACCTCTGCTGTGCCTTCCCGGTTCCAACCTTTTTTGTACCGTTGCCCTGTCTCTCCGGTGTTCGACCCTGCCCGTTTCATTACGGATTGCTGCCCTGTCCCTCAGTAAACTTCGGTTTTTGTACTCCCTGCCTGCTACTGGGTCTCTATTTCCACCTAACCTGGACACATTAAATGACTTACATCACAATTACACTGTCAGTGTTGTTTTACACAAGTGATCCATTATTGCCTGTTCCCCTGCTTTGGTTTACCTTTGATTAAGCAGCAGAATGAAACAAGGTCTGTATTTTTTCTTTGTTTGTATCATTCTTACATCTATTCCATAGCATCCATACTACAGTGAAGGGCAATATAGTAATCTTTATAGTACGGGTAAAATACTCCTTAATATTGTGCAAATTATAGCAAGAACTAGGTAGAACTGAGTATATACCTTATTGTTTTTGAGTTTGTGAGCCCTTCCACTGATTATATTATTGTGAAGTACTTTTAAAAAATGCATGAACAGGTTGTCACACAATTTCATTCCCACGTGCATTTCTCCCATAGTTTTAGTTCTACAGTATTTAGTTCATTCCACCTTTCAGTCACTTTGTCTATGCAAGGTCAGGTTCAGAGGACATTTTCCAGAATTCCTCCCACGTGAGAAATCATCTGACCCGCTCCACTTTGAGAAATATCCTGCGCCTACCCGGGAATTAAGCGTTGGTCACTTTACCACTCCCCTGATCACAGAACAAATTTCAAACGATTGGTCATTTGAAATCTGTGTGAATCAGTGCTAATTTTGCTTTCGGGTATAACTCCAGGTTCCAAACCAGCGATGATCTGTTCTTATCGATGTGTTCAGGGGTAAGTGGCTCAACATGCAGTTTTATGGGTTTTTGTCTCTTAGGTCACATCCTAGCAGAAATTAAAGACAGGCTTATATTTCTCCATTTAGAAACACTGATCTTCCTAGCCAAAAGAAAGCTTCTAAGCAACCCTGATTCCAGGGGGGGGAGGGGGGTTCATTTCAATATGACTCCTCTGCCAGCTGCTGTGGCCAATGAAGTATGTGTTAAATAAAGATGTCACTACATCACATTTATTAGCTCAATTATCACATGTAAAAACGGGAAATAAAGTCGCTATGTCCCGTGGAGATAATCACACTGGTTCTAAAATGCTGCCTTATAGTAGCATGTCATAAATTGTGAGATTCCCTTTCTATTTGCAATCTGAGATTCCCTTTCTATTTGCAATCTTTAAGGCTGCATGAAGAAGACAGTGCTTTTCCTAAATTGCATGGTAATTATCACTTTTACAGAATTTTCCAACAGCTGCTTCTCATTTAAGCTCACAATGGTTAGCATGACCTTCTGAGACGGAGATTTTCAAAGCATTCAATTTGAGCGATTAGTTGACATTGCAGTGGTTACAGAATTACTAATGCTGACAATGTTATTGGTAAACATTCCCTGGAAGAAAACAAAAGCCCCAGCAAAGCATTGTCTTTCTAATAATTTAGACTGAAGTCCACGAATGTAACAGTAATTGTTTGCTGTTTGGGGAAAAAAAAGTTTAGTCTGCTGTTCTGCTACCTGGAGCTCCATGGTTAGTATGGAAAATTGCTCCCAGGACATGCTGTACAGTACCAAAGCTACCCTTATTTTGTTATAAACAAACAAGGTCCGTTCTTTTTTCCGACAAGCAAACTTGCTCGTCACTTAAGTTGCCCGGCAAGCCATCGTGTTCCAGTGGAAGAGCAAATACTCTTGCAGTAACATTAGAAGAAAAAAACCAAGAAAAACATCTATTTAACTCGCTCTTCATCTGATAGCTACTTGGGCAACTAGCTAGTTAACTAACAAGGGCTAAATAATTTAATATCATTTTATTATAACGTTTATGTAAACGTGTTCTCTCACCATCCTACAGCTAAAGCCAGAGAATGTGCAAAGAGAGAGTAGAGAGAAGGTCAGAAAAAATAGAAAGCATTAAGCAATCACCAGGCCATTGGTATTTTTGTCTTGATTTAATTTTGAATAAATTATTGAACAATCTTTTTAGTTGTTGAAATAGTTACATCAGCTTGAGGGATTGTTTGCTAACTTACCTAGTAAGTAACGTTAACTTAGCAAATGTTAGCTAGATATCTGATGCGTTTGCTACGTGCTCGCTAGCTAGTTGGAGAAGCTTGATATAATTGAATTACATTTGTGCAATAGCAAATACGTGTGCGTTAGCTGTCATAGCTATTGTGTTTTTGCTGTATTTGCTGCCAACTAGGACCCCTATTGTAAGTTATGTGCAAGACTGTTTGTCATGTTTTATTCACATTTTTCAACCTACTATTGCTAATATCCAGAGGTGTAAAGTCCAGGGGTCAGAAAGTAAAACTCATGTTTCCTCCACCTATGAACTCAACCAGCTGATTTCACCAATTAGTTCTACCTCCTGGCTGAACAATTGTGATAATTAGCAAATCCAGGTGATTGGAACAAAATACAGGGGAGGACTTGTACTTTCTGAACCTGGATTTTACACCTCTGCTAATATCTCTATACCTTTCCAATCAATAGCAGCAGGCGGTTTGCAGAGAGAGAACAACATTCATTTCAGGAGAGAGAAATTTTAGGATCCTGAGACAGACAGGTACCCAGGAGAGGGAATTCTACAGACGGGTGGCTACACATTGGTGGTGGTTCAGGTGAGTTTTTCCCATCACTGTAAAGGGCTGTGAAATTGTGAAAAGTGCTTCATAAATGCAATTTAATATTGTTTACCCCTGTGTGATTACTCCATGATGTAATTACCCTGTGGTGATTTTCACTCTTAATTACCTTCCTCTGTTTAACTGCCCCTAACATCAGCAGCAAAATGAAAGCACATTGGATCTTTGCGAGTGGATAAACCAGCACAAGGGCTGTGGGCCTGTGCCAAGTTATCAATACTACACAACAAGCTAACAGTGCTGAGCCCAGCGCCAAGCTGGTCAGCTTCTTAGCTAATCGCCGCAAGCACGGCAATTTCGCTGATAATAATTTTTAATCTGCGGGAACAAAAGCCGCTTCGTCCCAAGAGCGTGGAGGTCTCGTTCTGATAAAGTCAGTGGGAAAGTCCAGCTTGCAAGGTGGGTCATTATTCTTTATTTTTTTTTATTTACTGTAATCTGCAGCGTCCTCTTTTAAAGTAGCAACTGCTACCTTCCCCACAGGGAACCAGTAAGAGAGGTATGGAAGTAATTATTACTGTTTTTTTTAAAACACACTGCTGTGCCTTCATGGTCTTTTGAAGAAACTTATCAGCCACCAAGAGAGGGTCAGCTGACTTATAGATCTTATCGGCATTTGAATTTGGGTTTGCTGAACCTAAAAATGCAATTAGAAACACTAAGAAGCTTTAAAGGGTGCATTACGTAGTAGGAAGCCTGTGTTCACATAGTTATTGGCAGGTTGTCAGTCAGTTATCATACAGAAAGCACGTAGAAAAATGTAGAAAATTTATTGGAAAATAAATATAAAATTCTATTTGACACCATGTTACGCTTTCAGCAATAAAAACCTATGTAAACAATTGAGAAAAAGCAGTGGAAATAGTGGAAATCAATGAAAATGTTAATCCTAATAAAATTCATGGGTGCATTGTGAAAAGGAATTTTGGCTCAAGGAAGCAGAATAGAAACAAGGCGGTGGCGTTTTGCAAAAAGCCGACTACTGCCTACATTTGTAAATACATGCGGTGGATTCAATATGATGGAACAAAATCTACTGCTCTCGAAAGGAACAGCTTGGAGCAAAACTCTGAGGTAAAGCCCATCTCATATCTGTGATAGCCGCCTTAATTAATGGGAGTAGTAGCTTCTAGTTGACTAGACGATCAGGGGTTCTCAACAGAAACCAACCAAAAACTCTTTGTTGCACAAAAATCTGATTCCGAGCAATAAAGCGTGCTGTATCCGAGCAGCGCATATGTCAGACGTTCCACAACCTGCACGACCGCAGTCCATTAATTCCTAGATTTCTGCCGTTTCAGAGAAATGTCTTCTCTCTTCTCTTCCCTCCCGTCCGCATCACACCCAGTTTTCAGTTCAGAAAGTCATCAGAAGAGAAAGGCGTCCGGTGAAACCGCCGTCACCCGCTGGGGTCAGATGAAAAAGTTAAAAGGAGAAGAAAGTTCCAGAATTAGGAAACTCCCCTGACGTTGAGGGGGCGGGCGAGTGCGGGACCCGGAGAGATACTCCCAGAGTTGCGTTTCATGTGAACGCCGGTCAGAGGCACGTCGCGATATGTGTTCCCGTCTCTCGCCGTCATCTCCAGCCAAACCGCTGACTCTAAACCGCACGCTAACCGGGTCATAGTGTCAAAACTCTTACACAAATGTTTTCATTGGGTGTTTGCCTCTTTTTTTAGTATCAGTCTGCTTTTAAACTCTATGAGAGGTTTTGAGTCAGAGGGATTTACACTTTCATAGCATTACATAGGGGGATAATCAGCATTTCAAACACATATTTATGAAATGTGTGTATTTGTGTGTATGTATTTCATATGTAATACGGGTTGCTGTCATCCTGTTATTTTTGTACAGTTTATACCTCCATCTTCAAAGCAACCATCTATACCACCTACAAAGCAGACTCCACCTCTCACCAGTTTAAAGATACATATTTTTGAGAGGTAGCTTGCATTCAGTAGCTAAACCATTTTGACTGTATAGTTTTGCCCATCCCAGGATATGGAAAGACACGATAAGACAAATGCAGCTACTGTAGCAAAGGCTTGAGTCACCCGGCTGTCGGTCTGTATGATAACTGGCACACTGCAGTACGGGTTACTGCCCAAATCTAATGCACTCTTTCCCAGAGAAAGTCATTCAGCTGTGACAGATTCTCATTAGACAGGAAGGAACGATCAAGGTCACAGGGTGTCCTTCTACTGCACCATAGCATATCACTGCAGCGAGCATAAGTCTTACTCCACAATACATGTTTTTGTGATGATTTTAGGGTACTGTATTTAGGGCATGAACCACGAGAGTTTTCTCCTTAATGATAAAACTCAAGGATAATATAACCTAAAATCTCCAGAGTAGGACATTATCTCACCAGGCAAAAATACTGCCAAACTCAGTAAATTACGCATGCCCTCATCTTACTGTTTGTGATAATGACCAGGAGATGAAGTCTTGGCTAAATGTACCATCTGTAAACTCACTTGACCTCCTGGGTTTTCAAAAAAGGGGAAAAAAGGGTCCTTTCTTTGAAACTGCAGTTATACATCCAAAGTCTACAAACAATGTCCTACAAAGCCTCTTATGAGTAATCAGTGTACATTTCCGAACAGGTTATTTAGAGGTTAAATTACAGTAACACATACTCTCAGAAATAAAGGGAGGCATTTTTCTTTTTTAAGGAACACATTTCCCAAATGTACCCTAAAAGTACAATAATGTTGGGTACTAATTTTCAAGCAAAAAAGGTACAAATGAATTATGTATTGCTGGCTATGGGTACAGTTTTAAATATCTATAGGGTACCACTCCAGTGACAAGCATTTGTACCTTTTTAGGTACTTTTTCATACCTTTTTTTCAGTGGAACACTACATTTTTTTTAGTATTTAGTGTCTTGCAGCTGTTTGAAGAAATTGGTTTCAGCCAGTTTACAGTTGTTGCTGCATCCACATCCATTTACAAGATATTAAAAATAATAAATAAATAAATAAACATCCTGACTACTCATCTGACTAAGTACTTCTGAATGGGCAGCCCCTGAAACTGTGAGTCACCATTTATGAGGGGGGAAAAACCACTTAAAGATTGCCAGTATTCTATAGTGTCTGACCAATTGGAGTTTCCATATTTTTGGGATAAAAAGTCTCAAAAAGAACAGAATTGTTGATGATTGCTTCCTTCGCAGCTGTTGGAAATGCTCCTCCTGCAGGTCACAGAAGATGAGTGATGAAGTTAAATGAGCGCTCGCAGTCAATGGACCCAAACAGAAAAGATCTTGTCCAATTCGAGTGACGGCTGCATTTAGCCTTTTGCTGCAGCTAGCTAGGCTGAGCACAGTGCTTTTCAATTCATGGCTTTCGGAAAATTTTTGCGGAGAAAAGTTGGTGAAACACCGTTTGTGCATTCAGGTGAAAACCTGGCTACATTTGGCTACAAGGTTTTCTAGCAGACTAACGTAGCCAGGCTGTATTCGGGTAAAACCTGAGCTACAGTGCCCTCCACTATTATTGGCACCCCTGGTAAAGATGAGTAAAAAGGGTTATAAAAAATTCACCGTTTGGTGAATTAGCTTAATGTCACATTGAAAAAAAGAAAAAAATCCAACCTCTAATTTAAGTTAATTTATTATGAGAAAAAAAAATCCCTCATCAAGAAATATATATATATTTTTTTTAACAAAACCACATGTGCCACAATTATTGGCACCCCTGCATTTATATATAGAATAAAGTAATCATTTTATTTGGTTGCATATCCTTTGCATGCCATGACTTCCTGATGTCTGTGACCCAACAACATCAAAAGACTCTTGATATCGTATTTTCTTGTACTCTTACAAGCGATACCTAGTGTATTTCTGGCAGCAGAGTGATGGTTTAAGGCTTGTTTGATACCTCAGACCCTTGATGACTTAAAGCCATTTAGCCAACCATGTGTTCCATACTGTTCTTGTGAAATTTACAGCTAAATCTAGTCTCACCCCCCAATTCCCATAGAGATCCATTCAAATGCAGAGACGTTATAGTATCGCTTGTAAAAATACAAACAAAATTTGAAGAGTTTGTTGATGTTGTTGGGTCACAGACATCATGAAGTCATGGCATGCAAAGGATATGTGACCAAATATTAAAAAATATTACTTTATTCTATATATAAATGCAGGGGTGCCAATAATTGTGTTTTAATTTACCTTTAATTTACTTAAATTAAAGGTTGGATTTTTCTAATTTTTTTCAGTGTTACATTAAGCTAATTTACCAAACGGTAAATTTTTTATAACCCTTTTTACTCATCTTTACCAGGGGTGCCAATAATAGTGGAGGGCACTGCATATTGGGGTTAACCTAGTCTGTTTATGTCAAATCGTCTCTCAACCGAGATTTCCACCCCAGACGTCTAGATTCTGCCTTTTTCTCACTGGGCATTACAGCACATCACATAATTTGCTAATCGTCATTGTATGAATCCAAAAGACACTCAAATGTCACCTCTCACAATTTGGAATGCAAATTAATTTTAAGCAAACATTTCTATCAACACGTTGTACCACGTACACTATGGAGCAGTGCATCTTGGGAAAGGTTAAACCTTATCTCTGCTGTGTGGGTAGCCTACAAAGCAAGTATTACACTGATACCTTTGTTTTTTTAAAATCTGATTCCAAACCAAACTAATGTATTAATCATTGGCAAAGCACATCATGAAAGTGCCAAGAGCAATCTGCACCATGCATAAATCTCAGAAAGAGAAAAAAGTAAAAAACAAAACACTGTGGACTTCAAACTACGACAAGCCAGAAACCAAAGGCAACTGTTAGATTTGCTCCTCTCTTTATTAGTTGAGTCACTATCTCCATTTTTTATTGGTCTTAAATCAACGACCATCCCGCAGAAAAAAAAGATGTAATGAGACAGGAATAAATTCAGTGGGAATTTTGCTGTACTATAAAATCTGAAATTTCAGTATCCCCAGTGCGGGACAGGAGAGAGTAATGGAATATTTCAGCATTCATAATTACAGAAATGATTAAGGAATTAAAGCACATGCTAATTCAGTCCTGCTGGATGTTTAAAAGAACCCAATCACTGGTGTTGGACCTTTCAGTTCTATATCATAATGGGCCCCGACTAATTCACCTGTTTAAAAACAACAGCTCTCACTTGGAGAGGGGGAAGACATATTTTTGTTTATTTTTGCTTCCTTCCACAGTGTAGGCCTTTATGAGTTCCAGATGAACGTTTTGACTTACTTCTGAATTAAGAATACATGCACTGGGCTAGTCAGGTTAACTAATACAAAGAGATTATTTTTGGAATACCACTAAATATTACAGTGAGAGAGTGTGTTAAGTTAAGTTAAGGCACAGGAGAGAATGCAAACTGTTAACCTGGCACAAGCCAAACAATCATTCCTTTCATCTGTTGTTTTCCACTCTGTGTTTTAAATCAGAGCTGACATTGTAGGATCAGTCTGAAGATTATGTTCAGCCTGTCACCGGCCATTAATTAATCAAACGCACCAAAGCTATGTGGAGATCTTTTGCTATGCAAGTTGTGACATATCCACTCCTGAGCTTGCTAAAACGGCAGGGAAAATCAGCAACACTTGCTGAATGCTTTGGCTAAAGCTGATCTCATACCACAATATGATTACATTTTTAGTGAATGTGAAATAATGATACTTCCATGTTTCGTATTAAAAAGTACTCGACGCTATGATGGATGACTAAATGAGCACGTTGCCATAACCTCCGTGTGAAAACCCTGTATATTAATGTAGCCACTGCAAGCAAACCTAAAGTACCTCTTGCTTTTCTTGGAACGCCTCACCAATATACCAGGACTGGAAATGGTCTCATAACAAAAAAAGGCATACAGAAAAGTTCCCTTTGCAATAAAAAAGGCAAGACTGCCCGGTTTAAGGTGAACAATAAAAAGAGACCATAAAGATAATTATTTACCAGTGTACAGTACAGGCAAATACAATAGGTCAGCTCATTTCTCCTCCCCGTTAATAAGAGGAAACAGAAACATGAAGGCGATATCGTGCTTCCTGCGGGAAAAAGAGAGGCCTAAGGCGGGGCTTTGGGTTGAGATAAGGCACGCGCTGCGGGTGGGAGGGCCTGGCTTTCCTGTGGCACCCCGCCATCCTCTGACCTCAGTCAGTAACAGAAGCAACGTGGCAGACGTGCAGGGGGGCCACACAGGGCAGATAACGCCACTGAGAGAAAGAATGAGCGAGAGAGAAAGTTGCGTCATTCGTTTACATCATCGACAGGCAGTTTCTCGGTCAAGCCAGGAAGTGAGCAGCAACCTCAGGTGACGAGCCCCAGCCTTTCCCATGACGTTGTTTTCAAAACAAGGCTACGTGCCTCGTAGACGTCCGTCGCCACTTCCATTGTAAAACCAGCGTGCTATTATTATTACTCGTGTTTACATTTGCTGCAATAGTGAATGCTGGTGAGTCACGATTAGTCAGCTGATGGGAGACACAGTTTCCACAGGCAACCCTGTTTGACCTGGCTGGGCCTCTCTCGTTTACTGATATCTACACGTGTGAAATATAAAACACAAAGGGTGTCATAAATTTTAAATAAATACATGTCACAAGTCTGAGCAAATTCACATAATAAGAAGACGGGCTCTTGTTATGTAAGCTTTACATTCTGTGAATGTGGCGCAATTTCTAGGTTGGTATAGTTACCGGCATTAGGGTGCTTTAGCGATGCTGCATGTGAGCTCTCTCTCTGATCTACGAGTGGTCTTACTTAGGTCTATGCCACTGTTGATGCTATGTATCTCAGGTAAGCAGGTTATGTTCTCTCATTTTGTGCATCACTCTATACAAGAGCATATGCTAAATGAATGCAATGGAATTTTACATGATTTATATTACATGCTGTAACATGAAAATATATGTGGCAACAACATTTGCATTTAGGCACTTAATAAATCTTCTTCAGAGCGACTTACACAGGTGACTTACACATATACAGTTGCATACATTTCAGTACAATACTGGGATTTAGCAGGTGCTCCTATCCAAAGTAACCTACTATGCAAACACTAGTGCAAAGATCAAGGATTTAAGCGCAGTAGTTCCCTAAAGTGGAAAAGACAGGAAGTACAAGAAGTGCAGACTATTTGACAACATGTCAGCTGCCCTGTTGAATGAAGTTAAACAGACAAGAACAAAACTACCCTAGTGAGCGTTAAAAAGAGGGTCTGCCAACAGTCCACAAGGTGTGTCTGTGGACAGTAAAATAAGCTGCACCTTATCAGGTATTGGGGCTGGTAAAAGTACTTGAGGGGGCGGGGGCATGGGGGCAGTGCTAAAGGGGTATAACAGGGAAAGCTTTCCCGGGCACTAGCGGGTCCAGGGGGCCTCTAGAGGTGGGGTGTGAATGTGTGCTTGCCTGTGCACACATTTATTTATTTTCCTGCACAAATAATTTATAGATCCATCCATGCAGGGTCAGGGCTGGGCAGTTCAGGGTGAGCACCCTTCCCAAGGCTACAACAGCAGTGCTCCTCCAGGGAGTCAAGCCTGCAACCTCCAAAGTTACAAGCCCAGTTCCCTGATTACTATACTATGCCGCCACCTCAACAATGACAAGCCAATTGAGGGGAGTCTGCCAGATCAAACCCTGGCTATGTTTCTTGTTTTTGGTCACCATGTTGCCATGCTCCAGTGGCCTCGGCTCTGATTTTGGTACAGGAAAAGTTACCATGGCAACCCTGGTCTGGCGCATTGGCAGGGCTCAGGGTTCGATGAGTAATAAGAGGCCTGAGAGGGCCAGTGCCTGAGCCGGTTTTCCGCTTTGGCTCCTCTCTCCTGGCGCTCGTGACAACAGCAGGGCAGGACTTAGCCCGTCTCCAAATGACCTGGTTAATGGCAATCAAGCTCCTCAAGTGGAGCAGGAAAATCTGGAAATCATCTCAACCTGGGAGTTGTACACAGGACAGGGCAGCTGAAAGAGAGCCATTACCTGGTCAGGGTCAGGGGAATGTTGGCAGCCCTATCTATCATCGATGCATCCAGCAAGGTAAGTAAGTGTACAACAGTGCTGCAGTTTTTCATTTGAATAATCCACATAACAAGGTGTGGAATGCCAGATCATCATGCCGTAGGCCCGTTTACACAAAACGGTCGACTAACAATTAACAATTAAAAACTCGCCAAACATGTATTTACTTGCATATATAAGTCAAGCCGGAAAGTCTGAATACCCCTTTCACCTTCTCCACGTTTTATTACATTACAGACATATTCTACAATAGTACATATAAGTCAAAAGACAAATGTTGACTGAATAAAGGCTACCCTCTCAACAACAGTCACTTACATAGTAGAAATGAATGGTAAAAATGAATCCTTCACAAGAAGGCCAGTTCAATTTACTGCACTTTGATTGGTGAACTCCAATATATAAAATATATTTCACAGCAGTGCAGTTTTTAAAAATGTATTTCAATATCTGAAAGCGATAATAATTAGTATATTCTTCCATATATTGTGAACTTGTGTTGCAATATATCGTAATAATGCATAATAATATATGTATATAATTTTAACACATTTTAAGTATATTCCATTTCCACAAGATATGTCCTTTTGTGAACAACAAATTAAAAACAACAATTATAAGTTACTGTTGGATATATAATCTTCTGATGTTTTTGATCAGCAGTCCCACACGCCAATCAGTTAGCAGAGAGCTATTTAGACAAAACAAAGTTAATCAGGTGAAAAAGTGGAAGACGAGAAAAAAAAGGCAAACCTGTTAGGCTGAGAGTTACCCCTCACTGAGGCTTAAATGGCTGTTACCCCAGTGTGGTGCACCGCGTGTGTTTTAACACACTGTACAGGAGTTGAGAACTACACACCTGGGACAGCGCGCACGCGGCTAGGGAAGCGGGCTGCCGCCAAAACAAGCAATAGTAATTTCCCGTTAATTCACTCGTCTGCCAAGGTTCCCTTGCATTACCTCCGCCTGCAAACAGCTCTAATTTGAAGCTGTCATATTACCAAGCAATTTATGGAAGTCGTGCTAGTAAACGGGCGCAGCGGTGAGAGTCCTTTACAGAGCGAGGCCCCAGTTTATTTATGTTATTAGAGAACACGGAGGTCTGACAGTAACCAGGGATGGGTAAAAATACACTGGAATGTTTCTTGTTACAAAATAAAAGTACCGAGTGCTTGTATTTCTGAATAACTAATCCTTGTGAGTTGTGTATGTGTGTGTGTGTGTGTGAGGTGTGTGTATCTGTATGCGAGGTGTTTATGTTTGTGTATGTTGCGTGTATGCATGCATGTGAGGTGTGTGTATGTGTGTGTGTGTGTGTGTATGTCAGGCATGTGTGTGTGTGTGTGTATGTCAGGCATGTGTGTGTGTGTGCGTATGTGAGGTATGTGTGTGAGGTTTGTGTGCGCTACTGTTGTGCTGTGTATTTTCATTGCAGATGTAGGCAGTTAAACAGGGAAACTACTTTAAGACATTTTTCTTGAAGGCCTGTGGATCATTTGTTCATGAGTCTGGAAGCCTATGGTTTCTGCCGATAAACATTAGGGCACTGAGACGCTGTATTATTTCTGATGGGATTATTTTTCCACCTGGTTCCACCGGTTTTATAAAAATGCTTGTAAAACCTTAATGGCTTTTTGTGGCCAAGCTGAGTTTTATGGAAGTTCAGTGGGACCTGTTGCCTGTTGGTGTGAAACTTGGCCTTCATGGGAGCTGGCATGCTGGCCATCATCACCTGCAAAATTATGATAATACACAATACAAAATGGCCACCATAGACAAATCAAATTTAGTGGCTTTTCTTATAGTCTTTTACAGTTTTTCACAATTGTTAACACACAAAAAGCGAAAATTCGGCACAATTTGCACAACCTTCACTTCATGTACTAATCGCTCGACCCAATTTGGCACTACTTCACACTCCCTTATCTGCATTAGACTCTGACTTTCCTTCTTTACACTCTGATGTCAATTACACATCACCTTGTTGTCAAAACACTACACACAATGTTCAGTTGTTGCACACACTTCTCAAGTAAAATCTCAAAGCATTAACCTACAACACACAAATATTCAAATCTCTAAACATTCAGGTCTGTTGAGCAATTTGCAATCAGGACTGCAGCATAAAAGTGCCTTGAGCCTCTGTTTTGTTTGGTGAACAATGGAGAACTTTGAAGAGAGAGACAACCAGAGAAGGAGAGGGGTAAGAGTGAGAGGAGGAGGAGGAGGAAGAGGAGGACAAGAAGGAGGAGGGAGAGGAAGAGGAGGAGGAGGAGGACAAGGAGGAGGAAGAGGAGGACAAGGAGGAGGAAGAGGAGGAGGACAAGGAAGAGGAAGAGGAGGACAAGGAGGAGCAGGCCGGTTTACAGTACTGTACTGTTCTCTGTGTGTACCAAAATAAAACTTGTTTTTGCTGCATATTTGTGTGCTGTTTTATGTTTGACTATGAAAAGAGTAGGCCTACACTGAAACATTTTACAAAAGGAGAAATGGCTCATTCTCCAGAGTCATTGTCATTCATATGGTGTGTTCCATTTCTATGATTGTGTTTTCAATTTTGCACTTCAGTGTGCTGTAAATGCTTGGTAGTGTGCAGCAAATGCTTAGTTGTGTGTACTCAATGAATGGTATGTGTGTGTCATTTGAAAACATGGTTGTGTGTACCAAATGAAAACACGAGTTCCATTTTGTGAACAGTTAAGAGATTTGATGGCAAAGAGTCATCTTGCAAAGGGAGTGTCAGGTTTAGCATTTTGTGTGTGAGGTTTTTAGTTTTGTGTGTGCAGTTTTGAGAAAGCCGTTATTGTTTTGAGAAACGTGTGTTAACAATTGTGAAAAACTGTAAACAGATGACAGGATCAAAAAAATGTTTCAGTTGTAAAGAGGTAGGGTCATTTTCCTTAGCCTACAGTAAAATTTTAAAAAAGAGCCATTAAAAGATCATGGGAAGGCCTTCACACTATCATGTGATATTCAAAAAGCCCCACAATGCCAAATCAAAAAAGCAAAATAATGCTAACTGGAAACTGGGGCCAAATTCAAACTAAACGCTTTATCCTTTATTCCTTCATCCAGAAAATACCTATGTTTATGCTTCTAAGTGTAACGAACTGGACTTGTAACCGAAAGGTTGCAGGTTCGATTCCCTGGTAGGACACTGCTGTTGTACCCTTAAGCAAGGTACTTAACCTGAATTGCTTCCGTATATATCCAGCTGAAAAATGCATACTGTAGATGTAAGAAGTTGTGTAAGTCACTCTGGATAAGAGTGTCTGCTAAATGCCTGTAATGTAATGTAATGTAATTAACATTGTATTTGAAATAACCTGAACCACTTGAATGCCCCAATATTTATCAGAAAAAAATAACTTAATGGAAAACAAAAATATTAATAATAATAATAATACCTTGCATTTAGAGAGCGCTTTTTCTCAAACTAAAAACACTTTAGTGATGAGGGGGAAACTCTCCTCAAACACCACCAATGTATAAGCACTCACCTGGGTGATGTACAGCCGCCATTTTGCGCCTGAACGCTCACCACACATCAGCTGAGGTGGGAGCGGGAGAGAACGATTATTGGGAATTAAATATGACTAGGTGGCAGGTTAAGAGAGCCAGGTTGGGAATTTTCCAGAAATTTTCTTATCCAAGTGCTATCCAAGCCCGCACCTGCTTAGCTTCAGCCATTCAACAGAAACAGATTACCTGAGAAGACCAGAGATACGGTAAATGGGTCAGGTAATTGTGCCAGGCAATTGGGCCAGATAATTGTGCCAGTTCATGTATGTAGAGATGTTCAAGGAGTGTTCTAGTCCGGTGCTGGATGTTCTGTAGTTTGTAGGTAAATGATAAGCCTACATTGACCTCATTATGTGTTCTTATGCTCTATGTTCTAAAGCGACTTGCAAATGACAAACTCACCCGGTGCATTCAGGCTCTGCATTTGGGCTGAATTATGACTCAAACAGATTGAATTTCTCTTTACATGCAACCTGTTAACATTAATTTAAACAGGTTAAGTTTAACCTCATGTCATGGGCAAGAGTGCAGCAGAGCTTTAACATGAAACAGGCTCATGCGCTGTTAAATTTTAAACCCCCTGCTGGAAACAGCGTGGGCTGCAGCCTAGCAGGTGTTACGGACGAGAACTGCAATTGTTTTTCTTTAAAGTTTATTATGATTGGATGAAATAAATTTGAACTGCATTTTTTTTTCTTTAAAGTTTATTATGATTGGATGAAATTAATTTTGAAAGCAGACATAGGCTTTGACAAGCTGCAGGGGAAAAACTGATGCAGAGGTTGCCACCTAAACAAATTCTCGTTGTTTACATTACCAAATTACAGACATGGTTTAGAACCTGAGGGTTAAGCATGACTCTTACACACAGGCATCGGGGTATTAAGCTTGCCAATATGTTCTGTTATTGAAATCCTCTGAGAGTGAGAGGGGGAGAGAGAAATGGAGAGAAGGTTAGAGGGAGAGAGAGAGGGCGAGAGAGAAAGAGGGTTAGAGGGAGAGAAAAAAAAGTGGAGAGAAAGGGAGAGATGGTTAGAGGGAGAGAAAGAAAGAGGGTGATAAGGTGAGCCCAGAGAGAGAGTTAGAGGGAGAGAAAAATAACTGGAGAGAGAGGGAGAGAGGGTTAGAGAGAGAGAGAGAAGTGGAGAGAGAGGGAGAGAGGGTTAGAGAGAGAGAGAAGTGGAGAGAGAGGGAGAGAGGGTTAGGGGGAGAGAGAGAGAAGTGGAGAGAGAGGGAGAGAGGGTTAGAGAGAGAGAGAGAGAAGTAGAGAGAGAGGGAGAGAGAGTTAGAGGGAGAGAGAAAGAAAGGGGTGGGAAGTAATGTGTTAAAATGTTGCTAGATCTAAGCCTAACTTTATTCCTTTGAACAGACAGAAAAATACGCATAAGTGTTTGGTATTTATTATGGATCAACATGTTCCCTCGAAAATGTTTCTATTGGTCTCCCAAGTTGGCTGGGATCTTGGTTAACCAATGAGAGTAGTAAAATCTCCATGTGCTTCCAGTGTAGCTCTGTTGTGAGCTCAAAATGCTCATTTTCTCAGTACATAAATTGTAATAATCAGTGGTGGAACCATGGGCCATATTTTCTTCTAAATTAAGCCTTAAAACACTCTCCTCCTAAAGTTCATTTCATAGAACTTCAGTTTCTGGAACCCAAGTTTATCAGAAAATTTATTTTGTTTCTTTTGAAGAGGGGAAAGTTAATATTCAATGAATGGCATGGGCCCATTTACTTAAAAAAAACACAATCAGGTTTTTTTCACCTGAAAAGAGGACATAAAAGACTAAACTCATAAATCTGTAACAATAAGCCTGGATCACTCAGGCCTGAGGATGCCAGTGAATTACCTCCACCACAGTTCTAGATCTGCCTGTGTAGTCATGAAATGTTCTGAAACTTTTTGTTTTTCGTACAGAAAGAACAAACAAAAGGCTTATGTAACACCTCAAGTGATGGCCAGCATTAACAGAAACTAGAGGCAGATTCCAAACAGACAGCACACAGACAGGCTCGCAGGTCGGAGTGCAGACATACAGGCAAAATTAAGGATAAACACTCTCTACCAGGCCTAATGTTGGAGACTCTGGAAGCTTGGAACAGATTCCATTAAAAATTAAATAAATCTCACAAGGTGAATGCTTTCATTCATAATTCAGGTGGGGGAGAAGCGACTGCTTTTTCATTACAGGAAGCTCAAAATAGTAAATACTATTAATCACATCTGCATAGACACAAGCCAAGGTTATTCATTATAAAGCTGTGAAATAAGGTTGGTGACTCATTGAGGAAGTTATGGATCTGATAAACTATGGGAAGGAAAAATATCCAGGAAGGGGGAGCGTACAGCACTCGGGCTGGGTGGAGTAGAGGGCAGGGTACGTCTCCTCCCTCTCCCCCTCCCTTCCTCACTCTGTTCAGGGGTCTGATTGATTGCGTTTTACGGTAATAGCGGTTGAAAAGCAGGTATTTCTAACGGCAACCAGCATTACAGCTCACATAGTTATGGGAAGGATGCAGCCTGGCTGACCGTCAAAGAGGTGAATTGTCAAAAACAAATGAGGGGTTGCTGGGTAACTCACTCTGTAAAAGTCCCGCTTGCTGAGGCTGCTGGGTAACTCACTCTGTAAAAGCGCCACTTACTGAGGCTGCTGGGTAACTCACTCTGTAAAAGCGCCGCTTGCTGAGGCTGCTGGGTAACTCACTTGGTAAAAGCGATGCTTACGGAGCATAAGTGTGCAGCGCGGTCTCAGATCGGCAGTGTAGTATAATGGTTGGGGAACTAGGCTTGCAACCTAAAGCAGGTTTGATTCCCGGGTAGGACAGTGCCGTTGTACCCTTGAGCAAGGTACTTCACCTGCATTGCTTTAGTATATATCCAGCTGTATAAATGGATATTGTGTAAAAAAAAAAATGTCAATGTCAGTCGCTCTGGATAAGCTTGTACATAGATAGTTCACAAATTGAACATTCCAAATCAAACTATTTTCGATATGCTACTGCGTAGAAATACAATAAGCCGTAGTTTGATTTTTTGTTTTATTATGACATGAACCTACAACTAACGGTAGCCTACTACAGTTGGTGAATTGACTTTATTGTATGCAAGGATTCGTCAGAGTTAAAATAACAAAGGATTTTGCCGGATCTTCTTTTTTTTTAAAGGTAATAAAATGTAAAAAATACATTAAATATAAAAACAAACACGTACCTTTTCACCGTCGTGTTCTCTCTTATCGATGTATTATCTGCCATAGTCAGTGTGCGCTTTAAAACGATTCATTTTGGTGAGGTCCCGAAAATGAATGGGAGTGAATGGGGACCCTGACAACCGGGACTACCGGGGATGCCGTTTACAGTCAGCAGGGACAGCTGATGTCGCTAATATTCACACTATGCAAATATAATGGGGTAGGCTCCACAAAATTACTTCTGTCACACAAAGGTGAAATATCCCCTTAAGCATTCTAAGTCAAAGTTAAGGAGAACTGAACCAGGCCTTAGTGTCATATAGCGAGCTGATATTTCAGACAACCGAGGGGCTTTATAACTCACATCACACGTAAAAATGTAGTATGCTAAACATGCAGGCAACATACTCTATGTTCCAGCATAGGCATCAAACTGGTAAAGCCTTCTGACACACTGCACAGGGCGAAATTAGTCTCATCTGGTAAGATTACAATGAATAAATTAGTTTGTCTGCCATAACGTTAATGCTGATCTGGTGAATAATTTGTCATACCATTCATTGTAACCTGGCAGTTAAATTCAGCAATCGGTATATAAAGTATTTTATACAGAAGCTCTTTGTAAATTAATAATAGAATATCCTAGGGAGCTTAAAATGCACTTATACTCAATATTTACAGTTCTGCAACGCTCTTAGCCAGAGTGACTTATGCAGGTGATGTTACCTTTACATACAATTGGATATTTATCGTAGCATTTGAGTCAGCAGCTTGCTCGTGGGCACAACAAAAGTTGCCCACCTGAGAATTGAACCTATAACCGTAATGTTGCAAACCCAGTTCCCTAATCGTTATGCTAATCTGCCCTCCCACATCCATTAGGCGTCTCCACGTACAGACACATTTTACAAGTCCAGCCTGTCACAGCACTGAAAGGCTACTTCATTAAAAATACCCAATTACACACAGCCTTCTGATGAGCTAAGGCTACATCTAGTCTTCTAGTATTCTTTATTCGCAACAATTAGAAACCTACTAAGACCGGCTTTGCTGTGTGTATTGGTCACGTGTGTTAGTTATTTATAATGTTCTGACTGTGATCCTCAGCTTGTGAGAGGACTCTAGGCAACCTGATTTAATTAACAGGAGATTATTACTGTTATGAAGAACCGTTGGCTCAGTGAGTCAATGTGCCATTTTTATTTCAACAGTTTGTGCCAACATGCCACCGCACACATATTTTGAACACACCACGAGTCATGTAATGGAATTGTTTAAAAAAGGAAAAGTTGTATATCTGATGAGTTGCATATCTTAGATACGATTTAAAAACGCATACCAGTAGTTTTGATGCTCCTATCTATTTCTTTCTGTGGGGCTGGTTATGAGTTATGAACAGTTTTTTCTCGTCACTACATTTATTATTATGTCTCATTTATCACAGTAAAGTACTTCAATTTCAGATGAATCTTCTTTACTGCTAGAATAATTATACTTTGATCTATAGTTAATGCACACAAGTACTCAACCTGGTCTTTGTATCTGTTTGCATTGACCACAGCCGCTCTGCTAGTCATTACTAATATTTTTTTTAATGAAGAATGACATAACAGAAGCTTCAGCTTGATTAGAGTCATGTGTGATTGGTTTTCCCCTATAAGAGGGTGGTTTCCTGCTGCATGACAACTGATTGCATTCAGAAGAAAAATCACCAAACAAATGTCTTCCTGCGGAACCCAGGAAAGACGAAGGTCTCATGCGTAATAGAATTCTCACTGTCAGGGTTCCGTTTTGGAAACATCAAACATCAGCGTTCCGTAGCCGTTAAGTGTGTCTGGACACCGACTCCTGGTCTTGAGCCGCTGGATGCCGGGTAGCTGTCGCGCATGTAGCGGTTTGCCAAGTCAGAAGCTCTGAATCAGGAAGGGTCGCCGCCTCGCCACAGCTCAGCGCAGATAGTTTAGCGTAATCATCAGCGCGTGCTGTAAAAGCCGTGGAGGCAGGAACGAGCCCGCAGGAAACCGGCAGTCACGGTGTTATTACGCACAGTACTGCCCGGGCTCGGCCTTTCCTGCTCTCCACAGGGCAGAACACACCTCATGCTCCTATTGTGTCCTAATCACACACAGGCAACTCCCAGTGGGAAAAAAAACTTATCAGGTGAGTGGGCTACTAGTATTTCCCATTAGAGCCTAATGCCCTTTATGACATCACTCGCTCCCATGTCCCCTGCGTATAACTCACCTCCTGCCAATGACTGAGATGCTCACTCACATCTTACTTGTAGAAAAAATGAGCATCCCACCCCCCCTCTTTTAAAAAAACCTAAAGTTTGGTACCTTTTGTGAAGAGAACTTAAAAGCCAGGCAAAACCACAACTGTGGAAAGTCAGTCTAAACCACAATTTGATATATTCAGCTATCAAAGTAGCTCCGGTTAAGGGTAATTAGCTTTAGCCTGATCTGGTGGCAGCTGCTGCAAGGTTCCAATGGCCCTTCCAATCAGAATGCCGTTATTTCTTTTGTTCTGCCAATCAGAACGGTGTTATTGCTTTTGTTCTGCCAATCAGAACACTGTTATTGCTTTTGTTCTGGGGCAGCGGGCATGAAACCTCAACAGGCAAGACTGGGATCAAAGGCCGCTTCTGTAGACGAAACACACACCGTTTCCACTCTGGAGTGGTGACACATGAAGCCACTCTCATTTCATTAGCTTTTGTTTCTCAAAATCATAGATTGTTATTGTGTTTGTAAGATTTAGTTCCATTTTAAAAAAATTAAAAAAACAGTAGATGGCTTTATGGGCCGGGAAATATCCATATCATGTATGTTCTTTTTTAATTTGATTTCCTTACCTTCAATTTTTTTCATATCCACCATTTTTAAATGGAAGCGGCTTCACCCTTCAACTGTTGAAGTCCTTGTATGGACCGACCAGGTAACGGATTCCACATGTGCGTCTCAACTCAGAGGACAACCGCGCACACAAACCTCGTCAGATACATTAACGGCCGACGTGTCCCATTAGTGTTACAGTCAGAGACTGACGGGCTGGGGGGCGGGTGGGTGGGTGCAAATCGGGCGCTGAGCATAACTGGAGCCCTTGACCGCACTTAACACATTAGCAGCGTAGCGCACTGAACACAACAGCCAACCGTGCGACCTTGCCGCGGCCTGACCCAGCGAGGAAAGTGGGTAAGCAGAAACAGCCTCAGCTAAAAGAGAAAGGGAAGGAGGGAGGGAGAGAAAAAGACACATTTGTTTGGCCGGGACCACCTTGAAGATAACAGGGAGGTGGGGCTACATGACAGAAAGGAAAACAAAGCGTATAACACTGCAGAAAATAAAGTATGTAAAAAAAATCTAAAAACATTTCAGTGCACCCCAGCGTATCAGGTTCTACTTTTCAAATATCATTTAGCATATACATTAACTGGAGGCTGAAATGACTTTTTCGGCCTTCTGGAAAAAGCTCCTAGGCTTTTGAAAATTAACTCCAGGGCAGGTTTAGCAGGGTGTAGCACACTCCAAGCAAACAGTCCTTACCAAGCACATTTATTCAGTCATGGTGCAACCAAACATTTTTTTTTCCGCAAGTTTTATTTTGTCACATAATAATCCATGCTGTCTTTTAAAGGATTAAACTACATTGGGTTGCTCTCGTGTTCTAACTTCAGTGGAAATTGGAAAAGGTCAGGGGAATAAAGAAAGTGCTGAGCCAAACTGAAATGCCTTAGAAATGCCTCAGACTGCTGCCAGCACAAAGCAACTACATCAATGCAGTCTCTGAAATCAATGCCCCAGGGTCTACCTGACCAGGCTTCTATAAAACCATGCCCATGGTCATTAAGCTGTCAGCGATGTCAGGCTGTCAGTCCAGTGAAACCAATGGCCATATATTCAGCATTTTCAAAAACGTCTCCAGTTGGGTGTAATACCTCATACAGCAGTGCTTCCCAAACATTCCCAGTCCTTGATGAGTCTCAAAAACAAAACAAAAACTATTTAAATGTTCATAACATGACTTCACACAGTGGAGTGCACACCTTTGGCATATATTCACATGACATAAGTCAGATTTAAAAAATATATATTTTTGTGACCCTGATCACTTCTTAAAATGTAACAGAACATAATTACGCCTACATTTCGAAATCAAATGGCAAAAACATTGCAACTGCTGCAGTGATGAAATGTGAATTAATCCTCAAAAATGCTCATCATTGAATGTTCCATGTTTGACTGGTGTGACTGTGAATGACGACGGTAAGTGACACACAGTAAATTATTTTTTCACATCTAAGACAGTCATGACCTACTTTAACCCCACCCACATGTGGGACACACTAATACACAGCACTATTACAGTTACATTCAGCACTCTGCTGTTCCCTTTCAGCTCACCCTCTTTTTTTTGTTTTTTTTAAAAAAAAAAAGCTATTTTTCTCTCCCCCAATCTGGAATGCCTCATCGTATACCCCCGCTGTCGATTCAGGAGGGCCAAAGATGACCATGCGCTCTCCTCCGAGGCACTCAATGTCATCGGCGCTCCTTTTCACAAGTCCATGAACCCGGCTCGCACAGATGCACAGCTGAACAGCTAAACTGCAAGTGGCATTTGTCCTCTGATATCATAAATCATAAATAAATGCACCTGAAAGAACATACAGACCTCCATATGTATTTCTGTGCATAGTCCCGTTTCCCCAGAGAATGACAGAATGGATATTAATGTGGTTCCATTTTAACAAACACTAAACCCATCTGAAAATATTAGTTTTAGTTAATTGTATTTTCTAAAATCATAGTATAGCATTATATAACATAACCCCTAAGAAACAAGACAGAATGATAAGCCATTGCTTGTGAAGTCAAAGTGAAGTCATTGCTTGTCAAAGCATATTGAACAGGAAATTCCAAGCTATAAAAAAACTGTCTTTGTGGTTAAATCCTCTGGAAGCCACAGATTGAATGGGGACAAGGGACATGTTGCGATTTGGCTCCAAGGACGACTGGGCACGGGTAACGGGCGTAACAAGCTCGAGGGTGAGAGTCGAGAACCCTTGCTGCGAGCACAAACGGAACAAGCAGCAACAAATCTGTGCACGTCCGTCTCCATACCAGGCCATCAGAATCGTCTGGAGATAAATTTCTTGGTACGGTGGGTCCCCAGATGCACCGCAAACTGTGATGAATGACCCCACTGGAGTACCCGAGGTCTCACTTCGGCAATGCCTGTTGCACCTCCACTTCAATGTCCCATAGCACAGGAGCGACTATCTGGGAAACCGGCACAATGTGCTCCGGAATAGTGGGACTGTCAGTCCGCTCAAAGATGCGTGACAAGGCATCAGGTTTAACATTCTTCATACCCAGACGATAAATTTGCGAACCCAAGAAAACGCTGGACCTGCTTAACAAAATTGGGAGTTGGCCAATTTAGTACAGCAGAGACTTTCTTGGGATCCATACAGACCTTGCCTTTTGATACTATGAATCCCAAAAAAGAAACCGTGTTAGCGTAAAATTAGGACTTCTCTGCTTTCACAAATAATTTGGCCTCCAACAGGGCTTTCAACACCTGTTTAACATGATCGATATGAGCTTGTAAATCAGAAGAGAAAATTAAAATGTTGTCCAAATGAACAAACACAAATTTCTCCAACATCTCTCTTAGTACGTCATTCACTAATGCCTGAAACACCGAGGGGGAGCTAGTGAGCCCGAACGGCATGATACTCGTAGTGGCCATTGTGGGTGTTTTCCATTCATCGCCTTCACGCATGTGCACCAGGTTATAGGCATTGCGGAGGTCTAATTTGGAAAAAATATTGGCCCCCTGGAGACGTTCGAACGCCAAATTCATCAGGGGAAGCGGATACCGATTCTTAATGGTAATGGTGTTTAGAGAGCAATAATCGACGCGTGGCCTTAATGTTCCATCTTTCTTTTTAACGAAAAGGAAACCTGCAACAGCAGGCGAAGTAGATGGCCTTATAAACCCATTGGCCTGTGCGGCAGGTAGAGGTGCTTGGTGCGCAACTGTGAGTAGGCGCATGTTCTCCATCAACTCTTTGAGGCAACACTCTTGAGCCCTCATCTGGGTATTCATCTGCCGTATTTGACCCATAAGTAGCTGCTGTTGGGCCTCCAATCCCCTAACATACTCCTCTGGGTTCTTATTTCCCGGCTGATCTCCCTTGGAAGACCTCGCTGTTTTATCCATGATGGCTTCTTTGTTCTGTAATGGATTGTAGTGATGGATAATCAAACGCGAAGGTAGGGGGTTCAGAAACAAGTCACTCACACAGTGAGGACCAATAAAGGAAATAACAAAATAAATGCAAAAATAAATTAAAAAAGGAAACTAATTTCTTTTGGCTTAACAGCCAAATGAAAATCAACTCACTAAAATAGGGTGAACTCGAATAACGAGTGAAATACAAACTAAATCTCCCGAACTCAATACTGGAGCCAAAACGGGTTCCAGCTAAGAAAAAAACATCTTCGGCACATAAGTTCGGACGGCCGGAAGAGTGTAAAACAAACAAAACAAACAAAAAAAACAGTCTCAGAGAGAACAGCAAAGAATAAAATAAATAGCACAGAACGCTAACAGGAGGAATAATACCTATACCTGAACTAAAAACTAATAGCAATTCCCCCGTGAACATAAACAGCGTTTAACATCACGAGGTCGCTAGTACCTGGCTCAATGCAATGTCGAATGACAAAAAAGCACGGGGGAAGCGGAAGTGAGGAACTTAAGTACCCCGCAGGTAGATGCACAGGTGAAAATAATGATGAGGGAAAGCAAACTCCGAAACAGAGAAATCTGATAGATTCTAAATAGAAAAATAAGGACGAGAACCGCAACGGAAAAGAAAATAAAAACGCACAAACCATGACACATGTGCAGTTAGCAAAGATTATAATATGGTGCTCATCGCCCATCCTTGTTCTGGTGACTCCCCATTTGTCTGTGACATATCTGACGTGCTGTGTGCACTGCAAAAACCAAAAACTAAGTTCATCTTAACAAGTATTTTAGTCATACATTATGATTTTAAATGTTATTTCTATTACTTTTTTGATAAATAAGACAAAGAGATTGCCAATGATGTGAGACAGTTCTGACTCATTTCAAGATTCGCCAATGGGGTAAGACAATTTCATTTGCAAAACAAAAACTAACAAGCTAAAATTGAGCAATATTCTGAGATAGAACCAGAACCTGACCCCATGTAAATCCTTGTATCCCTCTGCTTGAAAAACATTGAATCAGGCTTGACTTTTTCGTGTGGCCTGTGTTCTGCTGTATACGCGCTAGCCAATGATTTATTTATTTAGTTATTGGAGCTGAAACTGTTCAAATTACTGCCTTGTTCTTGTACAGCGAACAAGCTCTGGTATCGACTGAGGTTATTGGTTATTCCTCACAACAGTGACGACCCTCGCATGTAGTGTTAAAGCGTGGAGCTCTGTTTAAGAAAGCAATGAAAACAAATGTCAACATTGAAGTCTTTTGAAAATGTTAATGACAATCAACTACAAAGAACTGACAGATGCCAATCATAAGTCTGCCGTTGAACATCATTCTGTGCTCATCTGTTTTTCCAACTCCCAGTTCAACACGTTTATTTAAATGTATTCATTATCCAAAAGAAGTCTTTCCATTTGATCCCGCTGCAGCTCGCGAAAGGGAAGAACAGCAGAGCGTGTGCGAGGACAATTAGAACCCCGTAGAAACAAATGGAAAGGATTAGAAAAACAACCAGAAAATTAAGATCCAGTAATTTACTATAAACAAAGTGCTGGGAAGGAAGTGATCCTTCACAACTGCAGAAGGCCTCGGCCCAAAACTCAGTCATATCTTTCAGCTGCAAAGAGCAAATGCAGCGTTAAATGATCTGGTACACAATGTTTGTCTTGATTCCTTTTTTAAAACAAGTTTCTTTAACTCACTACTTGCGGCCTATTCCATGGAAAGCGTGTCTCATACTCATTTCCTTTAGTTCCCCACCCCACCTCGTGATAAGAAATGTCTTTTTACAGGTCTGTTTGGTATTGAGACAGTAACTCGCCTGAGTTACTGTCTCAATACGAAACAGACCTGTAAAAAGACATTTCTTCCAAGACGGAAAAAAGAAGAAATACAGGGCCAAGTTACATGAAATAATTTAGGCAAGATTGGGTAGCTTTGCTTTGCATTAGAGCAAGTTTAATTAGTGTGAGCTACGATAGCCAATAGTATTTGTTGTAACTTGGCCTCATTTTGATATGAAGACTTTTAACGGCAGGCCGAGTTTTGCAAGTGCTTTGTCGGCTATGCCTGAGTAATTTTTGTACGTTAAAAATGTGTTTTGCTGAGACGCAACAATCATTACGGGTAATTTAAAGCAATGTTCTTAAAATTAGAATTTTGAAAAACAATACAAAAAATTTACTGCTTTTTTTCCGACTTGTAGACCACCAGTGACTCCAGTCTCCCAGCAACGACGTGAGCTCAAAATAAAGGAAAAAGTAGGATAAAGTCACTAAAGTCTACACAATACAGAAAAACAGTCTGCTAACAACTAAGTGTCTGGTTAACAGCAACTTTCATCTGCAGGCTTGATTGACGATTAAAATGCAACCATATCTTACGCATCAGGTTCATGTTTGGCTTCAAATAAAAGATTGTGGCTCATTAAAAAAGAGTGGTAGTTGAGATAATTTATTTTTTTGGATGCTTCAGCACAATTTACACAAGCTATCACCTGGGGCCCTTTCTCCTAGTTCACAGCATTATTGAGGGACTAACCCTTTATTTAGACAAATCCAAGATCCTTGCTCTGAATGATTGCCTCATTTGACTTTCACAACAGATCACACGGGGCGTAGACGACACACTGAAGGTTCCGTAGCCATAATGGCTCTCGACCTCCTACACTTGACATTCTGTACAAGAAAATAATAACAAGCTAACGCCTTTTCAGAATGTCTCTGACATTGCCTGCCCAAAGGCAAAGTTACCTGTTCTAAACAAAAACACTTCAGTTGTCTACATGGACAGAAGTAAAATGGAAGAAGAAAAATGACAAAACCGAAGAGGTAATTAAGGCATTGGAAACCAGCAAAAAAAAAAAAATGCCTGGGGGAGGGGGCAGATATTCCAAGGAAAAATATTCCAAATTTTGTTTTTGAAGAAAAATCACTTGAACAGAAGAGCATTGTTTATAAACGATAGATGAGCTCTTTTTTTTGCTAAACGGTTTTGGCACGGCGGCGGGGGTTTGACACTGAACGGTGATGACTGCGCAGAACTGGGACGCCCCACGGGGATCCTCTCAATCTAGAAGATTCCCCTCGGAGGGGCAGGAAGGAACAGGGTGAAGACAACACCAAGCACAGCAGAACATGGCCGCCCACCAGGAGCACTCCAGCGGACCAACGCTTCCCAGGAAACGACAGCAGGACGCAGCCTGGCCTCATGGGGCCCCTCCTCGTCTAGCCTCTACACAGGGGAGGACCTGAAGGGCCACAGGGCCACACTCGCCCTCTTCATAGGAGAGGGCCACAGGACCACACTCAGCCTCTACATAGGGGAGGACCTGAAGGGCCACAGGGCCACACTCACCCTCTTCATAGGAGAGGGCCACAGGACCACACTCAGCCTCTACATAGGGGAGGACCTGAAGGGCCAAAGGGCCACACTCGCCCTCTTCATAGGAGAGGGCCACAGGACCACACTCAGCCTCTACACAGGGGAGGACCTGAAGGGCCACAGGGCCACACTCGCCCTCTTCATAGGAGAGGGCCACAGGACCACACTCAGCCTCTACACAGGGGAGGACCTGAAGGGCCACAGGGCCACACTCGCCCTTTTCATAGGAGAGGGCCACAGGACCACACTCAGCCTCTACATAGGGGAGGACCTGAAGGGCCACAGGGCCACACTCGCCGTCTTCATAGGAGAGGGCCACAGGATCACACTCAGCCTCTACACAGGGGAGGACCTGAAGGGCCACAGGGCCACACTCGCCCTCTTCATAAGAGAGGGCCACAGGACCACACTCAGCCTCTACATAGGGGAGGGCCTGAAGGGCCACAGGGCCACACTCACCCTCTTCATAGGAGAGGGCCACAGGACCACACTCAGCCTCTACACAGGGGAGGACCTGAAGGGCCACACTCACCCTCTTCATAAGAGAGGGCCACAGGACCACACTCAGCCTCCACATAGGGGAGGGCCTGAAGGGCCACAGGGCCACACTCGCCCTCTTCATAGGAGAGGGCCACAGGACCACACTCAGCCTCTACATAGGGGAGGGCCTGAAGGGCCACAGGGGCACACTCGCCCTCTTCATAGGAGAGGGCCACAGGACCACACTCAGCCTCTTCACAGGGGAGGACCTGAAGGGCCACAGGGCCACACTCTCTCTTCATAGGAGAGGGCCACAGGACCACACTCAGCCTCTACATAGGGGAGGGCCTGAAGGGCCACAGGGCCACACTCGCCCTTTTCATAGGAGAGGGCCACAGGACCACACTCAGCCTCTACATAGGGGAGGACCTGAAGGGCCACAGGGCCACACTCGCCGTCTTCATAGGAGAGGGCCACAGGATCACACTCAGCCTCTACACAGGGGAGGACCTGAAGGGCCACAGGGCCACACTCGCCCTCTTCATAAGAGAGGGCCACAGGACCACACTCAGCCTCTACATAGGGGAGGGCCTGAAGGGCCACAGGGCCACACTCACCCTCTTCATAGGAGAGGGCCACAGGACCACACTCAGCCTCTACACAGGGGAGGACCTGAAGGGCCACACTCGCCCTCTTCATAAGAGAGGGCCACAGGACCACACTCAGCCTCCACATAGGGGAGGGCCTGAAGGGCCACAGGGCCACACTCGCCCTCTTCATAGGAGAGGGCCACAGGACCACACTCAGCCTCTACATAGGGGAGGGCCTGAAGGGCCACAGGGGCACACTCGCCCTCTTCATAGGAGAGGGCCACAGGACCACACTCAGCCTCTTCACAGGGGAGGACCTGAAGGGCCACAGGGCCACACTCTCTCTTCATAGGAGAGGGCCACAGGACCACACTCAGCCTCTACATAGGGGAGGGCCTGAAGGGCCACAGGGGCACACTCGCCCTCTTCATAGGAGAGGGCCACAGGACCACACTCAGCCTCTTCACAGGGGAGGACCTGAAGGGCCACACTCGCCCTCTTCATAAGAGAGGGTCACAGGACCACACTCAGCCTCCACATAGGGGAGGGCCTGAAGGGCCACAGGGGCACACTCGCCCTCTTCATAGGAGAGGGCCACAGGACCACACTCAGCCTCTTCACAGGGGAGGACCTGAAGGGCCACAGGGCCACACTCTCTCTTCATAGGAGAGGGCCACAGGACCACACTCAGCCTCTACCCAGGGGAGGACCTGAAGGGCCACAGGGCCACAGTCACCCTCTTCATAGGAGAGGGCCACAGGACCACACTCAGCCTCTTCATAGGAGAGGGCCACAGGATCACACTCAGCCTCTTCACATGGGAGAACCTGAAATGCCACACAAGGTGAATAGTCACATCTCCACAGGTGTGCTGAACGGACACAATAAAATGAGTTACGCAAGGGTAAAAAAGTATTATATTATATATTATTTAAAAAATGTTTTGCACGTCTGTGTCAACTTTCAATGTAATACATCTTTTAAATATTTTTTATATTTTTTCATGTTTTTCTATATCATCCTGAACTTATATGTAGAAATATAATAATCAATTTGCTGTTCGCTGAAGCTTGCCCTGAAACACTGCAATGACTCCCCAATAATAGACTCAATCAAGTTAGGAAATTTTGTATTCACCACATTATCGTTTACATAAAGCACTCTGGCAGAGACATTGACACGGGTGTCATGTTAACTGCCAAAAACATATCTACAGTTCCAAATGGCCTATAGCAAAAACTATTATTTATGTAACATTTAATCTTTTACTTATACATTTTTTTAAACTATTTAATTGGGACAATGGATGTTTTGTTGCAGAAGAAAAGATGGCCTATTTTTCCAGTGAAGCTCCTCCCTCAACCTGGGTTCTGAGGTTTTAACACAGGGAAGGAAGACCCATAACAAGGTTTGCAAGGGATCTGGGGGTGCCCCCAACATGCCTGAAAGAAAGGTTCATCAGGTTCTATTTTGCCAGTATGTTGTACTTTCACCGGAACAACCTGCATGCACCTCTATGAGGTTCTAGGACAAGGCATACATGTACGTACACATGAACATACGCACGTACACACACGTACACACACACACACATACACACACACACACACACACACACACACTTGCCATATGGGATGGCACAATAAGCAAGATTTTCAGAACCAGAATTTCGGAACATTTGTCCATTTCTTGAATATGTAGCTGGCAACTGTGACAAAAAAAGGCATGATTTGCATGAACCCAGAAAAGGTCTGAGGCCTGATCATAAATGTAATCACATCCTGATGAGTTGGTTTCCACTTATTTATTATTAGCCATTATTACCCAAGGTACACTTTAGAAACGCCTGGGAAACGTGTGGTTTTGCCCCCAAGGAGACAACATGAGCTGATCTGTCGATCTCTCAGATTTAATTAAACACGTTACTTACGCAGCCAAATAGAGTATATATTTCCCTGAAATTGGTTTCCATCAAATGACAGTAGTCTCTTAATTTGACAAAAAAAAGTGATGCAAAAAGAACAATGAAAGCACTCAGATACTTTGAAGTATATCAAACAGGTAGGAAGACATGACTAAACGTCCATTCATGCGAAATCCTGTGCAGTTTGTTTAGTCATCGCAGAAGCCTCACTGCAACATGCTTCAACTGAGCTTGCACACATAAGGTGCATTGATCCAAGCAAATCATGGGAAAGGCTCATGAAATAACCTTTTATGTTTACATTTATGCTCTTAGCAGACAATTATCAAGAGATGTATACAAGGTCATAAATGAAGGTTTACTCAACTAGCAGTGCTGATTCTAAATCATCAGGCTCAGAATAGTAGTAGCCAATACATAATCTCACAACATAAAGGTAGATGCCATGGCAGAATTAATGTAAATAATGGCTTAAGCCAGTAAGGTAAATGTGGCTTTTCCGGTACAAAGTCTGCAATCTTTCACTCCACTAGCCACAAGGTATTTGTGGAAATTCTGCCGAATGTCAAAGCTACTGCACTTCCAAGAATCATGGTACTAAAATTTCTATTGTAGGGGACTAAGTAACAGGATGTGACATGTGAAAAATTACGAGTAGCTATGATGAGTTAACTGAGGTATTTTTATTTACTTCTACAGTGATCGGCGCCTGCAGGCTCATTAAGACATGTCCCAACCAGTACAATGTGTAAGACAGGTATCTAACTTTCAGATATTGTTGCCATCCGAGTACATTTACATTTTGGAATTTAGCTCTTATCCAAAGTCACGTATTCAGATTACATTTTTACATACAATACATTTATATAGCTGGATATTTACTGAAGCAATTCATGCACCTGTGGCAATACATGCACCTGTGTTATCTGACACACATTTGGAAATAGATTCACCTGTGCTATATAACATAGCTTCAGATAGGTTCATCAGTGCTATATAACACATCAAAACATCATAGGCACTGTCATGACATGACATAGGTGACGTGACGTGGCACTGTAATGGCGACATGTAGTCCAGTTGTCTCGTGTTCGTGTTCATTTGAATGTGTTTTGTTGTGTCAGGCTTTTGTTTTTGTTTTTTTCATGCGTTGTGGGACGGGGAAGCGGGCTGGAGATTTTTCAGGGCACTCCTGCTGCTCGTTGTATAATATCGACGAATTGTCTAGTCGATATAATTTTGTTTGTGGTCGTCACCATGGAGACGCATTCGCAACATATGCTTGGGAATGTCCGTTGGACTGCAGAAAAAAAGTTTACCATCGCTCTTCACTGGAGTTGAGAATTTCGGGACTGATCTGGGAGTGCAGAAAATCTTCAAAAGGCAGCCAGGGAAGGAGAACATAATGCGGGGGAGGAATGAGGAGACGACTGGGAAGATTGATGCAGTTCGGTGCTCCATTTCGGCAGAGACTGTGGCGCTGCGTGTATGGAGAAGAGTCATAGAGGTGGAGTTTGTGTGTTGGACTGTTTGGTGACACTGGACATCTCGGGACAGCTGGACAATTTTTTTAATCATGGCTGTATTGCACTTTAATTCACTTAATTCACTTGATTGATGTAATGATTCTGTTAGATGTCTTTGTTTGATATGTTTGTTTGTGTGTTGTGGGTCTGCCCCACTGTCTGTCTTTTTTTGTTGTTGCTGGGGCTACAACTTACGGTCCCTTGCGGGAAAATAAATGTTATTCTATTCTATTCCATTCTATTCTATCCTTGTGTGGAAATAAAAAAGTCCAGAATAAAACATTTTCACAAGAATTATTGCATTGTCCCACTCAATGGCAACCTAAGTGTCCACAGACAAAATTCTATAAATTTGTACCAGAAAGCCAATTAGCAATGACTGGGGGGGAGGGGGAGCATACATTTAATACATGATCAAATTGGAGGTGAGGGCAGGGAACAGCAAAGCCCGGTGAAGTTGGTAAATTTCTGATAAAGGGAGGAGTGGGGACTTCAGCAGCTAAAATTAGAACCGTGGCCTCTCTCCGCAGTGTATGAGTTACGCAAGGGTGACTGTTTTAAAAATCAATTGCAGTTACGCAGGCCTGCAGCCAACTGCGAATGTGATGACAAACAGTGGTGATAAGTTGGAAAGCCCCTCCCAGTTTGATGGCTGTCCCATGTCCCGTAAAGCGAAGGTCTCCACGGTTACTGCCGCCCATTTACCCAGGTCACTGAAGGGTTTCTCTTCCGCTGGCAAACTAAATATAAAATGGCCTGAGGAAGCCAATTTAATTTTTTTCTCCTTGTAAATGTGGTTCCAGGACCCCGGGAGTACGAACTACTGTACGACATGTTACCAGTGACTCATGGAACATGTGAAAAATAAATAAAAAGGAAAATGAAATAAATCATTTATCAAGCCACATGAAGTCATCCAGGACTAATTCCGCGGTCCAATGATGTGAAAGACACATTTTCAAAATGCAGAGAATGAATCTTGAGGCTGGTAATGAATTAGAAAATTGTAAAAATCAGGTAAACTTGGCAAAAGAAAGAAAACATGATGTAACTTAGCTCCCCAAATAGATAGACAGACAAACACTGCTATTAAAACAGTTAATTTGCCTTTCCTCCTATAAACAGAGGTAGTTTTAAAATTTATCATATTCCATTAAGTCTATTCATCAAGTCTACATTTTTATCATATTGGCACTGTGACCGCACCTAAGTGCACTTTGAAAGTTTTATACATAACTGATTTAAAACATTTAGATGTAAAACATTTTGATTACTACAACACAGGTGTGAGGTAATCAAACTGACTATGAGCTTAAACAAGTCTCTGGTCCACACTCAAGAACTCCTAATCTCCTGGGGTTCATGGTTTTACAATTTAAAAAAATGCTCAGGGCCCCGTTTCCAAAAAGCATCTTAGAGTTAAGATCATCTTAAGATTGTTTTGTGTTTGCGCTGTCTGAATTTTATGATTAAAATTATTAAAATGTACTGATAATAAAAATAGAGAGGGAAAGACAAAAAACAAATGACAAAAAAACAAACAAACAATGAAACTAATATAAAAACAAAATAGCTTAAGATGATCTTTATCTAAGATCCTTTAGGGAAACCCTAACCCTAACCCAGATTGAGTATAACACACAAAGTACACAGTCATGTTCTGTAGATAACTCTATAAACTCAATTAAAGAAAATGTAATGGGCAAAGGCAAGTAAAACAAAGCCACCTCTAAACTATGTATTTTGCAGTCCACAAAACAGTACATGCAGGTTGACTGTGAAAATAATGTATTTTACTTATGTAAAATAATATGGGCCAGGAGGGGCTGGACTGTTGGCTTAACATTGAGAAAACAAGCTCATCGCTTATAAGGATCATCTTTTACTTTGAGAGCCAAGCACCAAATCATGATGAGAACTTTTAAAAATGAAAGAAAGAAAAGAACAATTAATAGCACGATCCGTATCTGGCCAGAAAAACTAATATTAAAACCCGAGAGTCTTTAAAAAAACATTCAATATTTCACACATAGAAGTGTGGAAACGTGTCGGAGTACTGTTGGCTGTTCGCTTAGCTTATATTTGAAGTTAACAATGATTTAGTGCTCAAATTATACAGTGGAGGGCAAATGAGGACAGAACAAACAATGGGTTGATTCAGCAACGAGTAAATTCCTGTTTCGTGGCTACTGTTTACATGTGCATCTGAGTTTAAGGTTTAGTGGTGTTGATCAATGCCACGTGTTATTCAGTTACACTCACGTATCATGAGTATCATGCTGCGAAACAATTTATCGTCCACCGTATGTGATCAGCTTCTTCACATGAAAAACACTTCCATCAGTGGAGAGAAAATACTTAGGTAACATAATGCTGAAAGGGTCACATGATTGAGATGCATTTACAGATATTTGAAATGTATAAGCTTGCAGATAATATACATTTTGATCTCCACACATGAGCGACCTGTTCTGGACTAAAATGAAACGTTCGTATTCGAGCGGCAGGCGAAAGGGACATGTTTCTCTCTCGGTTGTTGTTATATTTTTACGAATACTGGGATTAATGAATGAATAAAAGCTGAACATACTTCATAATGAGGAAAGAGGAAACAACTAAGAAAAAAGTGTTCATCATTCATACCCAACGGCATAATCATTCATACCCAACGGCATAATCATTCATACCCAACGGCATAATGCCTCAAACATGGACTTTATGTGCATTAGCAGACTAATTCCACCCCCAGACAATCTGAAACAATCAGCTCTGAGATGTCCTTAAGGACAGCTGGCAAAGTCCTCAAAACAGAGAAATTAGTTAGCATGGCAACTGAGAGTCTACGCAGAATCAACAACAGACAGCTGAGCGCGACCCAAACTTCACTTCGATGCACGGACAAAATCCTTCTTCCACAAGGAAAACAGAGCCAGCACAGGCTACATTCTTGCAACATGTACCAATTAAAATGTACCAACAGTGGGCTATTCTACATTATCTAAGCTTAATAAAGTGCTGGACACTCTCTAAAGCAGAGTCTAGACCTTGGTCCTGGTTGTGTATGCTGGCGTTTCATTCAGACCATAATAAACCTTCCAGTGTATGGTTGGGAAATGTGAGCGCTGCTATCTCGCTGAAGTAGACCTGATGGAAACTTGTTCCTCATCACGGCCACGGCTGTGGGGAGCTTAACTGCTTTTCCATGGGAAGTCGCGGGTACTCCAGCTGTGGGCTCTGAATTTGAAGCTTATCCCAGGCCGGCCACTACGAAATTGGTGATCCCAGCACAGTGGTTAACCTCCGCATGCTTCAGTCCTTCCTACTGTAAAAGGGGGTTATGGCAGCGGGAACCTCGGCGGCGGTTCTGCCCTCCGACCCGAGTGAGACCTTTGTTCTTACTGCTGCGCGGCGGGACGTTTACGCCACCATGCTGACTCCATCGGCTCAGCTCATTTCCAGCTCATCACAGCAGAGGGGGTCAAACGTGCATCCCAAGTGCACCCCTGCACAAGCTCCATTTTAGTAGTGCTTTTCTACGTAGTATATTTTAGTATCAATACATTACCACTGCAAACGGGTTGTCAGTGTTTATATCAGCGTCACAGAATACGCTACAATCCCTATGGTTGTTGTCACTACAGATTTTCCATGAAATCATAGCTGGCCAGACTAAATGGAGTCATTATGTCTATAAGCTATCAACTTGATACTACTACCTCAATGACCCGAAGTGATCAAGTGCTGGAGGCCAGCAGAAACTGTGGCCCGCTACTGTTATGTTCTGAGTTTGTTTTTGTTTTTCTGTCATGTTTAGTATTGTCAGTTTCGGTAGCATACATTTTTCCATGTTTTCCGCAGCCTTGCGTTCTGTGCTGAATCTCTCGCTCCCTCTCACGGAGTTTTACTTTCGTTTCTGTACACTTCGTTTGTATTACCCTGCACTACTAACATTTATATAGGACTTATTAATTACTAACTGGCTAAACACGGGGTGGTTAACTAATCTACTAACGTCAGGGTTTAATAGAATTATTACTAACACAAACTAACAATTTAGTTCTCATCACGTTCCCACAGCTGTTTAGTGTTTCCTTACGTTTCCAGTCATTGTCTTGTTAAACTAATTTACTAACGACAGGGCTAGGATAGGATAATTACTAACGAATTACTAATTGCCTTGTTAAGTGTCTCAGCTCTCTCGCTGTTTTCCATTTCCTGCTGCTCTCAAACTAATTGTCTGCACCTGTCTACACCTGCATATAAACCTGCTGTCTTTGTTCCTCGTCGCGAGTTCGTCATTCTATTTTCACGTGAGTTTGTTTCTAGTTAGTATATCTGTTTCCGAGTCCGTTTCGAGTTAGTATCTGTTTCCGAGTGTTTCCGAGTGTTTCGTGTTTTTGTTGATTCCGAGTTAGTTAGTTTTTGTGGTCTGTTCTTTTGCTATTGTTTTTCTTCTGACTGATTTCCTGGCTTCGACCTCTGTCCGTGTTCTCGCGACCCTTCTTCTGGATTTTGTTTTTGTACCTCTGCCGTGTCTCCCCGTTATCGACCCCTGCCTGTTTTGACTTCCCCTTGGACTCTGTTTTTGTACGTACATCTGAGATTAAACCTGGGTTATTGCACTCCTGCCTGCGATTGGGTTCCTGTTCCATCGGATCGTAACAGTACGAACTCGCCAGTTGGGACCCAGCAGGCCTATCATCAACATGGAGATAGACCCCTTCGGCTCAGATTCCTATGAGGAATACCTCATGGGGATCTGGGGGCAAAACCCAGAGTTTGCCAGTTATCTCCATCCATCAAGACAGCTCCGAGCCTAGCCACAACCCTAAACCTTCCTTCGCGGGAACCCGTCTAGCCCTGTGCCCGGGGAACTATGGTTCCAGAAGAAGACGATGGGGTCCTGGTTCCCGGCTCCGTCGACGGGCTCGGCAGCCCGTTGACGAAGGATTCATTGTCTTTCCGTCTCGTTCCCCGTCTCCTGTCCAGCTCTCCTGTCCCGGCCCGTCCCAGCTCTCCTGTCCCGCCCCGTCCCAGCTCTCCTGTCCCGCCCCGTCCCAGCTCTCCTGTCCCGTCCCAGCTCTCCTGTCCCGTCCCGTCCCAGCTCTCCTGTCCCGTCCCGTCCCAGCTCTCCTGTCCCGTCCCGTCCCAGCTCTCCTGTCCCGTCCCGTCCCAGCTCTCCTGTCCCGCCCCGTCCCAGCTCTCCTGTCCCGCCCCGTCCCAGCTCTCCTGTCCCGCCCCGTCCCAGCTCTCCTGTCCCGTCCCGTCCCAGCTCTCCTGTCCCGTCCCGTCCCAGCTCTCCTGTCCCGTCCCGTCCCAGCTCTCCTGTCCCGCCCCGTCCCAGCTCTCCTGTCCCGCCCCGGTCCATGCCTCCTGTTCCGCCCCGGTCCATGCCTCCTGTTCCGCCCCGGTCCATGCCTCCTGTCCCGTCCCGGTCCATGCCTCCTGTCCCGTCCCGGTCCATGCCTCCTGTCCCGCCCCGGTCCATGCCTCCTGTCCCGTCCCGGTCCATGCCTCCTGTCCCGTCCCGGTCCATGCCTCCTGTCCCGTCCCGGTCCATGCCTCCTGTCCCGCCCCGGTCCATGTCCCCTGTCCCGCCCCGGTCCATGTCCCCTGTCCCGCCCCGGTCCATGTCCCCTGTCCCGCCCCGGTCCATGTCCCCTGTCCCGCCCCGGTCCATGTCCCCTGTCCCGCCCCGGTCCATGTCCCCTGTCCCGCCCCGGTCCATGCCTCCTGTCCCGCCCCGGTCCATGCCTCCTGTCCCGTCCGGTCCATGCCTCCTGTCCCGCCCCGGTCCATGCCTCCTGTTCCGCCCCGGTCCATGTCCCCTGTCCCGTCCGGTCTCGGGCCTCCGGGCCCGTCCCTTTCCACGCCACCAGTCCCGTCCCGTTCCCTGCCTCCTCTCAAATTGCGGGACCAGTTAACCTCCTGTCCTGAGCGGCCGAGCCCGCTAGCCTCCTGTCCTGAGCGGCCGAGCCCGCTAGCCTCCTGTCCTGAGCGGCCGAGCCCGCTAGCCTCCTGTCCTGAGCGGCCCCCTGTCCTGAGCGATGCAGCCGTCGCCGCCGGCCCCCTGAGCGATGCAGCCGTCGCCGCCGGCCCCCTGAGCGATGCAGCCGTCGCCGCCGGCCCCCTGAGCGATGCAGCCGTCGCCGCCGGCCCCCTGAGCGATGCAGCCGTCGCCGCCGGCCCCCTGAGCGATGCAGCCGTCGCCGCCGGCCCCCTGAGCGATGCAGCCGTCGCCGCCGGCCCCCTGAGCGATGCAGCCGTCGCCGCCGGTCCCCTGAGCTATGCAGCCGTCATCCTCCTGAGCGGTCCTGTCTGCGCCACCGTCCTCCTGAGCGGTCCTGTCTGCGCCGTCGTCCTCCTGAGCGGTCCTGTCTGCGCCGCCGTCCTCCTGAGCGGTCCTGTCTGCGCCGCCGTCCTCCTGAGCGGTCCTGTCTGCGCCGCCGTCCGCCTGAGCGGCCCTGTCTGCGCCGCCGTCCGCCTGAGCGGCACTGTCTGCGCCGCCGTCCGCCTGAGCGGCACTGTCTGCGCCGCCGTCCGCCTGAGCGGCACTGTCTGCGCCGCCGTCCGCCTGAGCGGCACTGTCTGCGCCGCCGTCCGCCTGAGCGGCACTGTCTGCGCCGCCGTCCGCCTGAGCGGCACTGTCTGCGCCGCCGTCCGCCTGAGCGGCCCTGTCTGCGCCGCCGTCCTCCTGAGCGGTCCTGTCTGCGCCGCCGTCCTCCTGAGCGGTCCTGTCTGCGCCGTCGTCCTCCTGAGCGGTCCTGTCTGCGCCGCCGTCCTCCTGAGCGGTCCTGTCTGCGCCGCCGTCCTCCTGAGCGGTCCTGTCTGCCCCGTCGTCCTCCTGAGCGGCCCTGTCTGCGCCGCCGTCCGCCTGAGCGGCACTGTCTGCGCTGCTTAGTGTTTTGATATGTTGGGGACGTCTGGAAGCCGTCCCTTGGGGGGGGGGGTTATGTTATGTTCTGAGTTTGTTTTTCTGTCATGTTTAGTATTGTCAGTTTCGGTAGCATACATTTTTCCATGTGTTCCGCAGCCTTGCGTTCTGTGCTGAATCTCTCGCTCCCTCTCACGGAGTTTTACTTTCGTTTCTGTACACTTCGTTTGTATTACCCTGCACTACTAACATTTATATAGGACTTATTCATTACTAACTGGCTAAACACGGGGTGGTTAACTAATCTACTAACGTCAGGGTTTAATAGAATTATTACTAACACAAACTAACAATTTAGTTCTCATCACGTTCCCACAGCTGTTTAGTGTTTCCTTACGTTTCCAGTCATTGTCTTGTTAAACTAATTTACTAACGACAGGATCGTAACAGCTACAGGTCCCTGCAGCAGCAGATGCATCTGTATCTTTGTAGACGCAAAGAGATTCACAGTGTGGTCTGCGTGATAAATGGCAGAGTGTAGTCCTACCATCCAAAAAAAGCGCACGACAGCTAAGTGTGCCGACGTGGTTCATACACTCTGACTGTTTGTGCAAATACTAGACTGTGAGCTCAGGACGTTCGAGTCAAAGAGAAGAGTTCATTACGATGCCAGCCAAGTTGAAGGCGAATTTCGCCATTGTGCGAAAGCGCTCTGAGGGAGCCAAGCGGGAGCATTAGCGGCGACAGCCCTCAGGAGCACATCAGATTTTGCCGTGCCTTGAACTGGAATTCACCTCAACTTCAGACAGTGCAGGCCCTTTGAAGGTGAAGACATCTCTTCCAATGAACCCGTCAGGCGAGCTGTAGTGCGGGGTTGATACCGTCGAGCAGCTCTTGATCTTAATCTCGCATTCGGGCGAACAGGAATAAAAAAAACCTTTCTGTTTATGTATTTTAAAAAAAAGATTTTTACCTTAATGCACTGAAGAACTGCCACCTGGTTCAGTCTCACTCAAGAGACTCCATATTTATACGCCATCTGGAGTCGTCGACAAGAGATTCGATTACAACACTTAAAAAACTATAACAGGTGAAAGACTGAAAGAGCAGAAATGGTATCAAATGCAGCAGCCACCATCAAGATTTACAAGGCCTAACCTGAGAGGACAGATACCTTTAAGATAGCCACAGAAACAGTCAGCCGTCTATTTGTCTAAGGACAGTTGAAAAGCCATGGATTTTTCCTGTTTGAAGCTCACACTGAAGT
The DNA here is from genome assembly GCA_022702515.1 of Ilyophis sp. 1 JC-2022. Classification (NCBI taxonomy): domain Eukaryota; kingdom Metazoa; phylum Chordata; class Actinopteri; order Anguilliformes; family Synaphobranchidae; genus Ilyophis; species Ilyophis sp. 1 JC-2022. The sequence goes on from CM040403.1 coordinate 27,435,159, forward strand.
ATACCCGACCAGGAAAAAAGAGCTTTATTAAATTATATTATTTTTGCCTGCAGATGTCTTCTCATTGAGCTGACCTCTTGTATTAACCCTCATATAATGTTGACATTTTATGACGCCTTTTATGTTTGGGGTCGAATTCACCCTAAAAGTTTAAACTGACACAAAACTATTTTAACAGAAACATATTGACACTGGCTATATCACCTTTTGTGCATCTCCCAATTGACTAGCCTTTCATCCCTAAATCTTAAAAATCTGTGATGAAACATTTCATTTTAGAGCCTGAGGTAAATGCACATTTGCGAACTTTAAAACCCCTATGGGAATGTGCCACCAAAATTACCCACAAAAAATTAGAGATAGCTAAAAAAGGTTGTAAATTAACTTACATTTTATACAGCTACCCCACACAATGCCTTTGTATACAAAGTTGGGACAGGACTTTTGAAAGGATAGCATTATGTTTATTGCGTGTTTACTATTTAATCCCAGCAAATTAGGAAAAGTCATATAGTGTCAAGATATGGTTAACTAGTTTTTAAGCGATGTCAAACATTTAACCGGGTCAAATTGATCCAGCACATAATATCAGGGTTAAGCAATCAGAGAAAAGACCTTATCACAAGAGCACTTATTTAGTAATAAATTCCTCCAGTCTCTCGGAAATTTATTTTTGTCCCCTGTAGGGCACGTGAGTCTATGGTCTTATCGCAAAAACCATATATTCTACTATGACACACTACACTATGACAGACGACAGTCAATAAAAAATCAAATACACTTTTTGGTAACACTTTACAATACTGGTGCATAAATAGCATTTACTAATACTTTAACTAATGCATGAATAATGATGAATTAACGCATTAACATATCAAGAATTAATGAAGCTTGGAGCTTGGAGCTTGGAGTGGAGCAGCTGTGATCCGGGAGACGCATTGCTCTGGTCGGCTCGGGGCTGCTTTGTCCCTCCGGCTGTTGGACTGCTTGGTGACACTGGACATCTCAAGACAGCAGAGGCAAATGAGGAGCTGTTCTTGCTTTTCATGCTCGATTGCTCACACTTAATTAGTTTGATTGATTAAATGATTCTATTGAATGTCTTTGTTTGAAATTATGTTTGTTTGTGTGTTGAGGGTCTGCCCACTGTCTGTCTTTTTTGTTGTTGCTGGTGATTACAAATGAAGTTCCCGCACAGGAAAATAAAATTTATTCTATTCTATACTAATTCTAATGTAATGTTAGCTTCAGTATTCAGGTCAGATGTAGCTTACAGGGCCACACAAACGCAGTATGCATTAATCAGCGCGGGCATGGAACGGCAGCCTAGTAGCCTACCTATGTTGGAAGAAGAGCGTGGAGCATAAGGCAAATTGGACTCGGAGGGGTGCTATTTCATCCAAATAATTTCAGCTGTACATCAGTAGGCTAGCTACCTCATATAGCCTCCAATTGGCAGAATGCTGAGAATTATATTTGGGGAAGAAATTTTTTTGTGACGCACATCTTTCTATATTACGGCTTTTCAAGCTACATGCGAAGTGAACATAGTCTAAATATATAGTTTTTTAAATGTATTATTATATATAGGCCTATATAGCCCATCAGTCACATTCCCCATTGTTTAATTTCTCCTTTGAGCCGTAACTCACATTTCGAAGCACATCAAAGCACAAGGAAAACCGTGAACGTATACAATCGCATAACGTAGCCTAACCGATTTAAGGTGGACCAGCAATCCCGAAACCGAAATGGTAGTTAAAGGGGTAATATGGTGGTTGAATGTGACACATGCCAGTTATCTTTAGGTAACATCAAAGTGAATGTGTCCATCAATGTTGTTATTATGTCATTTTTAAGTAGTATAAAACTATATGCCCAAATTTCCCATTCTACAAGTTCACCTCTTGTAGGCATATCAATGAGACCTGTCAGACAGATAGTTACCATAGTTACCTCGAGACTGAATTTACCAGGAAATGTATAGGCGTTTACAAAGTATTCCTTAGTATAAGCAATGTGAGATGTCTCACCAGCTTTTAACCTCCCAACATTGTTAAGGTACACGTCACCTACCAGGCTATATCCCCGAATTTGCGTAATTTTGAAAGAAGTACGATAAAAGCACAACGATAGTGAGTCTCCACTGCAGTCGGCCACGCTCTTGATTGCATGCTGGGAAGGATTGATTCAGCTTGCTGAAGTTAACTTATCACTTCGGAAACCTAACAGCACAGTTTAATGCCAGGGAAGAGTGTGTTCGATAAAGTAAGGCTAGAGTATGGTCGAATCGAGTGCGCTGTGCATGGTACTGCCATAGCGCAGGAGGGTTAACAAGGTAAAAGCTGGCTAATTACATGAACAACGCTGAAGTTACGGCGCTAGCTTTTCGTGCGACGTTTAAAAACTTCAAGACTATATACATTTTTACTGAATTTGACATTAAGACACGCATATCATGAAAGCAAAGACATTTTTTGAGTAAAATCAGGTGAAACCCAATACATTAGCTTGTCTCTTTGAAGGCCGCCGATGTAATTGTGTGACTGGTGGGGGCAGGTGAAAGCTGGCTAATGTTACACCATATGGCGCTAATTTGTCATGCTACATTTAAAAGCTTCAAAACTATATTTTAAAATTGAATATGACATTAACACACAGAGATCGTGAAAGCCAATACATTTTTCGATTAAAATCAGATGAAACCGAATAACTTACATTAGCTTGTCGCCGCAAATTGGTGAAGTTCAAATTCACGTATTTTTTATTTTGTGGGCGTGGATGTGGGAGTGTTTCATAGACAGTTTTGAGACACCTGGGAGTGGTCATTTCTCGTGTGACGTCACATGAGAAACGACCTGAAAATGGGACCGCAAAATTAAATCTAAAGAAAATACAAATTTGATAGTTCCGTGGTGTTCCGGCAATGCCTCTATGTACCAATATCATACAAAAAACCAGAAAGTAGGTAAACCACCATATTACCCCTTTAATACATGAACTCACAGTATTAATTAACACCATAAGTTAATACATTAATTTGGACGTTATTCATAGTTATTCATATATGATTCACTTAGTTGTTCAGGTAGGCGCTTCATTCATTTTTGATACGGTAATGCTTTAATTCATAATTATTCATGCATTAGTTAAAGTATTAGTAAATGCTATTTATGCACCAGTATTGTAAAGTTTTACCCACCTTTTTTCTGCGAGGTGTCGGGAGGATATGGCCGAGGGCCGTAATCCCATTACTATCCGGGGTTCTGCAGAGTCCTCCTGCTGCACTCCGAGAAACCTCCAGGCCCTGCGGAATATCGGAAGCTGAGGTCACCTTTTTTTTAAAATAGCGATTTCGTCAGTTATACACTTTCATGGTGATTTTACCAGCTTTACCGTTAAACTGTTCTGATGGCTCACCAAAAAAAATATTTTCTGCCCATAAGTGAGCTATAGAAATGGGAACGAGTAGGTGAAAACAGTCAGGGAAGTATGAAATCAGACAAAAACTCAGAAAAATATACAACAGCATTTGTGAGGTTTTTTAAAAAAAAATTAAGCTTGACCACATTCTGATTACTGTACCAGCACTGACCGTTTAACCATTTTTTTTACTTCTTTTCTTCAAGAAATACACAAAACAGCTTGGCGATACACCAGCTGTGCTTTTATTTTTTTTAAATGGCGTATGTTATTTACGTGTAAAGACCAGAAACACTAGGTCAGATTCACCTTGGTTTGACGTCAGAAAGCGGTTCAGAATCTGAGGCAGATGTTCTACAGAATGCTATGTTTCCTTAAGTGCTCAACAGAAACGACCGGCTTGAATTAGGCCTCGTCTGGCCAATATGTCGCTTGTCAAACTAATTTGTTTGGCATTGGATCCGGCCAGCAAGTTGCTATTCCACGACACTATCGCAATGGACAGAGTTACAGTGCAACGCTTTACAGTTATATATTAAACTGTGTTGTTCTGTACTGAGTGTTTCTGTACTTTGTTTAGTAAACTGTGTTGTTCTGTACTGAATGCTTCTGTACTTTGTTTAGTAAACTGTGTTGTTCTGTACTGAATGTTTCTGTACTTTGTTTAGTAAACTGTGTTGTTCTGTACTGAGTGCTTCTGCACTTTGTTTAGTAAACTATGTTGTTCTGTACTGAATGTTTCTGTACTTTGTTTAGTAAACTATGTTGTTCTGTACTGAGTGCTTCTGCACTTTGTTTAGTAAACTATGTTGTTCTGTACTGAGTGCTTCTGCACTTTGTTTAGTAAACTATGTTGTTCTTTACTGAATGCTTCTGTACTTTGTTTAGTAAACTGTATTGTTCTGTACTGAATGTTTCTGTACTTTGTTTAGTAAACTGTGTTGTTCTGTACTGAGTGCTTCTGCACTTTGTTTAGTAAACTGTGTTGTTATGTACTGAATGTTTCTGTACTTTGTTTAGTATACTGTGTTGTTCTGTACTGAATGTTTATGTACTTTGTTTAGTAAACTGTGTTGTTCTGTACTGAGTGCTTCTGCACTTTGTTTAGTAAACTATGTTGTTCTTTACTGAATGCTTCTGTACTTTGTTTAGTAAACTGTATTGTTCTGTACTGAATGTTTCTGTACTTTGTTTAGTAAACTGTGTTGTTCTGTACTGAGTGCTTCTGCACTTTGTTTAGTAAACTGTGTTGTTATGTACTGAATGTTTCTGTACTTTGTTTAGTATACTGTGTTGTTCTGTACTGAATGTTTATGTACTTTGTTTAGTAAACTGTGTTGTTCTTTACTGAATGCTTCTGTGCTTTGTTTAGTAAACTGTGTTGTTCTGTACTGAATGTTTCTGTACTTTGTTTAGTAAACTGTGTTGTTCTGTACTGAATGTTTCTGTACTTTGTTTAGTAAACTGTGTTGTTCTGTACTGAGTGCTTCTGTACTTTGTTTAGTAAACTGTGTTGTTATGTACTGAATGTTTCTGTACTTTGTTTAGTATACTGTGTTGTTCTGTACTGAATGTTTATGTACTTTGATTAGTAAACTGTGTTGTTCTGTACTGAATGTTTCTGTACTTTGTTTAGTAAACTGTGTTGTTCTGTACTGAGTGTTTCTGTACTTTTTTTGTATGTGTGCCATGTTCTTCTTGCCATTTAAAGCAGTATGGTGCTCTCTGCAAACACCCCGTCCATCAGCTTCTTTGGATTCTCAGAGAAAAAAGACACAGCACTCCATAAAACTGACATCACACATGATAGAATTAGAATAAATAAACAACGACAATAAGCCATTCAGCATATCTAGCCTCATAATTTATCATATTATTTACTGAGCATATTTTAGTTTTCAAATAAATACCAGTTCATATAATAATTCTGTTGTTGTATCAGATAAAAAAAAATTTAAATGCTACTTGTATACTCATTCTGAATTCTACTTCTGTCTTTAAAGCGTAATCTTAAAATTACTTATGGGAGATAAAATGAAGGTTTTGCTAGAACTTTTTTCCATTTAATTCCCACGAGAGAGAGTTCAGTTTCCCCAGTAATAACCAATGACAAGAATAATCACTCACAATATTAATATTACACAGTGAAAACAGTTTAATTGCTCTTATACTGCTAACTAAACTCAGAAGTCTGAGATACGTTCCAAAACAGTCTACTAACAAAGTTTTCAATATTACGGCACAGAGGAAGGCAGATGTTAAAAGTGCATTGTTAATATGAAACCCCATTTGTTTTAGACATTGGTCTTTTTTGATTTATTGATATTTAAAGAGACCCAGAGAGAGTGAAACACATGTTTATATTCCAAATAAATTACACAAAATTGACAGGTCTACAGATATTTTGAGTGAATCTATAATCTGCATTTAATACTTTTTTTTTATTTTAGCATCTATGCTGCTTCATCTATCATCAGTACTGCAGAGCTTTTTTCATGTTACCTGTACTTGTGTGAGAGAGAAACTCGAGGGAGAGAAGCGTTGTAATGCTAAACAAACTTCTGTAAAATAGTCAAAGTATTAGGCCTATCCGATCTGTGGCCCCGCCCTGTGGAGCTGCCGGCCACATTCTGCACTGGTGCACTTAAAACCAGGCCTTGCCACAACGGAATGAGCGCAGTTATATTTTAAACCCAGAACAAACAAGCGCTGGCAACGAGTGCAATCTGACACCAACAACTGCCAAACCTGCCCTTTAAAACGCTGTAAGTCTGTATAACTGGTTTCTGTCAATGACGTGAGTCTAAATTTCACTGTTATAAAAAAACAACGTTCAGCCGACCGCTTCCTTTTCGACGCCCGCTTGCCGACCTGCCACACAGCTGCTACAAATCACACGTGCCCCAAATCAAGCGGGGACATATGTGGCTCCTGAGATAAGGGATATGAGGGATACCCTCCCTGGAAGACGCGATGGGCGATTACGCCTTGCCCCAAGGGACTCAGCCTTCAGCTGAAATGTTCTGGATTCATCCAGCCCATAGGGTGCATCACTGTACCCAAGTGCACACTGCACTCCAGTAAGCGCACGCAGTACTCAAGTAAGTACACACTGCATGCTAGTACCTTAAAAAGAACTGATGCTTAACAGGCCCTAGGTGCAAGCCTGCTGCTTCAGACATTCAGACTCAAACTAAATGTGGGATGGTGCCGCAAGCTTAAGTCAACGACGCAGTCACAGAAAGCTGTTTATAAGGAGCAGGTCTGTTGCATTGTGTGCTTATTGTATGCCTGCGTGGCATGTTCTGCAATAAATCTTTGCGCTTTTACCATAATAGTTCCTTTAGGAATTGCGGTCATAGACCAGCTTTTCGTCTCTGTAATCTATGATTCAGATACATGAAGGATGAGCTCACTGGTAATAATAAACATGTTTAAAGGACTGAGGAAATGCTCATTAACCCGTCCAACTTTCGCGGGAAATTATGCAAAACTCTCGAAGGCATCTGTGGCTCTGGAGCTCTAGTTTAAAAATATTTAGGAATATGTGAGCTGTTATATCATGGAGTAAAAGTAGCACTTTTCTCAGAAATAACAGCAAACCTTTTTTATGGGTCAACTGACCTTGTGAGGCAAGAAAATAAATGTTGTGCGTCAAATACTTCTGCAAAATTTTTAATTATCACTTTCAGACTCTCATGATTGCATCATCATGTCTTAAGTATGTGAAGATTGGGTTTTCTTACTCAACCACTTTTCAGGATTCTTTGATCTTCAGACAGAAATGCATAGGCCTACAATTTAGCATCTTAGTTTCTTAATATCTCAGACCAATTTGGATAGCTGGGTCATTGTTCACAGTGTGAGGTAGTGTCTGCTGAAAGAGATAACCCGGTTTGGGTTAAAAACCTCAGGTCTAGAGCCTCCTCTTTCCACACCACAACACAATACAGACCTTGTACATTCCATCCTGTCAATTAAAAAAAAAGATGAGTAAAAAGGGTTATAAAAAAAGCTTAATCTCACATTGACAAAATAAGAAAAATCCCACCTTTAATTGAAGTAAATTTATTATGAGAAAAAGATATCCCTCATCAAAAAAGAATTATTTTTAACAAAACCACGTGTGCCACAATTATTGAATTTATATATAGAATAAAGTAATCATTTTAAATATTTGGTCGCATATCTTTTGCATGCCACGACTTCCTGATGTCTGTGACCCAACAACATTGAAAAGACTCTTGATATCTTATTTTCTGGTACTCTTACAAGCGATACTATAACGTCTCTGCATTTGAATGGATCTCTATGGGAATTGGGGGGTGTGACTAGATTTAGCTGTACATTATGCTGGAACAGTATGGAATACATGGTTGGTAAAATGGCTGTAAGTCATCAAGGGTCTGAGGTATCAAACGAGCCTTAACCCATCACTCTGCTGCCAGAAATACAGTAGATATGGATGGATAACTTGAAGGGTTTCTTCTCCTGACTTATTTTTCCATAGAGTTCAATTGGAGAAACAACCCTTTAAATTATCCATCCATATCTACTGCATATGATACCATACACCTTTATACACCTGCATACAATACCATACACCTTTATAATATCGCATACACCTGCATATGACACCATACACGTGTATACACCTGCATACAATAACATACACCTTTATACATCTGCATACAATGCAATTTATTTCAATTAAAGGTTGGATTTTTCTCATTTGTTCAGTGTGAGATTAAGCTAATTCACCAAACGGTGAATTTTTTATAACCCCTTTTTTCTCATCTTTACCAGGGGTGCCAATAATAGTGGAGGGCACTGTATATATTTTTTAAATTTTTTTTATTGATAATATCAATCAGTTTACATATGACAAAGCGTAGTAATGTGGTTATGTGGTTACAAAGCGTAGATTATGAATGAAAATAGAATTAACAAAAATAAAAATAAAAGTAGTTTGTAATATGTCCCATTCATGTACTACAAGTTGTAGTTTTTACTTCTGGTTTACTTCCTGAAATTGTCAGATGAGTGTGCTCCCGAATCCCCTCAACAAAACCCAAGAAATAAGGGTTTCATCAGGGGATTTTCAGTGCCCCCATTTGTGAGAAAAAGTCGCCCACTCAAAAGCTTTGCCCACTTGATGAAGTTGACTCAAATATGCGCCCTCAAATGGATGAAGAGATCATATTCGGTCACGGCCTTGGTCATTCCAAAAAACCTGAAATGGAGTTTCTCAAGCCCAGTGACATGATCCTGAATTCAATCAACATTTCTGCTTAATTGTAACTTGAGCGTTTCCTCTTCATCAGCACCACTTGGTGAGCTCAGCAATCACCAAAATGAACATACAAAACTGTATTCCTGAAGAATAAAGAACAATAAGCACTCCCATTTAGGTTTGAGGCAAAATTAAAGAGAATAATAAAATAATCAAGGCAAAATTAAGTCCTGATTGAATGTCAAAATTCTAATGATAAAAAGGCTGATCATTTTGCGGGCTTTACACATTTTGAACAATGACTAAAACAAATTATTCGATTGTAACATCTCTCCTTGTGAAATACGTAATTCCCCTCCATGAACTGCGAATCCAGCTCAGTTTGAACCAACGCTGTTCTTTCACGTCACGTGGCGCTGTAATGGCGACATGTAGTCCAGCTGTTTCTCGTGTTCGTGTTTGTTAATTTGAATGTGTTTTGTCGTGTCAGGCTTTTGTCTTTGTTTTTTTATGCGCTGTGTGTCTGTAGTGGGACGGGAAAGCAGGCTGGAGATTTTTTAGGGCACTCCTGCTGCTTGTTTTCATAATATTGACGAATTGTCTAGTCGATATAATTGTGTTTGTGGTCGTCACCATGGAGACACATTCGCAAAACATATGCTCAGGAATGTCCGTTGGATCTGAAGACTGCAGCAACAAAGTTTACCATCGCTCTTCACCGGAGTTGAAGATGTAGGGACTGATCCGGGAGTGCAGGCAATCTTCAAAAGGCAACCAGGGAAGGAGAACATAATGCGGGGGAGGAGTGAGGAGATGACTGGGAAGATTGACGCAGTTCGGTGCTTCGTTTCGGCGGTGTATAAATACCGCGGCGCTGCGTGTATGGAGGGGAGTCATGGAGGCAGAGTTTGTGTGTTGAACTGCTTGGTGACACTGGACATCTCGGGACAGCGGAGGCTATTTTTTAATCATGGCTGTATTGCACTTTAATTCACTTGATTGATGTAATGATTATGTTGGATGTCTTTGTTTGATATGTTTCTTTGTGTGTTGTGGGTCTGCCCCACTGTCTATGTTTTTTGTTGTTGCTGGGGCTACAACTGAAGTTCTCTAGCGGGAAAATAAAAGTTATTCTATTCTATTCTATTCATTCACAGTGAAGAAGCCACAGCAATGGATCTACGGGCTACCAAGTACACAGCAAACCAAAATGTATTTGGTAAACACTTTGAGGCCGGTAAGCCTCCGCAAATAGGATATTTATGTTACCACGAAAAACATTACTGGGTCATCTGGGTGCCTTCTTAAGACATTACATATCTGCTAAAAATGTTCCGCTCCAGTTTTTTTTTTACAGGAGCATGTGTTGCCCCTGCTAATGTGTTTTTCTCTCCCGGTTTAAGAACATGACAGAAAAACAGACTGTGAGGCGGGAGTGTAGCTGATGAGCTAACCAAATCCCAGAAAACCCCTCTGCAATCATTTGTGCTGATCTGCAAACTACCACATTCAATATTAATCATAATCCTTATTAATATTTTTTATTGAATATTAAATAATAATAGTATTTCAAGTTGTGTTGAGCACCTCCGATGTCATAAAAGTAGAAGGAGCCTTCCTTGGTACTGTAACAGGGGATGTGAGTAATTTGTGACATGTAGTATTAAAGTTATTGCTAAAGGACCAAACACAAACCACTCTGAAATTAATAGCACACTGCAGCTCTTTCGATCAAAAAAACGAATTAATATTTTCACTAGAATAGCTTTTGATCTAGGCTACGAGTTCGATCGAAGTGCATTTACCTCAAGAGCATAATATTGTTACTTAATTGGTCTGAATTTAGCAACCAAGAGAAAAGATATCCTACAGCTCAGATATACAGAGTCTATAGAAAACAAGAAACACATTGTTTTCATATAATAAAATCCCCTTGACCCTTTCATAACCCATTATGTACAATCATAGTACAAGTAATTGACCAGCTACTAAAGATTTATTTACAAATAATTTACAGATCCATGTTTTTGGCAAGGGTCAGCTGTGTGACTTCCAAATGAATTGCCTCATCTATCCTATAATACCAAATTACACAATCCTCTGGTGATAAGGTTTTCTGTTCTATGTACTATGCATTGGAACCTACCACAATCTTACAGTATCGGAATGCCATTCAAGCACAAGAAATTCACTTCCAAATATATATTTTTTTACATAAATGAGTCAGGAAATTAGATAGATAATTTATTATTATTATTATTAGTATTATTGTTGTTGTTTAATATAATAATAATAATAATAATAATAATAATAATAATAATAATAATAATAATAATAAATAATAATAATAATAAATAGAGCTGCAAGCAGTGATTCCCGGGGACCGAGCAGCATCAGCAGCATTTATCAAACACAGAAACCCCAAAATGGTGGACAATTCAAGGCAGAGTTGACCCAAAAAGCAAATATCTATGTTTCTAATAAGGGCTTTTGTCATTGTTGCAAGTTTGAAATCTCTGCAAGGGAACAGTGAATGTTTGGATCTCTATAGCACCACCGTGTGGTTTGATTGGGTTAGGTCTTTGTAAATGGAGTCTTGATCTAACTCTCAATCACCCCACCAAGTTTCAGAACTTTATGTCAAACGGTTTTAGAATTATTAGCATTTATGTGATAAGCCACGCACACTGAAAATTAATTGGTTCGTCATTCGGCCATCTTTTAACATATCAAAATTCTGCATATTCACAGTCTAAAGACTGTGTATACCACGTTTCATGCAAATTGGCCAAATTTTGTAAGAGGAGTAGCATTTTAAATGTTTTACAAAAAATGATAATTAGCGAAAGATACAATATGGCGGACTTTATGGGTCCTTGAAGCTAATTTCTTCGTCATGAGCAGAGGGACCTGTACACCAAATTTTGTGACTCTAGCTCAAACGGGGCGTCGGCAGTGGGTGTATCAATGTCAGAATTTTGTCACATGCACTACAGCGCCACCAGATGTTCAATCTGTCATAATTTAAAGGAATCAAGAGTTTGGCAATCCCAACAAGCCTGCTTGGTGATTCTAGGCCAAACCATCTCACAGGAATATTAGGTGAAAGGGGGGAAACAAAAGAATCCAAACAAAAACAATGTGTACCAGCAGCTTCACTGCCCGGTCCCCTAATAAAGGCACTCCAAGGAGTTAGTGTGGCCAGAGAGGCAGTTTCTCCAGAGCAGAACAGCCTGGCTGACCCCTTAAATCACGGCTCCTCCTTCCAAGCTTGTGTCCGACTGCTGAACAAACCCACACTGAACGATCCCACATGCGAGACCATAATAAAAACCCAGCATATTAAAAACCTTATTTATAGGACTGTAATGGACTTGTAGTTTGTCTTGCACTAACCCCAGAAGAGCAGGGACGGGCGATTCTCTCCCTGGTACAGCTGACAGTGTGCAGACAGCAGGCCAGCAGGTCTTCTTCTGGCACTTTCAGACCAACATCCGCATATAAAACCAGAAGGGGTTTTTCCACATGAAAGCTCCCCTCAAAAAAATCATCTTAAAAGTTATGCATATAACATCTTGCGGTGTGAGCCTCAAAAAACGTTGCAATACGATTCATGATGTCACTGGGAAACATCTGTAACATCGTTAAACATGCACAGAAAATGGAGGGAGAGAGAGATAGATTAGAGAGAGAGAGAGAGAGAGAGAGAGAGAGAGAGAGAGAGAGAGAGAGAGAGAGAGAGAGAAGAAAAAAACCTTCTATACTACACTTGCAGCATTACAAAATTTGTCCCTGGCTCATTAACAATGAACATAAGAGGTAGGGGTGTAGGACCCTGCACTAAAAAACATGACATGTAGTTGTCATGGTTTGTGGGTTTATACAATGGGGGAAATAAGTATTGGACACGTCAACAATTGTATTATCAAACATATTTCCAATGTAGCTCTTCACATGAGATTTTGACCAGACATTGGTATTAACTCAATAAAACTACACAGCTAAAGAAATTGTAACGTTCCAATTCTTTAAAAAAGTTATGTGCAATAAAGTGAAATGACACAGGAAAAAAGTATTGAACACGCTAAATTAAATATGGTAGAAAAGCCATATTTTTTATATTTGGTTGCATATCCTTTGCATGCCATGACTTTATGATGTCTGTGACCCAACAACATCAAAAGGCTCTTGATATCTTATTTGCTGGTACTCTTACAAGCGATACTATAACAGCTCTGCATTTGAATGGATCTCTATGGGAATTGGGGGGTGAGACAAGATTTTGCTGTAAATTACACTGGAACAGTATAGAACACATGGTTGGCTAAGTGGCTCTAAGTCATCAAGGGTCTGATGTATTAAACAAGCCTTTAACCATCACTCTGCTGCCAGAAATACAGTAGATATGGATGGATAACTTGAAGGGTTTCTTCTCCTGACTTATTTTTCCATAGAGTTCAATAGGAAAATCTGTCAGGAGAAACAACCCTTAAAGTGATCCTTCCATATCTACTGTATTTCTGGCAGCAGAGTGATGTTTTTTTCCCACGTTCCGTTCCGGGGTTTGCTTTCCCTCATCATTGTTTTCACCTGTGCTTCTACCTGCGGGGTATTTAAGTTCTTCACTTCCGCTTCCCCGGTGCTTTTTTGTCATTCGACATTGCATTGAGCCAGGTATAGCCAGGTACTAGCGACCTTGTGATATTAAATGCTGTTTATGTTCACGGGGGACTTGCTATTAGCTTTTCGTTCAGGTATAGGTATTCTTCTTCCTGTTGGCGTTCTGTGCTATTTATTTTATTCTTTGCTGTACTCTCTGAGACAGTTTTCTTTGTTTGTTTCATTTTGGTTTTACATCTTTTCGGCTGCCCGAACTCATGTGCCGAAGGTGTTCCTTTTTTTGCTAAGTTTCCCATTTTGGCTCCGGCATTGAGCTTTGGAGATTTACTTTGTGTTTCATTTGTTATTCGAGTTTGCCCTATTTTAATGGTTTGATTTTTCTTTGGCTGTTTAGCCACAAGGAAGTAGTTTCCTGTTTTTTCTTTTTTTGCATTTATTCTTTTTTTATTCTTTTTATTGGTCCTCACTGCATGAGTGACTTGTTCTGATCCCCCTACCTCAATTATCCGCCAATAAAATCCATTACAGTAGTAAGTGGTCAGGGACATCGCACAGGCTGCAGCTCCTAAGTGCTGGCTCTGGCGACGTTGACTAGCATGGGAACCCATGTGCTTCACCCTTTCTCACACTGCTATACCAGCTGCTGAAACTGCTAACCCTCCATTATTCAAAGGGAAGCTGGCTGCGGCCTCCCTCTGCCCCAGTGTGGGAAACACAAACATCCCTTGATTCCCTCCTGTGGCAAGCTCCCAGGCAAAGCATATCCTCCATGCCTGCACAGCATGATGGGACATGTAGTTAAACTTGAGGTGAGTTTGGTTGGCAAACGCTGCACAAAGTTGCACAGATTTTCAGACTCGGTTTAAAATCTAGATGGCTGCTCTATTATTCTAAAATCAGCTATCAAAGAGTCTTACAGCGACTATTGACTAATGTACAAATTCACTGGTCCACACATAATAAATATCACTACAGCTGCCTGGGTAACAGTCAAAACTGAGGCCCTTTCTTTCCCTTAGAGAGGCCGAAAGAAAGCTCTGTTTAAATCAATATAAAATTGCTCCATTACCTTAAGAGAGGTGGATAGCCATGTCTGGTAAATTATGACAAGTTTCTTGTCAGGAACACCTCCGTGCATGAGATGCGCATTTTTAATGGCAGAGACACAACCGCAAATGGCCAGACAGAGTCCACTTTTGGATTTATGCACTGTAGTAGTAAACACAGCTTTTTGTGCAGTGCAGCCAGAACAGGCTCTTGCGTTTTGGTGGCCCTAAACAAGAATGTTGCTCTAAAGTGCTCCCAGCATAACTCACACCCTTAACAGCTGAGTGAATGAATTCACTTGCTTGCTTATAGCAGGCCATAGAAAAACACACAGATCACATTGCTTCCATGCTTTAGCACAATAAAACTATGTTGGTTGATGCATGTGTCTCTGCAGGGATGGTTGTGGCCCAAAGTGACTGCAGAGTGTTTCTGCCAGTGGCCGTCTCTGCTGCCAGGTGTGCTAGAGAACGCACCTGCTCACATGAGTCTTCCCAAACTGGACGGAGGCTGAAGCAGGGGAACAGGCTATTTGGTCCTTGAATATAATTACCTGTATCTATATTTTGAAAGGGGGGGGGGGGGGTGTCACTATGTCGACACATGCACATAAAACACATAAAACCCGCCGTTTAAAATTTATCATCCTTTCCTTTGCTGTATAATGCTCAGTTTTTCCACTAATCTCATCTTCCGAATATCATTTGTCAACTTCGGGCAGAAAAAATACACGTAAACCACAGGCCATCTGTGCATTTCCAAATATGGTATTGGGGTTCAGATACATTCCTATTGGCATAAGAAGTAGCAGAGTAGGTTTGTAATGTGCTATGTGTATGGTTTCATCCAGGGTCTGTTGCACTGATGCCGGAGAACTGCAGGGTCTGTTGGATTTTATTGTTACTCAACTGACTACGCAGTTAAACTCATCTCCTCTGCTTTCCCGGGTCTCAAGTGGGTGCTGATATTATAAAGTGAAAAAAAACCCAGCAGGCACCCCGTAGCTCTCTGGGACCCAGATTGCAGACCCCTGGTTTAAACCCACAGAAGTGCCTGGGTGCAAGACAGAAGAGCTTGGGGAGATGCGGTTTTGGGGTACCAGCACATATGGCTGCCAGCTCCCTTTGCATGAGATCTTCAGCAGGGACAAGGCAGGAAGGGGACAGGATATGGAGGCGTTCTGTGGCATCTGCTGCCAAATGCCCATATCCAATCAATGAAAGATGACAAAGACCGCGCAGCTCTAATGTTGTAGGTTCAATTTACAGGTGAGGCACTGTCCTTGTACCGTTCAGCAAGGTACTTAACCTGAGTTAAATAAATAGTAAATATCCGGCTGTGTAAAAATGTAAAAAGAATGCAAGCCGGGTAAGTCTCTGGATGCCTAAAACATGACAAATCACTAAATTGTACAGAAAAAGGATTCAAAGATGGACGCTTCCCAGATTGATTTTGCTTGTGATATTGATTATATTCATCACTAAGACTTGGCAATGCTCTTTCTACTATACAACGCTCAGTTACCACTACCTTCCGTCAACACCTGTCTGTCAAAATCACCTGATAGAAATTCCTGTCCTTCTCATGAAGTAGAAAACCCCTAATACCCTTGTGAGTTACCAAAAAAGGTGGGAAATTACGTAAGAGTAAAAGTATTACATTAAATATGAGCTCTCTGCATTTAACCCCACACAACCACCTGATACATTGCGCGACCGTGAAGAAGCCAACCTCTGGGAACGGCAGGCTGCATAGATGAACAACACATTTCAACATGTCTGCTCTCATTTATCAACCTGCGGTGAAGGTCTGTGACATCCAACCCCCCCCCCCCAGCGCTTCTCAGCTAAAGGATATACCCCCCCACCCCAACTAGCCTAACCACAAACTATTTCGCACATTCAAACAATCCTTTTTTTATCAATGAACATGTTTACCCTGTTCGTCCATGTCTCTTTATTTATTATTTGTGTATAATTATAAGAAACAAAAAAATTTTACTCATGTAAATGTAGTGGGTAATAAAAGTTTTCTATTCCATTCACCCTTGATTGCCTGACTCGGGAGAAGATCGATCCTCCTGCTTTCCCTCTACAATGGGCTGTTGTCTGGCCCCCTCATAACTATTCCTGCAGCTGATTAGCATACGCCTGGAGCTCGGCTGCCCGCGTTCCTCCGCTGCCCGGCCGAGTCCTGGACTGGGCTCCTGCACGTCTGTCCGAAGCCATCAGCGTCCCGATCCGAGCCTCGCGGGCGGAGCTTTTTTTTCTTTTAGAAAGGGCCGGAGCGTACCGTTCGAACTGCGTCACGTCCAATTTGCCACCGCCGTTTCCATGCGCCATGTGCCGGGGCGAGATGTCAGACCTCCTCCATCACTGTTGTAGCGATGCCAGCCGCAGTGGGCAGTCCATGCCGGGGTCATTGGCCCCGCCCCTACCAGGCTTCAGCGGCCAATAGGAAAGAAGACGACTCAGATGGGGATACAGCGCTGTGGCAGCAGTCCTGGTACTGTGAATCTTATGCAGTTTCTACTTCCACAGAGCAACAGGTAAGGCTTTCAGCTTCTCCGATGTACATTATACATTTGGGTATTTTACAGAAGCATGTATTCAGAATGACTTACACACCTTACAGTCCCCCCCCCCCCCCCCGCCACATATCCTACGTTTATAAAGCAGAATATTTACGGGAGTAAATGACCAACTTGGTAATGAGACCTGTAGCATCTGCCCAAGCAGCTCTCAAAGCATTATATCATACTGCCACCAACTGACATCCTACTATCAATGTCTGGAGTGATGATGCCTCTTTTGGGGGAGTGATGCAACCTCCCTCTGGACAGGACCCCCCACACACACATTTTAAGTTTGCTGATCAATAGGCTTTCTGTTAGTCATGCTGAGCATTCCCGCTCTTTTGTTTGGCGCGTGTATGCGTCAGGGATTTGTGCCTCGTAATTTTACAATGCAGGTAGGCAATCTGCCACAAAGTGACATACGCGCCGCGTGTGGTGACTCTGAAAATAATGCACGCACCGCCAGTCTCATCATCCTGTCAATAGCCCTGCAATTAGCATGGGGTTTAATTGCAGTGCGGGCGCAGGTTGCTCCGCGCCGTGGGCTACGCAGGTTGCTCAGCGCCGTGGGCTTCGCGATAGCTCACCCAAGGGGGAGCACTTCGACAGATTAGTCTATTTTTCCCCGCTGATTAACGCCGGTGTTACTCATGCCGATGGGAACGCTGCAAGCGTTCAGTTTTCGACAGGAAATTGAAGTGTAGTTTCGATAGGCTACAGTGCGCACACTTTGAGAACTTTGGAGAGGGGGCGACTGTGGGATTTCGTCCTCATTAAGAATTCAGCCTATATACCCACTTAAATATGTCAGGTTTAAAGAGACGTTCGCATCCGTCTCATTTGCTCCCATCCGTCTCTAGCGGGGAATTTCCACCCGAAAATATCTAATTGCTGAGGTCAGAACGGACCGTTAAGTCAAACTCTAAAACACAACAGCAGCCAGAAGATTCACACAATGATGATGATGATGATGATGTCCATTAGACTGACATATTCCATGGGTCAGTATAATGAGAGATTATGAGATATGGAGGTATAATTCTCCAATGTGATTACAATATAATTTATAGTGTTTCATCAACTCGATCGGTGCTTACATTAGTACAATAGGGAAAATGTGTCATATTTATTCTTACTACTTTTGTGTTGATTCACTGAACATTTTGCTGTGTAAATCTCTCTTAGCTGTATGGTAGCCTATTCTAAAACAGGAAATACTGCCACTACGTGTTCCTATACAGAAGTCTCTCTTCAAAAGGACTTCTGGACTGCAGCTTTGTAATGACGATGAAGTATTTAGATATATGTAATTTCCAGACCTTTTCATCTTTGCGTTTTGTTGTCTGTTAATCACATGAGTTTAATCCCAGAACCTTATTAGTAGCTTCATTTTGCAATTAATTATGACAGCCCCGTTTAGATGATACAATGAGTAGAAATAATCAAATCTCTTTTATTAATAGGCGAAGCTCATAAAGGTTAGCCAATTCATCTTTGTGGCGCAGGAAAACATTAGCGCAGAGACGGCCGTAGCCTATAGGTTATTTGTCAGTCGTTTTTCTCAATACTTAATCTGATTAGCCTACAAATCGTATAAATATTTTAAACCAACACACAGGCGACAACCGGCAATATAACTGCTGTGCTAGAAACCACTAAAAATTCACTACATGGTTTCATAATTAGTTCCTCGATTAACACATTATCGTACACGTACTGTATAGCCTATGTGCATCGCTGATTGATGCTGAATCGCATGGTCCGGGAGTTAGCATCACTTTTGCTGGAGCAACACCCCGTTGAAATTGATCCACAGCACGATCAAAGTTTACCGGGATAATTGTGCAAAATTATTTAAAAAGCGTTTTTTAAAATCTATTTATCATCTCTACAAACACGCTACACACACACACACACAGGCAAATCACATAATAAGAAGTGAATTATCTACTATAGGTTATACATAGAAAATCATAATTTTATAATCAATAAAATATGACAATACACAGTAAAATGTTCAGATCAACTCTTACAGAGTAGGCCCTACATATGGTCCCTATTGGACTCTGTTAGAATTAACACTGGACATTTTACTGTGCACCACTGTCATCTGGCATAGCATATGAACGGGCAGTAACACGGAGAGCAAGTTTAACAATGTCCAACCCGACCATTTAGGCTATACACGTAAAACATCACATATCTTACCATCATTACAGAGTAAGTGGCTACTGAAAGATGTGACTAACTATTCGTTTTAATTGGTTTATAACAGGAAATTATGTTTTGAAACACATTCATTCGTTTTCACAATAGTTCTTGCGCAAGAAATTCCTGCTTGCGTTCAAATCTCAGACATAAATGCACGCATACTATTACTACTTCCCCTGTTAGTAGCATTGTGAACACTAACTCTAGGTAATATAAGCTACAAATTTAACCAGATCTATACAAGCGATAGGCTATCTATTAAATATGTATTTTACATATTGACTTGTTTATATGTAATCACTTTGCATAGTTACAGGCTGACCAAAGGGTCGGATAAATTAGATTATGTCTTTATACGAGTAGAGAATTATCCCACACCAACTCTATGAAATGTGACATTATATGAATGAAAGACTGTGCGCAGATCATATTATGTATACTATAGCCTATGTTGTATTTTAAAATGAGACAAAAAGCGTGAAGAAATGTATCGCTTGCATAGCCTATATGCTCCATTCCATAACATCTGACTGCATTCCGGCTGCTTTTATAATTAACCAAACTACATTTCCTTATGGCATGATGTGGTCACAGAAACGTGAGCTTGGCTGTGTGGGTGTTGTGTTTCTTTTAACTTCTGCCACTCGTCTGTAAAAGCAACCATCGCGTTCCACCTGTTTGTATATACGTTTATTGCAAAGCCGTAATAAAAACAAACAGAAAATGTTTCACGATTGAAATCACATTTAAGTAAAAAATAATGTTTAATATGCGAAAGCCTATGTATTATATATTTTCTCTAATCATTCTACTTACTAAACAGCCTCATTTTCATAACACATTGAAAGACTGAAGTGATCCAATCATAATATGCTCTTCTTTCAAGTGCAGGTGAAGAGAAAACATTTTGGCTCTGTATACAGTATAAAAAAAAGGGGGGACCCCATTGCGCAGGTTGCCATGACATCACCGGTAGTTAGCTATAAAAAGAGTGAATGGTGTACTACGGAGTCAGAGTAGCACTTGAGAATCTTGGAGTAAGGGAAGGAGACGAGAACCCATTTGTTCAGAACAGTCCGCGATCAAAAAACTCGAGTTCTCGCGCAGGGGAAACTTTAAAACTCAGAGCAGAATGAATATCTCGCATTTGGTGGCTTGTGGACTATTGATGACACTCCTTTCAGTCAGCATAGAGGGAAAACCTTTAACTCAGGCGCAACAAAAGGTGAGAGCACTTCTGTATATATACAAAAAGCTACTGTATTTGGTGGATAGAGTAAGCTTTGAGCGCTCAATAAATTAATTGTTTGCGACGTCTAATTATCACTCAAAACCGATGTATCCTATCTTGCTAAATGGTTGAAACTTACTGTTCAAAGTGACAGAAGCTATTTACGGAAACCAATAGTGTACGGCAGTGCTTATGCTAGCATATATTTATATATATATATCACACAGTGTCAAATTTAGTAAAATTGTTTTCAATATGGTTACATTTTACGTTAGTTTATTGGGGACAAAAAGTAGGTGCTAGAACCTTTAGATAATGTCGTGGTGTCAGAATATATAGGAAAGTGGCATACTTCTAATACTGGAGGCTATAAACTAAACGCTGCAATCGCCATAATGTATGTTAGTAGTCTGTATTTTATACCCTTTAGAACATGCCAGACGATAATTCGTTGAGATGTTATTACAGGACATTGCCCAAAACTATTTTAAAATCGAGATTTTAATGATTCGTGCTTTTATTTGCAATACTGTTACACGTTAGTTCTCAATTTTCCCAATAAATCTTTTTCGTATGTGCCCAAGCAATTTATTCCGTCTTTGGTGCATCGTTTTAAGCTTTCAGCAGGTACCCAGGTCCCAGTCACGCGCCCAACAGCACAGATGCGCGCAGAGAACAAAAAAAGAGCGCAGTGGCAACTGAAATACGGGGATTCGCCGACAGTGACTTTGTTACGGTTCTTCAATTTATATTCGGGCTTTCAAATATATTTAAAACGCGATACTGTAAGACGGTGCAAACACTTGCAATTTCATTGTATAACCCGAGTGTTTTCTGGGAACTTGGAGCTGAGGCAGCGCAGTGCCACCGGCAGGCGCGCGCCACTGCTGCTGCTACGTCCGATTAAATGCCAGAGAAATCCTCACATAAAGAAAAACAGACTTAAATGTGACTATCACAATGAGTGCGTTATAACCTCTTTACATACTCAAACGTTACTGTGAGAATAAGCGCGTTATAACTAGTCCGGTATGGCGAAAATGCGACGCGGTAAGCCTGGACACTTACCAATTTAGGGATTGAAAACACAACCACCTGTTTTTCAATTAAAGGGGGCTCCGCATCCGCACGCCATATTTCGCACGATTCTACTCATAATTTTAAGGGTCATACAGGACTCAAATCTACAGGATTAATTATTGGAAAAGCATGTGTTCTTTCAGTTTGTTCAAAGTTGTTTTTCTCAACCATGAACGAAACTCTCCAGTATTCTACAACAGCAAAGTTTGTTTTACAGTACGAAATGATAATCGCATGATTAGTCTTTTTTTGGCAGACCTTACAAAGGGTGTTTGCCAGTTAATACCGCCGCTACAAATTGAGAATAAAATGCCTGAGTTTTGCTCTCGCTTTTGTTAATGCTTCTTCTGGTTCCCAGTCTGATTTCTGCATATACAAGGAGCTTCGACAAAAACGCAGCTCTGTCAATTATCTAATCTTAACCAGCAAAAAAAAAAATGCTTGCAGCAGAAGTGGTAAACAAACCACTATTTTCCAAACAGTCTTTACTTACTAAAAATAAATTAATCAGTATATAGGAAGAGATGATTTAGGATAGAGTGTTTTACATCTATATACCAGTGTAATTTTTGGTATTGCAGACAGGTAGCATTTGATTGCCACGTGGTTACAGCCACATTCAAAATCCTATGTGGGTGAGTGGCGGGGGGGTCTAGCAGGTGCTGGACTGGACGACTCATTGGGGTGGGGGTGTCTGTGTGTGCCCAGTCTCTCAGAAGTCTCACTGGGGTGGGGGTGTCTGTGTGTACCCAGTCTCTCAGAAGTCTACTGGGGGAGGAGCTTTCAGAGTACCTGGCGTCAGGGGAGCGGAAGCTGGAGAACATGCGGTCGAGAGTGCGCCTGCTCCGGGACCTTCGGCTGGACACGCGGGCCAAGGGCATGTGGGCCCGGATCCTGAGCGACCAGCCCGCCGTGCGCAGGCACAAGTCTGGCACCAAGAAAGGGTCCTCATCCCGGAGCGGCTGTTTCGGCCACAAAATGGACAGGATAGGCACCATAAGCGGCATGGGCTGCTAGGGACGCCGCGGAAACACGCGATGGTGAGTACCGCTGGACCACGCCCGTGCTGACGGCTTGTCCCCCAAACCCCCTCCCCACTGCAGAGCTAAATATGAAGGATTTCAGCTTAGGTAATCGCACTTTTATTGGCATTCTCGAGGGGCGATGTTACATTTCGACGGCGGATGTTTACGTGCCAGCGCGCACCTCTCTGTTCACTGCTGCATGCTCAGACAGGCACTGGCTGCCGATTCACTCCCTGTGGCGCTCAAACACAGGATGAGCTACCCCCAGCCAAGCCTGCGGATCTGTTAGTAGAAGCCCGCGCCGGCCGGGAGTCAGGGGTCAGGCCCGTGAGGAGTCACTCAGAGTTCACTGGGTCACCAGGTTGACTCTCCTCCAAACTGAACATAAAGCCAGCGCTTTTACACAAAATTCCTCCAGGACTGGACACAACTCTGACAATACCATACGACCTAATCACATTTGAAGGACAGTCAAGGTCATGTGTTTATAATTTAGAAGAAGTGCCTCATAAGACAACAATGGATGAGTCGCTAGAATTTGTTGCGTGCTGTACTGGGCAGAGCGCCGTCTGTTCACAAATGTTTTTTTTTCGTTTTAGATGTGCACCCAACCCTTCTTTACATATTTTAGTTTAACCATTGTTTGCCAAAGGAAACACAATTTGTCTTGAAGAAAAACAAATCAATCAAAATTCCCCTTACTCTCTGACCGTCCAATAGCCTGACTCAAGCATTAATATACACACACATTTTTGCTCACTCTCAAAGCTAATACTATACATTTAAAGTAAGTAATTTATCTCTGTGAAAGAAGAAGTTTAGTAGGATGTTGAGATGGAGAGTCAAGGACAAAAAACTGTGAGGGGAAGCCAGTTAAGAGTAAAATCAGTTCTAATCTCAGCCCGTCAGCGTGACGATGTCAGGCTGCGTTAGTGTGAGCAGAGCCCAGTCCGGAAGGCCCTGATTTGATTAGAGTTAAACCATGGGTGCGCACAGTATCTGTCAGAGTGTAGACAAAGCCCTTTTATAAAACACTGAACCGGACGGAGCGGCCGTGGCCTTAAGACAGCGAAACTCTGACGCGTGGACGACAGCAAGGGGAGGTTCCGTCGACTCCCCACTTTGTGAATCACATGACCTCAATCAGCCACACATCGCTGAATATGGGCTAACTCACCAAATACGACCATACACTACCTCTCCCGCTTCTCTGAGCTGTTTTGCGGATGCTTCAGGAAACCTCTGCCCTTGACACAAATAAACAATTATAGGTTTGAGGCAATAAGGAAAGCAGGTGACAGGAGAGTTAGCCCAAGGCCTTGTGAGCCATGTTAGTCATGGCTGTTAGACTGCACATGCACATGTTAGACTAGACTGCACATGCTAATTACATAGCCAGTCAGCAGGTCACTCCTGTTATAGTGGCAGAGAGAATATGGGTGAGCATAAGCAGAGATGATAGCATAGCATTATCGCCTCTGCTATAAGATAAAAGTAATGTCCTCTGTGTCTATATATGCCTGCAGAGAAAGGGGAGACCGAGTTACTGAGGGTGGACATATAGATGCTTATAATGCACTACATTACATATACATTCATCAAACAAAAGGTCTTATCCAGAGTGACTATGTTAAAAATATAAATGCATTAATCTAATATGAGCAGTAATGCTAGTCCTAGCTACATTACCAGACCAGTGAGTAAAGATGAATCATCACTAAAGTATAGGACTAGTTAGCTATGCTACTAATGCACAAATATCCATCACTATGAACACGCTATAGTGACCTACACCCCTGCAGTGACCTACACCCCTGCTTTTCACTTCTGTTGTTGTGACTTACAGGCAGAATGTGGGAGTTTGTCGAACAAAGAAAGTTTTCCACAGAGAGTTGTGTGTCTGTCCTTCTCACAGTGGGGTTTTTTTTTTCCTTTTTTTTCTCTCAGAACATTCAGCAGACGATGGGTTCGGACAACTGTTCTTAAGTTGGTCTTCGCCTGAGGAAAAAACACAAAAGGTTTCCATCTTTACTCAAGAAATGGATTTTCGGTACAAAAAACCACCACGGCCAGCGTTATTGAAGACTATGACAAAACGATGAAAGAAATTCTGATGTATACCATAAAAACACACACACACATACTCACGCACACAAACACACAGACTACCAGATGGTGGACAGTGGTGTAGAAACTAAAAACCGCAAAGCTGTAAATTTTTGCTGCTGTACATTCATGTACTTCATTCCTGCATAAATGTATTTATGTTTAAAAACTATTTATATGTTTATAAAAAGAGATATTTATAAATATGAGTTTTATTTATGTAACATTTTTTTTAAATGGATGCAAACTGCAGGTCAATTACGTTTGTAACTTTTTTTTGTCTTAAATAGCTGTAAATGTTTTAAAAATGAAAAAAAAAACACATTCCACACGCACTTTGGAGTCCTTTCCGAGTTTGTTGTGGGGGAAGCTGGATTGTGTTGAGCAGTGTTGTGACGGCCTTGCAGCTAAAATCAAATGTTCAGACACCTGCTGCTTTGATGTAAAGAAAGTGGATGCTTCTGGAAAAATACATAAATTACTTCATTTTTGGGGGGGGGGGGGGTTACATGAAAACAAGCTATACAGAGCTAATTGAGGCATTTTGTAAAGAGCGGAACAGAAGCATATCTTAATTTAAAACTTATTTTATTCAAAAGTTGCTCTTTCTATCAACAAAGTTCAAATGGTGACCAGCTGCTTCCTCTTAAGGGCAAGAGGTTGTGACACAAAGCAATCTGGATTTCATGAACGTAATGCAGTCATGAAGGTCAAATCTTTGACCTTCAAAGAAAAAGTTGTGGCAGCATATGGATTGGGGAAGGGTGGTACACACAGTGTATAGATCTGCTTTCATACACAATATTTACCCTTTTCACTTGCATTAGAAAGTGACGACTTGGAAAAGCCAGAACTATTTATTTTACTCTTTCTGAATTTACTCTGGGAAGAAAAGCTGTGATGAGAACATGCTGATTTGAGAGGTGTTTCAGTCTGTTCCCACATGGGGCGTTTGCAAGGGCTTTTCTGCAGTTAGCCAGTTAAACACTAGAGGGCAGCCACAGTCACACTCTGAAGGCTTCAGGTGAAAGTGTTACCTCATGTGCAACAAAAAACTAAAATTAAAATTTAAAGCAAATAACAATATCTCAAGTACAATAGTCATGCTGCGAGTCAGCTATATGTAAACAAATTTGGAAAACTTGCAATACCGAAAAAGACACGATGGTGGAATTTTTTAATCTCTCTCTTCGGTAAACTAGACTCACATAATTTTGTCATTGTGTCCTAACTGTAGAACAGCCTATGAATGGAGCTCTCTGAGTCTGGGGAAGATAATGAAAGTAACACATGAAAATCTCCACCATTAGTGCCCAATCATTTCAGCTTATCAGTTCAATACTTATCCATGCACAGCAGAAAGAAAAGCACTTTCTTACTGACTTGGAAAGTACCATTATCTGAGAAGGCTAAACAGAGTAGCAACACTGCCCAGCGTTACAGATAAGGACATTGACACAGCGTGCAGGTGGCACAACGTTCTTATTCTCTAAAGTTTCTTTGAACAATAGGAAAATGTACAAGATGCCATTCACTGTATTAGGAACAGTAAGAGCTGACCAGCATGTGTTAACATCTCTCATTACAAATGCTATCCTCTCAACTGTACATTGGTGGTATATACCGTTCTTATACGGTAATGTTGGTACACAAAAATACAGCAAGGACATTGTGTCTTAGCGCAGGGATCGAAGCTGGCATCCTTTGGAACAGTGCAGTATGCAGCATAAGGGTAGCATGCTAGCTGCACAGTGTGCTGCGGTCAGTGTTTTTCCTAATACGATCATGGGGATCGCAATTCCCAAAACCAATCAGGAGGGTGCTTGAGTGTGCAGAAGGCCAAGCCAAGGCTGCCACGTGTGACGGGTCCATGGGGGTTTGTTTAAATCAGGGCCAACCGGAAATATACACTAAATAAAAAAAATTTAAAAACCAATTCGCCTCGGGGGGCGAATGCAGGTAAAGACGTAATTTGCTGGTTCACAGAAAATGTCCATAAACAGGTAAGTAGTCCATTTTCTCCTTCCAGGATTGTGTAGAAACGCTGAGAAACGCACAAAGCTAAAAGGCTTTCCACCTCATTATCAGAGGCAATCATCAGCATCCCTCTCTTCCCTTAGCGGAGTGGGAAACCTGCAGAGAGCATTCAGGCAGTTCGATGAGAGTGACAGACAGGGACAGCAAAATTCTGGCACTGACAGGGTACAACCAGCAGGTTTCACTATGGCTCCTAATATCTACAGCTGAAGAGCAGAGAAAAGGCTTTCACTCATTAATCAATTAATTAATTGTCTCATTTACTCAGTCATTCATTTTATTGAAACACTTTACAATAATGGTACACAAATTAACATTAATTAATACATGAACATTAATTAACAATGTGTTTATTAAGGTTTATGAATGTTAACTGAGATCAACAAAACCATTAATAAATTGCTAATAAAGATTATAAGAAGAAGGACATACCACCAAAAAAGTCCACAAACATATTGGGTTCAGGCTATTGGTTTATAGGTTGTGTCAAATTGGCCAGCGGTGGCATCATTTTGTTTTGGAAGAGGGTGGGGGGGTCAAGATTACACTTACAAATCATTCACAATCATCATGATAAACTAGTTAATACTTTTTCGTAGAGGTGTGACATTTTGTTTGGAAACCGAACTATTAAGATATTCATCCTTAATACATGTTAACAGAGACATTAGCATTTAATGAAATGGGTTAAATGCATAATCTACAGTACAAACAATAGTCTCAGACACAACTTTGACAAGCTGTTTTAAGCAGAGTCTTGTCCTGCAATGTAATGGAAAGAGAGGATGTAAGAAATATGATATGTGGTTAGGTACAAATAACTGAATAGCCCAGGTGCGTGGGCACCTAAAGTGGATTGAAGATTTGTGTAATTATTTGCAACCTAATCAAATGTTCTTATCTTGCTAGATATAATCCAATTAAAATTGCAACAACAAAAAAAATAATAAATAAAAGGGGGATTTTGGCTCAGTTGGATACAGACACCATCTGATGGTGTCCCCAAGTACATAATATCAAAAAAAAAAGTACATGATAACGAGCCAATCTTAATAGATACAATATTTTCCTTCACCTTTATTGAATGTACCAGATATTTTGCACCAAACTGGCAGAAATATAACCTGAATGTTTAGTGACAAAGAGAGCCATCTGAATTCACCCTGTTAGTTTTCAACAGGGATATCAAAGAATCCAATGAAGAGGTTTACGTTTACAAACAAGACTGAATGTCACCACTTTGATTCAACAATGCTGCCCTCTTGTGGTTATAATGTTAAATGCTCCTGAAGCAGGCCTGTCAGACACCGGGTTTTTTTGTGATCTGCAACCAGTTTATACCAACTAAGGAAGCAAGTTCGGCCGCCGACTCTTTGGCCAATCAGTGACTTAAATTATGCAATTAATTCCTGAAACACATCGAAAACCAGACCGTAATAGATTATTTAAGAAATAATCACAAAATAAAAACGTACACAATTAAGGAAACAATGACACAATTGTTTCATATGTAATGAAAATTATGTCCCGAAATTACCTAATAATAAAGACTTTTGATCAGTCAGTTCTCAGACGACTCCTGCCTTCATTTTGCTGAGACAAATTATTCCTTGAAGCAGGTTTTAATCTTTAATTGATTCATTTATAGACTTACAGCTGAAATCAATACATTCATAAATGCCAAAAGGGTGGGAACCTGGTTTGGTTGCACCCTTTAGCCAATCAATGGATCTCAAACTCAAATCCTGGGGTGCATCCCAAAAGTGCATCCTCCTTTCCTCCACTACCACCTCTGGTTCATTCCAATCGCTTATTTTCACTCCTTGTATCCTTTCCTCACGTCCTTTCCTCGCTCCTTCCTCGCTTCGCCCAATGGAGAATGCAAGGAAAAGATGCAAAGATCAGATACGAGGATGGAGAATTTGAGGCAACATACATTATGCAATTTGAACGTCCTTGCTCAATCAAACATCATATTATGCTTACGGGCTTAACTATAATGCCTTTAAGGCTATTTTTTTCTGAATAAACGTGCCTTTTGTTAGTCATAAAGAATGAGTGTCATTATGGATTAAAGTGCATTATAATAAATGGAAAAGAATGGTCAAATTGGATTTGTGTCCGCTTTTGGGTGACATCATCATGCTCACGCCCACAGAGATTGAAAAATGGCAACAGTGATGATGCATAGCTATGCCTTATATGAATTTCCCCAAGATAATGATGCCCCAATACAAGATATGTAGCCTAAATTGTGTGCGGTGCAGCTGTGATCACATTATATATAAATACATTTATTTATTAACACGCTACATCCTCCTTCACCATGGCTACTCATTCTGTACTAGAAAAGTGTTACTGGAATCCTGTGTGATTTAAGAGCTTGTCTTTCACTGACTGACTCGATCAGTGGTCTTCAATCTTATCCAGTAAGGGCCGGTGTAGGCCTTTGTTCCAACCAAGCACTAACACACCTGATTCTACTAATCAAGGTCCTTAT
The DNA here is from genome assembly GCA_022702515.1 of Ilyophis sp. 1 JC-2022. NCBI lineage: Eukaryota > Metazoa > Chordata > Actinopteri > Anguilliformes > Synaphobranchidae > Ilyophis > Ilyophis sp. 1 JC-2022. Next base: position 27,464,247 of record CM040403.1, read on the forward strand.
CAAAGACTCTAGTGGTTGATTAGTAGAATCAGGTGTGTTAGTGCTTGGTTGGTAAAAAAAAAACCTGCACCCACACCGGCCCTTTCTGGATAAGATTGAGGAGCCTCTGAACGATGATGTTGGATGAATATTGCAAATTAACTTTAGCAAGTTTTTTTAAACACAACATTCCAGCTAGTGTACAGCAGCATCCATAATTTGCATAGCTGCTGGTCCAATGGTGTAAAGATCCAATAAAAATCACATATCCTATGCCATATACAAAACTTATAAAATAGAAATGACGTGGTATAGAACTAGCATATACATGTCAGACTAAAATTAAATATTTCCCTAACATGCATGGTACTCCCTATAAAACAATTGAGATTGGATAAGAATTGTATACAAATATATAATGTAATACTAATCAACATATATGATTTTTCTAAAACTTTGCCAGTATGATCATACATGATGTTTACAGACATTTAGCATATAGACGCTAGGGAAAGTCAAGGCTGTTTTTAATGAGCAGGCTATCCGCTGTCAAGACAAAATATGATCTTGCCGCTAGCGGACAACTGCAGGCCCTCGTGAAGATTTTCAAAAAGCTGGCGTGGTGACAGCTGTTCCTAACAGAAGTCAGATTTGTTAGGTGCGTGCTGGGTAGCATATGCTTTACCCATTGACCACTATTTCAATTTACTTCTAAATAATGCAATTAATGGCTGTGCAAAAACATTTAAAAGTTTCAATAAAATGATTTAGCGAAATGTGTTTTTATTTTTTGATCATTTAGGCACGAAGGCCATTCCACCGTTTTCGGAAATTATTCCAGTTTATATAGTTACATTAAAGTGACGGTCAAAAAAAATCCATAATATCCCTATACCAATTTTATCCCTCCTCCAATCTTTCACCTTTTTATCCATTCCTCCGTGGTGCTAGCTAGTGACATTAGCTTGCTCCTTGCACTGCTCAGCATGGAAATGAACGAATCACTCACGCGTCATTTTTTACTTGGTGCACTGCTCATTCGTCAGATAATAATAGAAAAGAATAGATAGTTACGATTTTGCCAAATAAACCATGCCTTGAAAATGGTTTTGTCGTATTGTTCAGTGGCTGGTTACAGTAGCCTAACGTAACAAAAGACGAGAACCATTATCCACCAAAGCTGGATGACGTCGATGGCACTCGGGTTGAGGGCGTAGATTTAGACCACACCCCTACAATCCTGAGTCTGTAATGGGTCTTTAATGGTTCAGAGATTCAAACGCGAAAGTGGGAGAATCAGAACAAGTCAGCTCACAACCATGAGGACCAATAAATGGGAGAGAAAATTATTTAAAAAAATAAAAAACAGGAATTCCTTAAGGCGAAACAGCCAAAAACTAAAATAAAGAAACTAAAAAGGGGCGAACTAGAAAACTAGTGAAATACTAACTAAATCTCCCGAGCTCACATAATGAGCTAGAACGGGAAATCTAGCAAACAAAAGAACACCTTCGGCTACCTTAGCTCAGAGCCGGAAAAGTGTAAAACCAAAACAAATGTACAAAGAAAAACTGTCTCCTAGAGAACAGCAAAAGACAAAATAAATAGCGCAGAACGATAACAGGAGGAAACAATCCTATACCTGACTAAATAGCTAATAGCAAGTCCCTCGTGAACATAAACAAAGTTTAATATCAGGAGGTCGCTAGTACCTGGCTATACCTGGCTCGAATGCAATGTAGAAAGACAAATAAGCACCAGATAACCGAAAGAGAGGAACCTAAATACCCTGCAGGTAGAAGCACAGGTGAAAACAATAATGAGGATGGCAAACCCTGAAACGGAATGTGGGAAAAATTCAATTGATTCACAATCGTGAAAGCAGGACGAGAACCGCAAAAGAAAAGAAAATAAACAGCCACGAACCACTACAGAGTCCTTTCAAGACTGAGTTGATTAGGTGACTGTATGTATATTAATACATCTATTTACATTTTCTTGAAAAGATATTCGGTGAGTGTGTAGTGGACACATCCCTCTGTGATATGTTGTGGTTATATGAATTTTTTTGAATTCTTTGAGCATCACTTTAACCGTCTCATGTGATCCAGTCACGTGCGTTCACCCAGTGTGGGAAGTAAAAACTTATTTCTTTCTTTACACTGTATTTAATTGTGTAAAACCGCATGTCAATTAACTTAGATACATAATCTTCATGGAAGAAACAAGGGGTAGGGTTTGAAAGTATTTCTCAAGCTAAACGTTTAGCCTATTACCTTAAAGCTGCAGTAGGCAAGTTTGAAAATGTACAAAGCAAAAAGACTTCCCCTTTTTGCACACCTCCTTCCTAGCTCTCTCCTAAGCCTCTCCCACCAAATTATGCTCCAGTGCACACACAAAAACAGGCAGACAGGGAGGGGTTTATTCTACCGGAAGGATCTTTTGCTTGTAGATAGTTGCTCTGGTTGGTATCTAGATAGCTAGCCCTGATTGGTTGGTTTTTGAAAGACCGGCTTGAGATTTTTTGACAGCCTAGTACAGAGCCCAGGATACTCACAGAAACCAGATTTTTTTTCTCAGAATACTTTATAGCTGCTGGAATGTAATGAGCAAATTTAGTAATTTCACCAAAATTATTTCTAAAAAATCTTGCCTACTGCACCTTTAAGGACAGCAGTTGCTGTTGGTTTATTCATGCAACAATACTGCCCTCATGTGGTTAAGATTTGAAAGATCAAATTCAGCCCTCAAATCCAAAACTCGTCACCAAGTCGTTTTGTGACAAACATCTGTTCAACTTTGTCTCAATTTGCATGATCGGCTCTATTTCATATTGTGGATACTGTAATTATAACAAAAAGAACAGTATTTATCATGACAGAATGGCTTAAAATATAAACATACATATACAGTAGCCCTTCTTATGCTTTACAGGAAAGACATGGCAGCGCAACACTATGAGCTGTGTAAGAGTAATATTCAATCACAGTTCAGGGTCTCACACATGCATACCTTTTCTTGGCAAAAGGCTGTATGATGGAGCATGCGTGTCTGTTCAACAGTTCTTTCAGAGATGAGTTCTGCAGTGATGAGTTCACAGTTCTGCAGATGAGTGTGCTCCTGAATTCCCTCAACAAAACCCTGGAAATAAGGGATTAATCTTGATATTTTAAGTGCCCCCATTTGTGAGAAAAAGTCGCCCACTCAAAAGCAAAGTGGACTCAAATATGCGCCCTCAAAAGGGTGTAGGGGTCATATTCCCTCATATAGCCTCATCCACAGAACTGTGCACTCATCCGACAATTTCGGGAAGTAAACCGAAAGTAAAAACTACAACTTGTAGTGCAAGAGTGGGACATATTACGAACTACTTTCTTTTTATTTTTGTTAATTCTATCTTCATTCATAATCTCCACTTTGTAACCATGGTCATATGTAAACTGATTGACATTCTCAATTAAACTAAAATTTAAAAAATATATATTACAAACTTCTTCCTCACTAGTTTGGAAAGAGTTCTGCGGGATTTATTTCGCAGACTGCTTCCAAAGTGAGGGGACAGCGCACATAGTAGACATGGGTTTGAGTGGACAGGGCACAGGGGGCATGGAACAGAGATCATATTCGGTCCCGGCCCTTGTTTCTAAGGCCTAAACTAGCTGCTGATTGAAAGGAAATCACAGAAATCCTACAGGCGTGCCTGCACTCCCTCCAGGGTTGGAGTTTGACAACCCTTGCCATAAATTATAATGCATGAGTCAGAATCCAGTCCTGTGGCCTGTATCACGAAGCAAGATAAGTGAGTTAGCTGGACAACTGCACTGACTAAAACGCGGAACAGCTCTTTTTACTTCAGTCTACAATGTAGCTCTCCAGGACTGGATTCTGACATCCAAAGTCAAAACAGAAGAACAATTTCCCAGTAAACCAGGCTGACCAGACGTCCTCTTTTTTTGTGACATTTCTTCTCTTTGTGACCGAAAATATCCATCCAGGTGGAATTTATAAATTCCTAAAAATGTCTCCTTAGGTTTTGTCCGTTCCATAGACCATATATAAACAAATAAATAGCCTCGTATTACAGTATGCCCCTGACCTCTTTTTTTGAAATCCAATATATGGCCACCCGAGAAGTGAAAACGGTTGGTCAATGATCCTGCCACTAGTCGACTGCTGTTGGTGTGCCGACAGCTGGTAGTGACAAGTGCTTAATTTCAGGGGTGCACAACTCCGGTCCTGGAGGGCAGAACTATGTGCTGGTTTTTGTTCCAACAAATTAATCTAGTTTTAGTTTTTTGTACACTGGTTCACTCCTCAACTTGAGCACGATAAAATATTTTAGATACACCTGCAGTCTGCGGCTGTAGCAGGTGCAAATTTCATATCAAGATATGATTGAGCTCATTAAAAATCTTAAGAGCAGAAGTTGAAGTTGGCACAAAATCCTGAAACGGATTGGTACTTGTCTCTGGCTTAGGTGTTGGGAAAAAGTCTAGCAGTGGAGGGAGGAAGGTCTGCAGGGTAGCATAAGGCATGGCTGTTTGGGGCCTTTTAGGGTAGCAAGGTGGTTTTGTTCTGTATTGTTGCAGCATCTTGCAGTAAACTTCCCTATCAGAAAAAAAAGGTTTCAAATGCTTGTCACTGGGGTGGTACCCTATATAGGTACATAAAATTGTACCCCTAGCCATCAAGCCATAATTCATTTGTACCTATTTTGCTTAAGGTTAGCTGGCTCGCATACTTAAAAGGCAGGTACTTATTACCCAAATTGAACATTATTGTACTTTCAATTTGGAAAATTTGTACCTTAAAAAACAAAAATGTGGCTCTGCTGTATTTTTAGTTATGTCTGAAAGTGTTGCAGCAGCGTTCTGGATATGCCCTGACATTGTTATTCATTTTAACATTTATCAGGCACTCTTATCCAGAGTAATTTACGCAGCTTCCATTTATTCTGTACGTTCAAACCATATTCTCAAGGCTTTATTGGCCGCTGAAATTCTCTCTAAATGTAGTGCACTTAAAATCACCGGATGATATACTTATCCGGGTTTTCGCTGATAATAGTATGGAGGATATTTTTTTTCATACTGCAGTCACGTACTAAACAGCATAAAGTAAACAGTATACCGTATGCACAGGAGATAGAACTCTGATTTGGTACAGCCATGGTCTCCAAAAGAGCAGGGCTGTGTCCGAATCAGAGCCCTATCTACTGCGTCCTGTCTCCTGTGTACAGTGTCCTGGCAGATGTGCGCTGTTTAATGTGCACTGTTTAGCCGCAACGTGCAGTACGGAAAAAAATATCCTCCATACTATTTTCCAACCGTACTGTGGAAGTGTCGTAAGATGTCCGACCCTTGTGCGGCCATGTCACATGTTTTTTTGTTGTTGTTATTGAAAGAAAACATCAGCGAAGTATTTATACAACCAAAATGTTTGAGTACTTCTTGAAAAGTGTGCTCCCGCCATGGCAGAATATGATCCCTTCACCCCGTTGAGGGCGCATATTTGAGTCAACTTCGTCAAAAAGCTTTTGAGCGGGCGACTTCTTCTCACAGGATGAAACCCTTATTTCCGGGGCTTTGTTGAGGGGATTCAGGAGCACACTCATCCAACTATTTCAGAAAGTAAATCGGAGGTAAAAACTACAATTTGTAGTACAAAAGCAGTGTTACGAATGATTATATTTTTATATTTGTTAATTCTATCTTTATTCAGAATCTACACTTTGTCACCATTGTCATATGTAAGCTGATTTCTATTCTCAATTTAAAAAAAAAAAAGTTTCATATATTGCAAACTACTTCCTCACTAGTTTGGTAAGAAAGATATATTTCGCATGTTGCTTTGGAAAGTGAGGGTAGAGGGCACATAGTGGACAGGGGCCAGGGATCACATTCGGTCACGGCCTCAGCGAAACCCCGGAAGTAAGTGTATCATACGGGGTTTTAAGTATAACTATATTTAGAGAACATTTGCGTAATTAACGACTCTCTCATCCTCACGTCTACTCAACAAGCCTACCCAATAGTATGGAAGGGTGCTGATTCGGACACGAAGAGTCCTCCTGTAGTGGGCAGTGCAAGAACTTTGTGCTTTTGTGATTTAAAAAAAAACACTAATTTAAAATCTCAGCTGAATAAAATAGGCTTGATATCATAATGTTTGTTTTCTTTGGTTCTTTGAGTATAACATTTTTCAAAAATATATTATGTTGATCGGAAAGCGTCTTTAAGGTGGGCTTATTAATAAGAGATCCTACGTGAAAGAGAGGTCGTGCAGTACTAAGCTCTGTTTTAGGGTGGAAGTGCCTTATGGTATATGGTTATGTCCTACAATTTTTAAACTTAAATGGGATGGATTTCTTAAGTTTTATTGAATGAAAGGTGTTAAATACTCTATGAGAAACCGTTCGGTTTATGTGCTTTTAGCGCAAGCTGCCTTCAGCAGCAGTTATTTGATTAAACAAACTTTCTATAGAACGTACACTAAGCGTATGTTATTCAGAGAATAGCTCAAAAAGTCTGAAGCTGTATATACGCATGTATCTCCACGACAGGTAGATAAATGCTGCCTTTATAGTCTCATCATTCCTTTGCCGTTACATGTTATAATACCATGCTTAAAGTAAGTAGGGTCAGCCGAACACGTGGTTACTACACAGCTACTGATATGTCACAGCACGTGGCATGGAACAGTTGCGGTTTTACAGAAAATGCATGATTATCACCGGGGGATTTTTTGAGTAATTATAAAATATTACCCCCAATTGCAAAAGTTGTGTCATGCATGAATTAGTTCATAAATATATGCGATCGACCGATGTAGTGTAAGAAAGCATGCCCAGAGTGTAGTGCGAGTACACTTCATCCAAAATACAACTAGATTGGCCAAATCATTACTATTTTTTAGCTTAATAGTAAGGAATAGCAGTATCACATTTGTGCTGAAATCAATTAACATGTTACTGTGCGATCAAAAGCAAAAGTATTACGGAAGAGAAACCACCATATATTTGGAAAATGTATTGTCTTTCGGAAAAGGGGTCTCCAAACTTGTGATTCGTTCAAGCGGATTCGTTCAAGCTGATTCGTTCACTCCGTGTCGTCTGTTTATCAAAGGCAGAACCGCGTTCACGTTAAGTCAGTGCGCAAGCACTATTTAAATCTTTTATCTTTGACTGGACGAGGCAGATATGTGGGCGGAGAGTTGGGTACGCGCAGTATAGGAAAGTAAGCCTCGCACCGTCCTGCGTACCGTCTTTCTTTACATAGCGCCCCTAAGACCAGACAGGGCCACGTGCAGGTCTAAATATTTTTTTATTTAACCCAATTTCTTCTATTCCATTATTCGTGTTTTATCACAAGACGTCACACACACCAAAATCATGGTGAAATTGGCAAAGGTAAGACCATTTATTTGTAAATTAGTATGTAAATTTCTCAGAAGCGAGATTATCATGAATGCTACATTGTTGGCGGGTGGGTAAGTTCCGCGCCGTGTTCGCGTTTGTTGTACTCGGAAGAAAATGGCTCGGATGGAAAAAAAAATTATTAAAAAAATCTTTAGCTAGCATTTAGCCCGTTTGACTGTTCTGTTACTTCGACAACGCTGTGTCGCTTGGATTGCGGGTTTGTTCCTACAAACGTAGCTAACTACTTGGCTAAGCGGACAAGTCATTGAAATAATTTTAATCGAGCCAGATTGCTAATGATCAGCCATGTTCTTTTTTTCTGTAAAAAATTTTCGTTACAGTCACTGTAGCTTGCTAGTGAACTCCCCTTTACAAAATGGCCATGCGCGCTCTCGGGAAGAGCATTTGTTCGTGAACCTTGTTTCCAGTGTTATTTACTGAGCACTGTTAAAATGTTAGTTTATGGTTATTGTGTATATGGGTTCGCTAAGTTAAACCAATTCGACATAATTATTTGTTAATTCGTCACTGGTACTCGTAAGCGAGCCTGCACGCTAGCTAGCTAACGCTACTTGGTGAAGTTTAACTTTCGTAACGTTCCCTAAACATTCGGCGTACGGGTTAGTTGGCTAACCTTTGATAATCAAGTTAACATGGTATGTAGCCTGTACGCCTGCTAAATGCAACACATGTAACCTACCTGTCCAAATGAGGGTTTCTATGTATTTTAGGTGAGCCAAATGTTTAGGCCTTGGCTAACTAGCGGACCAGCAAGGGGACTGGATTTGAACACCACGTGGGTTTAACGCACATGCGGCCTCGGCTTTGCTTGCGTGTGCTAGCTATAAGCTAGCCAGCGAACTTGGCGACGTTCTCACGACGTGCCTCCCTCGCCCGTTTCAATTATATTTTCAAGTTTAATTTGAGGCCTTGGGAGGTCCACGTGTTTGAATTTTAACGTTAATGTCATTCGGCGTTTCAACGGCCATGTCCCTCTAGCTGTGATTTCAGATGCTGAACTGCAGCTTACTTTGAGAACATGTGGCGATGGACAGCATGCGAATAATCCATTATATTCATTTCTGTTAAGGCCGCGAAAAAGCAAGCAACCCCCAAGAAAAAGGCTCCACCACCACCGAAGGAAGTGGAGGAAGAGTCCAGTGAAGAAGAGAGCGAAGAGGAGGAGGAACAGGTATTGTGACCTTAGTTAGCTGGTAGTTGCTTTAAGATGAAGGCATGTGTACGTATTAGTATAACGTTAAGTTGTAGTAACACTGGTTTCTCGATTGTTTGAGTTTAATTTCAGTTTAAGATGTATTCAGTAACTGTTATTAGTACATGAAGTTACTCTACTAAAGATATGTTTTTCAGCATGCAGAGTTGCCAGACTGGGATTTCCCCCTAAATGTAGGGGAAGTTTTATAGTAAAAATGTGGGAGGGGGGAGAGGGGTTTCAGGGGAATTAATTCAAGCATGTGGCAACACTGATGTCCTGTAACTTGTGTTAATATGCAAGTTAAGGCGTTAGAGTGAATATCTGGGAATTAATCTTGCCTTACAGGCACCTCCCCCTAAGGCCGTCACAAAGAAGGCTGCCGTCCCCGCCAAAGCAGCTAAAAATGGCAAGGTAGCAAAAAAAGAAGAAAGTGAGGAGGAAGATGATGATGAAGAGGATGATTCTGGTAAGCAAATGGGTTCAATGTAAATTACTTTCCCAAATTCTCGTCAACTAGAATTGATTGTCCCACTGACATAATTATAAATGACAGACCTATGTTCAACAATCTTCATGAACATACTATATCCTGTGAAGGTAAAATTGAAATTGTCACCTTGCTTTCTCAGTAGCAGAAAAATCACATTTTCTGCAGTTTTTAAATCTTTTTTTTTTAACTACAATCTAGCATCAGAATATGTATTTTGGATAATTACTTGAGTCATGGGAACCTACATTTGCTTTAAAAAAAAAAAAAAAAAAAAAAAAATCAATTTCTGGCATTGGAACATCAAGTTATGGCAGAATTAAGAGTTCCTTAAATATGCCTGTTATGGACAGGTATAACACTGCTGTTGTGAGTCTGAAATCAGGGTCCCTTTCATTGCACACTGTCTAGTTGTCGTGCTTCTTGGTAGATATCTTGCAATCAGTGAATGTAAGTGGTTGCAATCGGCCCCAGAGGTATCTGAAAGCCGGGTTAACTGTCACCTTGCCTTTTAGAAGAAGAATCTGAGGAAGAGGCTCCACCCCCACCAAAGGCCAAAGCCACACCTGCCAAGGCCGCAGCCCCAAAGAAAGCCACTGCCCCAGCACCGGCTGAAGAATCTGAAGACGACGACGAAGAGGATGACGACGAAGAGGATGACGGTACGTTGGCTTGACGATGGCGGTGTAACTATTGCTAAAGAATGTGGCAGTTGTCTTCAAAAAAATAATTTGGTGGTCAGAACTCTCGCCTTTGTTCTTAAGCAGAGCATCTCTGGGTAAGCCATTAGGAAAATGTTCTTCAGCAAAATTTCTAATGAGCATCTCTTGTCCACCCCTCTTTGGGCCAAAGAATCTGAAGAGGAAGCCCCTCCCCCAAAGAAGGCCACTCCTGCAAAGCCCTCAGTGAAGGTCACACCAGCAAAGGCTGCTCCTGCCAAGGTGGAGTCTGAAGAGGATGACGACGATGATGAGGATGATGACGAAGATGAAGGTAAGTGGCAGTGCTCCTAAATTTCCTGTCAGATTTGCCGAGACACTCTTGGCAAAATGTATACATTTGTTGTGTGCTGATTTGATTGTTTAAATTTGACATTTGCTCAGTGCAAGGGTCTCCCACCCTAGTCATGGACAGTTGTTGGGTCTGCTGGTTTCTGTGGTTACTTTGCACTTAGTTGATCAGTTAAATTCGGTAGGCCATTGCACATATTGCCTCACCTTGATGCTGTGGCCTGAAGTGGTTGCTGAGCTCAAAAGTGAAAGCAAAAACCAGCAGAGACCCCTGTGTCTCCCCGGGACCGGAGTTGGAGATGCCTGGCTCCTTGGAGCGCAGCACACATGATGAACAACAAGGGACTTAATACTGAACATTTTTGATGTCAGTTCATTTATCTGATGTGCTGTGCTTTTGAGTGACTCCTTTTAAATGGCTTGTGTGGTTACAAACATCATACACGAGTGTAACTATGTTCCACATTTAGACTCAGAGGAAGAGAAGATGGACACAACTCCTGCCCCCGCAGCAACCAAGGTGAAGAAAGCTGGCATGGTGAAGGCCAAGGAGGAGTCTGAAGATGATGACGAAGATGATGATGGCGATGAGGATGATGATGAAGATGATGAGGAAGAGGGTGAGTAAAAGCAAATTGTTTTACTACCTGCACTGAGTTGGTAGTAAATGTGTTTTCTAGCTGCCTTAAGACAATAGTGATGGTATGCAGTAAAATGTTCATGTTAAATTGACTGAGTACACATGGTCCCTATTGGACTCGTATGTACTGTTGGAGTTGAATTAACACAACAAAAATACATTGACTGGATATGACCCTAAATTTTAGATGGCAGTTCACAATGAACCAAATTTATTCTTTGTGTTCAATGGTCTCAATTCTGAATGTTCAGTGTTGTTGCCACAGCTAATCCTTAATTTAACGCTGGCATGTATTAAAAACTTGTATTTTACGCATATGTCCACTTGTTTCCATAAATGAAATGAAAAATTGTGATTTCTCAGAAGTCCCCGTGACTCCTGCGAAGAGGAAGGCCGATTCCAAGAAAGACACTCCTCCTGCCAAAAAGGCAAAGTCTGAGGGTGAAGGTAATGCTCTTGCTTTCTGCCACCCTGAGACCTAATATCCCAACACATAAGTGATGAGCAATAAGGGACTTAATACTGATGTATTTGATGTTACTTTTATTCAGCTGATGTGTTCTGGGACGTCTAGTTTGTTTGTTATGTTTTAGCCGTGTATCATAACATATAAAACTGTTTCTACAGGGTTTAGCCTCTTCGTCGGCAACCTGAACTCGGGCAAGGACTTTGATGAAATCAAACAGGGCCTGGCAAATTTCTTTTCCAAGAAGAACCTCGAAGTTCAGGATGTTAGGGTTGGATCGTCAAAGTGAGTGAAGTCCTGCTAGGTCATTGAATGCCATTGTCTGATGTGTTGGTTACAACCTGTGGTGTTTCTGCTTGCAGGCTTTGTACCTGTGAGCATTGCACATGTAATAAATCTAGACTTAATTTCTGTAATCATTGTTTACTGTAGGAAATTTGGATATGTGGACTTCGCAACGGAAGATGATTTGCTCAAAGCACTTGAGCTAAACGGGAAAAAAATAATGGGCCAAGAAGTGAAATTGGACAGGGCACGGAGCAAGGAGAATTCAATGGAAGGGAAAAAAGGTAGGATCTCCTAGTGATAATCCAGCAAATACAGAAAGCAGGAAATGTCTGCTCTGTGCTCCTCCCTGCTGGAGAATGTGACTAATTGGAACTGTTCTCCCCGCAGAAAGAGACGCGCGCACCTTGTTTGTGAAAAACCTGCCGTTCTCGGCCACACAGGAGGACCTGAAGGAGGTCTTTGATCAGGCAGTAGAAATCCGGGTCCCCCCTGGTCAGAACGGATCCAACAGAGGGTAAGTGTTCGCCTCCTTGCTCCTTGGAGCAGCATTAGGGTGTCCGATTTATTTACATGTCAGGCCAGCAATGGTATTGTGGTAGTGTACATGGTCGTATTTGCAACCTAGCTTTTAAACTGGAAACCCTAGGGTACGTATTCTAGATATCCCAGTTTTATAAATTTTGAGCAGTTACCCATGTGTTGGATATTGGCCACTCAAACACCAACCAGCCTGTAGGCCCAAGTAGAAAAACATGTATGCAAGGGGTGGGGTATATTGATCACATGACCAATCAGACAAAATGATCGCTATATACTTTGAGCAGCAGTGACATCATTCATGGTTATGTGCTCATTAACTGAGCTACCAAATGCAGCGTTAAACTGTAGACACAGGACAGTGTGCTCCTCGCAACCGTAGGTTTGGGAGGTCAAGGTAGCCTCGACACTGGTTTTCAAAAATCCGTAATCGCAGATTTATCCTGTTACTGAAATCATACAAGATTAGTCCGATTTGGTTTGTAAGACTAAAGTCCCTCCATCTTGAACTTCGGCTTTTACGCAAAGCATGTCTCAAGTCTCTTTATGCTTTATACTTGCATTTGGCAGGAAGAGCAGTTGTAAGAATTACAATGTACTTGTTATTGTTACACATAGCTAATAAAAACTAGAAACTTGAACTTGGAGATCTGTTTTGCAGTATCGCTTACGTGGAGTTTAAGACTGAGGCGATAGCAGAGAAGATGCTGGAGGAGGCGCAGGGGGCGGACGTGCAGGGCCGCTCCATCATCGTCGACTACACGGGAGACAAGAGCCAGAAGGGTGCCAGGGGTCCAGGTAAAACCAACCTTCCTTTCCGCTGTGCACACCCTGGCCCGATACTTTCCCCACTGTTCAGAGCACGCTAACTGCCGAAAGGGTTCCACTCCCTGGCCCTTCTCAGTTGGACTAGAGATGATGCAAGTTTAAACTTTCTGACTCCATGTGATGATTTTAAAGATAGTCAAGTACTGATCTAGTCCTTAAACTGGTAAATAGAGTTGTCTCAGGAATATGACCAGCAACCAGTCCCCTGACCTTTCCCTTTGCTTTGTCGCCCCTTAGCTGCTGCTGCTGCTGCTAGCAAGACGCTGGTAGTGAACAATCTGGCATACAGTGTTACAGAGGACACTCTCCAGAGCACCTTCGAAAAGGCTGTCTCCATCCGAGTGCCACAGAACAACGGCAGGCCAAAGGGGTGAGTAAACGGGGCTTTCCCCAAAATTGGTTCCAAAGCAATCTTGGGCCGTGACCGAATGACTTATTTTCTGAGTTTTGTTGAGGGAATTCAGGAGCACACTCATCCACAGAACTGTCCACTCATCTGACAATTTCAGTAAGTGACCCGGAAGTAAAAACGTAAAAGACAAAGCGTGCGTATATGCATATCACTGGTACAAGAGCGGGTTATATTACAAACTACTTTTATTTTTGTTAATTCTATCTTCATGGATAATCTACACTTTGTAACCATCGTCATATGTAAACTAGGTGCTTGACTTACTTGAATTTGGCACTCAGCAATTTAAGTACTGGAATACCTTGAAAATCAAGACATTTTTTTTTTACTTGGTCTTTGAAAAGTACTTAAATAAAATTGAGAGAACAGAATGATAAATAATTTTATGAAATGTATTAGACAAATGTCTTAGGCTTGCAAAGTAATTTTGAGGCAGCCTACCGTTTTTATTTTATTTATTTCTTCCTCATGAAGTGTTTTGCCCTTGCACCACACGGATACTCAAGTCAGCCAGGCAGTCACAATCTGAGGCTGTGGCGTAGCTAGACCCTGGCTGACTGGGCTCTTTATGCATTAACCAACTTGTTGTTCATGGAACCTCTACGGTGTCCCTATGATGGACTATTCCTGGATTTAGCCTAAACACAGCTAGGTAGTTCTAGTTCCCGCAATCGCATAACCCCCAAAAAATTCAGCAGCGAACTTGCGTTACTCAGACGGTGAACCTACTTTAATTTGAAAGAAAGTTGCGTGGAGAAATAGAACAATTTGACATGTTTATTTACAGTGACCATACATGACTGATTTTATAATTAACGTAAGCTTCTTGCATAATGAATAGAGCTGAAAGGTGGTGATTCTCGTCTGCCTCCACGATCTAAAACGTATTTGATTAGTTTATCGTTCGCCGTCGCGTCCAGTTACCTAGCGCACAGAATGTTTGGAACCGGTGTAAGTGTATGCGCTGAGTATAATTTCTATTAAACTGTGTCCTCTTCTTTAGAAACGGTAGTTATTTAAGCTAATTGGAATTTCCTTTTTTTATATAGCGTAGTGGGCTAAGCACCGGATGTTACTGATGTCTAGCGACGCCCTTGATTGAGACTGATCATGATCTTAGATCCATAGCTCCATTTATGAATTTGCACAATTCTTGCAACAAATTGTTTGTGGAGAAAACAATTTCATCCTTCAGAATAAAAATGAGTGCTTGAAAAAGTACTTAAGTTTTTGAATTTGACACATTCTTATTTCCATTTGATGAACCTCTTATTTCTGGGGTTTTGTTGAAGGAAGCACTCATCTGACAATTTCAGTAAGTATATCGGAAGTAAAAACTTAAAATACGTAGAGCGTATATGCATATCTATGGTACAAGAGTGGGTCATATTACGAAATAATTTATTTTTTCCATCTTCATTTCTAATCTACATTTTGTAATGATCGTCATGTTAAATTATTTGATATTCTCAATAAAAATCAGAAAATATTTTACCAACTACTTTCTCCCTAGTTTGGAAAGAGTTTTGCTGGCTTTCACACACTGCTTGCAAAGTGTGTGGACAGGGAACAGGGGTCGTATTCGGTCACCGCCTTCGAGAAAAACAATAGTGGAAAGTGCTGCCATGTAGTCGTCAATTTCCGCCACATGTTCTTTTTAAACCACCCCCCCCCCCCCCCCCCCCTTCCTAAATGAATCGGGAACTGATATTTCTTTCAGAATTAAGTTCTCTTGCCTCTGGTTGAGACATTAAGTACGTCATGAATCGCAATCAAGAACTTTCACTCCTCCCAGCAGCTGTCTCATGCATTTTGGCCTCTTCCTGTGCAGGTTTGCCTTTGTGGAGTTTGAGAGCACAGACGATGCAAAGGAGGCCCTGGAGTCCATGAACAACTCAGAGATTGACGGCAGGACCATCCGGCTAGAGTTCAGCCAGAACAGCGGTCAGAAGAACGATGGAGGCAGAGGAGGCTCTGGTATGGGACAACCTTTTCAGGATTTTGTGCCAAATTCTGATCTTAATTGAATTGGCTGTCATTTCTTGATGACATTTAGTATAAGCACGAGGTACAGCTACAATCAGCAACTGCATCCTAAAGGTTTTACTATGCTCAAGTACAGGAGTGAACCAGGGCTGTCGGAACTAAAACGAATGTAATTGATTGAAACAAAAGTCGGCACACCGACCGGCCCTCCAGGACTGGAGTACAGTTCTGCAACATTCCTCTACTTTAGGGGTTTGTACCGTTTAGTTGTAAATTGTCATCAGTCGTCTTCAACACATCGTTCACTTGTTTGTGTAACGTCAGGCCTGGAGAGTCTGTGACTACTGGTTTTTGTTCCCTGGCTTGGCAAATAATTGTCCAATTAAGGCAATTGATAAGTTGTCTCGCCTAGTTACTTGCGACTGAATTAGTTGCTGATATTAAAGTGAAAACAAACCAGTAGATCCCAAAGCTTTCCAGGACTGTTGGGGCTCCCCAAGGGTTGGACACAGTGGGTTTTGTTACCTGGGTTATTTTGATGGTTATGAAATTGATCACAGTTTTGCTTGTACACATTTGTAGCAGACTGACTGTGGTATTAATGGGTCTTCTGTGTTTACAGGCCCGACAAAGACGCTTTTTGTTAGAGGCCTGTCAGAGGATACCACTGACCAGTCCCTGAGAGACTCTTTTGAGGGATCCACTGCTGCCAGGATCGTCACAGACAGAGACACCGGATCATCTAAAGGGTAAGATCGCCTTCTGATCGCCATCTCTGGCGTCTTCTGAAGTGACAATAGGGGTCGACCTCCAGTCTTCTCATGAGCTCCTCTCCGTCTGTTTGGTGACGTTGCACGGATTCGCACGAGAAGTAGAGCACTGAATCGCAGTCTGACCACTAGGTGCCCTTCCTGTTCTGTGGGAGATGGCTTGGTTTGGTACGAGACACTGGGTTCAGACGTTCAGGCTGTACGCAACGCATGTTGGCCATGTCAGGAAAACCAAAGCCAGCCCTGTGAAGATTCACCGCGCTGTGAAGCTAAACAGTTCAGCTGTTCATCTCAGTACTTTTTTAAATTCCTGATTTAATAATTAATTTTCAGACCGTAAATGTCTTGACCGGAGGCAAAGGGCCTTGGGTATGCTACAAATGGCTCTTGTACTTAAAAAATAAATATTTAAAAAATCTATATATATTTGGTACAGCTCATGCCATAAGTGCTCAGTAAAAGCCAAAATGGGAGTGGCTCCAGAGACTTGTTATCAATGGAGGAGGAAAAAAGTTTGTTGCTTACAACTTTGTCACCCCCCCCGCCCCGTAGGTTCGGTTTCGTTGACTTTGAGAGCGAGCAGGACTGCAAGGCGGCCAAAGAGGCGATGGAAGACGGCGAGGTAGACGGGAGCAAGGTGACCCTGGACTACGCACGACCCAAGGGTGAGGGTGGCCAACGCGGTGGGCGTGGTGGTTTCGGCGGCGGCGGCGGCTTCGGTGGTGGATTTGGCGGCCGTGGCGGCGGCGGGAGAGGTGGCCGTGGCGGATTCGGCAGAGGTGGTGGCGGCTTCAGGGGAGGAAGAGGAGGAAACCGCGGAGGAGGAGACCGCGGAGGAGGAGGCCGTGGAGGTTTTGGAGGTAAGGCTGTAGGCGATTTATATTACTGACATTAAATGTATGACTGAAAACTGGTATGAATCAACAACCTTGGGAGCAATTACTGCTTTTTGTATTGTTGCTTCCTGTCATGTTTGAAATTAACAAAGTGTTGATTGAAATGGATTTTTATTTAATTGCAGGAGGTCGAGGTGGTGGCGGTGGCGGATTTGGATCCAAGCCCCAAGGAAAGAAGATAAAGTTTGACGATTAAGTCTGTAAATTTTTACTTTTTGAAACGGACTCTGTTTTCATCTTCGTATATTTCTCCATGCGCTGACAGAGCCTTTTGGACATTCCAGAAAGAGCGTCTGAATTTAATGTTCTGGCCATCCTTGCACCTCCCTACCCCCTCTTCTTTCCCTGTAGCTGAAGAGAACCGCGAGTTCCGAAATGTCCGTTGCCCGTGTGCATTGTCATAATTTGATTTGTTTTTTTTCTTTTCAAAAGGAGTAAAATGGAATGCGTTGGCAAACCCACACAGTGAAAATTAGTTGGTCTAGGTACACATTGTACATGCGATTTATAGTTTCATTTTACCTTTTGTAAAAAGTGACGTTTCCTTGTGTGTTGTTCTTCTGTTTTTTTTGTTTTTTTCCACTGTAAATGCAAAAAATTTTACCATATATGTGTAAAGCATATTGTAATGGATGGAAGATTAAATGCACCCAAGCTGTTTTGGGTATTTAGAATCTCTGGTAATTTGTGTACTGTGTTGTTTGGGGTTGGGTAGTTGGTGGGTTCACAAATGAAACTGAAGACTAATGCTATTTAAACTTGATTTGGCCTTTTTAAATTCTCCTGTACTTGAACACAGTAATTCTAGTACTCACTCATTTACTAAAGTAGTTCCAGTTTCTTTGCAAAAAAAAAACAGGATCTTGTACATGGATATCGGCATTGTCCACGATGTGGTTTTTAACATGTAACATGCCAAGGATGTTTTTAGGGGTTAATCTTAGTGTCGGGGTATGATTAATAAATGTATTAAAATCAAATAAAACTAACGCTGAAATTTTTAAAGAAATTGTCCAGAATTTTGTTTTCGGAATATTCTGCCCCAGTTAATTAGTGCAGATCCTCTGTTCCAGGCATTGAATGGTTTACCTGCATTGTAGACAGGGTATATACACCCTCATGTTCACATTGACTCCTTTTATGCTTGGGGTCAAATTGACCCAAAAAGTTTAAGCCAACACAAAACTATTGTAAAAACTCACCTTTTATGTCTCCCAATTGACTAGCCTTTTATCCCTAAATATTAAGTGTATGAAACCTCAGAGCCTGGGGTAAGTGAAAGTTTGATACCTCTATTGGAAAGTGCCACCAGAACTTTCCCCAAAAAACGGATAAAACAAGGTATATATTACGTTTTATACAGCTGCACCATAAATGACCAAACATTGACACCCTGTGTACAAAGTTGATGCATGACTTCCAAATATAGAATTGTTTGTGCGTTTATTCCCAAGAAATCGGCGTTAACGTAAAATAAGGTTAACTGGTTATTAAGAGACGTCTGGCATTGAATCGGGTCCAATATGAACGTGAACTCCCATACGAGTACGTATATACAGACACAAACATAAATACTCATGAAATTATCAAATACATTCTATTCCATATGCACGTCAAAAATCCGATAAATGCATTACAATTAGACGTCCCCCCGTCAAGTCAAATGATAATATCAATTCTATATCCTTTCCTTTTACTGTTGACCTACAATTCAGTATTGTTGGAGAGGTAGGTCTCAACCAATATTTAGTCACCTGCTTCAGAGCTGCTATTAAGATACGATACAAATATTTATCAGATTCCTGATTTATTTCTGGGGGCGCAATGCCAAGTATGATGCGTTTGGGTTCTACCAACTTAATTTTAAGCATCCCCTTTATGATGTCCCAGAAACGGTTCATCCCAGAAATGCTTTAATATTGGGCAGAACAGAAAGATATGCGAGTGACTTACATTTACTTCACTGCAGTTCCTCCAACAATGAGACAAATTATATTTTGGGTGTAATGAAGAACCTTGCGAGTACCTTCTAAAAAAAACTCCTTCCAATAATTGGAGTTCGTTCTATGAATTCCAGAGCATGCTTCTCGCCAATCGTCCTCAAGTTGAACGGAAAGGTCAACCATATTTTAGAAAGATTTTTATTTTCACCATTCTGATTAATAATCATAAATGTTATAAAAAAATATGTACGCCAGAACTAACCTGATCCTTTATCAAACTTGCAAAGCTCCTAATTTGTACCTTTAAAAAAATAAAAAAGACTTAATTGGAATTTTGTTGATATTGATTTAAATGAATCTACCATATTATCTTTTATCATCCGGAAATATGTTGTCAGACCTTTTGATGCCCAAACCTGCCAAATATCCATTTTATTTGGTTTAAATTGTGGGTCCCATGCCATTTCCCTTAACAATATTAAATCGTTGTTTATTTTATGTTTTCTACATATTTTTCCCCAGATAGTAACAGTATGACTTATCCATGAATGTAGCTTTTTTACCCCCAGCTTGTGTTGTGTTTATTCGTTGCAAACATTCAGGTTTGGCATAACTACTTTAAAAACAAATTAACTATCAGTCTATTTTTGAATCAATTCAAAATTGTAGCATTTCTAAAGGAATAATGTGTTTTACAACATGTTACAGAAAATGTAATAATTTATCTGAATGAAAAAAATTCCTGGGATGTGAGTGTGGGCTGTTAAGACAAATCATGGTTCAGTAGACATTAAGCCTCGAATTGAGACAGTTAACGGCTCATTACTAGTCAGACTTGCAATTTGAATGAAAACCAGCGTACACCGTGGGGTCCCCAGGATCGAGTTTGAAAACCCCCTGCTGTACTGTAGGTGGCAGTAAAATATCAAATGTATTTCCTCTGCCTGTTTTTGCAGACCTGACTGCATGCGCTTCCCATATACAGCAGCCGATTCCTAATTCTATCCCAGCTCTTTTCCGTCTGTCAAGGCATACAGCAAGATACGGGGATTTCAAACTCCAGTCCTGGAGGGTCGTAGCGTCTGCATTGTTCCTGTGGTTTCCTTTCAATCAGCAGCCAGCCTAGGCATGTATGTGGCTTAAATTAAGCGCCTGTGGAACACACGGGAATCCTTCCAGGATTTGAGTTTTGAGATCACTGCACTATTTGCTGTGGCTAACAGCGGCTTAAACTTGGTCTGGAAATCCCAAATACACATTCCTGAGTACTAAAGACAACAGCAAACTTTTTAACCAAAAATAAACTTTTTCCATATATTCTAATCTATAGAAGGCTGTTCTGATAATATTTTCAGCATTAAACTGCACATAGTAATACATATCACCTTGTGACATTAGAAACTTAACTTGAAATGTGCAATATATTATACATTTGTATTGAGATGTCGAGAATTATATATATATATATATATACAGGTGCAGCTCAAGAAATTTGAATATCGTGAAAAAGTTCAATATTTTTTGTCACTCATTTCAGAAAGTGAAACTCATATTATATAGATTCATTACACATAGAGTGAAATATTTCAAGCCTTTATTTCTTGTAATTTTTATGATTATGGCTTACAGCTAATGAAAACCCAAATTCAGTGTCTCAGATAATTAGAATATTGTGTAAAAGTTCAATATTGGAAACTCATGGTGTCACACTCTAATCAGCTAATTAACTCAAAACACCTGCAAAGGTTTCCTGAGCCTTTAAATGGTCTCTCAGTCTGGTTCAGTAGGCTTCACAATCATGGGGAAGACTGCTGACTTGACAGATGTCCAGAAGACAGTCATTGACACCCTCCACAAGGAGGGTAAGCCACAAAAGGTCATTGCTAAAGAAGCTGCTTGTTCACAGAGTGCTGTATCCAAGCATATTCATAGAAAGTTGAGTGGAAGGAAAAAGTGTGGTCGGAAAAGGTGCACAAGCAACAGGGATAACCGCAGCCTTGAGAGGATTGTCAAGCAAAATCCATTCAAGAATTTTGGGGAGCTTCACAATGAGTGGACTGAGGCTGGAGTCAGTGCATCAAGAGCCACCACGCACAGACGAATCCAGGACATGGGCTACAAATGTCGCATTCCTCGTGTCAAGCCACTCCTGAACCAGAGACAACGTCAGAAGCGTCTTACCTGGGCTAAGGAGAAAAAGAACTGGACTGTTGCTCAGTGGTCCAAAGTCCTCTTTTCAGATGAAAGTAAATTTTGCATTTAATTTGGAGATCAAGGTCCCAGAGTCTGGAGGAAGAGTGGAGAGGCACAGAATCCACATTGCTTGAAGTCCAGTGTGAAGTTTCCACAGTCAGTGATGATTTGGGGTGCCATGTCCACTGTGTTTTCTGAAGTCCACAGTCAACACAGCCATCTACCAGGAAATTTTAGAGAACTTCATGCTTCCTTCTGCTGACAAGCTTTATGGAGATGCTGATTTCATTTTCCAGCAGGACTTGGCACCTGCCCACACTGCCAAAAGTACCAAAAGCTGGTTCAATGACCATGGTATTACTGTGCTTGATTGGCCAGCAAACTCGCCTGACCTGAACCCCATAGAGAAGCTATGGGGTATTGTCAAGAGGAAGATGAGAGACACCAGACCCAACAATGCAGACGACCTGAAGGCCGCTATCAAAGCAACCTGGGCTTCCATTACACCTCAACAGTGCCACAGGCTGATCGCCTCCATGCCACGCCGTATTGATGCAGTAATTCATGCAAAAGGAGCCCCAACCAAGTATTGAGTGCATAGAAATGAACATACTTTTCAGAAGGCTGACATATCCTTTTTTATTGATCTTATGTAATATTCTAATTTTCTGAGACACTGAATTTGGGTTTTCATTAGCTGTAAGCCATAATCATCAAAATTACAAGAAATAAAGGCTTGAAATATTTCACTCTGTGTAATGAATCTATATAATATATGAGTTTCACTTTCTGACATGAGTGACAAAAAATATTGAACTTTTTCACGATATTCTAATTTTCTGAGCTGCACCTGTATATAACAAAATATACCAAATACTTCCAGTTTGGTCTCAGTGTGCTACCGCATTAAGCAGAAAGGGAAATATATACTTCAATATATAACGTAATATATTGAATAAATGTATGTATAAAATGGGGAACTCAAAATATATGTATATTGCCTCCATATATTCAAATAGCATTCAGGGTCTGATTTACTAAGACCTTTAGCGTGCGCAAAACCTTTTAGCACACGCAAAACAAATGACATGACAAATGATTGGTCATGGTATTTGTTTTGCACCAATCATTTGTTGTCTTATTACTTTTCCATGTGCTAAAAAATTTTGCCCCCACTAAAGGTCTTACCTACACACCTGCCAGATCTCTGCGTTCCGCCTCCTCAGGACGACAGGTACCCCCCCCCTCTTCATACTAGCACCCGGTCTCGACGTCTGTCTGTCCTGGCCCCACGGTGGTGGAATGAGCTCCCCGTGGAGGTCAGAACAGCAGAAAGTCTGACCGCTTTCAAGCGCAGATTGAAGACTCACCTCTTCAAGCTGCACCTCTCTCCACCCCTCCCTACCTCCTTGTGACTATTGTTATCAGAATTGTGTATTCCCCCCCAAAAAAAAAAATCAAAAAAAAAAATTCCCAATCATACTGACTCTCGCCTAGCGCTTAGATTCGTGTTTGCCTTTTTAGGATTGTTTTAACGCACTTGTTACTTGTTCGGAAATGCACTATGTACGTCGCTCTGGATAAGAGCGTCTGCTAAATGTCTATAATGTAATGTAATGTAATGTCTTAGTAAATCAGGAACTCAGTGTATTACAGCATATATTTAAACATATCTTTTTCGGTAAATGGCAGTATGTTTTCATTGCGTAAGTGTGTGAGAGGCTGCAGTATTTTTGGCTCTAGTGCAGGGGGATTTTAGCGCACTACTCGCGCTGCCACTGCTGACAGGAGGGTTTGTGAGCAGCAGAAGACAGCACCTTTATCCTGTCAGAGCTGGGTGCAACGTCTGAACGGCGTGCATTGTTTGTGGGGTTGCGGGTGCGTCTGAGGAATATGCGGCTGTGGAAAGCTGGGGCTCGCTCCCTGTTACTGGGGGGGGACATCTGAATGCGCCTATTTAGGGATCGAATCCCCCTGGCTCGTCCGACAGTGACAGCAACCTTGCTCATTTCAGCCCTCGCGTCTGGTCATACGTCAAGAGCTGGAACAAACGGCCGCTCTGTTTGCCCAGTAGGCTAATCTTTCCTCTGGCCTCAACTTATGAGGTTTTTGCGTTGTAGCCTGAGATGTAAGCATTTTAAACTTTTGTGTAGTTCTAACTGAATAATGTCTACGTGTCTGGTGCAAAGCCGATTAAGAAATCCTATGCTAGAGCCGATATAAATGGGATGTTTTCGGTATCGAGTCAAATTACAAGGCTCCATTGTTGTAATGTGCACAGTAGCTGCAAACCAGTCATCGTATAGTTCCCATTCCTCCAGGCAAAACATAAGCTATTCTATTCTTTACTGGCCCTTTCATGAATGTACAATAGTCAATGTTATGCTGTTATAATAACTGTAATACAAACTATAATAATTATTTTTAGGTATGTTATTTATTTTATACCTGTGTGAAAAATTGAAAATCTGCCAGTAAGAAGTCCAAAACTGTGTGGTAGTGGCTGAGTGGTACTGGCTATGACTCTGGAGACATGTTTAGGGTAGGAAAAGGGGGTGAAGATTTGTTTTAAAACTAAATCTGCTGGCCATCTGTGTGCTTGGACAGAGCTAGAGGTAGGGCACACAGACCCTGAATGGCTGGTTTGTGCTTTTTCACGGTCCACGTAAGTTTCTAAACAGCAATGTACACTGATGCTGGTTCACTCCTATGTAGGCCTATTACTGCCAGATTTTCACGAAGGGAAGGAAACATGGAAGGCAAGCTGTTGCTCTTGACTTTATCAGAAAAGTTTGGTGCAAAATAAAATAATTAGAGATTGGCATGAAATCCCAAAATGGATTTGACGTGGTACACACCCCTGGGAAGGAATTCACGATCACACAGCTGTTCTGAGGCCTTATACAGAGACAGGTAGGTCTCCTCTAAGATGTTACCCATGCAGTAGCCTATCTATGAAAACACAATTATATGCATGTCTATGAGCCACGTTAGGTAGCTAGCTAATGCTGATCGATCTAGCCAAGTTAAACACAGAAGAATTTGTAATTCTTCAGAGTAAACAACTGTTAGCCTACTAAATATGGCTATGTAACTAGCTAATTTTAAAAGTTTTAAAACTTGTCATTTCACAATAGATTTGGAAAGCTTACCTCAAGGATTTCTTTCATGTACGCTCTCCTGTGAGGTAGCTACAAACAGGTGTGCGTGGTTGACATTTAACATGCGCGACATAAATGAGCGGGAGAATAGCCCGAAACCATTAGATTAGCGCGAGGCTGATGTCAGCTTGGTGGAAGTACGGTGGGAAAGCCATGCCGAACAGCGCCACTTTCACCTGCAGTGATGAAGCCTGAGCGCTCTAGACTCTAGAGCAGGGGTGTCAAACTCTGGCCCGCGGTGTAATTATATTTGGCCCGCGAGATAATATCAAATTTCTATTTGAGTTGGCCCGCCGGTAACGCATGCACCGCTAATACTACAAATCCAAGAATGCTCTGCTAGTGCCTTGGCGCGTCAAGACCCGCAAGCATCCCCTCCTCTGTTTTCATTCATTCGCAACCTCATGCTACCAGTCACCTCGGGCAGATGTAAGACACCCCTCTCAAAAATTGAATTGTTGGATTTTCATTGAAGGAAATTATCCTCATTATTATTATTTTTGTTGTTGTTGGCCTGTGAAAAAATTATTCCATTGAAAATTAACTGAAAAGGCTACAGATGGAGAAAGAGGCATAATATTATTTTTATTTAAGAAATTAATGCCACTGATGTGTCTTTTATTTGAAATTTGATTTCTCAGGTGTTTATAGTATTAAGCTTTGCTTGTTCCAGATTCAGTGTTTAAGTAAAACTTAAGTTTGTTCCCATATGAAAAGGTTCATTATTATATCTAGAAACATGCTTTTTTTCAATAAATATGAAATCTGGCCCGCGACTTTGTCCCAGTTTTTAATTTTGGCCCACTGTGTATTTGAGTTTGACACCGCTGCTCTAGAGCACTGATGGCTCTAGGCTTTCTGTCGATCGGGGACTGGGGGAGTTGTTTGGGATTTCGCAATGTATGGATGTTTTTTTTCACCAGATGGATGGCGCCCTTGTCATCTATGTCTAGAACTGGCCCTGCTCTTAATAATTATTTCCACAATGAATGTATTATAGGCTAAGAAAATCTACAAATGCAGCTAGCTAGCTCTTTTTTTATGATAAAAAAAATTATAAAAACATGAATTAAGGCTAAAATGCAAGACATCCACGTGCAATAGTCGCCCTAAGCCCTAAAGGTTGATTTAAAAAATTTTAAAAAACAACATCACCGCAAAAGAGAATTGAGTTCTCAGTTGACCCACCTGGTTAAATAACGGTCAAATGACTAAATAAATAATTTTGTGTTGAATGTAGGTGAGCTGGTGTGATGGTTGGCTGGTGACGAGAGGGGAGAGACTGAGGCTGATCAGGGGGAAGAACCGGGAACTACCAGGGAAGCCACGCCCAGCCTGCAAACATACGCAACTGAAAGTAAAGACGCACAGGGTAAACATAAAAACATGACACAAAGGAACGGAAGCACAAAAAAAAAAGTAAGGAAGGTGGACTGGAGGGAACAGCAGGATGTTACACCATACATTACATATTCACCAGTTTAATCATTAGTTGGGGCAATAACCGTGACATGGAAAAATGTCTTGTTAAATATTTTTTTCTTTGCGTCACCCTGATCGCAAGCCGCAGAAATGTGAGCCGCTGTTAACATGGATGTTATCAGACGTTACTATGGAACGCATTGTGTTCTTGAAGCTGTATTTGCACATCATTATCATAACATTTTTTAAACGCTGCCTGCCGATGGATCCATCGCTTGTATGGGGGAAAAGGGTAGAAAACACAGCAGAGAGATTCAAAAGGACCCCAACCCATGAAACCAGTTTTCCCCCTCCAAATAAGAAAGAAAACACCCCAGTTTCTGACATAGGCCAATATATGTGCTGCCCTTGAACTCCCCCCCCCCAAACCGCCATTCGCCCCCTACCTCTTTTCAGTCCTATAGTACTAGGCTACATTCAGTCTCTGAACCACCAAATCTTCACTCATAAACCACCTCACACTACATAGTTTGTAAATCAAACAAACCTGACATTATGGCATTGCATAAACTCTGAAATGTTTATCAAATTATGTGGGATGTTGTTTGCACAAATCATCGGTGTCATGCAAAAAAACTCAAATTTCTGGAAAATAAATAATCCGGAATATAGTTTATATTCTCCATTTCACCAACACAGCATTATGCGTTTGTCACTTAAGGGTTTTGAGCCAACTACAGAGCTGTGAAATAGGGACGGCACAAACGGAAACAAAGAAACAGAGCTAGACAAGTACTTTCAATGTTGGCGTTGAAAAAACTAAATGGCAGAAAAAATGGAGAGGCTGTGTTTTTCCTGACACCGAGGATGTGGTCCTGTGATCTGATGAGATTTCACTGGTGTCTGGTGAGCTAGAAATCTCAGAGTGCTCCCCTGTTTGGGTGAGTCTGAACTTTCCACCAGTGTATTGTGTGGTTATTGTGACCCACTTGGGCCTGTTCTCCTGCTCTTTGGTCTTTGGGGGATGGTTTGAATGGTGTTGGGGCGGGGGGGGGGGGGGTTGACATCAACTTTAAAGGACTGTGCTAAATAGAAACACAGGATTGAAAAGGAGGATTTGTTAGCATGATGAGGGGTTTGTTAGCATGACAGGAATGGCATGTGACACAGCTGATGGCGTGGGCGAAGCATGGTTTGTGATTGTGCTGTTTCTCTGTGCTCTGTATGCGCATTGTGTCCCCCCCACCATATCTATAGAAGACGTCTGCGATGAATTAGGTGGGGGTGGAGATGAAAAGTGGGGGATGGGGGATGGGGGCCACATTCCTTTAGGCTGCTTGGATAAAGAGGTGACAGTGCCCCCACCCCCCGCGACTCTGCCTTTGAAGAAGGGGCAGTGTTAAAACCACAGCCCACCTGCTACCACTCACCAGAGTAACACCAAACTCATCCAATTACCATAAGCAAATGGCATTAAGACTGGTGCCCCCTCTACTGCACCTCTCTGTAGCATACAAACACTGGAATCAGCACCTCATCTCACCCATCCCATTGTCAAACAACTGTTAGACTTACACACACCCGCTATTCAGGCTCGGGTCCACACTCTGGCAAATATGTGCAGGGGAAGTCCCTGATATGCACACAAACCTTAGCACTATGAAGTGCCTACAGATGACTGGATTCTAAATGTGCGAACTTAAAAAAAAGAACTAAAAAAAAGTAATTCAAATGTTGTTGGTGTAGATCAGGGAGTGACAAACTGTAGTCCCGGAGAGCTGCAGTGTCTGATGGATTTCACTGTGTTTCAGATGCAGATTGACCAAATAATCCACACATGTTGTTTCCAAAGCCTAAATTGGCTGCCGATTAACACAACAAAAAGACACTCATTCAGACACTCAAGCTTGTGTGGAGTGGGCAGCCACTGCAGACTAAAGCCTGACTCTGTTCTGATTGCTGCTCTCACATTATGCAAGGGCACCCTGGGGTTTATTTATGAATTTCTGACAAGCGCAGCTATTTTTGTATGGCTCATAGTTTGTTTGCAAATAAACAAAGAAAATAGAGGGCCACATATCTCAGAAAGTCTTATTGGAAGTGTCGATCCAAGTCATACGAATAAAAGGACAAAAACCGTTTATTTATTTATTCATTTATTTTTTGGTGCAATATTACCATTTGGGTCACAATTTCTTATTTATTCTAGCCACACAGGGGGGTTATGTAACAGAGACAATGCTCAATTCATCTGCATTATACACCACGCAAAATGCTATTGTATGGCTTTGTTATACAGTTGTTGTTTCTGCGTGACTTACTGCTGCATAGAATATCGATCGAGAGACAACCATGTACAGTCGCCGTGCTGACATTTATGGAAAAAAGAGTAGCCTAAGCTGGTAAACCCAAAAAAGGGTCAATGTCCCCAGATCAACCCCCTTTCTCTCTCACATGAGTCTGAGAAACCTGAATTCCCAAATAGAAACAAGAGAGCAAGAGTGACCTCTATAAACTGTGAGAGAACACAAACACAAACGAGCAACATACACCTTATTTCAGTATGAAATTGTTATCAATACACTCAACGGTTATTATAGAAACTATGATGAACTTACATTTGTCAACTCTAATGCAGTAGATTAGGCCTTCTTAGTTAGAGCTTATATTCTTTGTTCCTTCTCACAAACAATACTTCTATGTGACTCCTGAAACTCTACCTGAAACTGTATACAGAGCATATTACATTTCCATGTGTTACTCATCTTTGTTTCTTCAAGTACTGAACAACAATGGCAAGAATGCGTGTATTGTGATTTTTATTCCCTCTATATTTGTTTGTTTGGAGTTTTTTATTGAGACAAAACATTTACAATTCCCATGTGAGAAACATCGCTAAACTAGACAAGGTTCACAGCTGATTAGAACAGAACTCAAATAATTTCCCATGAAATATTGCAAAAAATGTATTTTAAAATGACTGTTTGCACACTTTTTATCATGACATGGCAATTTGTCAGAAGCTATTGCAAAAGACAAGGTGACCTCATTATTTGATGAAATTTCCCATTTTCCCAACCAATTAATTAAAAAAATAGTATTCTAATTTGCTTCCAAGAATGAAACAAACATCTTTTTAAAACAAAACAAAATCAATGCACAAAGAAAAGGTCTCACAGCTCAATTTTAAATATTTATATTTACAAATATTATTATATATTCCCATATACATCTTCATTTTTTACGTTTATGTACAGTAGATCAAAACATAATCACCCGACACAATTTTAATCACTTTCCCCAATAATCTTTCAACATAAATAAAAAGATATGAAATACATGTCTCCTGGGTGAAATTGTGGAGAATGTTCTCCGTATGCTATACATGTACCAGCAGTTGTATCTTTAATTTCACAGTTATGTTTTCATTTTCTCACTTGTAAACCGTATACATTGTGCAATTCACATTTATTATTCAGCACATTTTCAGCCTTATATTAAACGATTCCAAGTAAATATAGAACAGAGGTTTTGTTACTGTATAAATGGTTTGGAATGCTGTTCTTTGCGTGAAGCCCAAGTAAGTTCATATGAAAACATGAGCACTGTACTCTGTTGATGATTGGAAACTTCCAGATGGGTTTTCTGTATTACCGTGTTATGCCAAGCTGAAGGACACAGCAATTATTAAATATATCAAATGCACGCACGTGCACACACACACACGCAGAGAGAGAAATGGACACACACACGCAAACAAAACACCTTTGTTGAAAAAATGTGAGGTAGAGAGTTTGCCTAAGACTGTTCCAATATGTATGGTCCATTGTACCACAGTATCAAGACAAAAACCCAGATACTACCAAAAAATCTTCCTCAACTTTGACTCATGATTCAATGGATGTTCAATGGTGAATTCAGACACTAAAAATAATTCAGACACTCTATTTTCTGGCTGGAGCATGGCGGGTGGCGAGCCAGCGCATTGGCGAAGTGACATTTTCGGCATGTATTTTCACACTCCTGAGCCTGTTTGACTCGCCGGAAGTGGAAGGAGAGTATCCGCTCCATAGAAAATTAATATAATGCGTCCCTTCGATGTACCTCGCCGGATTTGGTGAGAATGCACCTTAAGAGTAGACTGCGATTCGCGCTTACACTGCCCGCCAGATGAGACCATGTTTATGGCGCAAATCGCACCACAGCCTATGGTGAGTTGCTCATTTTGGGGTTTTTCCCAATGTGTGCATGATCATAACCATATGCAGTCCAATTTGACTTTGAAATAAATATCCCAAGCATGAAAAATATATACTTTTTAAAATGTATTGCTCATTGTCTTTTTTATTATGTTACTTATTGTATTTCTTTTGTTTTTAATTGTTTATGGCTGTTATTGTACTGCACTGTGGTCCCACGGGTACTGTATCATTTCTTACACTTTCTGTAATGAGAATAATGACAAACTTGGTGCATACATTCACTCTTATTGCACGTATAGCGATAAAAACGTACCTCTTAACTCAATTACATTCAATTAAATCAATGCAAAATAGATAGCCTATCGTCTTCCAATGCAGAATCCTAAAGGCAACAAAAGTCGCTAATAAACGTGACGAGAAAAATGAGATATGTTGCATGGGGAAAATTTGAAATAGATAAACGATTAAACGCATGCTAGGACAGAAAAAATTGAAAAAGAGTTGAAAAATAAAAAGAGCCAGTAAATGATAAATGGGAGAGTGAAATAAATTATTTTAAAATGTATTTTATCGACTAATTGGAGGCTAAGGAAATGATTAAAAGCTTTTGATTTTTCACAGTCCAGATCACCTATTAGTGACTTTTGTCAACTTTAGGATTCCAGTAGTCGGAAATTGACAGTGGGTGGATTCAAACGGGAGGCCTTCTGACCACGACCAAATGGGCGTGTTCTGCTATCATTTTTCACTAAACCACGTGATGCGGGATAGCCCGACATGGTCAAAACGAGTCCAGCTCTTAAAAGGACTGAAAAGAGGTCATTTGGCAAGCTATGGTGCAGCTGAAGCACACCCACTAATACATATTCAGCATAACCCAGCCCATTTTCAACCTGCGCAGCGTGCTGTGAGCTGTGGGCTCCTCGTCTCTGGTCCAAAAATAGCTAAATTCAGGAGCCACGCCCAGTGCGCCATACACTACGCCACTGACTATGACGGCTCGCCGCACGACATGCGCTTGCCGGAAAATAGAGCCCATAGTCTGAAATTAATTTGGCAAATTAATTGTGTGATTAACACTTGACTTTAAAGGAAAGTCAAAGTCAAGAACAAATGTTGATTGAATCCAAGCCAAGATGTTTGCAGTTCAGTTCTTTGTCCAATGCTTTTTTTCCCATTGAATTTCTGAGCTGCTACCTCTCAATGCAGCATTCAGTTTTAGCAGGAGTTCCCTCATGTGAGCAATTAACAACCTCACTAAATTAGTCACAAACAAGGGCACTCACTGTCTAAAAATCACTGCAACAATGAGGTTCCTCAAATGTCATTAGAATATAAATAATAATTCAAAATAACTCCTTCTGTATATTCCTTTGTTTTTTTTTACAACTGATACAGTACATAAAAATTTATTTAAAATCGTCCAGGTCTTCTCCAAAACAAGGAGCACTTACTTGTCTTTGAATGAACTCAAAGTTAAAGTTCGGCCCAATGAACCGCCGCCCCCTCTACAGTTTATTAATCTCTTCGAGGCGATTTGTACATGCTATAAGATCTCCGCTTTCTTTGCGCAGATGAGGTCACCGTTTACAAGCTTCCACATGTGGGCGAGATCTGGGGGGAGCAGCTTGTGAACTACAATCATGCTTTTGAAGAAGCAAGGCTCTTTGTTCAATTTACTGTTCTTGTTTTTCACCAGGCCGAAGGTCTTGAAAGCATTGTGTTTAATGGGGGACACCTGGAGCACCTCCAGACACATACCCAGGAAGACGTCATCAATGGGGTACAGGTCCAAGGTTTCAGAAGCCCCGTAGAGCTTCCTGGCCAGGGGACCATCCATTAGGAATCCACCTCCGCCCGCATATGGAGGGTAGTGAGTCTTGCTGTACAATGCCTGGGGGATGTAGTATTTGTTTTCCTTCTTTCGAATAGGCTTGGCCTTGAAAAGAACATCTCCCACAAAGAGGTTTTTGATGTCAGAGTCTCCCAGAAACTCAAAGATGTTCTGGACGTTGACAAAAACATCATCGTCCCCCTTGAATATGTAACGCACCTGGGTGCAGTATGTGGAGAACCACTTTAGAAAGTGGGTCTCCTTGAGCGTGAGGTTAAAGAAGCTGTCCATGAAATCCCACTGCAGGATGTCACCGTAGATGTAGTCTTCGTACTCCAGGAGCTTCTGGTGGTTGGCCTTCTCTGCCTCATTGGACGAGGTCCCCAAGAGGAAGAGGGTCTTTATCCTCTTCCCATTAATCTCCTGCTCCTTCCCCCAAGTCCTCCGGATGACCTCCCTGCGGTCATGCTGGGTGATGACGGACTTGACGATGATCAGCAGGTAGACCTCGCCTTGGCACTTTTCTGGGTGGTTCATGACCATGGGAAAGTACCTGCAGTGTCTGTACAGCAGGAACTGCTTGAAGTTGGGCTCCAGGCCAGCGAACCACTCTGTGCCAGAGAAGTTCATGTTGGCGGTGCAGTTAGCGAACGTGACGTCCCACGTCCGGGTTCCTTGGTCCTCCGTAATACCGAGGGTTTCTGTGTTGGGCTCCCGCTTCAGCTTGCTCACTTTCCAAAAGCTGTCCACCCCCGAATAGAGTCCCCTCTTCTGGTGCGCCCCACCAGACACAGCTTCTGGTTGGGGGTGCTCCCTCTCCATCTGGAATTGAGGCTCCGTGCCCACACTTCCTCTCTGAACCATTGTCAGCGTCACCACGGCCAGGAAGAACATCAGGCACACCCTTTTGTACACCCTCCACCTGTCCCTGGCAGTCATCCTAGAGTCAAATATATAAAACAAACAAACATTCATCAGGGATGTGACTTTTTGTGACAAGCACACGCACACTAATAGCTTCTTCTCTCTCTGAAAAATGATAGCAGGAGAAAATGTTCAGCATTAAATTGAAAATAATAGTGACAACAGAGACACTTATGGGTTTGAGACTCATCATTTCTGAGAAAGGGGAGTGGAGGTGAGAGGGCGGGGTCACAGAGAGAAGTGTGTTTCTGTGATAGGGGCAAGGGTACTTTCCTGAGAACTGTATGAGTACTGCTTCAGGGTGATACCACAAACTTCTGGCTTCCACATGTCTGTCCTATCAAAGTTTGTATCTCACTCACACGACAGCAGTGATGACTAAGAGAGACACTGCTTTTCTGGACGACCATTTTAGGTGAATAAGAAGAAGAATACGATCCAGTAAAGAGAAAGGTATTGCATGCACATCCAATAAAATTCCACAGGTGCTGGGGGGTATGAACTGGACTGAAAAGGTATAGCTATATTATATCA
This sequence comes from Ilyophis sp. 1 JC-2022, assembly GCA_022702515.1. Lineage (NCBI taxonomy): Eukaryota > Metazoa > Chordata > Actinopteri > Anguilliformes > Synaphobranchidae > Ilyophis > Ilyophis sp. 1 JC-2022. The sequence continues at coordinate 27,497,392 of CM040403.1, forward strand.
GTGTCACTACCAGGATGGCTATACCTGACAAAGATCTTTGCAGGGGTGGAAACTTAATTTCCTATCTGCACTGTTTAACTTGTTTTGGGAGCACTGGATGCAGTGTGCAGGCCTTTATTCTGCCTCTTTCAAGAGTAAGATCTGGGCCAAATGGTATCCTCACACACACTTACATACACACACACTCGTAGGGAGCGATAGACCTCCACACACATATACACCACACACACACACACGTGGGGATTGACCTCCACACAGACGCACACGTAGGGAGCGACTGACCTCCACACACACGTAGGGAGCAATTGACCTCCACACACACGTAGGGAGCAATTGACCTCCACACACACCAGTAGGGTGCAATTGACCTCCACACACACGCTCACAGGGATGTGCTGGATGGGGGGCCTCACACTCTGAACTGAAGGAATGTGTGCGTCACACATCGGCATTCCCCAACAGCCACACATGCACACACACTGCTGTTTGTGCACCGGAGGGAAACTACTGCCTGATACGGCAGGTTCCCCCCATAAGGGAGCTGACATGGAGTGCCATTCAACAAAGATAAGGCAACAGGGAAGCGCTCCCATCTGGGACATTCTGCAGCAACTGTCCCTTATTAAGGCAGAATTGCCACGGCCATCGCATTAATGCAAGGACCAGTGACAGAGCTGCTACATCCATCGCAGTAATGCAAGGACCAATGGCAGAGCTGCTACACCCATCACAATAATGCAAGGACCAATGGCAGTGGAGAGATCGCATGTACTAAGCCTAAAGAATTTGACGCACTCAGTTTTTCATCATTTCACCATATCCTGTATATCCTGACATTAAATTATATGATAAGAAGGGAGCTATACATTAACTGGTTAGAAGCCACCTGTAATTGAGGCAGAACTTTTGAACCATGAACCTCACTGTCCACAAGGAAAAACACAAAGTATCACCACGTCAACAAGCTGAAGACTAAGGTCCCAAGCAATGGGAATGAATCTTACTCTTTTCAGCATCTAGGGGGTGATTTTCTGCAGCGAACTACCGTTCAGAGGTCTGCTACACACTCCGCTACACCTTACACTGCAAATGACTACTGTTACTGAATGCAGAAAATGCTATGTTTTAATGCTACATTATAACGCACCCTGTTTGTTGAATGGGTAATTGCAAGGATCAATGGGTAATTGGCAGACTTCTATCACAAAGCAGCTTATACCAGCTTATAAGCATGCTGAGCTAGCAACTCAGAGGTTGCTGGATCAATTTCCAGTGTGGGCACTGCTGTTGTGCTCTTGAACAAGTTGATCTTAACCAGAATATTTACTAAAATACCCTGCTACTTAAATGCTATATATAAATATAGTGTATATATACAGTGAGCACCATAATTCATTGGACAGTGACACATTTTTTGTTATTTTGGTTCTGTACTCTAGCACTTTGCGTTTGAAAGGATACAATGACAGTGATGGTGAAGTGGAGACTGCCAGCTTTAATTTGAGGGTAATTTCATCCGTATCGGTCTGAATATCAGCATCAGCTAAATGCCTAAACATGTAAGAAGTGCAGTTGCTGGATGTGGGAGGCAGTTCAGTGGCACTCAAGCAGCAGCTATTTCCTAAGTTAAATGAGTCAGGCTGACACCTGTTACCCGCTGTGTTTCCAACACAGAGTCAAGCCAACACAGACATTGAGCGATGGAGATTACATTGGGGAGTTGGCACAGCACATTCACTCTGAGAGAGCATTCAGCGGACCCAGAGGAATAATCGGCCGGTGTGTACGAGGAGCGCCGGGCATAGTAACACAGCTGCGGCCTGTCTTAATATCCTGTGGCACATGCAGCATGCGTTTAAGCAGCCTGGCACTGCTGTTAAATGCACTTAATCTCACCAGTAGCCAGCATATTGCTAACACATTTTTAAAATCCTGTGCAATTAGTTTTATTTTTTAAATCATTAAGCCAGATTGTCAGTATTTGAATCTGTCATGGGTTGTTATGTTTCGGTCATGTTCGGTTTTGTTTGTGTGTTTTTTGTTTTCATTCTCCGTCTCCCATCCATGTGCTTGTGTTTTCATTTCCCCCGCCTTTCGTATCTCAGTTCCTGATTACCAATGTGTTTCACCTGCCCCGCTGTTCACCTGTTTCTCGTTTGCTTGTTAGTTCTGTGTATTTAAGTTCCACTCTTGTCTTGTGTTCAGTGCAAGTTCATCACAGTTGAATGTCTTCTCTGTTTCGCTACAAGCCTTTTCTGACCCCTGCTTTGCTAGTTTCCACCTGTTTTCTGTTTTCTGTTTTCACCAACGTTTGGATTGTGTTTTTTCACCTTGGTTCCTGGATTGTGTTTTTGTACTTTTGCTGTGCCTGCCTGGTTTTGACCCTTGCCTGTTCCTGACTACAATTCTGCCTTTTCTTCGTGGCTTTCGCCACTAATAAACTTTGTTTTATTTTTCAAGTACTGTCTGTGCTTGAATCCCTTCACAGATAAAAGGTGCATACTTCCCCCTTCCAAATTTATAAACATAAAAAGTTGAATTTGTTTTAAAGTGAGGTATTTCCTACTCTAAACACAACAGCTGAAGATCAGCCATGGAGTGACTGTTGTGGCAATATCAGTTCAGTACTAATTAGTTACCTGCCCATTAAACAGAGTTAGTTACAAAATAAATCAACATTCTACTTACGTTTCCAAAAGACAAACACCAAATCTTTCTGTAGTGGGCAGTATAAGAACTGCTCTGACTTTTCCTGTCAAGATAAATTATAATATCGTAGTAATCATTGGCTTTTTATGTTTAATATAACTATTGTTTTACTGATGACTTTGATTACACATGGTTTTTAACTAGCCTATAGGTTCAGCTAGTGCCTGTTCAAAAAGTATCTGCCTGTTACACGGGTGGAGATACAATAATAAAGTTATTAAATAAAATAAAAAATCTTAAATAAAAAGCTTGCTAAGATTAAAGGCACCTTTAACAATAATTTACAACGACAATAATCGTCGCAGTTAAATGTCGCGGAAATTGCAGACACAAACAGCTAAGGCCAATGAAAATACATGGGTGGTTAGAAACGCTAAATTCAGTAATTGCATGAGAACATAGCTGCTCTTATGCCACAGTCAGTACATGTATTATTGTAATTCTACACTCCTCTTCTGTAGAAAGTGCAACCAGGGTTACTTTAGACATTCTTTGTAAAACAAACTACCTCCTTCCCTCAAATGACAAAAATTACCTTTCCACAAGTGGGCTTGTCATCATTGTTTGTTTGGTGTACAGAGAGCATGGTGTAGCATGGCTTACCTTAAGACTAACCTCATATTTAATTGAACATGAACATTATTCCTTATCCTTGACAGTAGGATAAATCCAAGGCATATATAACAGATTGCACAATTCCTAGTGATACATTCTCTAACAGTGTTAGACAGAAACAATTGACATATAGCCTACTTTCAGAGTGCCCAATTACCGCCAGCCCCCCTACCCCCATCCCAAAGAAAACATGCAAATCACGGTATTATATGCGCGTAAAACTTGTGTTGATGCACTCACAGTAAGCGCATATAGTCTCTAGCTACTGTCGTCAATGAGCTTTATAGTTTTTGTTGATGTGCGTTAAATTGATTTGCGTCTACTGTGTGGAATGCGAAATGACTCTCACCGTACACAGCCTGCCAGTCTCGTGCTAACAGGCGGACAGGAGAGGGCGGACATTTTGCCGTTAATTCCGGGGCCCGGAGACAGGGACAGAGACGGGTGGAATAACTAATCAATAAAATCATAAACAGCATACGTGTTTCGTGGCAGCTATTTGTGAAGTCTCAGGGGAGAACTGGGAATGTTTTGAAGGCTCCCACAAGCCTGGGAAAACACTGACTTGCTGTAGGGAATGATAAAAAAAGTGCCTTTCATTCGCGTTCTGTTGCACGGGGATTTCATGGGGCAAGAGTCTAGAGAGACTGAATCACTCCCCCCCCATTCTGAAACTTTCTTGGGCATATGCACGCCTAATAAACTGCAAGGTATGGAGGAACATATTTAATGTGATATTTATGAGAAGTTTCCCTTAATTGGTCATAAGACCCTTGATGCGCGCAAGATGTTTACCAGACGTTGTGTGTCTGTCTTCGATTGCAATTAAAATAAAGATTACTAATTTAAATTAACATAGACAATTCACATCATCGCTTTAATAATCATAATTTGATAGCGTGTGAACATGCACTGAATTTATTTAATATTAATGTAACGTGCTACCTTTAAAACTAATTATTATTGGGAAAATGTTGGGCATTTTACGTTAAAATAAATCAAATCAAATCAATGTTTATTTATATAGCGCATTTCACAACCAGTTGTCACAATACACTTCACAGAAAAACCCAGCCTAAAATAAAGGCTTGATTATCTCCTACTATCACATATGTGTCCAAAATGTAAGCGACAGACTAATAAACTTGAAATGAAAACGTTGTATGTATGTATAATGTTATACAAGACTGGTTTATTGTACAGGCTACAAGTTGACTAGATCAGTCAACACTAATCTAGACACAAATTACCGTCCAAGTCTATAGGCTATTAATAAGTGCGTTTTTGTTGAAGTGACATTAATGCTGTATTTGCATAGGATTGAGCAAGTAAACACATACATTATGTACAGTTAGTAGGCTATTTAATAAACAATTATGGAAAACAAGACATTTCCAAGTCCGTAGCCTACATCTAAACCAAAATAGTCAAGTAGCCTACATAAACACCACTACATCGTCGATAGTGCAGGTTAGTTTTCGGACTGAAAAAATAAATATCACAAATAGCCTACTGCTGGAAGTTCATCACGGAAATACTCACATTTTTTTAAAAGACAATGTCGAGATGAACACTGGCGATTATAGGCAATTGGCAAATTCACGAAATATTGGCTATAACAGCAATCCCGGAGACTCGGACTCGCCTGCCTCGCAACTGTAACTGTAACAAGTAGCTCCTAGAAAAGATGTCAAGCAAATCCTTGCCGAAGAATTCACAGCGTCCTCCACGCGCACGAGACCGGCCGAACAGCGCACTCGTCTCCATCTGCGAGGGGGCAGAACCACAGGCTAGCCTTATAAGGCACGAGGTATAGCCCGCTCAGTTACGTAGTAGCCAATACAAACTTCACTAATTGCGCCGCACTGGTCCGTCCCATTCCCTTCCAACCGTAGCAGCAATATTGTTTGTACATGTTCATGAACATCTCCAGACAACTCCCTCTGAGCTCTTATCCAATGCACCTGCTGTAAATTACAAAAAATTGAGACATAAGGGACTGCTCCCTGCTACATGTTCTTTATTTTAATGTCATAAACTGACAACAAACAATACAGAATCAGAAAACAACAACAATCATTAAAAATAAATAAGAAAAATGATAATAGTAGTAGTATGACAGCCACAAGCAGCAATTCTGAAGCCAAGCAATCATACAATCACACAAAGAAGCCAATTCATATGGAGTGGGACTACAGTGCCCTAACAGTTGACGGTGGATGCCATCCGACTGTGCATTCATCAGACTGAAAATAAAATGTTTTAATTGGTTTAGAAGTTAGGGGAAATCTCTTGTTGTAGCGCCCCCATGAGGTCAACTGAGGTGACTTTTCTGCAGAAGGGTTCTATGAGATTAGAATATAAATATCAAATCTTCTCATCATATATCAATGTGGGCCAGTTGTTCAAAAAATGTAATCTGGATCAAAATTATCCGGATTTGGAAATCCCATTTTATGCTATCCAGGATCAGGTAATCCGTCTTAGTTTCATGCCGGTTTTTCAAAGCAACATTGGATTGGATCACCCTGATCCAGATACACAGTTTTCAAGATTACCAAATCCGGATTACTAGTACTCTAAATGGGACAACATATCACAATGTGGACTACCAGCTATGTAAAGAAGAACAGGTAGAAGAGCCAACATGGTCATTTTAAGTGTTTCTTATTTTGAGACAAAATACAAAAATAACATAAACATCCACTTCCATTTATAATTTATTTTATGACCCCTGAGCCACAACAAATAAGGCGCAATGTCCCTCTCTGTGATAATGTTGATGATGCACCTGAGCCTGATGAAGAACCAGACCAACCTCTGCCGTTCAGTCAGAATGAGGGACTGACTGGACGTGTAGTGAGGGATGCAATTGTTAGAAATTATTTTTGACAGGTTCATCTCTGATGATTGTTTCTTTGAAATGAATATACAGTGATGATGACAGAAAAATGTAATATATTATTTTTGTTTGTTATTGGAATCTGTTTGGGGGATCATTTTTATTTTATTTTTACTTTACTATACTGAAAGGCTTAATTGGTAGTCTGTCTACTTTATCTACTTTATCACTGTAACAGTTACACAAGTCAAGTGCAAAATATAAATAAAAGTATATACACTAAATGATACAAATGTTGTATTATTTGACCAATTTTAAAGTTTTATTACATTTTCTCCCTGAAATCCACCCTGAAATCCTACCCCCTGTTGGGATCAGGATAATCCTGTTTTTTTGGATCAAAGTTATCCAAATCCCACAGGAAAGTTTTGAACAACACAAACTGAAGGTTTGATCCAGATTTAAACTAGGATTGGATTACGTGATCTAATCCGATTTCAGAATCCTTCTTTCCCTTTTGAACAACCCATTTTCAAGATTTGATCCAATCCGATCACCAAAATCCAATCAGATTACCTTTGAACAACTGGCCCATAATTGTTGGAATACAGAACAATACGCATTTTTGAACTAATTGTAGCAGCCCTAGGGCGCACAAGTTTGAAATATCCGCACAAAAATGCCAAAATGCCAGTGATTTTAGTGATTATTTGATGTTGATATATAAAATAGTCACACAGCGACGTCTTTTAAGATTTTTTCTTTTTTAATGAAAATGTCGAAAAATCCAATAATAATTTTTTTTTTGCATCGAGTGGTGTCTGAGGAAGTTTGTTTGTGTCTCTCGGGTTACGGTTTAAGACTTTAAAGAAGGTGGTTTCCATTGAATGTGTCAGTGCCATCAAGCAGGCAGTCGGTGCCAAGATCACTTAGTGGAAATTTGCAGCAACCCTTCATCAATGTGCAGTTTCAGGTTTCAATATGCGCTCAAGTTTTTAAAAAAAACAAAAGAAATAACAACCAGGTGGTTTTTCAGCACAGAAAAAAGTGTCAAGTGGCAGAAGAATAAGAGAACTAACAAATACAATAGGGTGCTGTGTTTGGCCCCATAATAATAATAATAATAATAATAATAATAATAATAATAATAATAATAATTCCTTATTGATAATTCCTACTGATTTTTTTGCTACTACAACTACTTTTGTTTTATTGTTTGTACATGCACCGTTTCCTGTTAAAAAGTCAGGTTACTTACACAATGTCATCAGTGGTTTCTCAGAACTGAGGAGATTTTCCGCCGTGTATTTCCTTGAGCAGACACGTACAGAAAGCAATGACCTCCCTCAAACCAGCCCGCAGCAATGTCAATGCCATTAATACAGACCTCATGAAAACAGGATGCCATTTGTACAGATACATGCCAATGATTAGTTCCACAGCAACAAGCAAGATATAACAAAGACAATACATATTTAATAAATAAAGAGTGTCTGTCATAATTTGGATATTTATATGTACAGTATAATAAGGAACAATACATGTGAAAGCAAAAAAAAACAGGAAACATGGTATTTTAACACATTGTTGAAAATAAATCAGAAATGACATAACTAAGATGTGAGATGGGTGTTCTGCTGAAGGTGGGATGTTTACTCTCATTGACACCTCTGAGAGGAGTTTTACCCTTATGCTCATTCTTCTTTTACCATATTTGAGTGCTGGGGAAGGGACTAGCAAAGGAGATGAAGTATTGTGGCTGCTGTATTTAAGCTAGGTTGTATACACTTGTTACCGACACCGGTTCTTTAATCAGCCAGATGAATAAACCCAGTATTTCCCTGTGATTTATTTCAAGGGTTTTTTAAAGGTGAACCTCCTCACATCTCTCATAGGTTTGGTTTTGTTACTATAATTGACAAAATAAAAACAGTGGAAAAGTTTTAGAGGTCAACAGAATTACTCACTTTTTCCATTTTGGAGTCTCTGGTGAAGGATGAGCAGCGAACAGAGAGGTGATGTCTGTCAGTGATGACAGTATGCAACCGATGACTCACACATCAGCCAACGGGACTCAGGGAGTCAGGCTGTTACTGCGTGAGTGAGTCAGTGTTCAGAGAGCCAGGCTGTTACTGCGTGAGTGAGTCAGCGCTCAGAGAGCCAGGCTGTTACTGCGTGAGTGAGTCAGCGCTCAGAGAGCCAGGCTGTTACTGCGTGAGTGAGTCAGCGCTCAGAGAGCCAGGCTGTTACTGCGTGAGTGAGTGGCATTTAAAAGGAAAAGGGGGTAAAATGTGAACAACAGGAATGATTTTAATCTGAGCACGCTTGTGTTCTTCCTTTCCCCCCTGCGTTCTTTCTTTCTCTCAATTTCCTGAGCAGAACCAGCTATCGTTTCCCGACCATATGCATCCTGTCCTTTGCGGGACACTTTTTCCCTCTTATCCCCTTGGATTGGAGCTGGTCCCGAGTGCAGACAGGACACAGCAGTGCCACTGCCTCTCTTCTACTGACTGCCAATGACCTGCCAACAAACACACACAGGCATACACACAAACACACACATGCACACACACATACACATTGACATACACACACACACGCAAACAGGTGTGCGCACATACACACAAATATATACACACGCACACACACAGATGTGCACACAAGCATGCACATGACATGCACATGCACACACACAGATGCACACACGCATAAATACACACATGCAGGCACACCTAAATGACCTAAACAGTAAAGGTTTCTGTGTTAATTAAAGTACAACACAGTTGGAGTTGGTTAAAAGGTAACTTTATCAGTGTAAAATGTACTCTGTCAGAGTTGATTTTCACAGTGTCTCCCTGTGCTCTTCCAATGACCTACAAACTGTGCAAAACTGCAAACACCAAACAGTGCCCCGCTGCCAAGTCACGGGGTCCAGGGAGAATTGGTCAGGATCGTAAGCAGCCTATTCTCCACATAATCACCCATTAACTCTTCAGAACTTTCTGTGGCTGTGGTTTCAACATTCAAAGGAACTGCTGATCCAGAACCTGTCACACCTGCAGCTGCTCACTCTGTCTCCAAGAATGAGGAAGTAAAGGTGAGGCATGGAGCTAGGAATCACTACGCCCGGCCGCAATATCCATATCAAGGTGAGCCTGGGAAAACCTTTCTGAGGGACGGAAAGGTTTTTATCATCTCTCAGTACCTCTGTCATTGTGATCTTCCAGTAAAAACAGACAACCTGCAGGCACTGTCATCCACTGATGAGTAATAGGTCCCACCTGTGGCAAATGCCACATCTACCTGACCGTACAATTATTTTCTGCACACCGACATAACAGAAAGAGAATGAAAGAGTATTCAGTGTTATATGTTTTAATGATTCATTTCATTATTTATTTCCAAAATATGAGTAAATATACTGTATGTGTGTTTGTATATTTATGTATGTATATTTGTACACACATTTGTGAATTCCCTGTATGTACATGCCTGCCTATGCATTGTGTCTTTTTGTCTAACTATTATAATAGTTATAAGTATATTTAGTATTGTTGAGCACCGCTGTTATTTCGACAATAGACAAGTCATTCCAATAAATCAAAGTTGTAATGAAGCGAGAGAGAGAGAGAGTGAGAAAGAAAACTCATCTGCAATTTGAGCCAAGAACTGGAGCAAAAGGCATTCAAAACACAAGACATCTGAGCAATCTTGGCTGTGTAACATTTCACACCTACGGTCTAGATAGAATAAACACATACGCTCCCCTTACTCAATTAGCACTCTCTGTTTGGCAAACGGTGCTATAGGGTTACTACAGTTCAAGCAGGAAAAGCTTGACATTGGTGCCTGGAAGAATTTAACAACACAGAACATTAATGTAGTGACTGTTCTTCTCTAAAATCACTATCTTTTGGTTGGTGCTTGTGGTAGGGGGGCGTGGTTTTAGGCACAGCTAGCAAGAGAGTGAACGCGGGTGGTTTAGGGAGCCAGCACAGCTGTCGGCAATCGGGCAATTGGTGACGATTGATTATATGATTGTTGTTATCAATTAACCAATTGCCTTGATTGTTCAACAGTGAGCCTGGGATCCTTGAAAAGGAGTCCTCAGGGAGTGGAAGAGGGAGAGGAAAGGGACACAGCACATGTGTCCGTTGTACATGTGTGTAAATGTATTGGAGAAAGATAAATAAATGCCACGCCTCCTTCAACTTTGGACTGTGGCGAAGTAAGCTAGTACCGCTCGTGGAATAAGCACTCACAGTCCAAAGTTGAGCTGCTTTAGTCTCAATAAATGCTGAGGTCACATGTAATCTGGCCAGAAAGCTGTGTTCCAGGTAACAGAGAAACAGAAAGCAGTGTGTCAAAAACAGAACCTACATCCAGCTGAAACTCCCATGATGCACAGTCTCTCAAATACCTGCCAGTGTGGCATTGTTGTGTTGTGTGTCTAACTGGTACATAACAAATCTGAGTTTGATTCTTGGGTGGGACACTGTTTAACCCTTGAGTACGAAGGGTCATTTATTTTCCAGCTTCATGGATCATGCATACACTTTGTAAGTTTCCCTGAATGGGCAGCTGAGTGTCTCATCCTGCTAAACTGCTTGGTTCCTGCATAGTTACATGCCCCTTAGTCCCTTAGTCTGACATCCAATCCTGACCACTGTATAGGCAAAAAGCCATGCAGGGTGGCACATGATAGACAAGGTTCTTCCTGTCCCACTGTGCAGCAGTTGCTTCTCTGATCAGTCGATTGATCTGACTGCAGTGGGTTTTCCTCCACAGCGAATGGGCTGCACTGCAAAATGAGGTGGCCACTGGCAATCTTTCCTGCAGCCCTGAGACGCGCCTACAAATATTATTAAGCATTCCAAGTCGGGAGACACAAAAAATTCCTGCTGGATAAGGGCATCTCCTAAACACGGATTGTTCCTGGAAATTCACACACATGAAAAGGCCTCTGATAGCATGTGCAGATGCACACAGATGCCCAGCTGACACATAACACGCCTGAAATGCCGTTTCCATTTATAGCGATGCGATAATGTTGCAACCATGCTAAGTGAGACCTTAAAGTGTTAGCCTGCAGGCAGAGAATTCCACAGCACATGAACATGAATAGGATTTATGGCTGAACATGACCGAGAGAATGGAAAAAGTGTTTTACAGTCACTTGCAAAATGTATTTATTGTTTTTCATTAAAAATGGAAAAAAAATCTGTGCAGCTATATGGACTATTTATATATGGAAATAGATTGTTTTGTTATTTAATGAACATAAATCATAAAGGCTTACAATTTGTGTGGCTCCTACTATAGTCTGTGACACTGATAACTTGGTATGCCTACTCGCATATGTTGCTAAACTGTCATATTTTTTTTTTTTTTAAAACACTAAAACCTTGTTTGCATGTGCTCCTATTTAACAATTATCGAAAATCATTATAGTTATTGCAGTATACAGGAGTATAATTACAATTACTCACCAGTATCAGTGTGCCTTGGTATTTATAGCTACATGCGCACACGCACTCACACACACGCACACACACGCACACACACACTCACACACACGCACCAGCATGTGGACTGAAATATGATTTTGCGAAACCCTCACACCTGGCCAGTGTGACATGGACTCAATTGGAACAGAGGTGCTTTACTTTCTGTCCCTGTAAACCACGTTTCTCACTGACAGACACTGTCGCCTTCCCATATCCGCTCCAGCGCCTGCTCAACTCGCCATTCAACAAAAGAAAGATCACATGTTAAGAGGCATAGAGGGGATCTGATGTTTTCAACAAGAAGTCTGCACCACGATCAGTGGCCAAGCATGTACTTCTCCCAAATGACCAGCCTATCGGCTGTAGCACTCAGTTTATTTACTGTACCACCCCTAAATGCTCCTTGTTAATCACTTTGGATAAGACTGTCTGCTAAAGGGTTTAACGTTATGCGAAGTGGCGGCCAGGTCTGTGACCTCATCAAAACAGTAAGGCCGCCTTGACTCATTAAAGTGGAACCAGGCTAAGATGTTATGAGGTGGACTTTGGGAGTCAATTACAGTGGTGTTCAAACAAATAGCAGTGCGTTAAAAAAGTGAATAAAGTGCAAATATTTTAAAATAGCTTTTAGTTCCATATTTCAAATGTAGTGGAAACATTACACATTCAATTCCAAATCAAAGCATTAACACATTTGATCAAGTCTGCGTTATTTTTTTACAGGAAGCAAAGAAAAGGAATATTAATCTGTTCAAAAAAATAGCAGTATCAACATTTTTCTCTTCAAACTCAAACACTTACTGTATAAACTGAAGACATTTTTCAAGATTTAACTTCACTTTAAATTACTGAACTAATATTTAGTTGCATAACCATTGTTTTTGATAACTGCTGCGCATCTGCGTTGCATCGAGTCAACCAACTTCTGGCACCTAGAAACAAGTATTTCAGCCCAGGATGAACGAACTACATGGTTTTGCTTCAGAAACTGCATTTTTAATGTCACCCCACAAGTTTGCAATGGGGTTGAGGTCAAGGGATTGAGCTGGCCACTCTATTACCTCAATCCTCTTCATCTGGAACCAAGATGTTGCTCACTTACTCGTGTGTTTGGGGTCGTTGTCTTGTTGAAACACCCATTTCAGGGGCATTTCCTCTTCGGCATACGGCAACATAATCTTTTCAAGTATTTTGATGTATTCAAACTGATCCATGATCCCTGGTATACGATTAATAGGCCCAACACCATAGTGTCCCCATACCATGATGTTTGCGCCACCATGCTTCACTGTCTTCAGTGTACTGTGGCTTGAATTCAGTACCCGGGGGTCGTCTGACGTACTGTCGACGACCACTAGACCCGAAAAGAACAATTTTACTCTCATCAGTCCACAGTCCATCAGATAAGATAAAAACTTAAATAATAGTTTTGTTTGGAAAATTAACAGTGAGGTTACTCAAGCATATACAAGTGACCATTGAACCTTGATAACAGGTTGTTTTTTATGAATGTATGCATATTATGAAGAATCACTGTAGCCATCAATCAAAACAAGTAGTTTGTTTGCAGTTTACCTGTAAGTAGCATGTTGGTAAAGATACATTGCTTATACAATAGCCTACTGGTATATTTTTAGTGTGTTTAACAGGATCTCACCTGCTTGCTATATCCCAAGACTTATCAGTAAACTGGCTAACCTATTAACAAAAAAATAAGTATTATTGGTCTTTGACATTCACAAAAACACCAGTATTACATTCATACCAAACTACTTCAGTTACGGAACAAAAATATCTCACGAGTCCTGCACTCTCAGTTAATGTTGGATGTAAAAATAATTAGTTTTTCCAATATGTTTACACAAATACATACTGCATGTCTGTTACTGCACTATACAGTTTCGTTTTTTTTTTTTTGCTTTTGGATATCTCTATGCTTGCTAACTGAAAAGCATGGGGTAAGTCGACTGGGAAAAACTGGCTCTCGTCTTGGCATGGTCTTTTTATGAGTAAGGCACACACTGGTTATCAGTACAGCTGAGGGAGAGCCAGTGATCCTAAGAACAGTGAAGGCAGCACACTGGAAGCCATTCTTCCCAAACCCCACCCACCCCCCACTGCCAAACCGTAATCACTTCAACTGAGCGTGTCTCTCATCAGTTAATGAACCAGTGCCATTGCAAACACAGGGGCTCAACTGCAACATGCTCACAGAACTGCATTACAACTGGAACAGCTAATCCTCATTTAACAGATTTGGTTAGCTGTTCCAGTTGTAATGCAGTTCTGTGGTCTAGGGGTTTAAACACCAGTTAAGCACACTGCAATAGACCCAGGATGACCAACTCTTCTAAGCCACATGAGAACCGTGACAATGAAATTCAGTTTACCTTGAGGTTCATCAGAGGATACACTGGGGTTGCCTGAGATTTTTTGGAGTGCTGTTATACCACAATTTGAGTTCAGCTATATGTTGAAGATTTTTAAATATTCAGAATACATTTTGGAAGATCATTTAATAGAGACATTTTGAAATCAGACATGACATCTGAAAATTAAGCTATACTACATTTTCTTATTACTTGATCAATGTATGTCTTGGCTTTCACTGGTAAATATTATTTCACATAGAAAATGTGTTTGCTTTACAGAATGGTCACCTTTTAACATTTGAAAGATACACTGTCCATAGTCTGCATACATGTTCCAGATATCTGAACCCAGATTTCACCATGTTCCAGGTATCTGAACCCAGATTTCACCATGTTCCAGGTATCTGAACCCAGATTTCACCATGTTGCAGGTATCTGAACCCAGATTTCACCATGTTCCAGGTATCTGAACCCAGATTTCTTCCTTCCAGGTTTGCAGGTATTCTATAGAAAATCATGTGACAAGCAGTTAAGTCAGTGATTGTAGTAACATTATTATGACAAGCTGTTTTGTGGGGAAATTAATGAAAATTTCCAGAGGGGCAATGACAGAAAGACGCACAGACAGACACACAGGCCTGGTCCAGTCCTGGCCATAGCGGTGAGACCCTGCTGCAGTAACAGAAAGGATCAGTGGTGATACCGCCCTCCTGCATGAACATAAAGGGTCATTACATTACATTACAGTCATTTAGCAGATGCTTTTATCCAAATCGACATACAGTAAGTGCATACAGAAACATCATCGAAGTAACTACAGAACAGATAAGATAAAGCACATCCTTCCCATAAAGTAGCAGCTAGTAGTTAGCGAACTGTTTAAGTTGATTTGTAGCTATTATTAAGCCAACAACCGGCCTTTTGTGTTGCTAATCTCAACTAGCTTCACCTGAGGGAATTAGCCCTGCAAGCAGCTGAATGCAATCGGTAAATTGACGAATAGTGTATAAGTTAAAGCAGAGGCTGCCATAAGTACGGCAGCCTCATCAGCAATTTGTATGACTTGTCTGTTTGTCCTTATCTTTCACGACCTAACTTGGCTTATCACCCCCTACCATGTGCACTGGACCCCATCCCGTCAGCAGTCCTCCAGTCAATATCCGCTGAGCTCGTTCCATATCTGTCCTCTATTATCAACACCTCCCTAACCTGTGGCTATGTCCCTGCTGTTTTTAAGACTGCCCGTGTATCCCCACTCCTAAAAAAACCTAGCTTGGACCCCTCTGATGTCAGGAACTACCGTCCTGTATCTCTCTTGCCCTTCCTGTCCAAAACTCTGGAACGAGCTGTCTGTTTTTCTCCACCAGAACAACCTGCTTGACCCCCATCAGTCCGGCTTCAGAACCGGACATTCCACGAAAACTGCTCTCCTGGCCGTGACTGAGGCACTCTCCAATGCCAGAGCCTCATCCCTCTCCTCTGTCCTGATTCTACTTGACCTGTCTGCAGCGTTCGACACGGTCAACCACAAACTCCTGATTTCCACACTTTCTGACATGGGCATTTCTGGGACTGCCCTCTCCTGGTTTGTATCGTACCTCACTGATAGATCCTACCAAGTCTCTTGGAAGGGTTCTGTCTCTGCACCCCATCCCCTGTCTACAGGAGTCCCGCAGGGATCTGTACTGGGTCCTCTGCTGTTCTCCATTTATACAAAATCTCTTGGTTCAGTAATCAATTCACATGGCTTCTCATACCAAAGTTATGCTGACGATACTCAACTCTTCCTCTCTTTCCCTCCCTCTACCCAACAGGTGAAGGAGAGGATATCTGCTTGTCTGGGTGGATGACTACCCATCAACTGAAGCTCAACCTCGACAAGACAGAGCTCCTCTTCATGCCACACAAAACCTCCCTACTTGACCTCTCCATCACTGTTGACGGGACCATGGTGGCTGCCTCCCGCTCTGCAAAGAACCTGGGGGTGGTCCTGGACGACCAGCTGAACTTCAAAGACCATATCAGGGCGACGGCACGGTCCTGCAGGTTCCTCCTGTACAACATCAGGAGGATTCGACCTTACCTGACCACCTATTCCACCCAGCTTTTGGTCCAGACCATGGTCACCTCACGCCTGGACTACTGTAACTCCCTGCTCGCAAGCCTACCAGCCTGCGCCATCCTGCCTCTTCAACTGATCCAGAACGCAGCTGCCCGGCTTGTGTTCAACCTCCCGAAATTTTCACGTCACCCCCCTGTTGAGGTCACTCCACTGGCTGCCAGTTGCAGCCAGGATCAGGTTCAAAGTTCTGACCCTGGCCTACACTGCAGCCAATAGGACAGGCCCTGTCTACCTGCAGGACTTGATCCAGAACTATGTTCCTGCTCGACCACTTCGCTTATCTACTGCAGGGCGACTTGCACTTCCCCCCCTCCATGTAAATGGCACTCGCTCGTCCCGACTGCGGAGCTTTTCCACCCTAGCTCCCCAGTGGTGGAACGAACTTCCCATTCCCCTACATTCCATGCCAACCCTGCCTACTTTCCGTCGTGGCCTGAAAACGCACCTTTTCTAATGAATAATACTTATCTAGGACCTCATGGTAAGTGTTCTTGTTGAACTGTGTATTCAAGTGTATAATATTTAGAATAGAATTGTATTAGAGTTGATTTACCCAGTTCACTGTGAACTGCATTGTGTTCATTACTAGGGATAGCTGCTACTGTATGGGAAGAATGTGCTTTCATATCTGTTCTGTAGTTACTTCGATGACCTTCTGTATGCACTTACTGTACGTCGATTTGGATAAAAGCATCTGCTAAATGAATGTAATGTAATGTGTCTAACCCCCATTCCTCTGTGCTCTATGCCTCGCTCCAGGACCCCCACTGCATCAGAGTCAGTGGTGATACCGTCCTGCTGCACGAACAGAAAGGGTCAGTGGTGAGACAGCCCGGCTGCACTAACAGAAAGGGTCAGTGGTGAGACCACCCTGCTGCACTAACAGAAATGATCAGTGGTGAGACAGCCCTGCTGCACTAACAGAAAGAATCAGTGATAAGACCACCCTGCTGCACTAACAGAAAGGGTCGGTGGTGAGACCGCCCTGCTGCAGTAATGGGCTGACAGGCAGCGATTGCTGAGAGCCAGCAGCATAATGGGAAGATCTACTCTGTGAAAGGAACATGCTCTCAGTCTTTAAAGTACACATCTACCCTCATTCTCTTTTTCAATGGCTGCAGCCCTGTGATGTGGTTAGAAAGTGGAATAGAGAGACATGTGTGTTACAAACAAAAGCTGTTAAAGACAACGTCAAGGGCAGGACATGGGGGAGGGGGGAGGAGCGGGGGTTTCCTCTTATACACACACTTCCCCTCTTTATACTCTGTTTGTTCTGATACAGACACCAGCCCCCCCCCCCCAACATCTTTCTCCCCTCTCTCTCTCAATCTACAAAAGCTGCAGATGTCCAGTTGAGCAAAGTGCAGTGATGTTTTGCCAGCGTTTATACGTAAACCCACCCCCCAGGCAGCAGCATTGGCATCCGTGTGCATGCAAAAACAGCAGGTGGCTAAAGATAACAATGGGCATGAGGTGACATCCTGCCAAAGTGCCTGACTCCGCTCCAAACGCCAGCGTCACCGTGGCGCTCGATGATGGAAATATAGCGGTATATTAACATTACATGGAACAATGGATTTGCTGTTCATGTCAGTTTGTTTGGATTGATTGCCACATCTTTTTATTTTTTATTTTAAAGCCCATAAAGACTTTCCCAAAGCCTGCTGTACAGAAAACATAAAAACAAAGTGCATTACCTACACGTACGTACCTCACTCGCTCAGTTTAATTGGCTCAATCGGTCCCTACTTCTCCATCTCAGCTGATGTTTGGTGAGCGTTCTGGTGCAAAATGGCTGCCGTGCGTCACGCAGGACATGCTACACTTCGGTGGTGGTTCAGGTGAATTCCCACACTTTCATTGCAAAGGGCTTTGAGCTGACGTACATAAATATGCACAAACATATGCTGATGCATATGCCCCTGCCCTGAAGCAACAGTGATTTGCCCTTTGCAATCGTAATCTCACCCACCCCACCCCCTCAGTCCGCGATCACAATCTACCCCCCAAGCCCATCCCGTGCCTGCTTTTCAGCATATGCCCTGGCTTTGAGACCATCTGATGAATATAAAGGCAGTCCAATTATTATGTGTATAAACCCTGACTGCAATATATCATTAATAGAAGAACCTTTCATACACAAATGTATTTTAGCATTTTCTGTAAACATACTTTAGTTAGAATTATGTGAGGCGACAAGGAGGAAGAAAGGAGCAGGCGCGCTACGCTCTGAAAGCGACCGCGCCCCCTGCCCAACACAGCATCCGTGATGCCACTGCCGCCGCTTTTACCCACAACTCACTGTGTTGCCTCCCCCCCCCCCCCCCCTTTACAGACCGAGCAGCTGCTGCCACAAATCTTCCACACACACAACAGGACGTGACCTCACCCGTGACAAGGCATGTCAGCTCCGTGATCTGCCAGGCACAATGGCGGTTCTTCTGATTGAAGCCACTGTTCTTCAGTTTCTCAGGAAAATTCTCAACCTCAGGGGGAAGTAAAATGTGGGAAAGCTGGATTTACAGGCTGTATTAGTCACGATAACGCATGGGCTAGCACGTTGTTTAAATAGTCTGAACACCGTGAGCTGTGTTTGTTCTGCGATAATTCCACTTCTGAAAGGAATGCAGTCAACCATACAGCAACACCTTACAGAAATATACTGGAATACACATATAATATACTGTAAATATGATACATTCATAAAACAACATAATCAGGTTAGAAACAGAGATTGAGGGTTTGTGTAGCAAATGTGGCAGGTGTTTTATGTTTTCTGGAAAATTGGTGTTTCTGATATTTTGTCCACCCCCTGTATATGCCATATTTTGTGAATATTGTACAGAAATATATTTCAGTATACTTGAAGAGTGCATTGTATACACTGATCTGAAGAACACACCCCCTTTTATTACCTTTCAAAGGGTTTAAAAGACCCACCTTAATTATCTTCGCCTGATCATGAAAGTGATTTTACTTCATTACTACTTAACCCATTTGTAATGCAATTAGAAAAAAAAGAAAAGATTTGGGACACATTTTCTACAGCACAAATTTTATTGTACAAAAATAATGGAATTCATAGCTATCAAAATACATTATCACAAACACACATATCCAAAAAAGACAAAATAACATTAATGCACTGGCATGACTGTGCAAATGGTCTTTGTAACCATAGAATATATGATTTCAGTTTAAGCTTCCAGCACTCAAATCAAAGGTACATTTACAACCAAAAGCAAGACTTTTTAATATAATGTGAATAGAATGCGTTTTCAAACTACACCTTGCTGCCACAAACCATTATTCATCCTAAACAATAGAGAGGGTGCAATGCATCCCCCTCCCCACCCAGTACCATTGGCCAAACAAGACCTGTGAGAAATCCCAGAAAGCCAAATTTGTACGCCTTGCTGTTTTGCTATGATTCTGCACTATCTCTGTAAAACTGACCAGAATATGAGGGTACTGTGAGTGTTGCTTACATAAAAACAGATACAGCTCACTTTAGCGGAATGACATGTGATAGTGAGGTTGACAGCAGTCGAAAGCAGACAGCGCCAAACATTCATTTTGCCAAAATGGACATTCCCTTTAGAGGTGATAAGCATTAACAGATACATAGGTGATAAGTGACAGATTGCCAAATTGTAAACTTCTGACGTAGAATTCTTTCCAGCGTTCCAAAATGGCAATTTCCCTCGCAGCCTGAGTCAGTACACTAATTTATAAAATAAGATATTGGATATCAAAGAAATTCAGCACACAAAAGGTAGTTAAAATGCCATTGGATTGAAAAGAATGAGTCACCGGGGCTTTCATTGTATTGCTCTGAAACGTAAGCTGCAAAAGCAGTTTTTCGTTCCTGAAAAAAGGGCGATAATAGGAAACTGGTTAAATGAACAGAGGTGCTGGGAGGAAGTGTGACTGTGAGCGGGTACAATACCTGTAAAATACCTGCACTGTATCTGACTCATGTCACATCTGCTGGGCTAAAGAAAATACGGTTTCCCAAAAGCCACCATGGCTGTGACCGGTTTTAAATGGCCCTCTGAATGTGCCAACAAGCACTCATTACGGAAAATTACAAACTAAATGCTTCTCCCTTTCACAGAAAATGACTGAATGGCCAAAGTACTCATTAAAGCAAAACAAAAAAAAAGCTTATTAAGCACTTATTATACAAAACACTTATTACAATTAATAAATAACAATGATGTTTTCAAACTGTGAATACACGGGACAGTAGCTATAGCCTGAAACATACATATACACATACACATACACACTGATAATGTTGGGAGAAGGCAAGGATTGCAAACAGATGATATTGCATTACACGGTGAGCGTCAGCCAAGCATCTAAGTTATCAGTAAAGCAGATCACTTTAAACATGGCAGCGTCGTCTAAGTTAAATCCAAGCCTTCTCCACCTGCCACAGCGCCCGTGACATATTCAGAGAGAGAGAAAAAAAATAAAAAAATAAATATAAACGATAATGAAAGAAATCTAACCTCATCCTAAAATAAAATAAGAAAAAAATAAGAACAAAAAACAAATGGAAATTTAGAAGAAAGATGGAGAAGGGGACTAGCTGGTTGGGCTACACCTGGGCTAGAAGAATAGAAAGTGCTGGTTGTGATTATCAGAAGGAGGGAGTGTTGGGTTGCAGGATCACTCTGTGCTGCGGGTGAAAGGGCCCGAGGAGGACTGACAATCGCACATATTGTTCTCCTCTTGGGACCCCGATGCCGCCGCCCCCGCCCGCGGTGACCCCACGCGCGGCCCGCGCCTTCGGTTACAGAAAGCTGGACGTGCGGCGGAAGATAGCAGAAAGGACTGGCGGCTGGTGAAAGGACCTGGATCTCACTTCCTGTACGACTGGCCACCTGAGAGGAGAAACAGCGGAGGGGAGAAGATAGGGGGAGAAGGGGTGGGGGTTAAATCAGGTTTATACCAAAAAACCCACTTCCAATCAGGCAAAGCTTCTCTATAAATGGATGGATTTCATTCTC
This sequence comes from Ilyophis sp. 1 JC-2022, assembly GCA_022702515.1. Taxonomy (NCBI): domain Eukaryota; kingdom Metazoa; phylum Chordata; class Actinopteri; order Anguilliformes; family Synaphobranchidae; genus Ilyophis; species Ilyophis sp. 1 JC-2022. Next base: position 27,518,577 of record CM040403.1, read on the forward strand.
CCCAGTTCGGAACGTGCATTTCACGCTCATGCTGCAGCGCTCATCGTGGTCTCCATAATTTGCTTTGCTAATGCAGTTGGGCAAAGTGGAAAGGCATTTTATTTAGTAGTATTTAACAACAGGGGCAAACTGAAATCATAAAGAGGAACGTCTTTGTCGTTTGAAAAGTAGGTCATCGAAACAGCTGAACACAAGCTGCACGCCGTGCGTCTCAGCGCAGATATGATTCAGTCATCCAACTGAACCACTGCAGGAAGACTAAAACAATCTGCTTCTGGACTGAATCCAGGTACAAACAAGACAATCGTGACGTCAACCTTACAGAAAGAACAAGCAGTCACAGAGGACATTGGCAACAACGAACAGAACAATGTGGACAGTAGTGGATACTTTCTAGTTGTACTTCCAGAATCCCTTTCGGGATAAACAGGAAGTTGCCAGAACAAATCCACCAATCAGTGTCCACGTTGTTCTGTTGGTTGACAAAGTACCCAGTGGAGTGCCTTTCTTTTTAAACAGAGTAAGGTGATGTTACGAACATATTATTCCTACTTTGTTATTTTTGACTGAATCTCAACTTGCAGGAGCACATAAAGTAGCCCACAGATCGGGGAACGGCCGAATCAGACGACCGCACCGGATACTTTAGAATGACCGAGTCTCACCCTCCCCCACCAGGGCTTGGGCGGCTCCACGAGCATCGTTTAACCAGACTGCCCTCCAGGCTGACCGCGTCATAGATGCGCTGCAGACAGCCGCGATCGATAGACTGCCCATACGGGGCCAGCGCTCCCAGCAGCGTTCCCGGTAATGATCCTGCGACGGACCGGAGGCGATCATTCCCAGATGGAGCATTTCATAAGACTCATAAAGCGGCAGGCGGCAGCGAGGGACAGGCAGCGCAGTAATCAGACCATAAACCAATATGTTACACGGGACGCCGCGACCGGCCTTCTGTATCACGTAACCTCCGGTGGTGAACAGCGCGCTACTTAAGAGGCTGCTGCTGCTTCCATAGCACTCAAAGACAGGAAATGCGTTCTTCAAACTTTGACAGGATATGAAGAATAATATTCATGTTAATGTATTGCGTGCGTTTTTTTTCTTTCCTTCTACTGAGAGATGAATCGGGGGCCATCAGCCGGCAGTGAGTTAAGAAACACCAGATGTAAAATGGTGCCTAGTTGGTATTCTGTGAGCTGGGATGGACACAGGCCTGTTAGACCCTCTCCTCTCCTCTCCTTTCCAGAGAGAGGGATTTGAGCTCAGAGGCAGGTTCCATTCTCAGGGGGGGGGGCATAGCCTGGATTGCTTCAGTAAATATCCAGCTGTATTAATGGATGCATGTATAAAAATGTATTAATTAATTAGAAAAAGGTAAGGCATGTATGTAGCCCAAATCTTAATGCACTGTAAACTCGGGGGGGGGG